>CM056508.1:36389104-37124415 GCA_029783415.1 Anisodus acutangulus
TGGTCAGGTACGCGTCTGCCATGTCCCGTCAAGATATCAAATTGCCGACATCTTTACAAAGTGCGCCTCTGGTCCTTTTGAAGATTTTAGGGGCGATCTCAACGTCAAGACCGCGCTATGGCTATGGGGTGTGTTAAATATACATAATACACACACAATATACATGTGTATATTATGTATATTGGTGCTCTCGGATTCCTCCACTAAACCGTATATGTTGTACATATTTATGTAACATTGTAGTCTCCTAGTTTAGGTAATATTATGGTGTAATTAGTATTGTACACTTACCATAATATTTGTATTACCATAATTGTATATTTAGTATCCAAATAGAATAAGGTTTTAGGAGTAGAATAGGAATATGATTCTCCTATTATGGAAATATGTAACTTATATAAATACTCTTTCAATTAATAAAAATAATTAAGAGATTATTTCTTTCAATTTCTTCTTTTCGCTCAAAAGAAAAAGTTCTTTTCCACTTCCTCAAATTAGGACAATATGTCATGAACTTCAGTTTTTCAGTACAAAGCTTCAGGATTGTGTTCTTAAGTTTAGTTTTCGCAATGCGGAAATTCATGACACTATGCTCTTAAGCTTAATTTTTTTTAATTCTAAGTTCAAGAATACGACTTTAGGGTCTCGTGAGCTATAGAAGATATTTAAATTAATAATAATTAAAAAAAATGATCGTTGTTTGTAAAGGTCTCGTGAGCTATGGAAGATATTTTTTCTTTAATCAAGCTGATGGCTAACACACCCTGGGTATTTTCTCCAAAATATGTTGGTGTCACATATGGACCAAAACCATAACTGTTTCTGATCGATCAACTTAATATATAGAATTGCAGATTATGAAATCCATCAATGGGTCCTATACATGTACGTTATGTTTTGGATTGTGACTAAAGGTCCTACATAACGAATATAATTCAGATTTTGATGGGTCCAATAATTTATAGTAGTACCATAGTACATATATCAGTGACTTGTCAATAGACATACAGCATCACCACCGTTGCATCTTTTATTAGTCTCCTTAAAAATTTAATTATTTTTACTTAAATGAACAATAAAAACAGAAAGGAGTTAAATGGTGCTTTAAATGACGAGGGTCATTTTCACGGAAATTAATAAAAGGACTATGCTTTAATAGAACTTGAGAATTCTTGATTTTATGACTTCTTAACGCTAAATTTGTGACTTAGGATAACAATTAAATTTGTATGAATGAGGTTAAAGACAGGTAAATCGTAATCGATCAAATTCTTTTTCTTATAGCTAAACCGAAAATATACAAAAAATAAATAAAAAATAAGAGTATAAAATGCATAAAGTACAGAGACAAGAACTAGAAGTGAAATAGAGTGGTTGTAGTATTTCATATGAACTCAACAATGGTATTTTTTGTTACAGGAGAATGAAGATGCATTTCCATCTCTCATATACCTTATGCATCCAAGGCCAAGACTTTTCAAATAATGTAAAAGTTGATAAATATACACGTGATAAACACGGTGTATACACTACCTTGTATAAGTTGTGTATATATCACGGACATACAAGGAAACACTTACCATAAATTAGCCGTGTGTATATCACGGTATACATTGTGATTAGCCGTGTATGCAAACTTATCATATTATAGTTAGTCGTGTATATTTAGTATTTAGGTAACATTGTACACTTACCATAATTATAGAATTCTTGTACAAATAAAATAGGGTTTCGGAAGTAGAATAGGAATAGAATTTTCCATATTATGAAAATTGTAAATTGTATATATACTCATTCATTAATGAAAATAACCAAGGGGATTATTTCTTTCA
This sequence comes from Anisodus acutangulus, assembly GCA_029783415.1. NCBI lineage: Eukaryota > Viridiplantae > Streptophyta > Magnoliopsida > Solanales > Solanaceae > Anisodus > Anisodus acutangulus. Next base: position 36,390,937 of record CM056508.1, read on the forward strand.
TGGTATCAGAAGTCTAGGTCTAAAATACCTCCTTCTCCAAAAAAGCTTCTGCTTGTCCTCGGTATCCTCGACTTCCGAGCTTGTCCTCAATTTCCGTGCCGAGTTCTTCCTCTTCTCTTCCCAAATTTTCTTCCAAATCACATTCTGTTCTTTCGTTATGTTTAAGAACGTATTTCATCATGCCCTTACTGTTTCCAACATCAAGAACCACATCCCTATTGTTCTTGAGATGGAAAATGTCCAATATGCAACGTGGGCAGAGTTGTTCAAAATTCATGCAATATCACACCAAGTCCTCCATCACATCATTCCTCCCGCTACCCCCTACTCCCGCCGAGGATCCTCAGTAATGGATTACTCTTGATGCTACCGTCCTTTAGTAGATTTATTTCACTATTTCTACCGACCCTTTACAGACGATCATTGAGCCGGACAATACGGCTATGTCTACCTAGAATAGATTGCGTGATATATTCCAAGATAACCAACATTCCTGAGTCGTCACCCTTGAGCAAGACTTCTCCCAAGTCCGCATGGAAGATTTCCCGAACGTTTCTGCATATTGTAAAAGGCTCAAGGTTGGCGGACCAACTCCGTAATATTGGAGCACCTGTGACCAATAATCGTCTTGTTCTACAAATGGATGCTGGCCTTTTTGAGGCCTATAATGGCGTTGGGACCCTCCTTCGTCAAAGCAATACGCTTCCTCCCTTTTATCAAGCCCGATCGATGCTCACCTTAGAAGAAGTTGGCTTGGCAAAAAAGGCAGCTACCGGCGCCAGTTCCATAGTGAAGATGACTTCGTATGATAATTCTCATGGATTTGTTGACAATTCGGGCCAAAACTGCAATAACTGTGGCTGCAAGAAGGGTCAAAATCGTAAAAATAATGGCAAGAATCGCGGCGGCAACCGGAACAGTGGTGTCGGAGGCGGTGGATCTCGGGACAGTGGGCATCAACCCTATTGGGCTCAACAGTGGGCCCCTTGGTAGTGGAACTGGGCTAGTGGGCCTTGGCCCAACAATGGATATTTTCCGTCAAGCCATTACCCGGGAAACTGGGCCCAGTTTCCACAACAGGCCAGGCCCAGTTTCTCTGGTCCAGCTTCAGGTGGCATGCGATTTTCTTGGTCGGGGCAGCATGCCGGTGTGCTTGGGCCTCGGCCTCCGCAGGAAGTGGGCCCCACATCGACTCTAACTGATATTAAAGCCGTGATGCATACGCTTGGATTAAATCCCCCTGACTCGAATTGGTACATGGACACCGACACCACTTCTCACATGATGTCAGACCAAGGTACTCTCTCGTCTTATTCCAATTTGAGCAAAATTCATGGCATACTTGTTGGTAATAACAACTAAATTCCAATTCGTGGTTACGGTCATACTACTTTGTCTCCCCCCCTCCCCCATACACCTCTTGTCTTGAAAAATGCTCTTCATGCCCCTAACTTAATTATAAATTTGGTGTCTGTCCGTAAATTCACCACTGATAATTGAGTTTCTGTTAATTTTGATCCTTTTGGGTTTTCTGTGAAGGATTTCAAGACGGGGATACCTCTCATGAGATGTAACAGTAGGGGGGATCTTTATCCTATCACGCCCACATCTAGTCTCTCGAGTCAAGCCTTGTCCTCTACTTTTGCAGCTCTAACTCCTTCTTTGTGGCATGCACATTTGGGTCACCCTGGGTCATCCATTGTTTCTTCTTTGCATAAAAACAATTTTATTTCTTGTAAGGGTACGTGTAGTACTCCAATTTGTCATTCCTGTCCTTTAGGAAAACATGTTAGATTACCATTTGTAGCCTCTACTTCTCGTACTTTAATGTCATTTGATATTATTCATAGCGATTTATAGACATCTCCCGTTTTATGTTTTGTGGGTCATAGTTATTATGTTCTATTTTTAGATGATTATTCTAATTTTTTATGGACTTTTCCGTTAGCTAAAAAATCATAAGTTTTTTCAACACTCTTAAAATTTAGAGCATTCGTCTGCACCCATTTCGAACGGGAAATAAAAAATATTCAATGTGATAATGGCAAAGAATGTGATAATGGGTTGTTTCGGGATTTTTGTGATACTAATGGCATAGTTTTTCATTTCTCTTGACCTTATACTTCCTCACAAAATGGGAAAGCCGAACGAAAAATTCGTACCATTAGTAATATTGTCTGAACTTTATTTGTCCATGCTTTCGTACCTCATTCCTTTTGGCATCATGCTCTACAAATTGATACTTATCTTCTTAACATTCTTCCTACCAAAGGATTGGAATATGTGTCTCCTCTTAAAGTCCTATATAATAAAGATCTTTCGTATTCACATCTTAGGGTCTTTGGATGTTTATGTTATCCGCTTTTCCCATCAACTACTATTAACAAACTTCAAGTCTGGTCTACCGATTATGTATTTTTGGGTTATCCCTCTAATCATTGTGGTTACACATGTTTTGATTTATCCTCTAATAAACTCTTCATTAGTCGCCATGTTATTTTTTATGAAACCCAATTTCCATTTTCTAAAGTGAGTACTCTTGTGCCTAGTTTGTATAATTTTTTAGATGACGAGGTCTCTCCGTATCTTATCCACCATTTATCAGACTTGTCCCGCACCCAAACTCCGCCAGTAGGCCCACTGCTCGCTGGCCCCACTGTTCTGCCACATCCTACTATTTCCAATATTATTTCTGCCCCAGTTTCGGCTGTTGGGCCGGTTGCCTAGCCCAATACCAACACTGTTCCAGCTCCGGACCAACAGGCCCACTGCCTGCTAGCCAGCCCGTCTCCCATTTGAATTTCTCCCAAAATCCACCCAATTCTCCCCCAAGTCATTGACCGATCACTTAAATCAAAAAGATATTTTAATCTAAATTCTAATGTTCTTAAATCCCCGTAACCCAGTGTCCGCACTAAATGACCCGAATCGGAGATTGGCTATGAATAACGAATATAATGCTCTTATTGAAAATAAGACGTGGGAGTTGGTACCCCGTCCTTCTGGTGTTAATATTATTCGGTCTATGTGAATTTTTACTCATAAGGATAATTATGATAGTTCTTTTGCGAGGCATAAGGCTCGTCTTGTAGGTGATGATAAGACTCAACAGGTTGGCGTGGATTGTGGTGAGACGTTTAGTCCGGTGGTCAAACCGGCTACCATTTGCACTGTTCTCAGTCTGGCTCTTTCGAAAGCCTGGCCCATTCATCAGTTAGTTATGAAGAATGCTTTCTTACGTGTTGATCTTAAGGAGACCGTTTACATGCATCAACCCTTGGATTTTCGAAACCCCAAATATCCTCATCATGTCTGTTTATTGAAGAAGTCATTATATGGGCTTAAGCAGGCCCCACGGGCTTGTTATAAGAGATTTGCAGACTATGTTTCATCTATTGGATTTTCACACAGCAGGTCTGATAATTCATTATTCATATATCGTCGTGGTACTTCTCTGGCTTATATACTATTATATATGGATGATATTATCTTGACTGCCTCTTCTGATGCTTTGCGCCAGTCTATCGTGACAATGCTCAGTTCTGAGTTTGCTATGAAAGACTTGGGGCCCTTGAGTTACTTTTTGGGGATTGTTGTCACTCGTCATGTCGGTGGGTTATTCTTATCACAACGGAAGTATGCGGCTGAGATCATTGAGCGAGCCGGTATGTCCTCGTGCAAGTCTACTTCCACTCCCGTTGATACTAAACCCAAGTTGGGTGCTGCGGCTAGCTCACCTTACGAGGATCCAACCCACTATTACAGTCTTGCAGGGGATTTTCAGTATCTTACTTTTACAAGACCAGATATTATGTATGCCGTATAACAAGTGTGTTTGTTTATGCATGATCCCAGGGTTGAGCACATAAATGCATTCAAACGCATTCTTCGATATATCCAGGGAACACTTGACTATGACTTACATTTATATCATTCATCGATGTCTACACTCGTCTCGTATACATATGCTGATTGGGGTGGTTGTCCCGATACCAGATGCTTCACGTCTGGCTATTGTATATTTCTTGGTAATAACTTGGTCTCTTGGTCAGCGAAACGTCAGTCTACATTATCACACTCTAGTGCAAAGGCCGAGTATCGAGGGGTAGCCAATGTGGTCTCTGAATCCTGTTCATTACGTAATCTTCTCTTAGAACTTCATTCTATCATTCAGAAAGATACCTTGGTTTATTGTGATACTATTAGTGCCATCTATCTTTCTGGTAATCCGATTCAACATCAGCGCACTAAATACATCGAGATGGATATCCACTTTGTTCGTGAAAAGGTAGCTCGTGGACAAGTACGCGTCTGCCATGTCCCTTACAGGTATCAAATTGCAGACATCTTTACTAAGGGTCTTCCCTCGGTTATGTTTGAAGATTTTAGGGACAGTCTCAGCGTACGAAGAAACACTTACCATAAATTAGCCGTGTGTATATCACGGTATACATTGTGATTAGCCGTGTATACAAACTTACCATATTATAGTTAGCCGTGTATATTTAGTATTTAGGTAACATCGTACACTTACCATAATTATAGAAGTCTTGTACAAATAGAATAGGATTTTAGGAGTAGAATAGGAATAGGAATAGGAATAGAATTTTCCATATTATGAAAATTGTAAATTGTATATACTCATTCATTAATGAAAATAATTATGGGAATTATTTCTTTCAAAAGTACAATTGCACAGTGCGAAAAAACTACTCAATAATGTAAAAGTCTTATCAAACAGTGTTTTATGATTGATAATGAGCTCGACATTGATTGATGTCTGGAAGTCATTGTGTGGGTGCGCTCTAGTTGGAAAGGGAGTTGTGACCGAGGAGAGAAAGTCCCATTAAACCAGTGTCACTGGTTGCCTGACCACGGGACAGTTCTTGCCACCCCGAGACAATATCGGTCCTAGACGCAACGGGAGTGATGGTTCAATGATGCCTCCGGGCCGTGATCGGGGGTGCCACCGTAAATCCAAACCTAACCGAAAGAAATCTTCCACGTATTGGACTTCGATTGATCAGCTGCTACGTCCGGATATCACCTGATCATACGATCACATCAATTTTTTACCTCTAGATTTGAGAAATGGCTCAATAGCTAGATTAATACATTAATTTACTCTATACAAGTATAATTTAATATCTCTGAAAGAATATAATCTCTTAATTATTTTCATTAATGAAAGAGGTATATAATTCTAATAGCTTTTCCTAATACAAGACTAATACCCTAATTACACTTGTATAAGAATTCTACAACTATGGTAATTTACAAAATTCGTTCCTTTGATATACACGACTTTGTCCTTGTATATCATGGCTTCTGTCACACGCCTGCAGTCATAGCGGCCAGTTGTCGTACGCTAAGACTGTCCCTAAAATCTTCAAACAGAACCAATGGAAGACCCTTAGTAAATATCTCAGCAATTTGGTACCTTGAAGGGACATGCAAGATATGTAGTTGTCCACGAGCTACCTTTTCACGAACAAAGTGAATATCCATCTCGATATGTTTAGTGCGCTGATGTTGGACAGGATTTTCAGAGAGATAGACGACACTAACATTATCATAGTAGACCAAGGTAGCTTTCTGAATAGGAAAGTGAAGCTCTAATAAAATATTACGCAGCCAACATGACTCAGACACCACATTGGCTACGCCTCAATACTCGGCCTCCGCACTGGATCGCGATAAAGTAGCCTGGCGTTTTGTAGACCAAGAGACCAAGTTATCACCAAGAAGCATACAATAACCAGATGTTCAACGACTGGTATCTCGACAACCACCCCAATCAGCATCTGTATACGACACGAGAGTAGAGACGGAGAATGGATATAAGTGCAATCCATAATCAAGCGTGCCCTATATGTATCGTATAATGCGTTTGAACGCATGCATGTGCTCAATGGCATAAATAAACACTTGCTGAACTGCATAAGTAATATCTGATCTCGTGAAAGTAAGATACCTAAGAGCCCCTGCATGACTACGACAGTGGGTGGGATCCTCGTATGAGGTGCTAGAAGTAGCACTAAGCTTCAGTTTGGTATCAACCGGAGTAGATGTGGACTTACAAGATGACATGCCAGCTTTATCAATAATCTCAGCTGCATACTTCTTCTGTGATAAAAATAGATCACATGTATGACGAGTGACAGCTATACCAAAAAACTAACTCAAAGGCCCCAAGTCTTTCATAGCAAATTCTGAACTGAGAAGGGACATGATAATCTTGCTAAGATTATCAGAAGAGGCAGTCAATATAATATTATCTACAATAATAGAATGTATGCCAGAGAAGTACCACGATGATAGATGAATAGAGAATGATCAGACCTGCTGTGAGAAAACCCAATGGTAGACACATAATCAGCAAACATCTTATACCAAACCCGTAGGGCCTACTTAAGCCCATATAAGGACTTTTTCAGCAAACAAACATGATAAGGATGCTTGGGGTCCCTAAAACTCAAGGGCTGATGCATATGCACTATCTCCTTAAGGTCACCATGTAAGAAAATATTTTTCACATCCAGCTGATGAATGGGCTATGCTTTCGAGACAGCCAGACTAAGCACATTGCGAATGGTTGCCGGTTTGACCACCGGACTAAACGTCTCTCCACAATTCACGCCAACCTATTGTGTTTTACCATTACTTACAAGACGAGCCTTATGCCTCTCAAAAGAACCGTCTCAATTTTCTTTATGAGTAAAAATCCACATAGAATGAATAGTATTAACACCAGGCGGACGGGGAACCAACTCCTACGTCTTATTTTCCATAAGAGCATTATATTCATCATCCATTAATAATTTCCAATTCGGGTCATGAAGGGCAAACACTGGATTAAGTGGTATGAGTGATTTAGTGACATTAGAATGAAGATTAGAATATCGTTTGGTTTAAAAATACCTCATTGGCTACGAGTAACGGGCCCTTGACTCAGAGTTGAAATCGGTTGGGACAGTTCTTGGGACTGGCTAGCAGGCAGTGGGCCTGCTGGAGGAGATACGGGACTGACGGAATTCGGAGTTGGGCCAACAGACAGTGGACCGTTGGCTGAAATATAGGACCGAGACTAGCTGAGGATATTGGGCCAGCAGGCAGTAGGCATGGTTGCCAAGTAACAGACCTGGGAGGAGAAGTAATTAGACCAGCAGGCATTGGGCCTGCTGGCCGAGAAACAATGGTTGATTTGGTAGAGAATGAGCCTGGGTCACGGGATTGTTGAGCCCACTGACGGATGATATACGTGGATATCTCATCATTCAAAAAGTTATACGAAATAGACACAGAAGTATACAATTTAGCAAACGAAAATTGGGTTTCATAAAAAATAACATGGCGACTAATTATGATTTTATTTGAAGATAAATCAAAACATTTGTAACCACAATGATCAGACGGATAAACCAAATATACACAAGTGGTAGACCGGGCTTGAAGTTTGTTAATTGTAGTGGACGAAAAAAATGGATAGCACAAACACCCAAACACCCAAACACCCTAAGATGAGAATACGAGAGATGTTTGTTGTAAAAAATTTTAAGTGGGGATTGATATGCTAATCATTTGTTATGGAGAATATTAAGGAGGCAGGTAGTCATTTGTAACGCATGATACCAATAAGAATGAGGTAATGAAGCATGATCTAGCAAGGTTCAGACAATATTATTAATGGTACAAATTTTTATTTCGGCCTTCCCATTTTATGAGGACGTATGAGGATAAGAAAACCAAAAAAAGATGCCATTAGTGTCACAAAATTCTCGAAACGGCCCATTATCATATTTCCTCCCATTATCACATTGAATATTTTTAATTTTCCGTTCAAATTGGGTACGGATGAATGCTCTAAATTTTAAGAAGGTTGAGAAAAATTGAGACTTTTTAGACAAAGGAAAGGTTCACAAAAAATTAGAATAGTCATTCAATAATAACACATAATAACGATGACCCAAAGAACTTAAAATGGGAGATGTCCATAAATCACCATGAATAATGTCAAAAGGCATCAAGTACTAGAAGAAGAGGCTATAAAAGGTAATCTAACATTTTCCCTAATGGACAAGAAGAACAAATATGAGTACTACGCGTACTCTTACAATCAATCAAATTATCATTTTGAAGAGAAGAAAGAATAGATGACCCCATATGACCCAAATGTGCATGTCACAAAGAAGGAGCAAGGGCGGCAAACGCCTATGGAGTGGCTTGAATCGTAGAAATGCTGGTGGTGGTGATTGAATAAAGCTCTCCTCAACTATTACATCTCATTAGAGGTATCCCCGTCGTGAAATCCTTCGCAGAAAAACCAAAGGGGTCAAAGTTAATAGAAACCCAATTATTAGTGGTGAATTTTTGGACAGACACCAATTTTTTAATTAAGTGACGGGCATGAAGGACATTTTTAGAACTAGAGGTGGATGTGAGGGGGGACAAATTTCTGTGACCATAACCACGAATTGGAATTGAATTGCCATTGCCAACAATTATTGCTCAAATTAAAATAAGACGACATGGTACCTTGCGCGGACGTCATATGAGAAGTAGCTCCAGTATCCATATACTAATATGCGCCCTGGGATTTAATCCAAGTGTATGCATCTTGGCCTCAATATCCGTAGGTGTCGGACCAAAAACTAGGCCCGCAACAGCAAATACCTGTTGCCAAGGCCCTGCCGACTGCTTGGGTTGGGAGGTCTAGAACTGGGAATTGGGCCTCTAGCCAGCCCAATTCGCTGGATAGGCCATGTTGGGCCACTGGCCACCGGCCCAGCAACCCCACGGCTAATTTGTATTAGCCCAAGGCGGCGGCCAGTGGTGATGTGGCCCAGTTGGCCCACTGCCACCACGTCCGCCACCGCCGCCACTGCTTCGACCACTGCCTCCGCCATTGCCACTGTCGCGGCTGCCACTGCGATTCTTGACACCATTTTTTCGATTCTAACCCTTTTTGCTGCCACCGTAGTTACAGTTTTGTCTAGAATTATTCGAGAACGAGTGGGGGTCAGCGGACGTGGCCATCATTATGACTGAATTAACTCCGGTAGCCACCACGTTCGCCACCGCCACCACTGCTTCGACCATCGCCTCCGCCATTGCCACTGCCGCGGCACCACTGCGATTCTTGCCACCATTTTTTCGATTCTGACCCTTTTTGCCGCCACCGTAGTTACAGTTTTGGCTAGAATTATCCGAGAACGAGTGAGGGTCAGCGGACGTGGCCATCATTATGACTGAATTAACTCCGGTAGCCGCCTGTTTAGCTAAACGGACCTCTTCTATGTGAGCATGGAATATGCCTAGTAGAACGGTGGAAGAAGATTACTTTGACGAAGAAGCGTTCCAACGCCATTATAAGCCTTGGATAGGCCTGCAACCATCTGAAGAACAAAACGATCATTTGTAACGGGCGCACCAACGTTCTTGAGTTGATCCGCCAATTCCTTCAGTCTTATACAATAGGCTGAGACATTCGAAAAATCCTCCATAGTGACAATGGAAAATTCATGTTCAAGAGTGACGGCACGAGAATTTTTGTTATCTTGGAAGATATCACGCACCCTATTTCAAGTTTTTATCGCTGTGGCATCGGGTTTAATAATCGTCTGCAATAGGTCCGTAGAAATAGTGGAATATATCCACTGGAGGACTGTAGCATCAAGAGTCGTCCATAACACAGGGTCATCAGCAGCGGTAGGAACCTTCTCTTTGCCTGTATCCGAAGGGATGATGTGATGAAGGACTTGATTAGAGCGTGCGTGAACTTTAAATAATTCTGCCCACATCGCGTATTGGACGTTTTTGATCTCAAGAACGATAGTGATGTGGTTGTTGATGTTGGAGATAGTAAGGGCAGGATGAAACGTGTTCTTTGAGGTAGACATGACGAAAAAACAAGAGGAGAATGAGGGATTTGGAAGAAAAATTTGGGAGAGAAAACAAAAAAAAATTATTGGTCGGCGGCCTGATTCTCGGTTACCGAGAAGGAAGAGGGCAGCATAATGTTTTGGGAGAAGGTATTTTCCCCCTAGACTTCTGATACCATGAAAGAATATAATCCCTTGATTGTTTCCATTAATGAAAGAGATATATATACAAATATACAATATCTAAATATGGAAAATAAATCTACATTTTCCTACTATAATTCTAATAGTTTTTTCTAATACAAGACTAATATCATAATTATACTTATATAAAAATTCTACAACTATGATAATATACCCAATTCATTCCTTTGATATACACGGTTTTGTCCGTATAAGGCTTCTGTCAATCTCAACTTTACAAATATACTCATACCGATTTAGCACTTGAAAAAAAAGCCACTTTAATTTCAAATCCAAATAGAAAGTGACTTGTTATGATTTCTCAATTGATATTATTTCTCTAGATAATTCATTTCTGCTAAAATAAAGTTAGGATTTTTGAAGTGTCAAAAGAAAAAGTTTTTGGAGTAGTTGAAAAGTCCCAATCCAACCAAGTAAGAGGGTGTTACTTTTGATTGGCTTATTTTAATTATTTTTTGGCTTTTAAGATCTTTTCTACCTCTTGAGGTGTTGGAGAAGAAAAAAAATAATTTTAAGCACGTATTTTTAAGTTAAAAATGCACAAAAATAAGCCAAAAATTAAAAGTTGAATATGTTCAATTTATGACCTTTAACTTATAAGCAAGTTTTAAAAATTCAATCCAAATACCCTATAAGTAAGCTTTACTTTAGTGCTGCTTCTTCTAAACATCATAAAGCTACTTTTTGATCTATCTGGATATAGTGCTAGGTAAAATTCATTGCCATTTCTATAGTACATTTACGCGTTTCCTTTTTTTTTTTGTTTTTTTTTTTGATAATCCAGGTTTCCAGGCTTGCGCCTGACTACTTCACTGGTATTACCCAGACGTCCTGGAGGTAATAGCACCGGTCCTTCAACAACTATCACCACGGGATGTGCTCCGGTGGCCAATTTTCTGGGAGCGTACAACTGATCAATTTTCTGGGAGCGTACAACTGATCAATGAGACAAGGTCAAATTCCCCAACATGCAGAATTTCTTCGTGCTTGCGGGGAATCGAACTCACGCTGTCCCATGCCAGAGCGCCTTATAGCGCCCAGGCTTTGCCACTGGACTATGCCCCGGAGGACACATTTACGCGTTTCCTTGATTCTATAATTGCTAGTTCGAAATATTCTATATTGGTCTTGGTCTGAAAAATAAGTATAAGTGTGCGTTTGGACGTAAAAATTGTGAAGTTTGAAAAGAGGTAGTATTTGTTTTCAGGTTGAAAATGATATCTGGAATTTAGAGTTGTGTTTGTACATGAATTTAAATTGGAGTTGTTTGAATTTTTATAATTGATTTGGAGTGAAAATTGTGAAAACAGTTTTTTTTTTTGGAATTTTTTGAATTTCGGAAAATTGTAATAACTTTATGTCCAAACAGTTTTTTGGAGTAAAATTTCAAAAAAAAAAGTGAAAACTATCCATAGAAATGAGCACTTAGTACTATGACTGCGTGAGTTTATATTAGACATCTAAACTTTGAATTTGACACCGAAAATATATTTAGACAATACAAGTACTATGAATGCGTGGTTTATTAAAGAAGTAGAGTTAAAACGTGTTGAAGATCGTTAGGCATGCACTTAACTTTGAATTAGCTGGTGCGTTTACTCTCTTTTTTGTTATAAATTTAATTTAGTTGAGTAATGTATGGAACATAAAAAGTGTCACCAATATAATATCTTAATAATGAAGTTATATATTGGTAGAAGGAAAAGAAGAATTAGTCACGTAAATTCTACATTTATATTACAAGTAGTATAGTATTATTAAGATTTAAAATGACTTACTATTATTAAGATCTAACACACAAACGTCTTCCAATTGCTCAAAAATTCAAAAAGAGAACATGGAAGAAGAAGTAGCAAAACATATAGACAAACTTCAACCTAATTGTCTTTTTTTTGGGGCAAACAAACCTTTAGGTGGATGGCAAACACACAAGATGTATGTTTCTTGACGAAAATCTTTTTCTACCAACATGTAACATTGTTTCTGAAGTTGATCAAGTTACTAATTGTTTTGATCAAATGAATTTTACTACAAGAAAAAAAAATCTGATTTGGGGTTTCTGATGGAAGATATTGCTGAGGTTATACACCAAGTACATACATCAACTAAATAGAATTGCAGATTATAAAATCTATTGATGGGTCCTATACATGTGTTAGTCACAAAGGTGCAGGAAATGAAAATTACAAGTAACTGCTAAGTAATAGAAAAACTGAAATGACAATTCAACAACAAACTGAAATTACAATTATGTTGAACAAGAAACTGGAACTGTTTTTGTGTATGCTGAGTCGAGTGTGACACTCTGTCTTTAAGACAATATTGCCCTGTATGTATCCTTTATACGTTCTGGACAATTGTCTCCCAAGATAAAACAGCAATGGAACAATTGAGCAAAGGAAACTCAAGTGCTACCGTGAATAATTTTGAGTAATGAAATGATGCTGGAAGTTGTAGGAAGAACTGAAATCTATTTCTGTTTGAGGATTTTCGTGTACCTCAACAATGGTGACAAGGGGGTCTTTATATAGTAGAAGGAGGGGCTGATGAACTGCCTCCATAAGTGCCATTACTGGCCATTATGGAGGTAGTAATACCACCAAAATAAATGGTAAAGATGTGCAACGGATTGGCCATTTAGGAAGAGTAATTCAGCCAAAAAGACAATATCAGAAGAAGCACAGCCCACGACCTGTGACCCGTGACCCGTGAACCGGACCGGACGGGCGGGCGGGCGGCGCGCATGTGGGCTTTCCTCGAACCGAAGCACATCTAGGTCCTCTCTCCTTTAAACACATGGGATACCCCTTGGGGTCCCAAACCCCAAGCCAACTTTGAGTCTTATAAACAAAACAATTATTTCTTCCTCGACCGATGAGGGAGAATTGATCCCATACCACACTTTTCCATGCTTCAAACACCTCACTTCGTGGACCAATATCTCTTTCATTTCTCAACGAAATTTGACGATTCCTGGCCCTGCGGTTATCTACGTACTTAGTAGATCATGCACGTGTGAAGAACCGGATTCTCCAACATGCGTAACACTAGTGTTTAAGCCGTTAAAGTTGGTCGGACGCAACTCCAGCCAAAGGCAAATTTCCAACAACATGTACATTATGTTTTGGATTGTGATTAAAGTTCCTAGAAAACGAATTAAGACTTTGATGGGTCCAATAAATTATTCTAGTAGTAACTGTTGGAAATTTGCCTTTAGTGGGGAGGTACGTCCACCCATATTTAATGAATTAAACACTAGGGTTCCGTATGTGGAAGGCTTTGTCTCTTCTCACGTGCATAATCTACTAAGTGAGTAGATGACCGTAGGCCCAAGAATCGTCAAATTTCGTTGAGAAATGAAAGAGATATTGGTCTACGAAGTAAGGTGTTTGAGGCATGAAAATATGGTGTGGGACAAATCTACCACAACGGTGGAAAAAGAAAGAATTGCTCTCTTTATAAGTCTTTAAATTGGATAAGGGTTTGGGACCCCAAGGGGTATCCCATGTGTTTAAAAGAGGGGGGACCTAGATGTGCTTGGGTTCAAGGCTAAGCCCACACTCGCGCCGCCGGTCCGGACTTGGGTCACGGGTCGTGGGCTTCTTCTGATATTATCACTTTGGACCCCAAATTATTTAATATTTACAGTTTGGTCCCTAAAGTTTCTGGAAAGATGAATTTGGCAACAACAGAAGGCAGAAAGTTTCTGCCTACCGTTTGGGCTGATTTTTGGAGTATTAACCAGTCATTACTTGGTTGTTAACTCCTCCATAAACAACCCTCATTCAATGGCCATAAACAGCCTCATTAATGCCCATAAACCTGCCATTAACAACCCTCCCTAATGGCCATTAACAACCATGTTTTGGCAGTTGAAGAGTCCCTTCCTCCATGCTATATATTGATGCCTTTTGGCTCAATTGTGCAAGACGAAAAAAACACACACAAACAGAATACAGACACAGATAAAAACGAGACACATTATATACACAGAGACAAAACATAAGAGAAAGTCAGACTCAACCTATTTGCTTTGTAGTGTTGAGATTAAAGTATTGTTTTATCTTGGGAGACTACTGCCCGTTAACATAAAAGCATATATACGGGGCAATCTTGTCTTAAGGACAGAGTGCAATCACTCGACTCAGCACACAGTTATAACAATCTAGATTTAGTGTTTCTTGATTTCAGGTTATCAGAATTCAAGACTTAACAACTTTGCGGCTGTTCTGAAGATTGACAATTCGTTTATCCTTTCGAACACTTATACTAGTTATTTACTTTCCGTACTGCTTTACAATATCCAACAGTAACATGATTAGTGACTCTTGTCAATAGATTAAACAGCATCATCACCGTTGCATGTTTTATTAGTCTCCTTAAAAGTTTAGCACAATTATTTATTTAAATGAACAATAAAAGAAAAGAAAGGAATTAAATTGTGTTTGGTATGATGGAAACTATTTTTCATGAAAATGTTTTTTTCATATGAAGTATTTTCCAGAAAAAAATATTTTTTGGTATTTGATTTTATCACTCAAAGTTTAACAACTAGATTTGAAAAATGGATCATTAGCTCATATTAATGTTGAAAATCTTACGAAAAATACTTGATCACGAATACTATAGGAAAGTCTTGAAAGCTTGAGGCGTGTCCAAGGACATTGTCCTTAAGGATATTTCACCCGATATAGGTGTATCTTCCAAGATTCAACAAGTTCTTCTAGTATAAAATTATGAGCCAGAATCTAACAAAAATTTATCTAAAAGAAAAGCCAGCGTACAAAAACGGGAGGAAGAATTTTTCTTTTTCTATATCCCAAAAGAAGGAGTTAAGTTAATTTATAGATAAGAAATCATCTTATGAAAATGGATGACTAACTACAACGTTCACTGGAATTTGATGATGACCATAAAGAAGAATAATAAAGGCAATAAATGATCTCTTAAATCTGTCAAGAGAAACGTTAGAGGAGTAAATAATATTATCTCCATTAGTCACACATTAAGACTAATATTGAATGACCATTATGAATATTAAGAATCATATAATGACTAATTAAGAGTCTAGTCAATTTGAATATAATAAGACTGTCCCTTCCGAAATGTCTGCCGTCAATCGGCTGACGAAACTAATTTCTTAACTAATCGATTTCGGCTGGAAGCGGAACTCTAACTTCTAGTGATGTGTTACCCAACTACTCCAGAAAGCGTTGAACGGTGATTGAGTAAACTAAGTAGTAAGAAACATAAATACAACTAGATGCAGTAAATGCGATAAAGATAAAATGAAGATATGTAAAATCAGTTGTTTGATTGATTGGTTGTGTTTTATTCTGTACAAATGTTCCTATATTTATATTACAAGAAAAATAAAACGTGATCCCCCTATGTTAGCCATTAAATTACCCACTAAATCCACTAGCCAACTATAAAGAGGTGGTGCCCATTTTTACTCCTTGTTTTCCTCTTGCACGATTAATGGCACTTCCTTCTAGTTGTTGCTGGTTGTTTACCGTTTCTTGGGGTTTAGAAGATTCTTTGACTTGGTATTCGATGCGTCCAAATATGTGTGGGTCTTAGTCGTTCCTCGGAACTATGACTCGATCAGGCTACCGTAATAGCCGATGAAGCTTTTCTAGCCGAGGGCTAGGACTAATAGATTCGGCTACGGGTCAGTTCGGTTACCAACTTAGAATTTTGTTGCCTGTTCATTTTGAGGTTTTCACCTTCGGCTGTCACTTGATTCTGCTGAACACTTAAAAGTATTTTTGAGTGTTAACAATTTCCCCTACATTAACTCGAGTGCAGCTGTTGAGTTGATGTATTAAAAAATAGTCGTTGTTTCGTATGGCAGCCGCGGGTGTCATTTCAATCACTTTTGCCCTAAATGCACGCAATGATGATTTTCTCTGAAAATTTTCTTCCTTTCGACCGAGGCGTCTAGGCTTCCACAATTGACTTCCGATGCATTTCAGTCGCACGTAGACCTGTCCAAAGCTCAGGTCGTGCCGAGTCAGGGCGGGGTCAAGTGACTTTTTTTTCTGCTTTCCCGACTCTGACCCTATTTTTTAAAAAATTTCCGACCCTAGCCCTGACCCTTCGGGGACCCTACGGATCACGAGTCGGCCCTGACCCGCTCTACAAAATGGGATAAAACAGTAAGAAAAAATACATCATAATCAACATCACGATAATTCAAACCAACATCACGAATTCACGATAATTACAAACCAACAGTATGCAAACATCATCAACATAAGCAAACACTGCAATTACAATAATTCAAACCAACAGTAAGCAAAAAATAAATAGATTCTTCTTCATCATCATAAATGAATTATAATAATTCATCAACATCATCATCGTCATCGTCATTATCATCATCACTAGATTCTTCTTCGTTTGTCCATTCACCTATATAAGTAAAAAATAAATATTAATAAAGCAAAAAAATATAAATTATATTAAAAAGATAAATATATATGTATACAATATACCTTCCGCAAGAATCCAATCACGAAGGCAAACCAAAACTTGCACAATTTTTGGTTTCAAAGAACTTCTAGTAGCTGATATTGTTTTCCCACCAATGTTAAAAGCAGATTCAGATGCTACAGTTGAGACAGAATGGTTAAGAGATCACGAGCCATTACTGCGAGAATTGGATATCGAGCTGAAGACTTATACCAAAAGTTCAAAATATCGAAATCATCATCCCTTGGACGATTTGGTTCCTCTAAATACAAATCCAACTCACTCTTACCAAATGCATTGTTTTCTATCTCTGTAGTCACAAATACATCATAATCTTCATAATCTGATAAAGTATCTTGAGTAATAAAATTGTCACCACTAGTACCAGATCCATCAACCCTATTATGTACATTTGTCTCACTATCAATGACCCTTCTATACTCCTCAAACCATACCTTAATAACGTTCATGATACGATAAATGTTGTTTTGACAACCTTCATCCCCATGCATCTTAACAATACAATACTTTTAAAATGTCATTTTATATCGGGGGTCCAAAAGTGTAGCACAACTCAATGCAAGGTTATACTCACTCCAATACTTGTCGAATTTGCATCGCATATCGCTTAACATATCACCTAAAAAGTTATCTTTACTCTTAGAAAAGTCAAGCAAAGCTTTATAAACTTTCCATACTCCTAAAACATAAGAATTAGAAGTGGGATGCTTTGAAGCTGAAAATAAGTTAGTCACATCATAAAATACTTTTAAAAACTTGTGAACTTGACTAACTTTGTCCCAAGAAGTAAGTGGAGGAGCCAATTCCTTAACATACACATCTCTAGAAGCAACATATATGAACACATCCTTGTAGTGAAGGACACGATCCATCAACATATAGGTAGAGTTCCACCTCATAGGAGTATCAAGTCTAAACCTTTTAGCTACTCGCAAGTTAAACATTTTTTCAGCAATGATAAAAAAGTTTTTTCGTCTAGTGGAAGACCTATCAATGCACTTTATCATATTTCTAATGCTATCAAATATTTCTCCAATATGATTCAATCCAAATTTCACAATTAAATTCAAAATATGCGCACAACATTCAACATGAAAAAAACTTCCACTATCAACAAGAAAATACTTGAAAAGAATGTGACTTTTAATCAATCTCATCATCGAAAAATTATATGTAGCATCATCGGTTGTGATAGTAAGAACTTTGTGCTCCAAGTTCCATTGACCAAAACACGATTAACTCATCAGAAATACAAGTAGCATCATACAGAGGAACCAATGACCTAAATCTTATGATTCTTTTTTGCAAACGCCAATTAGAATCCACAAAGTGGGAAGTCACACATATATATTCTTCCCTAGAATATTTGCATTTTCAATTATCAGTTGTCAAACATACCTTTCCATGAGCCTTAGCAATAAACTCTTTCAAATTATCACTCTCCTTCACAAACATGGCAAATAACTCTCTCGTGGCTGTTTGTCTACTAAAAGGTTTAAATTGTGGGTTTAACCTTCTAACCATACTCTTAAATCCTCTCTTCTGTACTGTAATAAATGGACGCATTTCTTCAATCAAGTAAACCATGATAACTCTTCTACTCTCAGAATCATCATACTTAACTTTATTTCAAATAGTGGAACCATCAACATTAGTTTCAGCAGACAACATATATTGTTTAATATCTTGATGCATCTTCTGAGGACATCTTTCTAAATGACGTTCAAATGCGAAGTTCCATGCTTACTATTAGCAGTCAACTCACACTTACAATGAGTGCATCTAGCTTTAGTCATCTCCGACTTAGCCCTAATAATTTTCTCAAATTCAGTCCAAACACCAGATTGTTTTTGCTTCTTTAAAACTTGATTATATTCAATAAAACCATTATGGGTTTCTTTTGCTACAGATGCATTAGAGGTACCTGTAGAATTGGCGTTGCTGTTTTCGCTAGCTCGTTCTATATTGTAATTGAATTATGTCAAATAAGAAAAAATAAAAGGATCAAACACTGGTTCTGAGAAACACACTGCAGCAGAGCAGATACAAAAAAACTAGACTTGGAACATCAAATATCTATATAATCTAACAAGTCTAGCAAATCTTGAAAATTAAAACCACAGTTTCGATTACTGGTTCTAAAAATAAGGACCCCCAAGATTCAGTCTAGCAATCACTGGTTTTAACAAGTATACAGACGAAAATAAGGACCCCCAAGATTCAGTCTAGCAATCACTAGTTCTAATAAGTCTAACAAATCTAACAAGTCTACAGACGAAAATCACTGGTTCTAACAAGTCTAGCAATCACTGGTTCTTGAAATAAGGACCCCCAAGATTCAACAAAGAAATCTAACAAGTCTACAGATGAAACACTGATTAGGACACATAAAAGGAATATAAGGACCCCTTATATTCAGCAACAAAGAGTGCATATACATTAAGGAACAACACAGAGAGCTACAATTTCAACATAAATTCAGAAAAGAAATTGGCAACATAAGGAAATGAGGAAGAAACAACAACTTGCAAATTATCTCAAGCTAGACAATTTAGTAGAAATGACTCAGTGTGTGGTAGCCAAATCTACTGAGTTATCTAGTAGAGATGAATATATATTATTTACAAAGAGAACAGGAAGAAAAAATTGAAACCAGAAAAAGAATATACACAGTAAAGACAAACAAAAATGGAAACAATTGTACATATGCAGTCACAAATTCAGAAACATATGGATGTTAACAGAAATGAGATGAAACATACCGAAAGAGCAATAATTTCTAGTGGAGAGGAGGTGCCGGATTGGTTGAAGCAATTTGAAGAAATGAAGGGTTTTTATGGGTGAGTGTTGCAACTGAAGGGTTTTTACGGCTAAAGGGTTAACCCATTTATATAGTGAAGGGTTAAGTCAAGCAGGTCACAGTCGGGTCAATCATCAGGCCGGGTCGGGTCGGGTCAGATGGGTAAATTAATTTGACCCTGGCCCGACCCTACATATGATTGGGTCCCCATTTTTTCGAGTCAGGTGTCTCACGGGTCAGCTATTAGCTGACCCTGGCCCTGGTTTTTTCGAGGCGGGTCGGGTCGGGTAGGGCGGAGCAGGTCCCTGATCCAATGTACAGGTCTAGCCGCACGTTTGAAAGAAAGTAGTCCCGATGCTTGTCAGCCACATCTCCAAAAAAACAAGATATTTTAAGAAGAGACACCCAGAGGTTTCTCACTTAATCTTCAGCCGTTCCCAAATTTCTTTCCTTCTCCAAAGAACCCTATTTCCTTAATTAGAAAACCATGTCTTCGTCTTCATCTTCCTCTCCATCTCAGGGATCCGATAATGCCAATTTGGTGCTGATGACCTAACTCCTACATTTGCCTTCATCGATGAACAACTGGTTCTTGTTCCATACGGTACATCTGAACAGGGCGACCTCATTCTTTCTCGGTATCTTAGCTCAGCAAACTATGACCTTTTTATTACCTGTGATTGGCCGACGATTGCCGTCTGACTAGCCTGCGTACCTGTTCGGCCAAGATTACCAACTACTCTGATTAGTTGGAACGAGTAAAGTCGGTCAGAGAGGCCGAATGGAGACGCATGGGTATTTATGACGCCATTGCACTGTCGGAGTTTGACCTCTCCTATAACATTGGTCTCATATACGCTTTCCTCTGTTATTGGTCGACCACTGCCAACACTTTTGTTTTCCCCTAGAGAATGATGACCCCCACACTGCTCGACGTGACGGCGATACTTGGCTTTCCGATACTGGGAGTCGAAGCGCATGTCTTAAGCGATATAGATGTTGCCAACTTGGGCATCAAGGTCTCAAAGACTTCTTCCGTCAATGACCACTTCATGACCAACAACAGCTGAATATCGCCTCTTCCAGTCGACAATGCCGAGTATCATGCTTTCCTTGTCTTTTGGTTCAGCCGATATTTTATCTACAGGATCTTATGCAGTCGTCAATGAGCTGGAAATTTATGCGGCGCTAGTCGTTTCGGGGGAAGATGTCAGCTGGGCATCTCTCTTCATGACTTATCTTTATATGGCTCTTGGCGATACCCAGGCAAGGTTAAGGGACTCCAGAAATTTGGATACCTTAGCCGGTCTTATGTGGTTCCTTCAGTTGTGGACACCATGTATTTCCCAGAGTTTATTCCTGATGATTTTGATGACCGCTGTTTTCCATTAAACTGCCGGTGCCAGCCGATACTCTTCGAAAAACACCCTTCGTGCCCCAAGATGCTTTCACTGCAATCTCCACCCTACATGATCTATCTCGAGACCATTACACAGATTGGCAACCGGTCCTCGAAAGATGGGCCACCCTCAATTGGGTCTGTCAAAGAGATGATGACAACCTTACATTCTCTCAGTGGAGAACTAGGACCCTCACATGGGGGCGTATTCTTACGACTAAGGATCTATTGGGTGTCTTAAAGCCCACCTCTAGGAACAATAAGTTGACCACGGAGTCCTATCGGCCAAACTTTGTGGCAAGGCAATTCGGTCTCACTCAGCAGGTACCATGGCCTCACCGCAGTATTATTTGTTCAACCTAACGCTGCATTTTTGATGCAAAACAGGTAAGGAAAATAGCCGATCACAATCTTGATAGGCTCGCCCTATTTGACTGGCAATCATTTCCCCCAAGAACAAATACTACTATTGCTTTTGATGATTGGTGGAATAGGACCAAGGAAAAATTCCTCCAGTCTCCTCTATTGTTTATTGTGATCGGCTGGTCCTATCAAAGAACATGAAGACCCAAGAAACCTCTAAACCGTGGATGAAAGAGGCCCCTCTAAAAGCTGTTCCACTTAAATCGGCTAGACCTGCCGCCTCAAGGTCTTCCATCAGGTTGCTGCAAACGAAGAGAAAAGGTAAATTGCTTTGTACATATGTGTCGGCCTGATTATTCTTGTGAATTTTCGGCTAACATCTCTTATGCATCTTTTAACAACTCAATCCCACCCAGCGTTTGTCAATTTGGAGATTACTTCTAACAACGAATCCTCATCACCTAAGAAATCTGTTCCTAAGCAACCCAGGCAGCGGAGGGTTTGTCATCCGAGATTGTAGTGAAGAAGAATCCCACAGAACTAGAGTTCCTATTTCTGCTGAGGAAGAGGAGGAAATTGAGGTATATCCCTTGTCTAGCTTAAATACCTTCGCATCGGCTATCTTTTAATATTTATGTTTTCTATTTGCCCTTCAGGAACCACAACTAACAAGACACAGAAGACCGTAGAAAGCGTTCGATGCCCCTCTTCATATTGGAGGGTCGTCCTCTTCGACTCATGCTTCCACGCATCCGCAGTATCCATTATCAGCTGTCCTTAAGGCTAAAATTTTTCATGTCAAGGCAGCCGGAGATTTTATGATGATGCAGTCGTAGAGGTATACCCTTTCTCTTATGCTTTGTCCTTCACTGTTTCCAAACCTTTGCCTCTATTTTGAACCTGTCCTTTTAGTACAGAAGATGATTGGAGATAATCCCTCGACTGAAACCAACACAATTGATGATTCAGAAGCGCCAGCCCAGATCATCCCCAAAGACGTGCTTCTGTAATATTTTGTCTCAATCGACATTGCACCTTCACCATCTTCGCATGTTGGTATTCATCGAGAGTGAGTTGAGGAGTCTCTTGCCAGGGGAATCCCGACCAGCAAAGAAGAGTTCCATGCTTTGAGGGCTTCTCTGTTCCGATTGTCAAAAGAAGCAAATGATTCTCCAATTTTGGCAACCGCCTATAATAACATGGCTTTGTCTCTAAATGACTTATTTGCTTTACACAAAATGGCCAAAGATAGCCATGATGAGGTGGTCACTGCTCTGCAACACTTGGGTCTCTTCGGCAAGAGAAGAACCACATTCAGACTTCTTTCAATAAGGTGAATGCAGAAAGGCAGCAGAATGTCAGCCGAAGGAATGACTTGTAGGAGCAGCTGTCAAAATTGTGATCCAATTTGGAGTGGATCCAGGTGGAGATAAAGGCTATTACTTCGACCATAGGCGCCTTGGAATCGACTATTAAGGCCCATGATTCCTCCAGCTCTTCTTTGTATTGCAGGGCATTCATTTGGATAACAAGATCTGGGAACTTGGTAACCAACATGTGGTTTAGGAATTAGATAAAAAAGCAGGCAGCGAACGGTTGGCCCAGCTGGAGAAAGAGTGGACAGCGTGGAAAAATAGACTTGCTCAAGCAACGCTAACACTCCCTACTAGTTTTTTCGAAGTGGTATCCGAGGAAACTTATTCTTCAGTTATGACTACTTCTTTGCCAGTTGATCCCGTTGCTCAGTTATCAGCCGACATCCTCATGGATTTGCAATCTGAAGCCATCACTGCTTCTGTTACTCAAGAGGTATTGTCAGAAGCCGAACATGAGTCAAATGACACTCTAGCAGTCGACACTCAAGCTTTTACCGAGACCCCATCAATTGTAGTAGTTGAGCCTTTGTTGGATACAGAAAGGGGAGTCCCAAAAGATGTAGGAGTGGATGAGGTAGTAGCCGTTGGTGCGGCTGAGGATGAGAAAGAGACTTCGGCTACCCAAGACAACCAAGCAGTCGTAGATTCGGCTAATCCTGAGACCTCTGTAACTGATGATGTAGCTCAACCTCTAGCTAGTGAAACGCCAACCAACTTGACTTCCTAGTTTTATTGACCCCAAATTTAAGGGTCTATTTTTGTGACCAGGCAACCGGTCTGTGGCTGTTGTTCACTCATGCATAACCCAAATCGAAGTGTAATACCATTTATATTTCTGTCAAGCTCTTCATCATGCATGTCTATTAGTCGATACGCGTTGCCATCAATCCATTGGCTTACTACGAATGGTCCTTCCCAATTTGGCGACCATTTGCAGAATTTACGATCTTTCCCAATTTGTATGCTTTGGCCATTTTCCGTTTACCGACTTTGATTCTTTCTAGGGCCTTCAGTCAATTTTCATCTAGCTAATCTAACTCCATTAGCATGGCCTACTGATATTCTTCTAAGCTTAAAGAATTCTATTTGGCCACCCGTAATGACTTAACATCAACCTCCAAGGGCAACACTACATCTTGGCCATAGGTTAGCCGATAAGGTGTTATCCCAGTAGCTGTAGATTTAGAGTTTCTGATTGCCCAAATAGCTTCATCCAAAGTGAGATGCCATACTGCCGGTCTATCCTCTACATTTTTACTTATTATGTCCACAATAAACTTGTTAGCTGCTTCGGCTTGTCCATTCGCATGTGCATAATAAGGCGAGGATATGATCATCTTAATCCTGAATTTCTCAACAAAGGCTGCCACCTTAGAACCAGTGAACACCGTCCCTTGATCGGTTGTAATCATCTCAGGAATACCATATCTATATATGATCTGGTGTTGGTTAAACTGAATGACATCTGTTTGATGAACCCTCTTCATCGGATGTGCCTCTTCCCATTTAGTGAAGTAATCGGTAGCCACAATAATGAAATTATGTCCTTTAGCTGATTGCGGGTGAATCTTGCCGATGAGGTCCGTAGCCTATCCTCTGAAAGGCTAGGGCTTCACGATCGGGTGCAACAACTCGGCTGGTACCCGTTGGATTGGTCTATGTCTCTCACACTCTTCACACCCTTTTGCGTATTGAAAGCAATCGGCCATGATGGTAGGTCAATAATAGTCATGGCGATAAATTAACCACTTCATCGTTGGCTTGGCTCTGTGTGATCCATAAATTTCTTTATGAACTTCTCTCATGACTCTTAAGGCCTCTGCCTTATCAATGCACTTGAGTAGCACTTTACGTACGCTCTTTTTGTAAAGATCATCATCAATGAGCACATACTTCAAGGCTCTCCTATTAACCTTAAAGTCCTTGCAAGTGGAATGATCTTTTAAGTAGCTGATTAACACCTGCTTCCACGAGTCGATATGGTCTATGGCTAGTACTTCGTCTGGTAGCTCATCATACTCTAGAGTGAGTAGAGACTTCCTAAAGCCATAAGCTTCTTGTGCTAAGCCGTTAGCCTCAACATTCATTCCCCTGGGAACATAACTTAATGTAGATGATGCGAACCCACTAAGTAACATGTTAGCCATTCTGTAATGGGCCAACAAATTTGGATCTTTGCAGTCATATTCCCTAGCCAGCTGCTTGATAACCAGCTGAGAGTCTCCACAAATCTTGATGCACTTCGCCTTCATAGAGACTAGGAGTTTGAGTCCCTTGATGAGAGCACCGTATTCAGCTTGGTTATTTGTCAATTCAGAATCTAGCCGATAAGAGAACCTCTATGTTTTATCTCTAGGATTGGTTATCGTTATTCCAGCTTTGACTCATTTCTGGGTTCTTGATCCATCAAAAGTTAGTGTCCAAGGGACGACGTCCATACACGCAGTAGAAGGAGCGCATGGGTCCTCCGCATCTACACAAGGGTGGTCTGCCAAGAAATCGGCTAACGCTTGACCTTTGATAGCCCTGAGTGCCCTATACTTGAGAGAAAACACAGTGAACTTGATTGCCCATTTTATTAGTCATCCTTGCAAAACAAATCTATTCAATAAGTATCGGACGATGTCAATTTTACACAAAACGTGAACCACATGTGGTATTAAATAATGTTCAAGTTTTGTACAAGCATAGAATAAGGACAAACAAAGCTTCTCTATAGGGGTATATCTAGTTTCAGCCTCATTGAGCATTCGGCTGAGGTAGTAAACTGCCCTTTCGATTTCATCATTGGCATCCAGTGCTAACAGGCAGCCGATAGACAAATCTGCAGCCGAGATGTACAATTTCAATGGTTTTCCTAGCATGGGAGATACCAGCACATGAGGAGTTGCTAAGGCCTTTTTAATTTGGTTAAATGCATCTTGTTGTTCCGGGTCCCACACTAGTTCTTCTGACCCTTTAAGCCTAAGTAAAGGTGAGAAAGCCTTCATCTTGCCGGCTGAATTAGATATGAACCTCCTTAGGAAGTTGATCTTTCATAACAGGCTCTGTAACTCCTTCTTTGTTCTAGGTGGTGCATATTCCATTAATGCCCGGGCTTTGTTATGATCTATCTCAATACCTTTCTTATGTACTAAAAAGCTAAGGAAGTTGCCAGCCGATACTCCGAACATGCACTTGGCTGGATTCATTTTTAGACTATGAATCCTTATTCTTTTTAGTGTTTGTTCAAGATCGGCTAAATGATCGTTGAAGTCCTTAGACCTCACCACCACATCATCAATGTAGACCTCTACTGTCTTGCCAATCTAGTTATTGAAGATGGTGTTCATTGCCCTCTAATAAGTAGCACCAGCATTCTTCAGACCGAATGGCATAACTACCCACTCGTAAATGCCCAAGGCTCCTGGACACCTAAAAACATTCTTTTGAATGTCCTCATCGGCTACTGCTAGCTGATTATAGCCGGAGTATCCATCTATGAATGTCAACACACCATTAGCAGCTGTCAAATTTACTAGCATATCGGCTATAGGCATGACATATTCATCTTTGGGAGTGGCTAGATTTAGGTTCCTGTAATCCATACATACGCGAACCTTGCCATTCTTCTTCTTGACTGGCACAATGTTTGCCAACCATTCCACATACCTAGCCGTTCTAATGAACCTGACCTTCAGCAGCCGTTCAATCTCAGCTTTAATTTGAGGCATCAGTTGAGGGTGATATCTTCTGGGCGGTTGTTTTTGAGGTATGAAACCCTCATAAATTGGCAATCTATGATCTACCAAAGTACGTGCCAGCCCAGGCATCTCATGATAATCCCACGCAAAGCAGTCCTTGTACTGCAGTAGAAGAGCCGTTAGGCTTTGTTTATCCTCCTTCTTCAGCAAACCACTAACATGTGTTAGCCGAGGGACTTCCTCAGTACCCAAGTTGATATCTTCCAAGGGATCCTGAAACTCAAAACTAGGCATAGCCCTTCTTATGGGCGATTCAAGTTCCATCGGCAACTCAATGTTATCGGTTGCCAGTGTTGGTTCTCTGTTGTAGTCATCTACCTGTAATGCCTCGGCTATCCTTTCTTCAGAAGTTAGAGCATTCAGTCGATCCCACAGATCACATATGATTTGGATCTCCTCAATCATCTAACTCTTCCAAGGTAAGCCGTGGTTTGGCTAATTATTTTATTTCAAAAAATCATGGAGTAAGATTGCAGTATTCCCAAGATCCTTCTTCGTATTGCTCTGCGACAGATATGAAAGCCACATAGGGTGAATATAAGACAACCTCCAAGTTCTTAACCCCTACTTGAAATGGGTTATCATCGGCTGGGATGATTTTTATCTTGTCTCCTTCCCAGAAAATGAGCTTTTGATGCATGGTAGAAGGAAGGCATCGGCTGGTGTGAATCCAGTCTCTGCCCAACAAAATTATGTAGGACGGCTTGCCATCTATTAGAAAGAAGGCAGATCTGACCGTTTTAGGACCTACAGTGATTTCTGCTACTAAGATCCCCAAAGCTTCAGAGGCCTCTCCCATAAAGCTAGCCATTTTCATGTTAGTTGGGATGAGATCCTCCCTGGTTTTGTTGAGGTTTTTCAAAGTAAGCAGCGGCATCACATTCAGCACAACCCCATTCTCAATGAACACTCGGCTGATAGCTTTGCCAATAATGTAAGCCTTAATATAGAGGGGTTTGAGGTGTTTAACCATCTCTTCCGTAGGTGCACCAAATACAGTGCTCAAAGCGTCCCTAGTTGTGGTATCGACTATAGTCACCCATTCAGTGTCTTCCACACACACATCACCTTGTAGGTTATCCAGAGTAGAGCGGCCGGCCTAGAACTCATATGGAATTAGGCTGACCATTTCAATAGCTACCCAAATCTCATCGGCCAAATCATGCTTAAATAAATCAAGGATGGAGTCTCCCACCTAGTCCAATTCGGTTGATAAGAATTTAATATCTTCCATCTCCTAGAGACATATAGGAACATGCTTGGATCCTTTGCTCGATCTGTAGAACCATCTCGGCTAGAGATTCCTTCAGGATAGTAGTCTTCCATCGCGGTTCCTCTGTCGGGTTGTCATCAGGCTATATATTCAGCTCTAGTTGGTTCTAAGCTTTTTTTTCATGCAGCACAGTCTCTGAAGATATTGAGTCGAATGCCCGCTCGATAGCCTCAGCTACGGCAGACTCGGGAATTTCCTGTTTATCGGTCGCCTTAGCGCTGGATATCATGTGCAACATTTACTTCATCTATCGCAAGGCTTTGGCACGCTACATCCTTCTTTTCTGAGTCATGGATACGACACTCGGTGGTGCCTCTTTCTTTCCAGAAGCCTGATTAGCAAACCACTTCCCCTCCTCTATATTGTCGGTTGGCTTAATCATCCTCTGGGGTTTCAGCTGACCTTTATCCCTCACTGTGATATGCAAGGAAGAAATGTATTTTTGTATGTTGAACTCAGCCACTATGGGGAGTGATTCCTTATCTATCTGGGGAACGCTCGGCTTCTCATCGACTGGTAGCCATGCTTGCCCCTCAAGCCTGCGCCTGGGGTCTGCTGGGTCCATTCTGAATTTTGGATACTGTTTGTGAGGTTCCCGAGCAATGTGCTCTAGTTTATAAGGGCGGCCATGAAAACTGCTTCCAGTTGGTTGCATGTCCGTGTCCTCAAAGATATCACGTAAGCTGCCTAGTCTATCAAACACAGAGGTCCTTGTGGCCTCCTCTTTACCAGTAGGCTTCTTTGGGACCCATATATTTTTCATCGGCTGCTTTTCCTTGACATCCTTTGATTGATCTGGCTTAGCAAAGGACACTATAGATATCAGTACTGCGGAAAAGGGGTCAGTAGCAACAGATATTTCAGCTATGCTTTTATCGTCTAGCTTGAACCTCCCATCTTTGATGCCCTTTTGAATTGCCTTCCTGAAGACCACATAATTAGAAGTAGCGTGGCTATATGAGTTGTGCCATTTACAGTACTTCTTATCCTTGAGCTCTTCGGTAGGCAGAATCCTATGGCCATCAAGCAGCCGAATATGTTTATCTTTAAGTAGATGATCAAAGATCTGATTTGCCTTTGTAATGTCAAATGAGTAACCAACCATGTCATCAGTTGAACTCGTCTCCTTGCCTTTCGTAGCTTTCAAGGCTGGGCAAGAATAAACCTTACCCCTGACAATCTCGGCTACCATTGCGTCTTCCGTGTAATCGGCTGACTCTGAGTCAGACTCATCTGCCTCAATAATAGATACTAAATGGGAGCCTCGGTTTCGGTTAGCTATTCTTTTCTCCTTCTCCTGGATATACTGCTCTATTTGGCTAGCCTTCTCGGCTAACTGGCTGAAGTCAGAGCATGATTGTCCCAATAATTTCTCTTTTAGCTGAGGATGTATGTTGTTGATTATCATGTGGGCGCATTCCGATTCAGAGAAGTGTACAGTGCATTTCCCAACCTTCTTTCTGAATCTCTCGATATGATCGGTAGCCGACTCATCGACCTGTTGCTTGAGATTCGTCAAATCGGTTACAGTGACCTGAGGTTGGGGCCAATAAAATCTATCAGGCAAATGATGTTCCAGTTAGATAAACGCAGAACAACTGTAGCTTGTGGTACTCGTTCTGGCCAACCTCGCCACATTGGGCGATAAATCTGCCGATGTGCTCAATGGTAGATTTGTCGTCATCACCCGAGAATGTGGCGAAATCAGCAGTTTTAAAGCCTCTTGGCAATGGTGCTATCCGATCTACCCAATCGCGGCAGGGCTTTCTGTAAACATACATGTCCAAGGGTTTCTGTTAGATGCCAAAGTACCTCTTTAGGGTATTCACAATAGTTTCAGGGTTCATCAACTGTGAAGTCCCTTGCTGATTCTCAGCTGGAATTGGCTAGTAGGCGTTCTGAACTGGAGGCCTCAATTCTGTACCTTGTTGAGCAGGGTTTTGAAAGTTATAGGCATTCTGTTGGCCATTTCCAATAGGTGGGGTATATCCCCATTACTGTTGTTGGGTATAGCCACCAAAGCCTACAACCTGAGCTCTTGGAACAGCCGCTAGAGCCTGAGGATAAGGTTAAATATTGTTCCATGTCTGCTCTCCCCGGACATCAGCCGTTCTTGGAAAGTTTGCGCTTCCTAGATGGTATGGATTGGGTACCGGCTGTGATTGCTGGAATGGTGTCCCACTGTAGACAACGTTACCATATAGCCGAGCAGGGTCACAGCCATGAGCCACCGGTTGCCAATTCGGCTGACCAACATTGGTCGCATGTACCGTAGGATCGTTTGCAGGAGCGTACGACATAACAGGCGGCAACCCAAGGTGTTTGGATGCCTGAACTAGTCTCAGAGCCATATTGATCTGCCCATACTACAGACTCGCTTGTTCGAGTGGCACAGTTCCCCCCCCCAGCGTTTGGTGGCAACCATACAGTAGACTGGTTACTGAGTGACTAGGCTCGTGCTCCTAGGTGTACTATCGGTTGTACCTGAGTAGGTATTGACTGATACACATTCAGTTGAGGAACAACACCTGGAGTCACAGTTGCATGTTGCACAGCGCCACTCATCAGAAGGATGGCAGAACTAGCCGAACATTCTCCTGGATGCAGTCGATTGGCTTCCAGTTCCCTCACATGCTTAACCTCATTATGCACAATTGGCTTGACAATGTCAGCCAACTGTTTTGAAACCTGGTACATAATGTCGTGGATGCCTAAGTCAATCTGTTGTCTAATGAATTATATGGTCATGACAGTTGGACCTTCAGGTTGGCTAAGTTCACCCACATCTTGGGTTGATGGAGGAAGTGGAGGGGTATCAACCGATGTAGGCATATCCGAGAAAAATAGTGGCTCATTGTTCCTTCTGGGAGGATTCTGTTTAGGATGTGGACTGAACTCTGGGTTCATTTTCTTACCAGGCCTTAGGCGCATACGCCAAGCGCGATCCTGACACGGAGAATCAAACTTCGCTATGGAGTCACCTATGGTCCCACTGGGCGTGCCAAATTTGTTCCCTTCCGAAATGTCTGCCGTCAATCGGCTGATGAAATCGGATGACAAATTGATTCCTTAACTAAGCGATTTCGAGATGGAAGCGAAACTCTAACTTCTAGCGATAGGTTCCTCAACTACTCCGGAAAGCGTTAGGATGGTGATTGAGTAAACTAAGTGGTGAGATATATAAATATAACTAGAGTGCAGTAAATGCAATAAAGATAAAATGCAGATATGTAAAATCAGTTGTTTGATTGATTGGTTGTGTTTTATTCTGTACAAATGATCCTGTATTTATAGTACAAGAAAAATAAAATGTGATCCCCCTATGTTAGCCATTAAATTACCCACTAAATCTACTAGCCAACTATGAGGAGGTGGTGCCGATTTTTACTCCTTGTTTTCCTCTTGCACGATTAATGACACTTTCTTCTAGTTGTTGCTGGTTGTTTACCGTTTCTTGGTGTCTAGAAGATTGTTTGACTTGGTCTTCGAGGCGTCTAAATATGTGTGGGTCTCAGTCGTTCCTCGGAACTATGACTCGGCCAGGCTACCGTAATAGCTGATGAAGTTTTTCTAGCCGAGGACTAGGACTAATAGATCCGGCTACGAGTCAGTTCGGTTATCGACTTAGAATTATGTTGCATGCTCATTTTGAGGTTTACACCTTCGGCTGTCACTTGATCCGGCTAAACACTTAAAAGTATTTTTGAGTGTTGACAAAGACACATTTGAATGTTATTGAAATTGAATATAGACACTTCTTTTTGAGATATTAAGATTATTTTTCAACAATTAATACATCAATATGTGAAAAACAAAGTTGATTTTTTGGAATTATAAATATCATAGATTTTTAGAAAAGTTTAGCTTCTGAAAGACCTATTATATTATCTTGGATACTTTTATTAAAGATATGTTTAGAAGTTCTAGATTCTTGTAAGATAGTTAGAAGAAGTAAAGTTAACTAGTTTTTTCTTGTGTATTAGAATCATCGGCAGAAAAGTATAAAGGGTGACCTTATATATTTATAACCCGACCAATTGATCATGAAGTCCTTTTTTCATAACCAAGGGCATATATCCTTAATCTTCCTTCTCCTCCGAAAGCTTCTTATTCTTTAGTTAAATCCTCCGACCTTAGCTAACGATCTTAGGCTAGCATAAGTTCTCCCTAATTTTAGTTTTTCTTCTGCTAGGACAACTGAAAAAGGTAACTTCCAAATCCAAATAGAAAGTGACTTGTTAGGATTTATCGATTATCTATTTCAGAAATACAATTTCAAATCCTAACAATTTTACGTCCAAGCATTTTAGGACTTCCAAATCCTAACAATTTTACGTCCAAGCATAATTCAGAAATACAATTTCAGAAAAAAATAAAAACTAATCATGACCAAACGGACCCTTATAATCTTCGATAAAAATATTAAAATCAATACAAGCACGATGCCTGGGTGATTTATTTTTAAAAAAGTCTAAGTTAAACGTTATATATCGTTAGGCATGCACTAAACTTTGAATTAGCTGGTGCATTTTTTTTTCTTGTTATAAAATTAATTTAGTTGACTAATATATGGAATGAAAAATATTTGAATCGTAAGAACTTAATAATGATGTTATATGTATGGGCAGAAGGAAAAGAAGAATGAATCACGTAAGTTCTACATTTCTACTGCAGTCTACGAGATATTGAAAGTAGTATAATAGTATCATCTCATAATGAATATATTTCATATATATTCATAATATATTTTGTATTCATTACTTTAGTGTAATTAAGGTAAAATAGAAATCCTAATTCTATTAGGACTATAATTGTATACTCTCTCTCTCTATATATATATATATATATTACATTAATAAGAGAATTCTATCAAGGAGAATTACACTATTCTACATGGTATTAAGAGCCAAAAATCCCTCCCTACCCTAACCCCAAATCGGTCGCCGTATACCTCTCCTCCGCCTCCCTTTTAATCGGCGATATCCAACCGTATATTGCCCTGTATACCACCGCCTCTTCGTGATATATAGCCAGTATACCCTGCTTTCATGTGATATACAAGCATTTTCTCTCATAATCTACTTGTATACCGCATATATCCCTTGATATACAGCCCCGTATACCACTGCTCCTTTGTGATGTACCGCCCGTTTACCCTGCTACTCCTTGATATACTCCCATTCTTCTCAAATAGAATCTGTATACCGCTGATATACATCGATATACACAACACCCAGCCCCCATATTCCATGTTTTGTAGCCCGTATACATCAAGTCTACAGGCAAAATACACCATCTGATACACTTATCACATAAGCAGCCCGATATACCGTTGTTATACAGCTGATATACGGCAGCCTCTCCACTGAGATTCTTCCACGAATTTTTGGTAAATCACATGGATTCTCCCGCTTTCGCTTCCACTTCCTCAACTCCCGACGTCACAAAATATCAGTCGCAGGCCCAGTACTCGACTCAGTGGGCCGAGCCACTGACCAACCACCAGGCCCACTACATAGCGGCCCAGCAACAAGTGGCCACTGCCGAGGCCCACTGCCCAACGACCCAGCATCACCGAGCCACTTCCACCACCAGGCCCACTACACAGTGTCCCCTGCCGAGGCCCACTGTCCAGAGGCCCAGTACGCAGCTGAGGCCCACTACCCATCGGCTCGATGATACGTGGTTTATGGATACAGGAACCACGTCTCATCTCACCAATAATTCGGGTATTCTTCCTCAACTGCAAAATTTAAATACTCCTTAATCTATTATGCTCGAAAATGGTCATCACATTCCAATTCAAGGGTTTGGCCACACACTAACCCCACCATCGCATCCCCACTTCTCCCTTACAAATGTTCTATATGCCCCTAACATTATCAAAAACCTAATCTCTGTCAGAAAATTTGCCACCGATAATTATGTATCTATTAATTTTGACCCATTTGGTTTTTCTGTAACGGACCTACGTACCAGGAAACTTCTTATGAGATACAATAGTGAGGGGGCCCTCTATCATTTCCTATCCACGTCCACTGTCAGTTTCAATCCTCCCACATCTCTAGCTATCTCCTCCTCCTCGTGGCATAGTAGACTTGGTCATTCGGTAGCTCATGTTTTTTATTCTCTTAGAAACCGCAATTTAATCCAATGTAATAAAGGAAAACTTTCCCATAGTTGCTCTTCCTGTCATCTAGGGAAACATGTTAGTCTTCCATTTACGTCTTCATTAAGTATTACCTTCTCTCCCTTTGATATTATTAATGCGGATTTTTGGACATCTCCTATAATTAGCAACCTCGGTCATAAATACTATTTGGTATTTCTGGATGATTTTTCTCACTTTCTTTGGGTCTATCCGCTTAAACTTAAGTCTGAAGTTTACTCCAAATTACTCGAATTTCGTACATTGGTTAAAACGCAATTTGAAAAAGACATCAAAACATTTTAATGTGATAATGGTCGTTAGTTCAATAACTCCCTATTTCATAATTTTTGTGCGGCTAATGGCATTGTTTTTCGTTTCTCCTGCCCCCACACTTCCTTTAAAATGATAAAGCCGAAAGAATTCTCCGTACCATTAACAATATGATTCATACCCTTCATTTTCATGCGTCTCTCCCCCCTACATTTTGGGTATATGCATTAAAAATGGTAGAACACATTCTTAACATCTTACCTACCCGTACGATCCAAAATAGGACACCCACCGAAATTTTCTTCCGTCAGATCCCTTCCTATGATCACCTCCGAATTTTCGATTGTCTCTGTTACCAAAATCTTGCCTCAACGATCCCTCACAAATTAGCACCTCGCTCCACTCCGTGCGTCTTCCTAGGTTTCCTGTCGAACCATATGGGGTACTTGTGCTATGAGTTATCCACAGACGAAATTTTAATCTCACGCCACGTTTATTGAGTATGTTTTCCCGTTTGACAACATCCAAAAATTTCACTACACTGATTATTAATACCTTGATTAATCGGACACCTCACCTCTAATCCAAAATGCATTACAAAATCTGCACCATCAGGCCGTCCCGCCAACCGCCCTCCGACTTACTCCCACCGCCTTGGCCATCGCCCCAACCCGTGACCGCATTCGCCACCCAAATTTCTTCCCATTAACCAATTAGCATACTTAGAATCTTGTTCTTTAACCAGAAGTGGTGAATGTGATTCGTTGTATGTAGTTTTATCATCACAAATTTTGAGATAGTGGAGAGCTTGAACGCTAAAAGGTAATACTTGTGGCTAATGGTATTGGTCAGAATGAGGTGTTGATTGTAGTGAGACATTTAGTCTGGTGGTCAAACTTGCCACCATTCGCACAGTGTTGAGCATAGCTATGGGGAAAATTGGCATATTCACCAACTTGATGTAAAAAATGCTTTCTTACATGGGGACTTAAAAGAAACCATTTATATGCATCAACCGCCTGACTTTGTTCATCCAGGGGTTCCTCATTATGTCTGCCTTCTTCATAAGTCACTCTATGGTTTAAAACAAGCCTTTATGACTTGGTATGAGAGGTTTGATACATACATCATACAGATAGGGTTCGTGTGCAACAAGAGTGATCATTCCCTGTTCATTTTTCATCGAGGTACTGACACGTCTTATCTTCTTTTATATGTGGATGATATTGTTCTGACAACTTCTTCTTATACTTTGAAATATGATATCATTACCCTGCTCAAGTCCGAATTTGCTATGACATATTTGGGTAAGTTGAGTTATTTTTTGGGATATCAGTGACCAGATCTGCACATGCCATGTTCTTGTGTTAGCGTAAGTATGCAGAGGAGATTGTCTACAGGGCTAAAATGGCAAACTACAAGATTATGCCCACTATTTTCGACTCCAAGTCCAAATCAGTGCAGATTATGGAGATCCGGTCATTGATCCCTCTCTTTATAGGAGTCTCGCAGATGCTCTTCAGTATCTCACCTTCACTCCGCTAGATATTGCATATGCATTTCAGTAGGTATGCTTGTTCATGCACGCTCCTAGGGAGCCTCACTTTACAACTCCTAAACATATCATTCGATAAATTAAGGGCACTCTTGACTATGGACTTCATTTATATCCTTCTGCCAACTAGATTTCTCTCCTACACAGACACAGATTGGGCTGGCTGTTTGGACACCCGTTGCTCTACGTCCGGCTATTGTGTGTTTCTGGGGGATAATATCATATCATGGTCTGCCAAGCGGCTAGCTACGCTTTCCCATTCGAGTGCAGAAGCAGAATATCGAGGCGTTGCAAACGTTGTTGTCGAGATATGTTGGCTCTGAAATATCCTTCTTGAGCTTCATTGTCCCATACGTAAGGAATCTTTGGTTGACTGTGATAACATATCTGCTGTCTACCTGTCTCATAACCCGATTCAGCATCAGCGAACCAAACATATTGAGATGGATATTCACTTCATTCGTGAGAAGGTTGCAATGGTCACGTTAGGGTGTTGCATGTTCTTTATCCGTATCAGTACGCAAATATCTTCACAAAGGGGCTTCCTCGGTAACTATTCCTTGACTTCAGATTCAGTCTCAACATCCGGTCTCCTCCCGCTCCGGCTGAGGGGGTGGGATAGTGAATATATTCCATATATATTCATAATATATTTTGTACTTATTACTTTAGTATAATTAATGTAATTAAGGTAAAATAGAGATCCTAATTCTATTAGGACTACAATTGTATACTCTATCAAGGAAAATTACACTATTCTACATCTTTCTATTCCATAGACGTTATCACAATCCTGGTAAGTTTCTTGTTGGCTAGACTTAACGCCTAAGTTTTTTTTTGTTTAGTTTCCACCCTGTGTCAGATATCCGCATTGGAAGGCAACTATATCTGGATTCGTGCCGCATAGAGCCGATGCGGAAACTTAACACCTAAGTTGAGTATGCTTGACATCCCATAAAATATCGAGAAGGGTACAATTTAGAATGATTTACTATTAGGTGGATGGCAAATTAAACACACAAGATGTATGGTTCTTGACGATTTTTTACAAATATGCAAAATTATTCCTCAAGTTGATCAAGCTACTACTAATTATTTTTTCAATCGAATTTTACTATGAGAAAAAATAATTAGTTTTAATGACTTCATTAGTTTAGAAAATTCTGAAAGAAATAATCCCTTGATTATTTTCATTAATGAAGATGTATATATACAATATACAATATCTAAGTATGGAAAAAAATCTACTTTTTCCTAATACAAGACTAATACCTATTCCTACTATAATACTAATATCATAATTACACTTGTACAAAAATTTTACAAAATATGGTAAGTTGCCTCATTCTATTTGGTCACTTGGTATACACGGGTATACCGTGTATACACGTTCTATCACACCCCCGGAGTCATAGCGGGAGGTTGTCGTACGTTGAGACCGTCCCTAAAATCTTTAAACAGAACCAAGGGAAAACCCTTAGTAAAGATGTCAGCAATTTGGTACCTTGAAGGGACATGTAAGACACGTACTTGTCCATGAGCTACCTTTTCGCGAACAAAGTGAATATCCATCTCGATATGTTTAGTGCGCTGATGTTGGACCGGATTCTCAGAAAGATAGACTGCACTAATATTATCACAGTAGACCAATGTAGCTTTCTGAAAATAGGAAAATGAAGCTCTAATATAAGATTATGTAGCCAACATGACCCAGACACCACATTGGCTACCCCTTGACACTCGGCCTCCGCACTGGATCGCGATAAAGTATCCTGGCGTTTTGCCGACCAAGAGACCAAGTTGTCACCAATAAACATATAATAAGCAGATGTCGAGCGTCTAGTATCGGGAAAACCACCCCAATCAACATCTGTATACGACACGAGAGTAGAGACAGAGGATGGATATAAATGCAAATCATAATCAAGTGTGATATGTATGTATCGTATAATGCGTTTGAGCGCATGTATGTGCTCAATCCGCGGATCATGCATAAATAAACACACCTGATGTTCTGCATTATATTGAGACCAAGCTGACGGGGCACCAACTCCCACGTCTTATTTTCAATAAGAGCACTATATTCATCATCCGTGGATAATTTCCAATTTGGATCATGAAGGGAAGACACAGTATTACGTAGTAGGGGTGATTTGGTGGCATTAGAATTTAGATTAAAATATCTTTTAGGTTTAAAAATAACACGTTGGCTATGAGTAACCGGCCTTTGACTCAAAATAGAAGGGGATGTATTTTGGGTAGGTGTAGGGGTCTTGTAAAACTGGACCAGCAGGTAATGGGTCTGCTGGCCCAGAGGCAGTGTGGCATGACGATATAACTGGGCCAGGGGATGAATTTAAGCCAATAGGCAGTGGGCCTGCTGGCCAAGAAACAGGGATTGCATCGGTAATATTTGGGCCAACATGCAGTGGGCCTATTGGCGGATTTTTGTCACGGGATAGCCAGATAAATGGTGGATAATATACAATGAGAGCTCATCATCCATAAAATTATACGAACTTGACACAGAATTATACAATTTAGCAAACGGAAATTGGGTTTCATAAAAAATGACATGGCGACTAATTATGATTTTATTAGAAGATAAATCAAAACATTTGTAACCACAATGATTAGACGGATAACTC
The DNA here is from genome assembly GCA_029783415.1 of Anisodus acutangulus. Classification (NCBI taxonomy): domain Eukaryota; kingdom Viridiplantae; phylum Streptophyta; class Magnoliopsida; order Solanales; family Solanaceae; genus Anisodus; species Anisodus acutangulus. The sequence goes on from CM056508.1 coordinate 36,429,098, forward strand.
AAAAACACACAAGAGATATAGCGGGCTTGTAGTTTGTTAATTGTAGTAGATGGGAAAAGCGGATAACATAAACACCCAAACACCATAAGATGAGATTATGAGGGATCCTTATTATAAAGAATTTTTGGGGGTGTTTGATATGATAAACCTTTGCTAGGGAGTATGTTAAGGAGGTAGGTAGTCATTTGTATGCATGATTCCAAAAAGATGGAGGTAATGAAGCATGAGCTAGTAAGGTTCGGACAATATTATTAATGGTAAGAATTTTTCTTTTGGCTTGTGAGGACGTATGAGGACAAGAAAATCAAAAAGATATGTCATGAGTGTCACAAAATTCCTGAAATGATCCATTATCATATTCTTTACCATTATCACGTTGAATATATTTGATTTCCCATTTAAATTGCGTACGGATGAAAGCTCTAAATTTTGAGAATGTGAAAAAAAACTTGAGACTTTTTAGACAAAGGAAAAGTCCACAAAAAATTAGAATAATCATCCAAAAATAAAACATAATAACGATGGCCCAAAGAACTCAAAACGGGAGATGTCCATAAATCACTATGAAAAATGTCAAAAGGCATCAACGTACTAGAAGTAGAGGCTACAAACGGTAATCTAACATGTTTCCTTAGAGGACAATAAGGACAAATATGAGTACGACTCATACTCTTACAATCAATAAATTTTTTTTGTTTAAGAGAAGAAACAATAGACAACCCTGGATGACCCAAACGTGCATGCCACAAAGAAACAAAGAATGAGCAAGAGCGGCAAATGTTGAAGGTGGGGCTTGACTCATGGAAATGGTGGTGGTGGTAGTGATTAGATAAAGCCCCCCTCGACTATTACATCTCATTAGAGGTATCCCCGTCTTGAAATCCTTCACAGAAAATCCAAAAGGGTCAAAGTTAACAGAAACCTAATTATCAGTTGTTAATTTTTGAACAGACACCAAATTTTTAATTAAGTGGGGGGATTAGCTCCGGTAGCTACCTTTCTGTCCAAATCGGTCTCTTCTAACGTGAGCATGGAATGGGCCTAGTAGAACAGTAGGAGAAGATTACTTTGACAAAGAAGCGTTCCAACGCCATTATAAGCCTTGGACAGGCCTGCAACTATCTGAAGAATAAGATGACCATTTGTGTCGGGCGCACCAACGTTCTTGAGTTGATCCGCCAATTCCTTCAACCTTTACAATAGGCTGAGACATTCGAAAAATCCTTCATATTGACATGGAAAAATTCATGTTCAAGAGTGACAAGAATTTTTGTTATCTTGGAAGATATCACGCACCATATTCCAAGTTTCCATTGTCGTGGCGTCGGGTTCAATAATCGTCTGCAATAGGTCCGTAGAAATGGTGAAATATATCCACTGGAGGACTGTAGCATCAAGAGTCATCCACAACACAGGATCATCAGCGGCGGTAGGCACCATCTTCTTGCTTGTATCCGAGGGAATGATGTGATGAAGGACTTGATGCGAGCGTGTGTGAACTTTGAATAATTCTGCCCATGTCGTGTATTGGACGTTTTTCATCTCAAAAACGATAGGGATGTTGTTCTTGATATTGGAGACTGTAAGGGCAGGATGAAACGTGTTCTTTGTGGTAGACATGATGAAAGAACAAGAGGAGAAGTAGGTATTTGGAAGAGAAAAAAAAAGTTGAAGGGAGAGAGAGGTTGACTGACGGCCAATGGCAAGTAGGGCATTAGAAGGAGGGATTTTGGAGAAGAAAAAATTTGCCCTAGACTACTGATACCATGAAAGAAATAATTTCTTGATTATTTTCATTAATGAAGAGGTATATATACAATATACAATATACAATATCTAAATATGGGAAATAAATCTACATTTTCTTAATACAATACTAATATATATTCCTTCTATAATACTAATATCATAATTATACTTGTACAAAAATTCTACAAAATATAGTAAGCAACCTCATTCTATTTAGTTACTTGATATACACGGGTATACCGTGTATACACGTTCTGTCAAATTCTGATGTGATTCAACTCTCCGTCCCCTTTCTCAAATTCTCCCTCCCAAAAAGAAAATAACGTAGGAAATTTGTTGTTGGGACTAATGTAGTGTATCTCTTTATCATAGTAGTATATTGGGTGGGATAGACATGTGATAAGAGATTAAATTAATGGAGTCAAGATTTTCACTAAAAAAATTTAACATATAAAGAAATAATTAATCTGTAAAAAAATTATAGAAATTCAATATATAGTCTATATACATAAATTTCCTTTTTACCTATTCATATAATATATATTTTTAGCTAAAGAGTACCAATTTACTTCCATGCTAATAGCTCTGGGCCTGTTTTGAACTTAAGCTTGGAATGGGTGGCCACTTGGCCATGAGAAGAAATCATTCTTTCATTTCATCAAGTTCCTGTTGGGATACAAATGTTGTAGGGAACGAGAAGTAAATAACTATTACAATAGTAGAAAGGATAAACAAACTATTATAATAAAATTGGAAATCAAAACCTTACAAACTGCTTGTGTGATTTGCTGAGTCGAGTGATGACACTCTGTCTTTAAGACAAGATTGCCCTGTATATCTCCTTTTACGGTATTGAGCAATAGTCTCCCAAGAAACAACATCAACTTTAACAAGTGAGCAAAGGAAACTCAAGTGTTACTCTTGAAGAACTTTGAGTATAGTAACTTTGCTAGAGAGGAAGAATATGAAATCAGAAAATCTGGAGAATTCTCTAAGTGTTGAGTGTAGTGTCTTTCAATTGAGCCAAAGGCCTCAATTTATAGTGTAAGTAGAAGACCCCTAAACTAGCCAACTAATGGCTTTCAATAGCCATGTAATTGCACTTGATTGAGGGGTTACATTCAGCCAAATAATGGATGAATTCATGTGGCAAGTAATGGAGAATCAATGCTCCAAAACCAGCCCAAACGTCAGATTTTTTCAATTTCCCGTCGCAGCATTCTGCCTCTAAAGCGCCGCGGCCCTTCACGGCTCCGCGGAGATTTTTGACTCATTTCATTTTACACTTCTTCCTTCATTTACCAACTTGGAATACTTTGTCATTTGGCCAATAACCGTCCATAATATGTCTCGAACGTGTTACATACGTACCAATATCTCTTTCACTAATAAAATTTGCGATACTTGGCACTACGTGTGCACGTGTGTGGAAACGACGTTTTTCGACGTGCAGGACCAATAGTTTGAGTCATAAATTAATGTGATATACGTATTTCCACATTTAGTAAATTTCCAACAATCTCCTCTTGAAAGAGATTTTGGCGCGCACACATGGTGCCTTTTCTAGCAATCTTTCAGCGGACCGATGTTGCATCTGGATAGGTAGCATACGCTTTGAACCTTCCATAGTTGAATACCATCGGACTTACTTATTGCGCGGTGAATGTGATGTCTTGAACCGTCAGTGTTTAGTGTAAGCCAAATCAACGGTACCAACACAACAACTTCTTATACTCAGTTCTTCATAATATTTTGTACGTTGTGGCCGTGGACACTTCTTGGATTCTTAAGTGCGTTCAATTTGAGGCGGCCTGTCCTCGCACTTAAATAGGTGGTCTCCTACAAAGTATCCTACTATACCCCACTTTACAAGTGTTAGGAACCATTAAATATTTCCCCAAACCTAACCTTAACCGGTGAGGATCATTAAACATTTTGGAAATTTAACCTTCACCCACACTGCATATAGCACTTATAGTCTATCGCGAGAATGACTTTGGGTTTGGTGTTTCTTTATAGAAATCACTATCCGAAGTGCTAATGCTTCCACCGAAGCAATCAACTGAACCTTTATAACTTAGTTTTCCCATTGAACCTAATTCCTGGGATCTCCAGTCAGTAAGGTTGGGTTACCACCGTATTGGTCCTTATACTTTGGGTTTTAAGCCCATTCCCCTAGACATGCAGAACATCTGATCTTTGGGTAAGCCCTTTGTCAGCGGGTCTGCTATGTTATCCTTTGACTTTATGTAATCAATGGATATTACACCCGTAGTGATCAGTTGTCTAACGGTCTTATGCCTCTGTCGAATATGACGAGACTTGCCGTTGTACATAGAATTTTGTGCCCTTCCTAGAGCCGACTGGCTGTCGCAGTGGATCATTACAGAAGGTGCGGGTTTGTTCCAACAAGGAACATCCTCTAAGAAGTCATGAAGCCACTCAGCTCTTCTCCTGCTTTGTCTAAAGCGATAAACTCCGATTCCATCGTGGATCGGGCGATGCAAGTTTGCTTAGAGGATTTCCAAGACACAGCCCCACCACCAATTGTAAATACATACCCACTGGTGGACTTGGTGTTCTCTATATTAGATATCCAGTTTGCATCACTATACACCTCTAGTACATCTGGATATCTCGAATAATGCAACCCGTAAGTTAGCATGTATTTCAGGTATTGAAGTACCCGATTCAATGCCTTCCAGTGATCATCATTTGGATTACGGGTAAACCTATCCAACTTGTTAACTACATAAGTAATATCAGGCCGGGTGCAGTTTGTTATGTACATCAAACTACAGATCATTTGTGCATATTGCTCCTGGCATTGGTGACTTTATAGGTGAACTGTCTAACATCTTGAACTTTCTCAAAACATCCTCGATGTAGTGAGACTGAGATAAGACCAGTCCGTCAGATATTTTAGGGATTTTTATCCATAAGATGACATCTGCGATACCCATATCCTTCATGTCGAAGCATTGTTTCAACATGTTCTTAGTCTCTAGAATTATGCTAGGACTGCTCCATGTGATCAACATGTCGTCTACATACAGGCATATCATAACAAATAAGTCAGAGTTACCTTTCATGTAGACACATTTGTCACACTCATTAATGGTGAAACCCTTCGATAGTAGAGTACTATCAAATTTTTTATGCCATTGCTTCGGGGCTTGTTTCAGCCTGTACAGAGATTTGACAAGCTGACAGACTTTCTTCTCTTGCCCTTGAACCACATACCCCTCGGGTTGGTCCATATGAATTTCTTATTCCAAATCACCATTTAGAAAGGCTGTCTTTATATCCATTTGATGTATCTCAAGGTCACGCAACGCTGCGGTCGCAATGAATACCAGTATGGACGTCATCCGAGATACCGGGAAGTACGTGTCAAAGTAGTCAAGACCTTCTTTCTGTCGATATGCCTTGACTACCAACCTGGCCTTGTACTTATCTATATACCCATCTGCATTATACTCTTATTTGAGTATCCACTTACAACCCAACGGTTTATTTTCCGGAGGAAGATCAACCAACTCCCAAGTATGGTTATGTAGAATAGAGCCTATGTCACTCTTAATAGCTTCTTTCCAGAGCGGTGCTTCTGGAGTTGACAATGCTTCAGCAATTGTCCTTGGTTGATCATCAACCATATAAGCTACAAAATCAGGACCGAAGGATTTTTCCTTCCTGACCCTTTTACTTCGCCTTAGTTCCATCTCTGGAGTCTCCAAGTTCTGAGAATCTGGAACACTAGATTCTGGATATTCAGCCACCTCGAGATCCACTAAATCTGAACCATCTAGATCTGGGCCGTTAATGACTCCCGGTTCCTGAGAGCTTTGTTCATAACTCCGTTTGCGAGAGGTTATGTCTTTTTCCTTTTTAGGAAAGGTTTCTTCAAAGAATTGTGCATTCCTTGATTCCATGATTGTACCCCCGTGGATATCTGGAATATCTGACTTATGCACTAAGAAGCAATAAGCACTACTATTATTTGCATATCCGGTGAATATGCAATCTACAGTCTTAAGCCTAATCTTGACCTGTTTTGGCTTGGGTACTTTGACATTTGCCAGAAAACCCCACACATATAAATATTTATAGGTGGGTTTCTTTCCCTTCCATAATTCATATGGAGTTTTGTCCTTACCCTTATGTGGGACTCTGTTAAGAATCGTATTAGCGGTAAGGACAACTTCTCCCCCACATGTTTTGGGGAAGACCAAAACTGATGAGCAAGACATTCATTATTTCCTTCAATGTGTGGTTCTTACGTTCCGCCACACCGTTCTATTAAGGTGAGTATGGAGTCGTCGTTTGATGAATAATGCCTTATTGGGCACAATATTCCTCAAATGGCGCTACATATCCCCCTCCCCTCTATCGCTACGAATGGATTTAATCTGCATGCTTAGTTGGTTCTCAACTTCTGCTTTGTAACGTTGGAATGGTTCAAAGGCTTCATCCTTAAGTAAAGGTAACAATACATTGTGCTATCATCAATGAATGTCACAAAGTACTTGTTCCCCCGTCTAGTTTGTGCAAATTTCAAATCACATATATATGTGTGAATAAGTTCTAGAGGAGCGGTATTCCTTTCAACGGATCGAAAAGAAAGCTTTGTGAGTTTTGCCTCTACGCACACCTCACACTTATGTTGAGGGTTTACGTCGATAGACGGCAACAACTCCAACTTTACCAACCTTTGGATGGACTTGTAGTGGACATGTCCTAATCTATGATGCCATAAATTAGAGGACTCAAGCAATTAAGATGAAGAGGCTTCAATATTATTACTTTTACGTAATACAGACATGGTGTTCACTTTGAAGAGGCCTTCACAGATGAATCTTCTTCCCACAAACGTTCCATTCTTAGTGACTACAAATTTATTGGACTCAAACACTAGCCTAAAACCAGTATTAACCAATAAAAGACCTGAAATTAAATTTCTTCTATTATCAGGAACATGTATCACTTCCTTCAGAGTGAGCTCCTTTCCAGAAGTCATCTCCAGGACTACATTTCCTACCCTTAGTACGTCAGATGAAGCGTTGTTGCCATGAACAACTTCTTATTTATGACCGGTGTATAAGTGGAGAAGGTATCTCTATTGGAACAGATGTGTCTTGTAGCACCTGTGTCCATCCACCATTGCATATGTCAACCAGGTTTGCTTCTAGCACCACTACTAAAAACTCTTCAATCATGTCGTCCAGAAACTGGTCCTTGACAACGTTAACCTGAGCCTTGCCCTTAGCCTTGGCCTTCTCTTATTGCTCGGTCTTGAGCTTACATCAGTCCTTGATCATGTGACCAGATATCCCACAGTGGTGACAGTTTCCTTTGAACTTCTATGTTACTTCGGTCTTGCCGTCTTTCTAGAACTTGCGCTTTTTGCTTAGGTTCCCTTTGGCCTCAGCCAGATTTACCTTTGCCTCAGCGGGTTGTTTACCTCTAGGAAAGACCTTCTTATTATCTTCATGGATTTGGAGTTTGATAATAAGTTCTTCAAAGGTTATCTCATTTGTCTTGAGCTTTAAGTAGCTCATAAACTCATTCCACGAATGATGTAACTTTTCAATCAGTGATGCAACCAAAAATTGCTCGTTTGGCTTCATACCTTCCAAATCCAAGTGATGTAAAATCATTTGGAATTCCTGGACTTGGGACATCACTGTCTTACTATCCATCATTTGAAATTTCAAAAACTTCCCAACGATGAACTTCTTAGTACCTGCATCTTGTGCGTTGTACTTCTTTTGCAGTTTTTCCCACAGCTCTTTGGCGATGCCAACAGTGCAATACACCGTGTAGAGAGGGTCTGACAAGTAGTTCAATATGTAATTCTTACACATGAAATCACTATGACTCCATGCATCAAGAACCATCTTCATGTCATTAATGACATGGATACCTAGGCCCCTTTCACCCGTTTCAGAAGGTGAAGGGTCAATTTCATCTCCAGCTTGTGGAGGATCTTCTTTTAGGAAACGTGTCATTCTCATAACAGTCAGATAGAAGAGCATCTTTTGATGTTTGACCCCGTGAACTTTTCAGGGCGTTCATGGTGAAATCCAGCGGGTGGATGAGCGACAACATTCCCTTGAGCAGCAGCAAAGACGTTGGATGAGCCTTGAGCAACCGGAAAGGCATTAGGAGTGCCTTGAGCAGTGGGGAAGGCATAGGGATTGCCTTGAGCAGCAGCAACAGAATCAGAAGCAATTTGATTTATATCAGTCATCTTTCTAACTTAGTTACTTACAACAAAATCTTGTCTTAAAATTGTTGGGATAAAATTATTGTAGAGGACGGGAAGTAAATAACTATTACAATAGTAGAAAGGATAAACAATCTATTACAATAAAACTGGAAATCAAAACCTTACAAACTGCTTGTGTGATTTACTGAGTCGAGTGATGGCACTCTGTCTTTAGGACAAGATTTCCCCGTATATCTCCTTTTACGGTATTGAGAAATAGTCTCCCAAGATACAACAACAACTTTAACAAGTGAGCAAAGGAAACTCAAGTGTTACTCTTGAAGAACTTTGAGTATAGTGACTTTGCTAGAGAGGAAGATTATGAAATCAGAAAATCTGGAGAATTCTCTAAGTGTTGAGTGTAGTGTCTTTCAATTGAGCCAAAGGCCTCAATTTATAGTGTAAGTAGAAGACCCCTTAACTAGCCAACTAATGGCCTTCAATAGCCATGTAATTGCACTTGATTGAGGGGTTACATTCAGCCAAATAATGGTTGAATTCATGTGGCAAGTAATGGAGAATCAATGCTCCAAAACCAGCCCAAACGTCAGATTTTTCCAACTTTCCGTCGCAGCATTCTGCCTCCAAAGCGCCGCGCCGCTGTGGCTCCAGTAGCTGACCAGCCATTTTGCGCCGCGGCTCCGACGGTGTGGCGCCGCGGCCCTTCACGGCTCCACGGCGATTTTCGACTCGTTTTATTTTACATTTGTACACTTCTTCCTTCATTTACCAACTTGGAATACTTTGTCATTTGGCCAATAACCGTTCATAATTCTATGTCTCAAACGTATTACATACGTACCAATATCTCTTTCACTAATGAAATTTGCGATACTTGGCACTACGTGTGCACGTGTGTGGAAACGACGTTTCCGACGTGCGGGCCCAATAGTTCGAGTCATAAATTAATGGGATATACTTATTTTCACATTTAGTAAATTTCCAACAATTCCTATTTCATTGGAAGTGTCTTTTGATAGGTTAATTAATTAGACTTGAGAGATATATAAAGGTAATACACATCTTCTAATTGCCCAAAAACAACCAGAGAATATGGAATTAGTAGCAAAACATATGGACAAAAATTCAACCTAATTGTCTTTTTTGGGGCAAACAAACGTACGTTTAGGTGGATGGCAAACACACAAGATGTATGCTTCTTGACGAGAATCTATTTCTATCAAATATGTAAAAGTATTCCTTAAGTTGATCAAGCTACTAATTACGTCTTTGTATCTACTAATCAAAGGAAGAAGCTCATAGAAGAATCCTAAATCTCTTTTTTATGTCGTTTCATCCAAGATGTCCATATATATGAATTCAATAACTTGTAGTTTTCCTTTAACCTTAGAGCTTGAATCAAATCGATAATTTTTTAAATATGATTTTCTTCCATTTTTTTTCATATATGGTAAATTACTAATTATGCAGACTTATACTTCATCCGTCCAAAAAAGATTGTTTTAGTTTGACTTGACACGAATTTTTTTTTTAAAAAAGAATACTTTTGAAATGTGTGGTCCAAAATAAGTCTTAGATATTTGCGTGGTTATAAATCATCTCATAAAATAAAAGTATTTCTAAATATAGAAATGTGTCAATCTTTTTGGGATAATAAGAAAAGTAAGACAATTTTTTTGGGACAGATGGTAATATTTTTTTATGTAGTTTTCAAATATGAAATTTTTTTTATAAAATATTCGAATAATCTATATTTGAAATTGAATCAAAGATTCCCTCATACTACTAACACTCTAGTATAAATTGGGATGGATGAAGTATTATCTAAGATGAAATTGTAGTTTTCTATATCATGGGTGATTTTGCTTTCTTCTTTTAAATTATTCATATAACTACTTAAAAGGTATAATAAAATTAAGTTTTCAAAAGAGTATAACGGCAAATTGATTAAATTCTACTTATTTTACATTAGTGTCAAATAGTTTAAAACACTTGTTATGAGGTAAACGCAATAGAGGAAAATAAAAGGTAAGTTAGGGTGTGTTCAGCATGACCGAAAATGTTTTCCAGAAGTATATTTTCTCAGCGAATAAGTGACGTATTTACGTATATTCAAAGTAAAATACTATGAAATTTTTGAATTTGAAATATAACTTCTGATGATGGAGGTACGTAGGCGCGGGGTGGAGGGGGTTAGGGATAAGGCTTGTTGGTTGGGGTTGGGGGAAGGACTGGTATGTTGGGGGTTGGGGTTGGTAGGCAGGGGCGGGTGGGGTTCAAAGTAAGGTGGGGTTGGCGGGTGGTAAGGGGGTGGGTGCACATAGTGCGGAGTTGGGTTGGGGATGCATAGTTGGTGTGTTTTTATGGAAAATATTTTTCGTCAAATTTTTAAGGAAAACATTTTCTTCTATTTTGTGAAAAATATTTTTCAAGATGTTTAGTACAATTAAACAAGGAAAAATGTGAAGATATTTTTCGAAAGACATTTTTCATCACATCAAACACACCCCTAGTGTTATAATGTCAAATCTGGAGAGAAAAATTTGAAATTATCCCTATTTGCATACTCTGTGAAAGACGATTTCATTTCCAAAAATAAAAATATCTAATAATGAATGCGTACTTACCGCAACATCGCAATCTTTGGTGGACATAATTTTAGCTTTCAAATACTACGTTTCAACTTCAATATACGTTTTTTCACAATTTCAAAAAGAATTTTGTTCTAACTTGCTATAGAAGCCAAATGGTCATAGATTTTGGCTTAATTTTCAAATAAGCATTTATTTATTATTATTTCAATTTTAAACTTGAAATAATTATATTTATCAAATTTTCAAATTTGTAAATTTTCAGACAAAACTTTAATTATATTTTTATATCTATATACAATTTCAATTTTTAAACACCCCTTTTCAACTTCTGCTTCAAAAGTTATTTTTTTCAAATTTCAGTCAACTCATATGCAAACGCACGACTTCTTCTTTTTTTGGATTGCTCTTCATTTGAGCATGTGAAAAATTGTCCTCTAAAAAAAAGAAATGTTGAATGAATTGATCGTAAATTATGAGATTTGAAAATCTTTTTACCTTCGAAAGAAGATAAAGAAGATATTAATCGTAGAAAAAATGGAATTTTCACAATAAATGCAAACCCCTCTAATATCATTTGGGAATACAAACTCTTGTTGCACCCCAAAAATATATTTTTGTTAGAATCATTAGTAGAAATAAGAAAATGATTCTGTTGATGCCAATAAAAGGAACCCATGCCTATATTCTTCTCCAATTTGAGTTTTACTCACATCTCGGATGAATTCAAGAACATATTCAAAGAAATTCTGACACCCGATCGGAATGGTTTGTGAGTTCCAAACAACTATAGTGACCGAACCTAATAAGATAGGTCTTTAATTTTCCCCCCTCAAATCAATGGTCTTTAATTCCCCCCCCCCCCCCCTAATTCTCATTTAATAAAAAAAATATGGGCTAAAGTACCCTTAATTCGTAGGTTTACGAAATCAGAGAGTCTAGACTAAAGGTGGCGATGAGACCGGGCTCAGTGCAGCGAGTGCAGCGGGTCAGATGCAGCGGGACTTGCTCCAGTCCCGTCCCGATCCCGATCCCGTATGAATCGGGTCGGGGCGGGTTCCGGCGGGTTTTTTTTTTTTAAAATAACATATGTATAAAAAAAAAACTCAATAAACAAGACAAGATAGTGTAATAAAAACATCACAATGCTGTTTTTGTGCCTCTTATATTATTTAATAGACATATGATTTTTTTGTAATACAAAATTACAAATACAATTGTCTAAAATCTAAATTGCAACTTTTTGGTGTTGTCCAAAAGTTGCAAATTACATAATAAAATTGTAATTAAAAAAATTACATTCTCAAAAAAACCTGTTCTAATTGCTTGATGATTTCCTGTGGTTCTTCGGTTGGAATTGGTATTTGTTGGTCAAATTGATCTACGTCGCTTCCACCACCTTCGGATAAGATTTCGTTGTAGTTTTCGTCTTCTTCTTCGTTGATCTCCGGTTGACCGCACCTTCTCCGCTCCGCTCCTATCCGATCTCGTAATATCACCGCAATTTCCAAGCTGTCTCCGGCTAATGAGTGTATGTGGTCTCCTATTTGATATCTGCAGGCAGAAAAAGTGCTTTCAGACGCAGTTGATGACGCTTGAATGTTCAAAACATCTCGGGCCATCAATGAAAGTGTCGGAAAGATCTTCTCATTCCCTCCAAAGATTTCACAAGTATTCATGTCCATCTTCATTGATAACTTCTTGGTACGATGTAACCCTGCAAAACAATAATATCCAACTCGCTACTTTGGTTAGTAGTAGAGGTCCCCCGGCACATTCTATTTCTGAGGCTTTCAATACTAGCCGCAGAAACAGCATGTCTTTTGTGAGGTTGTGTTGAAGATGAAGAAGATGGTATGGAAGCCGGTATGTTACTAGCATTTTCTTGTTGATAAAATCTATATATTTTTTTGTATTGGTGTTCTACGCTAGACAACACTTCTTCTTTAGTTTGTTCAATAGGTGGTGGGTGATTTCGATTTTTGGGACTTGGAGGTGGTAGTACTTCTATACAATCGTAAATAGTTTCAATTAGTGATTTAGTACCGTCTATTTTAATAGTATGATTTAATACAGAACCAATAATATAAATAGTGGGAATAAGAATAAAATATTTTTTTATTTTGACAAACATTTTTTTAATAGCTGCCTTATAAGCTAGTTTTTTCATATATTCACTAAGTAATAAAAATATTAGAGTTATATAAAACAACATAGTTGAAATAGTAGGATAATATATTCCGGAAAATTCTTTTGTTGCTTGAAAAAAATTCTCTAAAAATACAATAAGTTCAGAAATTTTTACCCAATCACTATCTAAAATCATATCAGCTGAATTTTTATTATGAGAGTTAAAAAATAAAGTTATAGGTTTTCTATAGTCATAAGCAACAAGTAGTTGCTCTTATAAAGAATTTCACCTAGTGGATACTTCTTGTGGAATTTTTCTATAAGATAGTCCACAATCGTGACAAGTTTTTTTATATTATTTTCTACGTTGTACTTTATTACTTTTAAAAATAAAGTTTATAGCAAATTGTATTTTACTAAGAATGTCTTCAAAAAGTGATAGACCATCCTTTACAATTAAATTATATATGGCACGCGCATTTTATATGAAAATGATCTGGAAAAGATGGAGTTAAACTATTTTTTAAAATTGTAATTGCATAATTGTTAGAAGAAGCGTTATCTAATGTAATAGTCATAATTTTATCGGTTATTCCGTAATAATGGCACACTTGATAAATATTATCTGCAATAAAAGTACCAATGTGCCTATCATCTATATATTTATACGCTAAAATACATTTTTGCATAGACCATTTATAATCTATCCAATGACAAGTTATAGTTAAATAATCATGGTCGTTAGTACTACGACCTATATCAGACGTGATAGATACTTTGCCATTAAAATGATATAATGAATATCGTAAATATTGTTGATATTCATGCGCGAATTTAAATACATCTCTCTTAACAGTTGATCTAGGAAAATCGTTAAAAGCAGGATTAAATATATCTCTAATGTAATGAATAAAATCGGGAGATGAAGGAAATGAAAAAGGCAAACCCTCCACATCAACTAATTTTGATATTGCTTCCCTATCTCTATGTTTATTGTATTTAGGGCCTACAATTCTCCCCGTCATAAGGTTAATTTGACTCTGTACTTAGTCCGGGACAGTATCAGTATGTGAACCTTGTCCCAATGGAGCGGGTGTTTGCGCACCCGGTTTTGAAGCATGGTATTGGGCATACCTAGCTGGATGAGCACTTACTACGTGTCTAATTAAACCCCCCGTCCCACCGTGACCTTTTCCAGTTTTAAATTTTAAAACATTTTTACAAATTTTACATATAGCTACTTGATTCTCTACGTCCCTATCAAAAAATGTTCATGCATCTGATTTTAATGGTCGTTTTGCTGGACCTCGTCTCATACTAGGGGGAATAGGAGGTATTTCAGTTGAATGTGCACTAGTGGGTGTGTTGTCATCAACATTAGTGGGTGTATCATCTAGATCATCGTCTAAATTAAAGTCTTCTTGAGTTCCAGAAAACATCTCCTCGTCTAAATCTAATGGTATTGTAGGAAAATATTGCGTATCAACAAAATCATCCTGTGTAGGAATAAGATGACTAGAAGAAGTACCCTTGCCCTGGTTGCCCCTACTAGAAGAAGCACCCTTACTCTTAAACATACCTCTTAATCCTTTCATTTTAATTATGATAATAAATAATTAAAGATAATAAAATTAAGTGCGCTAAATAAAATAAACAGACAATAATAATTTAATGAAGGAACGAATGTACCAAACGCCGACGTAACGTCGACGTGTAATCGAGAGGTTGAAAATTGAAACTTTGCTCGATGGAAGATCCTCAAGCTAGTTGCCAACTTCACTCCCAATTCCCAAATGAATAAATAAAATTGAATATTTAGTAAACAATGTAGACTTGTAGAGAGATATATTGAGAGATTAGAGAGATTGTAGGAAGATTTGTGAGAAAGATGAAGAGAAAATGAGTTATTTATAGTTGGAAAATTGGGTTAAAGTGTAAATATAATAACTTATGGGTTAAAAATAAATATTAAGGGGTATGGGGGAGGCCTAAAATGGTCGTTGCCCAACGACCAAAATCTAAAATGGTTGTTGGTGCAACGGTTATATTTGCAAAGGGGGAGAACTCGGGCTGGGTCGGGGTTGGGGTCGGGACGGGCTCGAGGTGGGGTTGGGTTGGGCGGGCCTGGGGCGGGCTCGGGTCTGGCGGGACGAGACATTGTCCCGTCCCGAGTTCGAGTCCCGCCACTATTTTTTTTTACACGGGGTCGGAGCGAGCTCAGGACGGGGTCGGGCCATCCCGGCCCACTGGCCAGCCCTAGTCTAGATTAGAATTCCAACAGAGTAAAAAAGAAAAAAAAATTCGCAAGGCAAGATTTCATAGAAACTATGCATGTTCGCCCATAGTTGTATAGAGATCATGCCCCTTGGAGCATAGTTTCTATGTAACTAGCCAGACAAGGCATAATTTTAATTTTCTATATAATTATGCCTTAAGGGGCATAGTTTCTATATAACTACGTATAAACTACGAAATCAGATAGTCTGGGTTCGAACCCATAGAGTAAAAAATAATAATTTTGCAAGATAAGTTTTCATATAAACTATGCCACATACGGCATAGTTTCTATCAAGGTACATAGAAAATATGTTTTTTCCGGCATAGTTATGTAATACTAATTTGCAAGGCAAGTTTTTATCGAAATTATGTGGGACAATGCATGGTTTCTATGTACTTTTTGCGAATATGCAAAATTTCTATCAAAATCTTGTCTTGCGATATTGTAACTCTTGCTTTGCAATTTTTCTTAACTCTACTGGTGTTCGAACTCAGAATCTCATGAGTATTTTTCATAAACACCACCCATTTGAGGAGCAAAAATTAAAGAACACTCCATTTTGGGTCAATCGTGCGAATTGCCTTGACTATCCAATTTGAACCCATGCAAGGCAACAGTGGGTAAGAGCCCAAATATGAAGAAAACCCAAATTAGCATTTTCCCCACCAACCAAGCACATAGTTTTGTATCTATTGCTTCCTCCATTTCCATTGACCCCTCTTACTTCTTTCCCTTCACTCTTTATTTCATTATTCCACAGGTAAATTTAAAAAGATTAAAACTTTTCTTCTTTTATTTCTCTGGGATTTGGTTTTCTTTAATGATTGATGAATTCTTGGCCTTTATTTATGTACAGATTCTGAAGCAGTTGATGACTTGAACTGTATTTACAATGTTGTCAGCTTCAAATTTGCAGGCTATGTCTTTGCAACCTCGAATCATTCAACCCCACATCTGCAATGATGTGAGTTTTTAGTCTTTCAATTTATTAGATTTTCTTACTTTCTTTTAAGGTCCATTATTCTGTCTATGTGAACTTGGGGATGTATAATAAGTAAAACCAGGATAGAAAAGGAAAAGAATTACAATTGGTGACCTGTTTCATTTTAATAGGATTTTGGGTTCCTGAAAACCTTTTACCAGCATAAAAGCATACCAAAATGAGTAAACCATAGGGTGTGTTTGGTAAGAAGACAAATGTTTTCCATCGAAAATGTTTTCTTGGACAACAAGTGAGTTTCTTACTTATTTTCTAGTCTTTGGTACGTAAGCAAAAAAAAAATGCAATATAGCAAAATACTATGGGGGTGGGATGGGTGAGGAGTGGATGTTCGGGGGTGGTGGGGGTTGAGATGGTGAAGGGGTTGGGTGGTTAGGGAGGAGACAATAAACTTCGAATGTCACTTATGGACTTGTTTTCGCTACTACCATTGGGAAAATTGGAAAACATTTTACCAAACATACCGTTAATTTCAACTAGTTGGTATCGTCTATATGGATGTTGGCCATTGTATTCTCTTTTCCACTAAGTTTACATGAATTCCGAGTGATTGTAGCTCATTTAAGTCAACTTCCTTCTTCTATCTTGTTCCTCTTACCTTCAAGATCGTTGTTTTACACCTTTGCATTGGTGCACTTGGAGATGACTAAATCATCTCAAGCAACCTTCTCTTATTTTATCCTCCATGTGTGTTACTTACACATCAGATGTGACATAAAATAGTCTAACTATAATAAATCCTTGATTATTTATACAAAGGGTTCATATAGCTGATCTCTACTAATTTTGGGAGTAATACTTAGTTCATTGATTAAAGGTCCATTACTCATCCTACAATTATTAGTTTCTAAAGGTAATTATTTAGCTTTTAGGATTTCTATGACCAAGAGCTGGTATTAACTTACTCTTTTTCAGCATGTCATTAACGTTAAATTTGTTTGTAATTGTAGTAGTGGGTAATATCTAATATTATGTAATGCTAGAGGAAAAGGTGGTTATCTCATTTTCATAAGCTTATTATAGTTTGTGAAACATGTTTCTAGATTTGTTTTTATGAGGATTTCTCAACTATAGTGCTGACACTAAGAAATAGTCTAAGGTTTCTTCTTCTCTATATTAATTAAGTGTTCAGAGTACCTTCTCCGATCTTATGTTGGTAGAAATAGGTTTTATGTTAAAAAAATACCTTATTTTTCTATCAAGTATCTATTAGGATGTTCGATTTGGTAACCATTGTGAACTTGCTTTAGTTAACAAATTAACGATAATGCATGTTATGCATTTTCCTTTTCCCATACCCATTCATTGGGCTAAAACAGTTAGAGATTTTGAGGGAATTTTTATTGAAGTGACATTTTCCCTTTGATGGTTTAGAGATTCTTGGTTTTAGTCTTTTGAAGAACAAACTTAAGCGGGTGTTTTGCAGAAAAAGAGGAGATGCATGGCCGAGTTGTCTTTTAAAGTATAGGAATATCTACACCTTAAGTAAACCAATCAGTCATCTGTATTTGGAGGTATTTAGCAGTATTATAAGTCAGTGGGTGCAGAGTTTGCGACACTCACACTCCTTTGTAATAATTGGGTGCTGCTTTAGAAAAAAATATATTTAAATAACTTTTGCTATAATATGCATAGCTCAAGCTGGAGCCATACATCTTCCCCTAAATATAACATCTATATCCTTGTAATTAACTTTCCTACAGATATGTACCTTTTGAGCTTCTAGTGTTTTCAACAAACCATTTGTTTTGGGCTCTCAGGTCAATCCTCTTTACATCTGAGATAGTTCATTAAATGAATGCATGTCAACTGGCAACATAGTTGAATAAGATTCACTGAAGTTTTGACAATTGCAAGGAGGTTCATTTTCAGAAACTGCGAAAGCTCTAATTATTAAGTTCTGTAAGCTTTTCATTTGTTGTGATAAGTCAAAACAGTTCTCTCTCCCGAATTACAAATAATAGACTTCCGAGTTTGTCTACCAATTTTCTTCTCCAATTGAATTCCTTTTACCTTGTTCCATTGTTTTGACTCGTACGCACCACCTTGTGTTTTTCTCTTCTTCTAGTGCTCTTTGTTTTTCCATTTCCTTCAAACCACCTGGTTCAGTTCCTTTTTCGTATTTAACTAGGTAGAGGATGGATAAGTATACAAGACTTTATTACTAGTCAAATGTATAATTTTAAGGTAAAGGGAAGTTCAGGGCAGTCAGCTGGAAAATGCGATTGTTGAAATTGGAAGGAGTGGTGTTCGGAAATAAATGAATTAAGGTGCATGCAAGCTGACCTGGACACCATGGTTGTTAAAAGAAAAAAGAATTAAGCTTGAATTGTGGTGGCATCATAGAGGTGGTGGTCTTGAAGGTGCGAATGGTGCATATGCTGCTAGGTGATTGTAAGGTCCATGTGGTCTCATTCAATTGAGAAGAGATTTGACCCTATTGAGTCTCAATTTGCATGATTGAAGTTGTATGAGAGCTCACCACTTGATTCATTTCTTGCCTCTCCTTGTCAGATGACTCTTGATTTTTATCATCCTTTCCATTACTCCTCTTTCAGAGTCGGCCGATAATTGGCCTAGATTGTTGTATGGAGGTGGTTGGTAAGATCTTTATTGATATTGCTAGGAAGATCCCCCACCTTAATTTCCTTGGTTACCACCATTCTAACTTTGGTTGCTTGGTTACTACCATTCCAACCTTGATTGCCTTGGTTGGACCAATTGGAGTTTCCTCCTTGCCATTCATTTCAGAGACGAAAGCCAGAGCATTGACGGAAGAGGGACTTCTTCTCCGCCTATTGACTGCTACTCGCCGTTATTGGTCTTGGTTGTTTGATCTTTGTGAACCTCTTAAATAGTTACCCACATATTGAGCTTCCTCGGTTTGACTTAATATCATTGTTCTTGGAGATCACCATATTGATTGGATACTTGTGCAAAATAAATGCCTTGATATTGATTACCCATTGCCATTGAATTGTAACCCGGCCATTGAACATTGTTCATGGCGTTTACTTGCCTTGGAAGTTGATCCTTGTGTAGCAATTGTAATGTAGTTGTCAACTTCGCAATTTGTTGGTCTTGAATTTGCATTTGTTTGGTCAATTCTATCATGGATGGATCACCTTGGGGCACATTAGCTCTAAATTGCCAAACGGATGATGTTTCGCCATTTCATCTAAGATCTCATTAGCTTCTTGATATGTTTTGTTCATAATATTTCCTCCGGCCAATTGATTCACATAAGATTGATTGGTGGTGTTTGAGACAACGACATAATGTTTGAAGAAGAATCTTATCTGTCATGTCATTGTTTGGGCACTCTTTCACAATCCTCTGGTATCTTTCCGGTATCTCATGTAGTGCTTCGGTAGGGTGTTGTTGAAATATCAATATTTCATCTCTCAATAATGTCATCCTACTCGGTGAGATATATTTGCCCAATAACTTTACCACCAACTCATCTCATGTATGGATTTATTGAGTTGGTCAATCTTTGCAACGAATTGTTGCATGGCCCACACAATAAATAAATTGTGTAATTTATGGGCAACCACCGGAAGCGCCTACGCGGCCTTGTGTGGGCCACACAAGATGGCCACATAGGTTTTGTGGGACTTCAACAATTGTATTGCGACTATTCCAAGCCAACAAGCCCCCACTCTCGCCATGGATTTACAAAATGAAGATTATGCTAGTGCTATTGTACCACCGCAAATAATTGGGGGGGGGGGGGGGGTTCACAATCACCAATGTGATGATCAATGCTTAAGGAGAGAAGGTATTTCTTGGGCGAGCACTCTCAAAATGCCAACAAACATCTTAAGTACTTTATTGATGTTTGCAACATGAACAAACAACCAAATGTTACAGATGAAACCATAAGATTGAGGTTGTTTTTGTTCTCTTTGAAAGAAGGTGCTTTGAATTGGTTGGAAACGTTGCTAACTCAATCTATCCATACATTGGATGAGTTAGTGGCGAAGTTCTTAGGCAAATATTTCTCTCCGGGTAGGATGATATTACTGAGAAAATGAGATATTGATGTTTCGACAACATTCTACTAAAGCACTACGAGATATGGGAGAGATACTGGAGGACGGTGAAAGAGTGCTCAAATAATGACATGACAGATAAGATACTTCAAACATTATACTGTGGTCTCAACACCACCAAACAATCATATGTGAATAAAGTGGCGGGAGGTAATATTATGAACAAGACATATCAAGAGGCTAATGACATTTTAGATGAAATGGCGGGAAAATCATCCGCTTGGCGATCTAGAGCTAATATGCCCCGAGGTGATCCATACATGATATAATTGACCAAAGAAATGCAAGCTCAAGCCCAACAAATTGCGGAGTTAACATCTACATTAAAATTGCTAGCCAAGAATCAACTTCCAAGGCAAGTCAACGTCATGGACAATGTTCAAGGGTCACGTTGTAATTCAATGGTAATGGGTAATCAATATAAAGGTCAAGAGGACATTTATTTTTCTCAAGGATCCAATCAAGATGGTGATTTCCAAGAATAATGCTATCAAGTCCAAAACGAGGAAGCTCAATATGTGGGTATCTATCAAGGAGGTCCATAAAGATCTAACAACCAAGGCCAATGAAATCAATGGCAACTCCAATTGATCCGATCATGGTTGGAATGGTAGTAACCGAGGTTGAAATGGTGGCAATCGAGGTGGGGGTCTTACCAACTGATCCAGAATTTAGAGGATTAATGGAAAGGATAATCAAGAGCAATCCAACAAGGAGAGGTGAGAAATAATCAAGTGGTGAACTCTCGTACTACTTCAATCAAGCAAATTGAGACTCAATTGGGTCAAATCTCTTCTCAATTGAATGCCACATGGAGTTTTACCAAGTGAAACAATTGCAAATTCAAAAGAACTAGAAATTGCACAATCAACTGTGTAGGGACTCGAGGCCACAATGAGACTCCCTCAAACTGTGCAAGACATACTGGCAACGCAGAGGCACAGGTCACTTGCACATGATTATGGGATCAGCATGGATGATATCCCAGCTGCACTCCCACAATTTCTTGCAGAATTGGTTAACTGTTACACGATCTTGGCCCGTCGATGTCACTCTCGTGCGAGAATTCTATGCTTATGCACATGCATTGCCAAGTGAAGAGCCCAATACAATATCACAGTTCGTCATTCGAGGTGTGAGGGTTGCTTTCACTGCACACGAGTTCAATTCACTGTTGGGGTGGAGACACAGGACCAGAGTCAACTAGACAATGCTTGGTTTCCAGTAAAGAATGACCAGCTGGGATTGTGAAGAAGGATGCATCAAACCCAACATAGGTGAAAAAAGGGAAAATAAAAAGAGACATTCAACAACACAACCGTATTCAACAGACCCCACTTGTGGGATTACACTGGGTATGTTGTTTGTACTCAACAACACAACCATGGCTTGAAACAGTTTTTCAGCCTACAAATTGATGTGTTCCAATAATCACACTGAGGTCCCGGTGAAAAGAGTTATCCTTATTGCGGCTTCTGTCTCAGTGGCCTGTTGATGTGGGTCAAATACTTGTGCAAGTGATTCGAGACATATTCTGAAATAATGAGGATGCCATACTATTCTTGGGCCTCTTAACATGCCTCTTTAAGAAGTTTCAGGTGCCAGCTCCTCCCTCAGATCAAACTTTGTCAGAGCTCGGCTTGTCTAACCTCCTCAAGCGTTTCAAAGAAGACTTGATAGGTACTTTGAGGAAGACCAAGGGAGGGCCGTGGGCTGTCATAGGTTGGACCAAGAAAGCATCCAGTGTGCTCCTTCAGCTATGCCACCACCTTGTGAGCCAGCTACCTTTTTTGCGGCCTGCCCCTCTAATCCTGCTCCCCACCACTGAGGATGCAAACCCTCCTTCAGGCACCATTCCTCCCACCAATACATCCCTGATATGCCCTCTTCTTCAACAACTGCTCTTGCACCTAGCACATTCATACAGGATCATGTCTCTTCGACAATGGTGTACATGAAGAGGGTGATTAAAGATACAAGAATGTTTTTAATCCTCACTCATGATAAGATAGATTTCCTTGTCAGGCCATTGGAGGCATCCCCCCAACAGTATAGGTCCCATATGTACCTCCCCAGAGAATAGAGATACTTGCACCAATGGAAAATATGTTGGACCATCTGATTAAGCTCCATAAAGTTGAGTTGAAACTCAAAGAGAAAAGAAGAGAGGAGGATGTCATGTTGGCTAACATAGCACAGACTCTCCAGTCATTTGATGCTAGGGTGAGACACCTAGAAGATGTACTGAGCAGCCCCGCAAGATTGATGCGGGAAAACAAATAGACTATGTTGGACTTGAGGAGATGACTTTCGCTGAGGGAGGTCCAGAGTGAGTCGCTTACTGATGATCAGTGTCACTTGTGTGAGGCACATAATAAAGTTTTCCGAAGTCAATGTATAGTTTGGTGGTTTAAAAGAGCAAAAAGAATTCCGTTTTCACGAATTCTACGAGGATATGAATTTAAATTTTCATAAAAAATGAAAGAAAGAAAGTAAAAGGAAAGAAAACTGGAAGTGTTTACAGTTGCGTCGAATTCTGTAACTTAAAGAGGGCTCGATCTATTTATTACTATTGTTCTGCTCCTATTTAATTTATCCTATGAAGAAAATGTGTAACTTACAACTCACATTATGTTTTCACTTTCAAGCTGTGTTTCACCATTATTCTCCGATTTCAAATGCAGGGCTGCACTGAGTTCAGGCAGTGCATGATTTTAGCTTGGTCCAGAATCAACCGAGTCGAGATCAACCACTACCTTACTTCACATCTCCAGATGCAGTGTTGTGCAGTTTTAGCTGACAGAACTAAGATATTTTCCGACAGTTTTCCTGGAAACCGTGCTTTTGATTCAAAAACTAGAACTTTCAGTAAGTGCTCCTTGCTTGGTTTTAAGAATTATGATTTATCTCTTTTAGGATGTAGAAATGTAGTTAAATAACGCAAGATTGTTGAGTTCATCAGATATGCCTCATCTAATATATCCCATCATTTTTAAAAAAATCCCATTTTTTTAAATTTATCAAATGTTTTTTTTCAATTTATTAAAAAAAATATTGAAGATTCATATAACTGACTCCTACTAGTTTGGTGTTGTTGCATAGCTGATGTTAAGATTCTTGGGACTACTCGAATGGTCTATTGAACTTTTAGTTGATTTTTCTGTGGTGCTTTAAAAGTTTATGTTTGGAATTATGTGGTTAACCGGTGGTCATATATCATTAGCTTCTCTCTTTTGATGAACTTATATTATGTTACAACTTTTTTTTTGAGCATTTGGTGTAATTTTCATTTGTTTTTGGTATGTGGACCAGTGTGATGGAATGCTTCATGTTTTAGCTGTCAGTTTACTGCACAATGCTGAGTGGTTACACAATTTGGAGAATTAAATGATTCTGGTTTTACCATGAGAGATCAGTTGCTTTCAGACTTGATCCCTTGTTCAATGATGTTTTGTAAACTAACTTTAATTAGGAGAGAATTGAGAGATTTGGTTTCCAGTTGGATACAAGATGCCTCTATTTAAAAAGACTTGGAAATTTGTATTCGGTTAACACATTGAGTACTCAGATGAAGAATTGAAGATGCTTGATGCATAAAAAACTTGGCATTTTGTTTTACTTGGATATTATATGTGCTCGAGAATGGCATTTATGGGTAGAGAAAAAGCAACGTCTAGCGTTGCACCTATTCTGTTCCTTGGTAGCATCTTAAAGTTGTAAAATCTTCGTCATATCATTGAGTAATCTATGCTTTGTGAAAGCATTGTATATTGACTGGTAGTGACAGAATGCAATTCTATCCCTCAATTCTTGTTATATTGACTGGTAGTGACAGAATGCAATTCTATCCCTCAATTCTTGTTATTTCCAAGTGCCTATTTTTGTCCTCCTTATTTAGCGGTCAGTGCTGTGGAGAAGTCTTGAAATATATACTACATGTAGCATGTCAGGTGCATTTGTTTGTCTTTCCTCTTTACTCTCTAGTCTTCTGTTTGGGTTACATTAGATTTCTTCTCTTAAGCTATAAAATGGTCTAATTATGTATTTATCCAGAACAGCACCTTTTAGACAAGTATCCCATTCCCTATCACTGGGACGATGCCAAGTCACGAGTGAGGATTCAGAAAGTACTTTGAGTGGCGAAATCATCTTGCAAAATGAAGAAACCTTAGTTCGAGATTTAAAGACTGCTATTAAAGAGGAGAACTATGCCCAAGCAGCAAAAATCAGGGATAGCCTCCGGCTTCTCCAGGAGAATAGTAAAGCATCAGTACTAGCAGCAAATGCTCGATTTTACAATGCTTTCAAGACCGGAGATTTAGCTTATATGCAAGCCCTCTGGTCGAGGGTTGAGAATACATGCATCGTGCACCCTGGGGTGAGTGGCATATCGGGTTATGATCTTATAATGGGAAGCTGGGCGTTTGTGTGGGCAGAATATGAGTTCCCGCTTGATATAGAGATCAGGGATGTCCAGGTTCATGTTAGAGGTGATCTCGGGTACGTTACATGCATTGAAATGGTCAAGACAAAGGGCAGCAGCTGGGGAAAACAGTTTGCTACTAATGTGTTTGAGAAGATTGATGGGAAATGGTTCATATGTATTCACCATGCCTCTTATATTGACCTGTAAATTGTGAACAAGAGAGCTGTTTTAAAGGGAGTGAGAATCGTATATTATCATAGGTTTTGTAACCTATTATAAACGAGTCATATGACAAGTGTAATCAGATTAATAGCATGTTATTTCAAGCTGTCGAAATCAGCTTATCAGAGAAGTACTTATCAAAAGTGCTTTGGGAGAGTATCAATTAGTGTTTGGCTAAATCTTTTGAGTAGTGACTTTGTTAGTAGTTTGTGTTTAATCAATGTTTTCAAAAAGTGCTTCTACGTGTCAAATTACAAAAAAGAAAGTTATAATTCATTTTAATTTGGTAAATATGAATTATTCTAAAGTAAGTGTTTTTCTTCAAAAAATTGGACTTTTTACCTTTCAGAAGCTTTGGCCAAACAGGTTTTAAGAGGCATGCTTGAAAGCTTTTACACCATGACTTGGGTGGGGCAATAACCAGAGTGAAATATCTTTTTCCCTTCTCTATAATATACATCTGATTTCCCTTATAAAGATTCCTTTCTCTTGTTCTGTTCAAATGTAAATTTTTTATTCTTCTTTCATTAACTTCATCCACTAAGATATATAGACAAATGAAAGAAAAAACTTATGTAGCATTTAATTGAACATCCATAGGTGCATTACTTTTTGCATAAAGGTTTCCTCTTCTTATCAAGGGTGTAAATGAAATAATTTCATCAGCATGAGAAATTTAATCTTTGAGATTATAGGATCTTGACACAGTATATCCACAGAGCTTGAGACCTGGGATAAGGAAGATAATATACAGGCAGAAGCCTCTTCGTTTAATAAAGTTTGGAAACCTCAAATAACAGTACGACCATCAACATTACCTTGGATAAAAACAAAGGAAACGAAATCCAGCCACTGTATAATATTCAAGAGTTCTACTTTATCTATAGAGCCTTTTCCACTGAGTTCATTCTAATACCTTGCGGCATGACATTATTTCCTAAATATAAGAGAATTTACAGCTGATCATAGACGTACAAAATGAGAGGTCGAGGATAAGACTTATTCGAACCACAGATTTTCAGTTTGCGAGACGCAATTAGGAACATGTGATGCTTCATCAGTTTCCTTTTCATCATATACCTATATCCTTCCAACAGGTGAGGGAGGTGGAGATGACACATATCTTTGAGGGACTTGTCCTTGGATTGTGGTTGAAGCCTTCGTCGCCCTCGTGGCATCTGCAGAGCCCTTCTGTCCTAGAGATCCAATTTTGAAGATGTCAGCTAGTTTATGATTAGTCAGGGCCGAGACACAGATGGAGAATGCCTCTAACAAAGGAACCGATGAATCAAATTCGACAGAGTAAAGTCCATTCTTGAGTGGTGTCATACAGAAGATAGGTTTGCTCCTCTGATCTCCTCCCTATGAGGAAGCATTGATAACCAGATATTATTATTGAAGACTTATCAAGAGAAACGGGAACGAAGTGAAAGTAAGTAAATGACACAAACAAGTACCTGAATCAAAAGGTTTAGAAAATCTTGGCTCCTGCAATTCTTATCCTGTTCAAGTAATTTTAGCTTGCAGCCGACATCCCACCCTCCACAATCACATAATCCACCAGATCTCCATCGTTCGAGTAATGAGGAAGGAGCTCCATCACTTGGCAAGCTATGCGCACCACCAGGAAGAATGACTACAACGTCACTGTATGTTTCACAGGTCTCTCCAGGTAATTGCTGCACAGCTTCTTGTTTATAGTGACTTGAGTTCATAATGACAATGGCGGCAAGCTCACTTTTTTGAAAAGAATCAGGGATTTGCTTGTCCACCTGTCCACAATCAATGCTATACAAGACAGATTCCATTTGCACAAATATGCTCTTGTGGTCATGTACACTTGAGTTTTGAACTTCAGAACAAGAAATCTCCATCTGACCAATAACTTTATAACCAAAGCCAGCACTTTTCTCTTTTGGTCCATGGCTCATCCAACTCCCACTCCTCCTTTTAACTTCATGGACTGCATAGAAAGCATAAACCAAGCTACTTCCACCCTTCCCAGACGTTGGTAACTTCTTCACAGCTGCAGCAAGAATGCCACCATCATCGTCAACCACAAGTTTAAAAAACGGAACTCCATCCTTAAGTGTAAGCTGCAGAAGAGCCTGAAGAGTTGACGGCTGATGCTTTTTCACATGAATGTGTTTACTGTGGTTCGTGGGCAAAGTATTGCCATTCGAGTTTCCATTAGGAGGCGGACATGACACAGCTGAATGAACACCCTTAGGCTTCAGCAATGGATCTAGGAGTCTTCTCAAAGGGCTAGATCTTGCTCTGGCACCAGCATTTGGCTTCTCCCGATTACTGATATCCATACTGGAAGAAGCTCCTACTGGGCCAGACCTGGGGATGTTATTTGTGCTATTTAACGGTGGAACAGCCGAGCTCTCCTTAAAACTGAAACTTCTGCTCATTCGACTAAGACTGAAGCTAAACCTCTTATTAGGGGATGGATGTCTTCCCTTCATCGCTGCCTGCTCTGCAGTGTCCAAACCTGCTCTCTGCGAAGGCTCAGCTGAGGCTCTCAATTCTACATCAGATTTATGGTGTTTCAGACATTTGGCATCAAATGAAGAGCAAGTAGTTATCCTCTCATTTTGACGTGGGGATGAGCATAAATCTTGTATGCCCCGAGCATTGGACAATTGGTGTTGCTTCACATGGGACTCCGTATTCGTTGCAGAGCTCGCAGGCAGAGGACATGAATGTGGAACAGCACGCAGTTCACTCGAGAAAGATTCCTGAGAAGAACAATCAGAAAATCCAGTCTTCATCGCCTCAGCTGGTTGCAAATCAAAATATGTTCTTGATTCTGAGAATTGAGGGGCCTCCGTACTTGTTTTTGAACGACGTTGTGGAACCAAGAGAACAATATTCTTGGGTTCAGTAGCATAACTTTGGGAACTAAGGTTGTCTTCGTTGTATAATTTAATCTCGCTTTTACAATCTTGAACACTGTTTGTATGAGTAGAAGGAATACTGACATTCTTAATCGGTACCCAGGGCAAATATTCTCCATCTGGTCTCATCTTTTGAACAGGATCACGATCGCGGTCCATGTATTTGCCAATATTTAGTTCGGAATTGCGCCTGCGAGGTGGTATCTCCTTCTTAAGACGTTTCTGCTTCCCATGCTTTGTGGGGCACCGAGTAGTTTGCAAATCCTGGGTCTGCATGAACTCTGATTGGGATTGCTGAACAGGTTCCGCAAGCTTTTGTTCACAAGACGAAACGCTCGGTGGTAATGGCATTTGCTTTCTCTGAGAAGAGATGTCATAAGCAGTAGGAGGCCTTACAGCAACAATTGAAGAACTACCTGATAACGTTTTACGATGACAGCTTGCAGGCATACGTTCATTATACTTCCATTTCTCCAGACGCTCCCAATCAAGGACTCCAAAATTTAAAGCCTTTCCTTGAATATTCTTTCCCTTTTCTGCGTGCTGCAGATAACCTGGCAAATTGGACATGTACTTGACAAGCTCGTCATCTTTGTTTTCCTTACTCCCTAACAACTGGTTTTGGTGATTCCCCGAGGAGGTTGATTGTGAAACATTTTGATTGATCGTCTTGCTTAAGTCATGATGCCTGTTAATGTATGGTTTATCTTCTGTGCTTTCAACTTTATCCTTGTCTCTGTACTTTGAACTTCGATTTGAAAGGGATGGTTTGATCTCTGTTCCAGCACTGGAGCTTTCATGACGACGTCTAGTTTCTAGTCTGTGTCCCATTCTCAAACTTCAAATGGCATAAAATCTCATATTACACTCCTTTACATTCTTTACTGCAAAGGGAAAAAAAGGTCTTAGTAATATTCGAAAGACGCCAAATAAAAATCACAACATAGACATGCTACAACATCCATTACTCAATGTATCACTATGAAAGGATTTGAATGAGATGCCCAACCACAAGAACTTCTATAGAGTTGGAAGGACTAAGCAGACTAATTAACACAAGACTCCTAGACAAAATATCACATCTACTTCTTGAACCATTATGGAATCAATCAGGCCTAAGAGAACAACAGACTCCTAGTGAGTCGGATGTTTGACAGACAACTGTAGCTTAATCAATTGTGTCAAGTATGCAGAGTAATGACCTGAACTGAATATAGTCTTATAGACCAATATGCATTTAAAACTTATGGACTACTAAAACCAGCCAAAAGCATTTGCTTGCCAACCCAACAAGACATATTTTCTTCACATGAAAAAGCATGCCTGTAGACAAATCTGACAAAAGAGAGAAAAATCAAATCCCAACAGGACCAAAAACATCATCTTTATTCTGAGTCTTCAATCACAAGATTCTGTAAACATAAAGCCACATAATACAAACACTTTAACTTACAGATTGAACATATCTCACCCAACCGAACCCAAAGTGTCACAAATCTAACTCATTGTTCCAGATTTCACTCCACAGAAAAAATAGCTCAACTGAAATGGCATTTTCATGTAAATTATTAATTGAAAAATCCTAATATCTGAAACAAGATCTGAGAGCCAATAATAAAAAATATTAATAACTCACAGATCCAAAAAGTAAACAAAGTTAAAATAGCTCAAACAATATCTAAGGCCAAAGATTTATGCCACAAAAATGGTAGTTGCATCACATTCCATAGAATTTTTTTTCAAGAAATGCAGACCCACAACACATTTTCATTATCAAGAGAAACCCCATTTCCACATTTTGAGTGGTAAGGACGAAACGACGAAAAAAACAAGAAATTGCAGACGCAAAACACACTATTATTATTATCAATAGAAACCCCATTTCCACATTTTGAGTGGTAACAAGGAAAAAACAAAAAAAAACAAGAAAATGCAGACCCAAAAACCACCACAACATTCACTGGAACCCCATTTCAAGATTTAGAGAAGGGTAGAAAAGGAAAAGAAATAAAAAGAATGAATATACTTACACTAAACGCAAAGAAAGGACTTGGAATTTCTTGAAAACAAAAGAGAGTGCAAAGCTAATTGATTATACGTATAGAGAGAGAAACCCCCGCGAAAATCTTGGACATGATAATAAAGAGAGATAGAAGGAGAGAGGCGTTCGGTGTGGGCCCTGTAATTTGTTGGGCCTCATTTATTTGACATGATTTCAACGTCTCGAATTCCTAGGCCCAGATTATTATTTTTTTTATATTCAGTTTTTCCGCTTACGCAGACTATTTCTGGATATAGTAGTCTCGGTTCTTCAACACTACTATCAGTAAATCGCGGGATGTGTCTAAATGACCAGAATTTGAGAATAGAAAAACTGATATAACCTATAAGGTCCTATCCAGAAGAGAGCAAATTAATTTCATCAGGGTTCGAACCTACACTGTACGCCCAGATTTCTTATATCACTGGGCCTCTCTTCATGGTTGGATCGGATATCAAGGGTGAACGCTCCCCCTCTTCCCCCGCCCCTCCCGCTCCCCCTCCCCCTCCCCCTCCCCCTCCCCCTCCACTGACTCTCCAGAATGTGAACTCTTTTTAGGAGTACTCTTGCTTAATTTTGTCTCATTTCTTTTTCATAATATAGCTACAATAATTATATGGTGTTATTTTCGATAGACTTTTCGTTTAAGTAACTTTTCGTTCAAGTAAAGCATAAAATAACATTTATGAAAACATAAATAATAATAATAATAAAATAGGAAGAAAATCGAAGTAGAAGAGACAATAAATAATAATAATTTTTTTTAAAAAAAATACTATACTAAGAAAAAACAAAACACGTAATTACTTACTAGTAATAGTAAACTTCTACTTTAATTCTTAACCTCCACCCCTCCGTCTGTATTCATAATAAAGGAACAAAAATACCCTACTAGATAACGGTGGCCAGACCAAGAGGCATTAAAGTTTGATATTTTGTGGGAATTTCTTGTTTTTACTTAGAAAGTTAGTCTACAAAGGTTGTCCAGTGGGTCGGGTCGGACAAGCCCGTCCCGTTTACCACCCGCCCCACCTCGATCCCCCTTAAAAAAATGGTAGCGGGGTTCGAACTAGGAGTGGGACTAGGGCTCGTCTCGCCCCCATCCCCTTGCAAAAATAACCGTTGCACAACGACCAAATTTAGATTTTGGTCGTCATGCAACGTCTATAACATCCATTTTGCCCCATCCCTTGCAAAAAAAGCCGTTGCACAACGGCCAAATTTAGATTTTGAAGTTAGTATATTTACACTTTAACTTTATTTCTCAACTATAAATACCTCATTTTTCTCACAAATTTTTCTACCATCTCTCTATCTATCTACAAGTCTACATTGCCTACTAAATATTTTATTTTATTTGCTTATTTATATCAAAGTTCAAAAATTGGGAGTGAAGTTGGCAACTAGCTTGAGGATCATCCATCGAGCAAAGTTTTAATTTTCAACCTCGATTACACGTCGACGTTAAGTCGGCGTTTGATACCTTCGTTCCTTCTTTAAATTATTATTGTTACTTAATTTTAATTATCGTACTTAATTTCATTATCTTAAATTATTTATTTACATAATTATAATGGAACGAATTGGACGTTTTATTTCTGGTAGAGGTAATATGGGTAACAGGGGTAAGGGTGCATCTTCTAGTAATCCTAATTACGATGATTTCACTCATGTAGATGAAATTAATTTTTTTGATGTTAATATTAATATACCATTAGATCATGAGGTATATTCTGCATCTGAACCAGACTTTAATTTAGAAAATGAATTAGAAGATAATTTAGATACACACCCACTAGTGCACATCCACTCAGGCTCAGATTGAGTCTCAACCTGAAACTCAAACCGAATGTCTCTTATGCCCCATAGTATGAGTCCAGGCCCAAGTCAACGAAAATTAAAATCACCTGCATGACTTTTTTTGATATGGACATTGATAATCAACTAGCTAGATGTAAAATTTGTCAAGAAGTTTATAAATTTAAAATCGGAAAAGGTCAAGGTGGGACGAGAGGTTTAATGAGACATGCAGAAAACTCTCACAAAACAAGGTATAACCAATACCTGGCTGAAAATTGGGTGTGCCAATGCCTTATGAGTCGGGACAATGTTCACATAGTGTCCCCGACCAAGTGCATGGTCGAATTAACCCGATGACAGGGGGAATTATAAGTTCTAAATATGATAAACACAAAGATAGGAAAAATATATCAAAATTAGTTGCGGTGCAGGGTTTGCCTTTTTCATTTCCTTCATCTCCTGATTTTATTCATTACATTAGAGAAACGTATAATCCTGCTTTTAACGGTTTTCCTAGATCAACTGTTAGATGAGACGTTTTAAAATTTGCACATGAATATCAACAGTATTTACGTTATGCATTATATCATTTTAATGAAAAAGTGGCTATCACTTCTGATTTAGGCCGTAGTACTAACTGTAATGATTATTTAATTGTAACATGTCATTGGATAGATCAGACTTGGTCTATGCAAAAACGTATTATAGCAT
The DNA here is from genome assembly GCA_029783415.1 of Anisodus acutangulus. Lineage (NCBI taxonomy): Eukaryota > Viridiplantae > Streptophyta > Magnoliopsida > Solanales > Solanaceae > Anisodus > Anisodus acutangulus. Next base: position 36,461,233 of record CM056508.1, read on the forward strand.
ATATATATATATATATATATATATATATATTGATGATAGGTACACTGAATTATGTATTGCAAGAAATATTCATGAAATTTGTGAATATTACGGAATAACTGATAAAATTATGACTGTTACATTAGATAATGGTACTTCTAATGATTATGTTGTAAACCTTTTAAAAACTTGATTAACTCCATCTTTTTTTGATAATTTTCATATAAGATGTGCATGTCATATTTATAATTTAGTTGTAAAGGATGACCTAAAACTTTTTGAAAACATTCTTGATAAAGTACAATTTGCTATAAACTTTATTTTTAAAGGTAATAAAATACAAAGACGCAAAGAGTATAAAAAACTTGTCATGATTGTGGATTACCTTATAGAAAAATTTCAGAAGAAGTACCGACTAGGTGAAATTCTCTATATGAACAACTATTTGTTGTTCACGAGTGTAGAAGACCTATAACTTTATTATTTAACGCCCATAATCAAAATCCAAGGGATATGCTTGTAGATAATGATTGAAATTTTTTTTTAAAACTTATTGAATTTTTAGAGAAATTTTTTCTAGCTACTAAAGAATTTTCTGATATTTATTATCCTACTATTTCAACTATGTTATTTTATATAGCTCTAATATTTTTGTTACTTAGTTAATATATGCAAAACTCATCTTACGTTTCATCTATTAAAAAATATTTATAAAATTTTAAAAAAAAATTCTATTCCCACTATTTATATTATTGGTGTTGTATTAAATCCGACTATTAAAGTAAACGGTTGTAAAACACTTGTTGAAACGATTTATGAAAGTATAGAAATATTTCCACCTCCAAGTCCAACAGACCCAAATAAAGAACCAACTACAGAAGAAGCTACGTCTAGCATACAAACTGAATGCAATATATATATATATATATATTACCAAGAACAAAGTGCAAATAATCAACCGGCTTCTGTAGCATCTTCTTCTACTTCGCTGCACCTTTATAAAAGACATGTTGTTTCTGCCTCAAGTATTCAAGACCTTAGAAATAGAAAGTATAGTGGTTCAATTTCTTCACAAATTAGCGAGTTTGATGTTTATGTTTTGCAGGGTGCTGTATCGTACGATACAATTGTCAATGAAGGTGGACGTGAAGACTTGCTGAGATACTGGAGGGAGAATCATAAGATATTTCCGACACTAACAAAGATGGCTCGAGATGTGTTGAATATTCAAGCGTCATCAATAGCTTCAGAAAGCGTTTTTTCTGCTGGAATGTTTCAAATAGGAGAGCATAGATACTCACTGGCAGGAGACAAATTGGAGATTGCAGTTTTATTCAAAGATTGGATTAGAGCGGAGCGTATAAGGTGCGGTCAACCCGAGATCAATGAAGAAGATGACTACAACTACAACATAATCTTATCTGAGGAAGCAGGAAGTGACGTCGAATAATTTGACCAACAACTTCCAATTCCGACAGAAGATCCTCAAGAGATTGTGAGGAAATTAGAAAGAGTATGGTTGACTATGTAAAAATTTTAATGGCAATTTTACTATGTGATTTGCAACTTTTGAACTACGAAACAAAGTTGCAATTTTGAAATTGTATTACCAAAAAAACATATTTCTATTAAATAATATAAGAGGCACAAAAACAATCTTGGATGTTTTTATTCACTATCTTGTTTAACTATTTAAGTGTTTAAATATATATTTTTTAAAAAATTAAGTGTCTAAAAAAAATCCCCCAAATCCCACAATCCGACCCGTCCCCTCTTCCGGCGGGATGTGGGACGGGAAGAGGTCCCGTCCCGTCCCGCCGGATCCCCATCCCCCCCCCCTCCCCGCCGTCCCGTCCCACCAGAGCATGTCCCACCGGATCCCGCCCCGTCCTGCCTTGACCCGACCCACTGGCCACCCCTAGTCTAAACCAGTTTAGAGTGAATATTGACACAATATATAATTTAGTTTTTTGTTAAACGTTTTTGAAAAAAAAAATTTATGGCTAAAAGGCTCCTAAATAGATGGTACTTTTTCTATCTTAAACTTTTTTCTTTGTCTATCTTTCAATTGTTATTTTGTACAATTTTTTTCAAGTATAATTAAATTTTATGTTTCACTTATAAGAGTTAGTTCCCTAAATGATTACCCAAGTTTGGGAAATTGACTCCAAATATTACTTTTGTTTCTTTTAGGACAATAAAGTCACTCAACTATCATCATGTTCTTCAAAATATACTAATCACCTCAAAAACATCATTCTCTTCTAATTGGCATGCCATGTCATTAAAGTCTTTTTCTTAAATAATATACTAATTTTTTTTATCCTCTCTTTTTTTAGTAGTTCTCTAAACTTTCGCTCTCTTTCTTAATTATGGTTTTTGGTAATTATTAGTTCATCCATTTCATTTTATATATGTTACCGTCCATGTTTGGTCATAAAAAATTATTTAAACTTCAATTTGAAATACTTATTTTTTTGCACAGTAATATGATCTTTTTTACACTTTGGTTCATTATTTTCAACTTTAAACTGAATTAGAGAATGGAATTTGAAGTGGAAAATCTGGTTTGATGAATAATCCATATTATGTTCTAGATAGTTAAAACTTTCACTGCACTTCTTTATTTAACTTTAACCTCAAAAAACTATATTTTTTTTAATTTCAACTAATATTTTCCAAATGCTATTAAAACTTATGATCTTAAACATTTCATTAAAAATAAAATGAAAAGTTTATATAATTTTTTTCAATATAAAATGATATCATTTCTTTTCAACGTCATAAAAATTATTAGTGTAGAATGTTAAGATAATAAGTTAATTATCATAAGGAGAAGCAGGATGTTAAGAAAATGAAATTTGAATATAATTCAACCCAAAACTAACTCATAAAGTGAAGATTGACTAAGAGCATATAAGATTCAATTAGGTTTTTTAAAAGTTAAAGTTATACGAAAGTAATTTTTGTGTTATATGTAATGCTATTTCAATGTGGAAATAGGAAATTTAAATTTGAATTGAAAGATAAAACTACTTAAATTTTAATTTAAATTGAAAGATAATATATTTGAATTGAGATTAAAAAATTAGATTTGAAAAAGTGGCTTAATAGAAAGTATGATTTAATACATTTGTCATTTTTTAACCGGTTTATATTTGATTGTGTATAAAGTATGTGTTTGGTTAAATCTATTTGATGAGTTAAATGAGTAAATAATTAAGAAAATGAGTTTTAATGACATGCCAACTAGGAGAGAATGAGACTTTTGAAGTGTACAATATATTTTTAGGAAAATAGGCAATTCTCCAAAGTTGGGTGATCATCTAGGGAATTAACTCTCACTTATAGAGTTTAAGAATTTATTCTTATATGACGCTCTTTCATTTTTAATTTGTTAAAAAATAACACTTTTCAATATTCAAAAATATTTTTTGTAGAATTATGAAATTCTCCTTGATTAGAGGCTTCTCATTGATACTATATATATATATATATATATAGTTATAGTTATTTACAAGTACAAATCTTAATTGTATGAGGATATCTAGTTTTCATAATTATATTAAAATCCTAATTACAGAATATATGGAGAATATTAATATATTCTCTATCACACCCCCTCAGTCGGAGTGGGAGGAGGCCGGACGCTGAGACTAGATCAGAAGTTCAGGAACAGCTGCCGAGGAAGTCCCTAAGTAAATATATTTGCGTATTGATATGAAGAATAGGGATGGCAGGTGGTATAATTTTGCGGATTCAGCACCGCACCCGCCCCAGTTAGGGCGGGTATGGGTATAACTTTGGCGGGTAGTAGGCGGGTATGATTATTGAAAATGTACCCATCACGGGTAGGTGGTGGATTTGCAGTCATACCCGCCTCCCCCGCCCCGCATCCAACCGCCTACCCGCCCGCCTTATACCCGCCCCAAGCCCAAAATATTAGCAGCCCGTAAGTCGTGCCTTCAGCCCATAAGTCACGACAAGTCTCTCATTCTCCAACAAAACTCAAAACCCTACGCCTCTTCAGTCATTCACACCTGCACGCCTCCCTCTCTCTCGTTCCCCTTCACGTCGTCTCTCCTCCTTCTCTCATTCTCGACGTCTCTGCCTTTTTATTTAAAGGAGATGTTGATCGGGAAATATTTAGAAATATTGTTGTCTTTGCTTTATGCTTTGGGGTTGTCTTTGTGAGGTCAATTTTTGTGCATTTGTTAAGTTTTACCTATTGGATTTGTGGAGTTCAATTGAAAAAGTTGAAAAACTTTAGCTTATATAGCTGAAATAATATCTGGGTTTTGTATACATTTGTAATATATAGCTATTTGGGTGGATAATTTTTGGGTTTTATTGCAAATTTTGTTTTCTTGATTATTTGATGTGTAAGGGGGAAGAGGTGAAAAAAATAGGGAATTCTGATGGTGAAAAAATCCGAAATTCTCCTCCCTCTCTCCCAAAGAAAATGAGATCGTGACAGTAGTGATTCTTGACTCAAATTTTTGGGATAATTTTTGAATTTGAACTTTTGGGATCATGTTGATCACTAATTGATCACAACTGAATTGATTACAAAATATGGCAGGCGGGTGATGGATATCCACTTGGGTGGTGGAGTGGGTGTGGATTTAGGAATATACCCGTCATGGGTGGCGGGTATAAAATTTTCTGATGGGTACGAGTGCGGGGGAGGGGGTACCCGTACCCGCCCTGCCCAATTGCCATCCCTAATGAAGAAGGAACATGTAACACCCTAACATGACCCATGAAAACCTTCTCACAAATAAAATGAATATCCATATTAATATGTTTGGTTCACTGATGCTGGACCGGGTTATGAGACAAGTAAACAACAGATATGTTATCACAATAGATAGGAGATGCCTTATGTAAGGGACAATGAAGCTCTAGAAGAAGGTTTCTAAGCCAACAGATCTCGGCAACAATGTTAGCAACACATCTATATTCTGCTTCTGCACTCTAACGGGATAGCGTGGCTTGCCGTTTGACAGACCACGAGATGAGATTATCACCCAAAAATACACAGTAACTGGAAGTAGATCGTCGTGTGTCCAAACAGCCACCCTAATCGGCGTTCGTATACGATATCAGCCTGGTCGGTGCAGATGGATAAAGATGTAATCCGTAGTTCAGAGTGCCCTTAATGTACCGAATGATACGTTTAAGAGCGGTAAAGTGAGGCTCCCTGGGAGCATGCATGAACAAACACACTTGTTGAACGACATATGTAATATCGGGCCTAGTGAATGTAAGATACTGAAGTGCACCAACAAGACTCCTAAAAAGAATGATCGAGCACATGATCCCCGTCATCGACACTGAGTTTTGACTTCGAGTCGACTGTAGTGGAAATGATCTTGCAGTTTGTCATTTTAGCCCTGTAAACAATTTTTTCGGCATACTTACGCTGGCACAGGAACATTGCATTTTCGGATCTGGTCACTGAAATCCCCAAAAAATAACTCAACTTACCCAAGTTTGTCATAGCAAATTTGAATTTGAGCAGGGTAATAATTTCATGTTTCAACACATCAGATGATGCAATCAGAACAATATCATCGACATAGAGTAAAAAGTATGAAGTGTCATTACCTCGGTGAAAAATAAAAAGTGACACGAACCCGATTTGTATGATGTAAGTGACAAAGCACTCATACCAATCCCTGGGGGCTTGTTTCAAGCCATAAAGTGACTTTCGAATACGACAGACATACTAAGGAGCATCTGGATGCACATAGTCAGGTGGTTGATGCTTGTATACGGTTTCTTTCAAATCCCCATGTAAGAACGCATTTTTCACATCAAGTTGATTAATCGGCCAGTTCTTTCCCATAGCTATGCTCAAAACAGTGTGAATAGTGGTTAGTTTAACCACTAGACTGAAGGTCTCACCACAATCAACTTCCTCTTATTGCTCCATGCCATTTGCCACGAGTCTCGCCTTATGACATTCAAGCTCACCACTATATATGAATTTGTGATGATATATCCACATGCAACGAATCACATTCACCCCCTATGGTCTAGGGACAAGATCCCAAGTGCGCTGTGAAGTGAGCGCATTAAATTTCTCACGCATGGCCGCATTCCAATTCGGGTTAAGTTTGACTAGTTTTGGTTTTTTAGGTATATGTGAGATAGTATTAGTGGATAGGTTAAAATATACTTTTGGTTTAAAAATCCCTTGTTGAGCACGGGTTTCCATACGGTGGTTCGGAAGTAGGACGGTTTGGGTGACGGGCAGTGGGGTGGTTACGGGTAGTGGGTTGGTGTCGGATGCGGTATTCGGTGACACGGGAATATTGGCAGGGGGTGGGGCAGTAGGCTCGATGACACGACATTGTCTGTCACGGGAACAGTGGCAAGGGGTGAGGTAGTGAGCTCGGCGACGGGACCGATGCGGCTAAGACGGGAGCAGTGGGTCGGCTGGTTGTCGACGGGACGGGGGGTAGTCGACGGAGGCTGCGCAGTGATGGGGGGATGGGTGCCATGATGTATTGCAGTTCTAATGAGGGGGAAGTGTTTGAATCATCAAGGAAATTGTAATCAATGACTTGAAAATTTTGTACATTTGTAAATGGGAAAACGTTCTCGTCAAATGTGACATGGCGAGAGACTTGGATTTTATTTGTGGATAAGTCATAACATAAGTACCCCTATGATTTGATGGCAAACCTAATAAAATGAAAGGGGTAGTTCTAGGAGCTAATTTGTGAGGGGCCGTGGAGGCGAGATTCGAGTATCATAGACAAACAAAAATCCGAAGGTGATTATAAGAAGGTATCCGATGAAAAAGAATTTCGGTTGGAGTTTTATTTTGAACAGTTTGTGTTGGTAATATATTAAGAAGGTATGCCGCCATATGCAAGACGTATACCCAAAAAGAAGGGGGGAGAGAAGCATGTAAGAGCATAGTGCAGATCTTATTATTGATGGTGCGTAGGAGTCTTTCGGCTTAACCATTTTGAGGTGAGGTACAGGGGCAAGATAAGCGAAATACCATGTCATTATCCACACAAAATTTATGAAAAAGGGAATTGTCAAACTCACGACTGTTGTCACATTGAAATATTTTGATGTTTTTCTCAAACTGTGTTTTAACATAGGCTTGAAATTCAAGAAAGATTTGATAAACTTGGGACTTATATTTTAGAGGATAAACTCAAAGAAAGTGAGAGAAATCATCCAAAAATACCAAATAATATTTGTGACTTCGTTTGCTAGTAATTGGAGAGGTCCATAAATCCGCATGAATAATATTAAAATGAGAGAACGTTACACTTAGTGATGACTGAAAAGGAAGTCTAACATGCTTCCATAATGGATAAGAGTAGAAATTGTGGGAAAATTTCCCTTTATTACATTGAATTATATTGTGACTCCTAAGAAAATTAAAATTGGTGCTTCTGGGTGCCCAAGTCTATCGTGGCAAGTTGATGGAGAAATTGCAGCTTGAAAGGTATGTGGATTGACACTGGCAGCAGAATTGGATGAGAATTGATATAGGTCCCCCATACTATTTCATCTCATAAGAGTTGTCCCGTACGTAGGTCCTTCACAGAAAAAACAAAAGGGTCAAACTCAATAGATACAGAATTATCACTAGTAAACTTTCTAACAGAGATTACATTTTTAATGATGTTAGGCGCGTATATGAAATGTTTTAGGGTAAAGAGAGGGCGAGGTGGTGGTGTTTATGTGGTGCCATAAACTTGAATTGGAATGTGATTGCTATTTCCGACCAAAATACATTTAGGGTTGAGCAAATTAAACAGATGATGGAGATTACCAGAGTTATGAGTGAGATGGGATGTGGTCCCCGTATCCATGTACCATGCGTCATCGGGCTGCTGGAGATTCATAGTGTTGTAGGCCTGACTTAGTTCGGTAGGGGTCATAAGACTATATGCCTACTGTTACTGTTGTGTCGTGGAGAGGTGGGCCTGGTGGGGCTGACTTATGTGACTTGGGCCAATAGATGGGCCCAGAATGCTCGGACTTGGATTTGGGTGTTGTGCCAGGTTGGTTGGGTAATGGAAAGGGGGTGAGGCCCAAATTTCAGGGGTGGGCCACGACATTGGGCTGGCCCACGGATATGGAGACTAGGCTTGTCGTGGCTGTCCATCGAAATTGGGTCAGCCCCCTCGACCCTTCCCTTGCCGCCGCAGTTGTTGCCTCGGCCTCTGCCACCCCCTTGGCCGCCGCGCTGATTGTGGTGGTCCACTGGTTTCGATGGTCCGGCGGGTGCATGGGTGGTCAGCGTTACGTCTACTATTAACGCCTTCTAATTATGTTCGTCTTGTTTGGCACGTCTAGTCTCTTACAATATCAATTATGATCGGGCCTTGTTGAAGCTAGGGATTGGGTCAACTTGTTGGATCATTATCGCAAGTGTATCGTACTCACCTTTTGGTAACCTATTAATAAGTTGTAGCACCATTTTTGTGTCAGAAATCGGAGTGCCAACATTAGATAATTGATCAGCAACTAATTCAAGTTATTTACAATAGTCTGACATGTTTGTAAAGTTCTCAATACGGATGTTGTTAAATTATTCCTCCAAATACACGTCACGTGTATGTTTGTTGTCTAGAAAGATTTCTTCTAGTCTCGTCCATAAGTCATGAGCCGAAGCACATGTCTTCATAATGGTATGAAGTAAATCCTTGGATATGGTGCCATATATCCATTGTTTGACTATCGCATCGGGGTGCTTCCACATTGTGTTGTCAATGTCGGTTGGACGGGGGGTGGAGGCGTCGATGTGATCAAGGACATTGTAAGCACATGCATGAATTCAAAATAGTTCAACCCACGACGAGTATTGACCATCCTCTTGATCAAGAATTAAAGTGATGAAGTTCTTGATGTTCGTCACGACAAAGGCCAGATGAAAGGTGGTAGGAAGGGGGGTGGAAGTTGTAGGATGTGTGTCGTAGGTGGAGGAGGAATAGGCGGGAGAAGCCATGGACAAGGGCTGCCGACGGCGTGAAGGAGAAAAGAAGGGTGCCGGATTTTAGGGTTGGGTGCCGGCGGCGGAAGAAAAAAAAAAGGAGGCGCCAGTTTTGGAGGGCTTGCCGGCGGCGGAAGAAAAAGGAGGAAGTGGGGACGCCGGTGGTATGATACCATGTAGAATTATGAAATTCTCATTGATTGGAGGCTTCTCATTGATACAATATATATATAGTTGTTTACAAGTATAAATCCTAATTGTATGAGGATATCTAGTTTTCATAATTACATCAAAATCCTAATTACAAAAATATGGAAAATATTAATATATTATTTATCACTTTTGTCGTAAACTCCTAACTTTATCTTTACTGACATGCTTTTTAAATCAGAAATATCATAATATGGTTTTAAAATTGCAAGCTCTGCTAATAGACCCCCTCCTTTGAACATAGATCCGAACTCCCACTCAGAATGTTTACTGGACAAGGATTGGTTGTCTTTCGAACATCGGATCTCGAGTACAAGCCAAGGAGAAATAACGCAGTTGGCGAAGTGGCGTTAAGCATCCCTAGCGGTACGAAAATAGGGGTCGTGATGATATCATCTACGTCTGTACCGCTCCTCGTGGAGTAGATCCCGCATCCAACCAAGATGGATGGGTTGTTGCCCATCTATTAAGCAATGGGGTGTTGCAGAAGCCCCGGCTGGGCCCGCCCTAAAAGCTGGAAAGGAAATTGCCCTTTCTGGCCCCTGGGCGAGGGACCCGGCAAAATTGGAAGCAAACAATCGCTAAACAATGCGTCGACTCCTTCCTTTATTCCATGGCGGCGTGAACTCTGATTCGACGCTGAGATGCTTAGTTGACTCCTTAACCTTGATAGGAAGATGGTTTATTCAATAATTCGTGCATAAGTGTAAGGAACTTTGGATGAACTAATGCGAATGGGAGTAAGCCTCGCTGCTCGACGTTTTAAGTGTACTTTTGATTTGTGCCGAAAGTTCTTCCATCTTTCTAATTAAGTGTTGAATCAAACACCACCTACAAAACTGAGGAAATACAACTCTAAAAATATACTTTTTCCTTTCAAAGTATTAAAAGTGGTACAAAATTGATCAACATTCTATTACATTTTAATTGAATAACATAAAATGTCAATGGAGAGGATATCGAGGTATACTAAACAAGTTGGTGATTAACAGGGAAAAAAAGTTTACACTTTAATTTGAATAGCATAAAATGTCAATGGAAAGAATATCAAGACATACTAAACAAGTTGGTTATTAACAGGAAAAAGGTGGGTAGAGAATAAACCAAGTTACAAGTTATATCTTCCTTAACATACACAAAACAAAGCATCAATGTTCATAATTCAAAACTTGGTAGAAAAACAAGAATAATTTAACCCATCATGGGAAATGAAAAAGAAAATTGAAATCCCGCAATTTATGATTTTCTTACATATACACTCAATTATTATTTTATTTCATTCCCTGGGGAAAAGGGTACCTTGTTTGTCCATACATAAACCCGGTTTGTAGTAGTTTGACTGGAAGAAAATTGTGGATGAATGTTGAAAGAATGATAATTTAACCAATCGTGGGAAATGAAATCATGCAAATTATGGATAATATGTACTGATAGTGTTAATTTTTTTTATACTACCAGGTCAATTTTTTTTAAAAATTAATAGGCGTTTGGTCGTAGATTTCAAATATTTTTTTACTTTATTTGAAATTTATGAAGTTGGAGTTGAAGATGGAGTTGTGTTTGGTTATACTTTTTGCAAATATTAATATTTGGAACAATATTCATGTTTGAATGTACTTTTTAAAATTGAATTACAACTTCAAAAGTGAAAAATGAGTTTAAATACAGTTGTTTTCCAAAATTTGAAATACAACTTCAAGTTGGATTTGGAATTTTCATAGTCAAACCGTGATTTTCAAATAAAGTGAATAGTTTTTTATTTATCTTTGGTGTCCTGTACACACATTGGAGCCCGACTAAATTCAGATTTATTTCAAAAAATTCCAAATTGAGGGTAAAACACTCTCTAACGAAGACAAATCCGTACCCAGTAAATACTTAATAGGGTTTGAACTAATAACCTCTAATAAAGATGAATAAGTACTTATCATTCACCACAACTCTTATTGGTTCATTTCAAGTTTGATATGAAGAGTTGCATGTATCATAAATCAGCCAAAGCTGATATCGTAGAACTTTCTTTAATCTACTCATAAAATATTCAAAAAAATTCCTTCCCCAGAAAGGGTGCCTTCTTTGTCAATTGAAGTAATTTGAAAGAAAGCTTTATCGTACATAGTGTGGATGAATCGTTGAAATAAGAGGCGAGGCTTACACTGTTTTATTCATATGTCCATTTCCTTTGTACATGTAGAAACGACATTTTTAGTCATGGTGAAGAGTGAAGGGGTCTATTTTGGACTTTTTTGTGCTAGAGGTTGAAAAATGCCCCAATGTTTTTGTTTTTATTTTTTGTTTTAGAATTATATTAGACATTTGCACGTTATTTTATTATTAAAAATCCATATGTGGGGCTCCTTCCTATTTCTTCCTCATCATATTCTTTTTATATGGAAAAAATAAATGTCAAGTGTTCTAATTGTAGAAAATTTTGTACATATATAAATACATAGACAACAGAATATAGAATGCTTAATTCAATGTAGCCTTAACATTTTTAGCGGCCCGATTAAAAAAATCATCAACCTAACTATGGTGGTTTATAATCGTTGTTGGTGTATATTTGTGTATAATTAATATACACAATAATTATACACATTTATACGTTGATTATATATTAAGTATACATTTTAAACTGGTTAAAGTTTGTAACAGAAAATAATTAACTAGAGTTATTCTTTAGAGTTGTTGGAATGCTATGTAGTGTAAAAATCCCTAATTCTACTTTATAAAATTGAAATTAATACGTAAAAAAAAGACCGCAAACGAGACCACAGATGTGAATATGTAGATAATTAATGTGTGTTCAAGATCCTCTAAGTTTAACTTATTAGATAGTTGATTAACTGTTGGAATTTATAAAAAAAAAAAGGTATCCAAACTATGACATTTATTATGTAAAAAAATATCGACTTATTTTGGTCTCTTTCTTGAATTTTCTGAATATATGTGTAGCTGATTTTATGGGAAAGTGACAAGGAATTAGGAAATAAAAAAGTACATTAAAATGAAAAGAAATTAAGAAGTAATCTTGTAATTACACCATGCAATTACACTTAATTTTCATCCCCCTTTGAGAATTAAAAAATATAATTATTGTCTCTCAATTATATGTTGACCATGTAATTACTTAGTCTTATAAACTGACCAAACTGTGTAATCCAATTTTAATTATATGAGTGACTTTTCAAACGGGCCCTTAGAAAATACTAGGGGTGTCCAACGAAGCGGGGCGGGTCCTGACAGGACGGGACCTAGCGGGATGGGGTAGGGTTGGGACGCGGGCTCCGGCGGGATTAGCGGACCGAGATAGGCGGTACAGGAAGAGGTCCGTCCCGTCCCACATCCCGTCGGAAGAGGGGTCGGGATCGGGATTTGGAGTTTTTTTTTTGCCACTTAATTTTAAAAAAAATATATATATAACACTTCAATAATTGAACAAGATAGTGTAATAAAAACATCCCAAGGTTGTTTTTGTGCCTCTTATATTATTTAATAGAAATATGATTTTTTTGTAATACAATTTCAAAATTGCAACTTTGTGGTGTTGTTCAAAAGTTGCAAATCACATAGTAAAATTGCAATTAAAAAAATTACATAGTTAACTATACTTTTTTTAATTTCCTCACAATGTCTTGAGGATCTTCGATTGGAATTGGAATTTGTTGGTCAAATTGTTCGACGTCGCAACCTGTTCCCTCGGACAAGATTTCGCTGTAGTTGTAGTATTCTTCTTCGTTGATCTTCGGTTGACCGCACCTTCTACGCTCCACTCGAATCCAATCTCTGAATAGAACTGCAATCTCCAATGTGTCTCCCGCCAATGAATGTCTGTGCTCTCCTATTTGAAATCTTCCAGCAAAAAAAATGATTTCAAACGCTGTTGATGACGCTTGAATGTTCAACACATCTCGGGTCATCTTTGCTAGTGTCGAAAATGTATTCTCATTCTGCCTCCAGTATTTCAACAAGTATTCATGTCCTTCATCATTGACAATTAATTCGTACTGTACAACACCCTGCAAACATAAACATCAATTTTGCTAACTTGTGAAGAAGTTGAACCACTAAACATTTTATTTCTATGGCCTTGAATACTAGCAGCAGAAATCGCATATTTTTATAAGGTTGCAGTGAAGTAGTAGAAGATGGTACAGAAGCCGGTTAATTATTTTCACTTTGTTGTTGGTAATACATATATATTTGTTTGCATTCAGTATGTATGTTAGACGTAACTTCTTCTTTAGTTGGTTTGTGAGTTGGTTCTTCAGTTGAGTATGTTGGAAGTACTTCTATACAATCATAAATCGTTTCTACAAGTGTTTTACAACCGTCTACTTTAATTATCGGATTTAATACAACACCAATAATATAAATAGTGGGAATAGAAAAAAAATTAAAAATCTTTACACATTTTTCAATAGATGCCTTATAAATTTGTTTTTGCATATATTCATTAAGTAATAAAAAATTAGAGTAATATAAAATAACATATTTGAAATAGTAGGATAATAAATACCGGAAAATTCTTTAGTAGCTTGAAAAAAAATTCTCTAGAAATCCATTAAGTTCTAAAAAAAATTCCCAATCATTATCTACAAGCATATCCCTTGGATTTTTATTATGGATGCTAAATAATAAAGTTATAGGTTGTCTATAATCGTAAGCAACAAGTAGTTGTTCATATAGATAATTTCACCTAGTTGCTACTTCTTCAGGAATTTTTCTATAAGGCAATCCACAGTCGTGACAAGTTTTTTATACTCTTTTCATCTTTGTATTTTATTACCTTTAAAAATAAAATTTATAGCAAATTGTATTTTATCAAAAATTCTTTCAAAAGGTTTTAGGTCATCCTTTACAACTAAATTATAAATATGACACACACATCTTATATGAAAATGATCAGGAAAACATGGATTTAATCGAACTTTTAAAAGCCTTATAGTATAATCATTAGAAGTAGCATTATCTAATGTAATAGTCATAATTTTATCATTTATTCCATAATAATCACAAATTTTATTAATATTTTGTGCAATAAAACTTTCAGTGTGCCTATCATCAATATATCTATATGCTAAAATACGTTTTTGCATAGATCAATTTTGATCTATCCAATGACATGTTACAGTTAAATAAGCATTACCGTAAGTACTACGGCCTATGTCAGAAGTGATATCCACTTTGCCATTAAAATGATACAATGCATAACGTAAATATTGTTGATATTCACTTACAAATTTAAAAACGTCCCTTCTAACAGTTGATCTAGGAAAACCATTAAAAGCAGGATTATATGTTTCTCGAATGTAATGAATAAAATTAGGAGAGGAAGAAACTGAAAAAGGCAAACCCTCCACCGCAACTAATTTTGCCATATTTTCCATATCTTTGTTTTTATCATATTTAGGACCAAAAATTCCTATCGTCGTCGGGTTAATTTGACCCTGTACTTGATCGGGAACACTATGTGAACCTTGTCCCGACTCAGATGACATTGACACACCCAATTTTTTAGCCTGGTATTTATTCCACATATGTGTGTGCTCGCCTTGTACATGTCTCAATAAACCTCCCGTCCCGCCTTGACATTTTCCGGTTTTAAATTTATAAACATTTTTTATAAAATTTACATCTAGCTAGTTGATTCTCTTGGTGCCTATAACAAAAATATCATGCAACTGATTTTAATTTTCGTTGTGTGGGGCCTCGACTCATACTAGAGGGAATATGAGGCATTCCATTTTCAGTTTGAGACTCAGTCTGAGCCTGAGGTTGAGGTGCACTAATGGGTGTGTCATCTAGATTATCGTCTAAATTAAAATTTGGTCCATCTACCGCATCATCTAATGATATATCATTAAAAAAAGCAGTTGCATCTAAATGAGTGAAATCAATGAAATCATCGAGACTAGAAATAAGATTACTAGAAGAAGCACCCTTACCCTTGTTACCCCTACTAGAAGAAGCACCCTTACCTTTACCCTTAATCATACGTCCAAAGCGTCCCATTATAATTATGCAAACAAATAATTAAAGTAAATAAAAATTAAGTGCGATAATTAAAATTAAGTAACAATAATAATTTAAAGAAGGAACGAAGGTACCAAACGCCAACGTAACGTTAACGTGTAATCAGAGTTGAAAATTAAAACTTTGCTCGATGGATGATCTTCAAGCTAGTTACCAACTTCACTCCCAATTTTTAACATTGATATAAATGAACAAAAAAAATATAATATTTAGTAGGCAATGTAGAATTGTAGAGAGAAAAATTGAGAGATTGTAGGAAGATTTGTGAGAAAAATAAAGAGGAAAATGAGATATTTATAGTTGAGAAATAAGGTTAAAGTGTAAATATATTAACTTAGGGGTTAAAAATAAATATTAAGGGGGTAGGGGCAAAAAATGACCGTTATAGCCGTTGCACAATGGTCAAAATCAAAATTTGATCGTTGTTGCAATGACTATTTTTGCAAAGAGAGCGGGGTTGACGAGGCGGGACGGGGTAGGGTTGGGGCGAGTCGGGATCGGGATGGGCCCAATCCCAGGCCCTATCCCGAGTTCGAACCCCGACACTAATAATTTTTTTTATAGGTCGGGTTGGGGCGGGGCGAGATCGGGATCGGGGCGGTAGCGGGACAGGCCGGGTAATTTGGCGCCAAACGGAAGCTAAATGGTCAAAAAAGGAATATATAATCTACTCTAATTATTTAGAAAAGTGAATGACGATTTTTGCGGTACATGTTTTCAGAAAGGCCACGTCAAATAAATTGATATTTAAAAGACCTAACAATATGAATACTACTTCCAATATTTCATTGCCTTGTACTAGTCTAGATTGGATATCAGAATAAAATTTAAACTTTAAGCTCGTTTGTTACGAGGGATAAGAAATAATTAATCTTAAAATTAAATTTAAAATAAATTTATTTCATATTTGATTAGTATTAAATCTCGAAATAACTAATTATCTTATTCACGACAAATTTAGATGGCATGTTTTTTTTTCCGTTGAAATTCTGATGGATATTTCTGAAGCCCATCACATAAGAGGGGAGATGGGGAAGGAAGGAGGGGGGTTGTGGGTGGGTGGTGGTGGTGGTGGAGGAGGAGAGACTCCAAAGATGCACTCATTTGTTGGAGCTCTTTAATCAAATATTGTTTTGAATATATGTAGTATTGGTATTTTAGATCTTCAATTTTTTATCTAATATAAAATGTTTATTGAAATATTAATTTTTTAATATTTTACAAAGTTTGATCTAATTTTTATATTAATATTTTATAAAATATTTAATTATTATTTTATTTAAATTTTATATGTAATAGTATTAAAATAATGATAAATATACATGTTCAGATGTTGAAAAATAAACAGTTTTAATTATTCAGTATCGAGAGACAACATCTTAATCATCCAGATATGTATTCAGATTCAGACGTCTTAATCTTAATGAAAACAAATGAGGCCTGAAGGTGGGATAACAATCCCGAAATAACTAATCCAAAAATAATTAATTCCAGAATAACTTGTTCCCCAACCAAATGAGCCATAATTCTAAGTTTAGCAGTTTTATATCTGAGTTTTTTAGCATTGAATTGCTGTCTTTTTAAAATTATGTATTCTTAATACTACTTATTATTATTTTAGTGGATTTCTTCCATATAAATTTATGTTTTACATAAATTTTTTTTTGAATTCACATGAATTTAATAATGTCACAATGCTACATTCGCCTTGAAGACACTTAGGAGTATTTATTTTATCTTTTTTCTAATATTAATAATGATGTTTGAATCCACTTTTGGCTCTTCCTCTTTCTCAGTTCCCGTATGTAATAGAAAAAGTACTTCCTAACTGGAAGTTTCAATATCATTTTTATATGACAATGTTAGAATTTACACAAAACTTAATACTATATTTTTACCCTCATACATCAAGCTTTGATTTTGTTTTTAAACAAATCAAGTATAAGAGATTATAATTATATATTATTGCTAATGTCTTATAGTGTGAATCAATAAAGTAAAATGAGGAATTTAGTTATCCATAATGTTCAAGAATGTCACGATATTTCAAACGGCTTAGGTGGATACTTTGCTCAATAATGAAGATAAGAATCGTTTTTTTTTTATATAAAAAAACCGAATCGAATTTTGATTCGATTTGATTTTTTCGATTCTCAGGATTTTTTGTCCGCCCCTCTTATTAGTATTTGGTTACGAAGGGGATGGAACATATCTGCCGTATCTATTTCCACTTTCTTAAAGTAGTACTATTAACATTATTCTAGTAATTTTTGTTACCACATGTGTTGTGTTTCTATCATTGTTGTTACTGTTCTTTTTTATGGATGCTATGTACTGCTTTCCTTTTTGTTTGCCGTGTCTTTTTCATTTTCGTGTTTATTTTTCAAATTGATTTGAAATATTTTTCTTGAAGTCGAGGGTCTATCGAAACAGTTCCCCTACCCTTACGAGGTAAGTAAAAAACTTGCATATATCCTATCTTTTCAGATCCTACCGAGTATGTTATTACTCCATCCGTTCCAAAATGATTGACCTAGTTTGACTTGACACAAATTTTAAGAAATAAAGGAAGATTTTTGAAATGTATGATTCAAAATAAATCTTAGATATTTGTGTGATTATAAATGATTTCATAAAGTTAAATTATTTTTAAATATAGAAAGATGTTAATTTTTTTGAGATAAACTAATAAAGAAAGTATATATATTTTTTTGGAAGAGAGGGAGTAGTATCGTCGTTGTTGGTCATGAAAAGGGGACTTTGAAATGGATATCATAAGGTACTGTTTTTAATTTCAACATCCATGAAAGTGAAGTGAAAGCACCTAAGGTTAATTCACTGATCGAAAGTCGCTTTCTCTGTTATTTCAACTGAATACAATAATTACGAGTACCTTTCTTGATTCTTATGTCCTAAATTTGCGCGGGTAAAGAGTTTGAAATAATTATTTACCTCTTACATCTTTTTAATCTTTTTGCAGTTTCAAAGCACCACTTTACATGTGTGATTTTGTGTCCTTATCTTCTTCTTTTTTCATTTTTTTGTCAAGTGAGGATTATAAAAACTGATGGATGTGATATTCTCTACTCAAAAAAGATATTGATATTCTCTACTCAAAATTTTGGTAGATTTCATTTTATAGCATTACAAGTTTTATTTTAGTTATATATTTTTTTTCAAGATATTGAACCCCCCCCCCACCCAAATAAAGTAAGAGAAAGACATGAAAACCAAACACTTGAATTTTTTCTAACGTCATATTCTACTCTCCAAGACCGGCCCCCTCAAAATCGGCAAGCGGCTACCTCCCCATAAACCCTAATTTTTTCTCTCTTCCTACCCAAAATTCAGCCTCTCTAATAGCTTCCATGGCTACTCTCACCTCTCCCACGACTTCATCTTCCTCACCAGTCGTCACCCACTACATACTCCACTCTTTCTTTCCATCCGGCGTTTGCCGTCACCAACATCAAGAACTTTATTTCTTTAGTTCTTGATCAAGAAAATGGTCAATATTCTTCGTGGGTTGAACTCTTTCGCATTCATGCATGTGCCTATAACGTGCTTGATCATATTGACGACTCTTTCCCTCTCCCTATCGAGGTTGATGAAACGGCATGGCGTCGTCTTGACATCATCGTCAACCAGTGGATTTATGGCACCATCTCTAAGGACTTGCTTCATACGATTATGAAAGCTGGTGCCTCGGCTCGTGAGTTAAGGATACGGTTGGAGGAGAGTTTTTAGGACAACAAGCACACACGTGTCGTGTACTTGGAGGAACAATTCAATAATACACGTCTTGAAAATTTTGCTAACATGTCCGAGTATTGTAAACAATTGAAGCTAGTTGCGAACCAATTATCCAATGCGGGGACAATTTTCGAAATGAAGATGGTTCTCCAACTAGTTGTTGGCTTACCGAAGGGTGAATAAGATACTCTAGCGACCATGATACAACAAGCCGATCTACTACCCAGCTTCAACAAGGTCCGTTCACAATTATTATTGGAAGAAACCCGACATTTTAAACAGGACGAACACAATCAAAAGACGTTAGCAGTTGAAACTCTGGTGACAAATGCCACCCCCGCCGGCCAGCCACTACCACTGTCGGATAACTAATAATCGCGGGGCAGCCGCGGAGGTGGCAGAAATGGCAAAGGCCGCGACAATGGTAGAGACGACAGAGGCCACAGACGTGGGGGACAGTTTGGCCATCAGACCCAGGCCAACCAAAATTTTCAGTAGGCCGACCCAGGTCACTGGTCCAACCAAGAAAACTGGGTCTCGCCCCCCCTGCCCGTTTCCTACAACAGCGGCCCAGTTCTAGCCAAAATGGCAGCCCGATATCTTGGGCTCGGCACCAGGCCTATGACAGCCGCATCACTCGACCCAACACGCACACATTATTACAGCACAACAACAACAAATTGCGTACGGCCTGCCCTCCACTGATTTGGGCTAGGATTTCAGCTCATTAAATCTACAGCAGCCCGACGAAAATTAGTACATAGATACGGGAGACACTTTTCATCTCACCAACTCTTCAGGTAATCTCTCCCAACTTTTTCGTTTAAATTATCCTCATTTTTTTACGGTCGGTAATGGTATTCACATTCCAATTTGAGGTTATGGTACCACCCACACAAAACCACCTCACCCACCATTCTCCCTAAATAACGTCCTATATGCCCATAACATAGTTAAAAACTTAATATCTTTTAGAAAATTTACTCGTAACAATTTCGTATCTTTTGAGTTTGACCCCTTTGGTTTTTCTATGAAGGATCTACTTACGGGGACACCTCTTGCGAGATGCAATAGTGTGGAGGACCTCTATCCTTTCTCATCCACTTCCGTTATCAGACCCCGATCACATACCTCTCTCGCTGCAATCTCTGCGTCAACTTGGCACAATAGACTTGGACACCCATGCACTCATGTTTTTAATTTTCTTAGAAGCAATAATTTCATTCGATGTAAAAATAGGAACCCTACATAAAATTGTTATTCTTTCCCTTTAGGCAAGCATGTCCGCCTTCCTTTTACATCATTTTTTAGTGTTACTTTTTCTCCTTTTGACATTGTTCATGCAGACTTTTGTCCTGATCGATGGGACTCGAATGTAGATCAGGGATATACGGGCAGATATAGGAATCCGAGGGGGAAGAAATTGAGAAAGTTGGTGCAAATTCCAGAAATATTGCCCCGGTATCGAGTTATGATGACACTGGCTGCTGATGTGGCAAAATATTGGGAAAGAGCGGAACAACGTTCGAAGTAGGCCGCTGACCAAAATTATCTCAGTTTGCCGTAAGAGATAGTTCCACGTGGTGCTGAAAGATCCCGCCGATTTAAACTCATGCGGACTAGAGCTAAGATAAAATTAGTGCATAATTGTTGCATACAATGGGTATATGAGAATACGACTTTGTAAGTTGAAATGACGTCGGTGCTTAGACATTGTACAGTATGACGTCGTTGCTTAGACGTTGTGCAATATGACATCGTTGCTTAGATGTTTATGCGGTATGACGTCGTTGCTTAGACGTTATACAGTATGACATCATTGCTTAGACATTATGCAGGATGACATCATTTCTTAGACGTTATGCAAGATGATGTCGTTGCTTTGACGTTATGCAGTATGATGTCGTTGCTTTGACGTTATGCAGTATGATGTCGTTGTATAGATGTAATGCAGATGACGTTGTTGTATAGACGTAATTAAATGACGTCGCTATATAGATGTAATGCAAATGTCGTCGTTGTATAGACGTAATGAAATGACGTCATTGTATAGACGTAATGCAGATGATGTCGTTGCATAGGCGTAATGCAGATGACGTCATTTCATAGACGTAATGAAATGACGTTGTTGTATAGACGTAGTGCAGATGACGTCATTGCATAGACGTAATGCAAAATGTCATCGTGGCATACACGAAACGTAATGACATCGTTGTATTGATGTGATGCAAAATGATGTTGTTGCTTAGACGTGATGCAAAAATGTCATCGTTGTATAGACGAAATGTAATAACGTCGTTGTATTGACGTAATGTAGCATGACCCTGAGGCCGAAATGCTATGTTGAAGTTCTTGCAAACTCAATCTGGATGAAAAGCTAATGCATAGACATAAGCGATGTAAAAATTGAGTATATGAGGATGAGAATATGACCCTATTAGTCGAAATACCGTTCTTTGCATAAACATAACGCGGTTGGGACCCTGTAGGTCAAGATGACATCTTTCTACAGACGCAAAATAGGAAAGTGATCCTTGTGGTGAGCTGCGATGCGGAGGTTCTTTGCGAATTTGAACATAAATGTTGCGGCTTCCCTGCCTCTTTCAACCTAAAGGACCTGTACTCAAAGAAAATTTGTGAGTTTGGGGAGGGGCGGTTGATTCGCGTTGTCTTTGTAGCTTTGACTCTTGATACTTGCACGTTCCACTGGTTTGGACCTGTAACCCTTGTCTGGTTTCCAGTCTTGGCTAGCCGTTTTCATATTTGTTGAAAATAATTTATTTATAAGAAAGTATGCATATCAATAAGAATTTCTGTCGAACTCTAATGAACATATTTGTTGAAAACAGTTTGCTTATAAGAAGGCATGCATATTAATAAGAATTGCTGTCGAACTCTTGAATAATGACATGCAGTGAAACAGAGCAAACGTTTTATCCAAAGTTCTTCTTTTGACTGAAGACTTAGTCGGCCAATACTTTTCCATGTCTATCGGCGTCTTTTTGCAGTGAACTTTCAACTGGACCAAGCTGAGTCTTGTGTGGGTTGCTTGCCTGTCCTATCAAGGAGATCGGATGGGTGTATTTTGTTACATGCAAGATAAAGGGGAAATTATTTTTAATGGTGTGACCGAATCCGATATAGGCCGCATGTAGCGCCCTATTTCGACCTACTCGGGTCAAAGCGGAGCACAAACATGTTCATGATTCCTGGGTAAATGATTGAGGAGTCGCCACCTAATTATCTTTTACAGTGAATTAGGACACCTAAATATTAAACTAAATGCTGCAATGTAACTCCGATTTTAATGGTCTGCGAAACTAATGAGATTCTAGGTAAGGGTTCTTTATTATCCTAAAGGGAAGGGGTTAGGCATCCTTTAAGATCCGCTAACTTGCGGTTATCCGGTCAAACTCAGGTTAATTATTGCTAGAAAAATGCATGTTTGAAGCATGAAGTTAAAAGATGTTTGCAAATAATTAATGAAAGAGATGCATTTTTGTACATGTATGCATTTGTGACAATAATAAGGAGAAAATCAATTCATTTGTAATGCCAAAGGTGTAATTTTGAAAATCATTTTTAGTTGTACAATTAATAAAATGAATAGAAAATGATCAAAGTTTGTTTTGAAAATTTTAAATATGCATGACGAGCCTAAAATAAATAAACCCCTCGGAAAATTTCTAAGTTTGAATTTAACCGAGCCTACAAATAAATAAGCTAGCGACGGGTTTCAAATCTTAAACTACCCTATGAATTAATCCTAAGTTTGCCTATTCTAAGCATTTCAATAGTTACATAAGCGCGATAAATAATATTACAATACAAAGCGGGACAAAAGCTGAATTAAAAAAATAAATAAACTCCGAGGAATAATCTGCCTTTATTTACTTTAATCCCTGCAAGCTGTCAAGAACAAACGGTTAGAAACAGTTAAATACAAATAACTTCATATCCGTATTCAAAACAGTGAATGTTTTGATCACGGAGGGCTCAGACTTAAATTTTGAAAAGAACATTCCAATCACGTCGTGGCTGCAAACATATGACTAATGTGGTTTATTTTGATTGCCTCGCCTACTAAATGTGTTGGTCTCTCGGGTGAAATAGAAAAGATCACTATAATCACGTCGTGGCTGCGAATATATAACTTGTTGGTTATTTTAGTCACCTCGCCTACTAAACATGTTGATCTCGGATGAAATAAAAAGGTTTAAGTCTCATCATTGCCCAGAAGTTATATTTCCGTCTTTACGACTGTGGAGGCCTCAAAATCGAAGGATATTTTTCATCGGCCAGTGTAGTATCGTGTTCAAATCAGCGAAATTAAATTAAAGCAGGAAGCAGTGAACAGCGAGCAAGAAGGAACGATGAACAAGAAACAAGAAGGCAATTCCCGAGAAGCCGGGATGTTTAGTAAAAACAAGAAACAAGTAAATATCCGTTGTCTTGATGTTTAACCCAAAGGAATGTAAAAACAGAGAAACGAAAGGAATAAATAAAGGCAGATGAAATAGCGAGTTAATTCTGAAAACAGACCCGAGTGAACAGTGAGCCGAATGAAATCAGAAATTCAAATTTTTAGATAATCAGCAACAGATATGAAAAAATGCCATAATCTGGAAATATACCAAAATCGGGTCGACCCGACCCGGGTCAGTTACCCGACCCGAATCAGATGCCAACCCGAATCAAATTTTTTTTAGATAACCAACAATAACGACAGCAGCAATGCAAGAAAATTTGGAAAATCCAAACCGGGTCGACCCGATCCGGGTCAGTGACCCGACCTGAATTGGAGATTCAACCCGACATCAAATAATTCCATCAATTCCAGATAACCAACAATAACAACAGCAGCAATGCAAGAAAATCTGGAAAATCCAAACCGGGTCGACCCGACCCGAATTGGAGATTTAACCCGACATCAAATAATTCCATCAATTCCAGATAACCAACAATAACAACAGCAACAATGCAAGAAAATTTGGAAAATCCAAACCGGGTCGACCCGACCCGGATCAGTGACCCGACCCGAATTGGAGATTCAATCCGACATCAAATAATTCCATCAATTCCAGATAACCAACAATAACAACAGCAGCAATGCAAGAAAATTTGGAAAATCTAAACCGGGTCGACCCAACCCGGGTCAGTGACCCGACCCAAATTGGAGATTCAACCCGACATCAAATAATTCCATCAATTCCAGATAACCAACAATAACAACAGCAGCAATGCAAGAAAATTAGGAAAATCCAAACTGGGTCGACCCGACCCGGGTCAGTGACCCGACCCGAATTGGAGATTCAACCCAACATCAAATAATTCCATCAATTTCAGATAACCAACAATAACAACAGCAGCAACACAAGAAAATTTGGAAAATCCAAACCGGGTCAACCCGACCCGACCCGACCCGGCAGTGACCGAAAAACAGTGAAAAATAGCTAAAATTCCCGATTCTTTAACACAAAAAAAAACAATGATTTCGACCTATATTTCGGGATTTTAAGTTGAAGAACACATGCAAGAACAAACAAAGATTTAATGCCAAACCTTTAAGGAGATTTCGGACCTAAAAAAATGACCCGAAAATTCTCAGCTTCGACCTTCAAAGACAGATTTCTGGACCCAAAAAGTTCTCAACTTCGACCCCAAAGACAAGATTTTCGGACCCCTAAAAATGAAGAACAAGGGGGATATTTATAGGTACTCACCCCAACGTTCAAACCCCTCATACCCCCCCTTAAAACGAATTCAAATTTCAAAATAAAGGGGGGACCAAAACTGATTTTTTGGGGCGCGATTTCTTGGGGCATGTATTCGGCGGTGTCAGGGTAGGGTGGTGGTAGTGGTGAAGTGACGGGGGTAGGGGTGCGGCGACGTAGGGGGCAGGGGTGTAGGGTGCGGCGCCGGTTCAGGGGTTGGGTTTAGGTTTTTGATTTTGATTTTTCATTTTGTTTTGGTTTAAAAGGGTAAGGGAATGGGTCGGGTGATGGGTCGGTTCGGGTGTGGGATTGGGCTCATGAATTAGGGAGAATGGGCTGGTGGGTATTTTATTTGTGGGTTATGTTTTGGTTAGGGAAAAGGTATGGGCTTGGTTGGGTATTGGGGAAATTTATTGGGGAGTTTTGGGCTGGTCGGTTGGGCTATTTTTGTTTCGATTTGGGTAGAAATTGTTTTGTGGTTTTGGGTTAAGGGGATAAAAGGGAATGAGTTTGGGGTATTGGGCTGGTCCGATTTGGTAAGGGAATAGGGAGTTGAATTGTTTTGGGTTAAGTAGAATTAAATGGGTGATGGGTTGGGCTTTGGTGAAACGAGTTTAAGTTTGGGTAGAAATTGTTTTGGGTTGGAAAATGAATGGATTATGGATTAAAAATATGAAAGGGGTTTAATATAAAAATATTATTTTTGTAAAAGATGTGAATTATTTAAAATAACATAACGACGTGATAATAAAAAAAATATAATATTTGCGAAATGTTTAATGCTTAATAAAAAGGAAATGCGATGCAATTTTGCGAGAATAAAATAACATAGAATTTCGGATAACTTATGATTATTATAAAATGCAAATGATATAATAAATGTGAATAATAATAATAATGAGATATATACACACATATATATATACGCATGTATGTATATAGATTAAAATTGTTTTGAGGTGCTAAAAATATTTAAAACTGCAAATAAATTGGAAAAGACGGGACAAAATTGGGTGTCAACAGATGCCCCTCTTTGGACGGAGACGTTGAAAGAGTTTTCGGCCAAAGAAAGTTGACTGAGTAGCCAATTTTGTCCTGATCAACGGGACTTGAAGGAAGATCATGGGTAGAAATAAGATCCCAGGGGGAGAGAAATTATTGAAAGAGTTGGTGCAGATTCAAGAAATATTGCCCAGTGTCGAGTTATGATGACACTGGTCGCAGATGTAACAAAACTATTGGGAAAGAGCAGATAGAAGTTCGAAGTAGGTCGTTGACCAAATTGCCTTGGTTCGCCGTAAGATATAGTTCCACGTTGTGCTGAAAGCTCCCGCCGATTCAAATTCCTGTGGACCAGAACTAAGATAAAAGTTAGTGTATAACAGTTGCATAAGATATGTATGTGAGAATATGACTTTGTAAGTTGAAATGATGTCGTTGCTTAATGTTGTGCAGATGATGCCGTTGGCGGGCGCCTGTTTATACTTTAAAATAAAGTACCCGCATTAGAAGGTGGGCGCCTGACTTAAATTGAAATATCCGCATTAGGAGGTGGGCGCCTGACTGAAATTGAAATACCCGCATTAGGAGGTGGGCGCCTGACTGAAATTGAAATACCCGCATTAGGAGGTGGGCGCCTGACTGAAATTGAAATACCCGCGTTAGAAGGTGGGCGCCTGACTGAAATTGAAATACCCGCATTAGGAGGTGGGCCGTTGACTGAAATTTAAATACCCGCATTAGGAGGTGGGCGCCTGACTGAAATTTAAATACCCGCATTAGGAGGTGGGCGCCTGACTGAAATTTAAATACCCGCATTAGGAGGTGGGCGCCTGACTGAAATTTAAATACCCGCATTAGGAGGTAAGCGCCTGTTTTAAAACATACCCGCATTAGAAGGTGGGCGCCTGATTTAAAACATACCCGCATTAGAAGGTGGGCGCCTGATTTAAAACATACCCGCATTAGAAGGTGGGCGCCTGATTTAAAACATACCCGCATTAGAAGGTGGACGCCAGATTTAAAACATACCCGCATTAGAAGGTGGACGCCTGATTTAAAACATACCTGCATTAGAAGGTGGACTCCTGATTTAAAATATACCCGCATTAGAAGGTGGGCGCCTGATTTAAAACATACCCGCATTAGAAGGTGGGCGCCTGATTTAAAACATACCCGCATTAGAAGGTGGGCGCCTGATTTAAAACATACCCGCATTAGAAGGTGGACGCCTGATTTAAAACATACCCGCATTAGAAGGTGGGCGCCTGATTTAAAACATACCCGCATTAGAAGGTGGGCGCCTGATTTAAAACATACCCGCATTAGAAGGTGGGCGCCTGATTTAAAACATACCCGCATTAGAAGGTGGGCGCCTGATTTAAACATACCCGCATTAGAAGGTGAGCGCCTGATTTAAAACATACCCGCATTAGAAGGTGGGCGCCTGATTTAAAACATACCCGCATTAGAAGGTGGGCGCCTGATTTAAAACATACCCGCATTAGAAGGTGGGCGCCTGATTTAAAACATACCAGCATTAGAAGGTGGGCGCCTGATTTAAAACATATCCGCATTAGAAGGTGAGCGCCTGATTTAAAACATACCCGCATTAGAAGGTGGGCGCCTGATTTAAAACATACCCGCATTAGAAGGTGGGCGCCTGATTTAAAACATACCCGCATTAGTAGGTGGGCGCCTGATTTAAAACATACCCGCATTAGTAGGTGGGCGCCTGATTTAAAACGTCGTGTTGACGTAATGTAAAGTGTGGCCCTATTGCCATGCCATGATAGTTAATGTGTGGACATAAGCGATGCAAAAGTTGAGTAGATGAGAATGCGACCCTGTAAGTCGAAATACCGTTCTTTGCGTGGACACAACACGGTTGGGAACATGTAGTTTAGCATGACGTCTTTGTACAATCTCCAAACAGAAAAGTGATTCTTGTAGTGAGTTGCGATGCGGAGGCCCTTGCGAATCTGCTCATAAATGTTGCGACTTCCTCCATTGCTGACCAAGAACCTGTACTCAAATAAATTTATGAGTTTTGGGAGGGGGGAGTTGATTCGCGTTGACTTTTTAGCTTCGGCCTTGGTATTTGCATGTCCTGCTAACTCGGACCCGTAGCCCCTCTCTGCTTCCCAGTCTTGGCCAGCCGTTAATGAAAACATTCGAAAATAATTTGTAGAAATGCATCTTAAAAATAGAAACATAAAATTCTATCAGATTTTGATGAAAATGTTTGTTGAAAATAATTTGCTTATAAGAAATACTGCATATATATATATATAAATGTCTGTCGAGCAGTGACATGCGGTGAAACAAAGCAAACGTCCTATCCAAAATTTTTATGGCTGAAGACTTAGTTTGCCGATGCTTTTCCGTGTTTATCGGCGTCCTCTGGCAGTGATCCCTTAAAAATGCCCCAGTTTCTGATATGTGAGAATGACGATCTTTTGAACGGACAACCGAGTCTTGTGTAGATTGCTTGCCTGCCCTATCAGGGTGATCAGATGAGTGCATTTTGTCTTTTGTGAGATAAAGGAGAAAATATTTCCTAATGGTGGGACCGAAGCCGATTTAGGCCGCCTACGTATCCCCATGAGGGAATCAGGTCGTGACGTAGTTCATTACAAGCAAAAGGGGATTGTAAGAATTTTCTAAAATGGGACCGAAGCCGATGTGGCCGCCTACGTATCCCGCCGAGGGAATCAGGTCATAACGTAGTTCATGTTACAAAGAAATGTGTTTCTGGGGAAATTTGCAATCTAGGAAACGGAACCCGACATGGGTTCTTTGCGTATCCCGCCACGGAGCGCAACTTTTACAACATAAGAAATGCATTACATAGAAAAATCCTAAATGTAGTATCTTTTCACTGCATTTGCGTTGATAGCTTTTGGCCGTACTTCACCGTCCATTTCAGCTAGAATTAATGCTCCTCCAGTCAACACCCGGTGAACCATATAAGGCCCTTGCCAGTTAGGTGCGAATTTTCCTTTAGCTTCATTTTGGTGCGGGAATATGCATTTTAGCACCAATTGCCCTGGTTCGAAAGTCCTTGGTTTTACTTTCCTGTTGAAAGTTTTGGCCATTCTGTTTTGATAAAGTTGTCCGTGACAGACTGCGTTCAATCGCTTTTCATCAATCAGCATCAATTGTTCATACCGATTCTGTATCCATTTCGCTTCGTTCAACTCGGCTTCTTGGATAACTCTCAAAGATGGTATTTCCACTTCTACTGGTAACACAGCTTCTGTTCCATAGACCAATAGATATGGCGTTGCCCCAGTAGAAGTCCTGATTGTAGTGCGATATCCCAAAAGTGCCAAGGACAAATGATCATGCCAGTGCTTGTAATTATCAATCATCTTTCATAGTATTCTTTTGATGTTTTTGTTGGTTGCTTCGACTGCTCCGTTCATCTGAGGTCGGTATGGAGTGGAATTGCGGTGAGTGATCTTAAACTTTCCGCATATCTCATTCATCAGATTACTGTTGAGATTAGCTCCATTGTCTGTTATAATCGACTCAGAGATTCCAAATCGACAAATGATGTTATTGCGGACAAAATCAACTACCACTTTCTTTGTTACTGACTTGTGGGACGATGCTTCTACCCACTTTGTGAAATAGTCAATTGCCACTAGAATAAATCTGTGTCCATTTGATGCGGCAGGTTCAATAGGGCCAATGACATCCATGCCCCAAGCTGCGAATGGCCAAGGAGAGCTCGTCACATTGAGTTCGTTAGGAGGCACCTTGATTAGATCGCCATGAATCTGACATCGATGGCATCTTTGCACGAAGTGGATGCAATCTGTTTCCATGGTCATCCAAAAGTATCCTGCTCTCAGAATCTTCTTTGCCAAAGTGAAGCCATTCATATGAGGCCCGCACGTGCCTCCGTGTATCTCTTCGACTAAGCGCTTGCCTCTCGAGCATCAACACATCTTAACAAGCGAGATCTGGAGTCCTCCGATAAAGGATTTCTCCGTTTAGGAAGAAATGGTTTGCTAACCTCCTAAGTGTCCTCTTTTGTATACTGGTTATGCCTTCTGGATATTCACCTATCTTGAGATATCTCTTAATGTAGTGGTACCAAGGCTTTCCATCCAACTCTCCATCTATATTGAAACAATATGCCGGCTGATCCGATAAGCTCACCTTGATGGGATCAATGTAGTTCTTATCCGGATGTTGAATCATGGAGGACAGTGTTGGGAGCATCAGCGAACTCGTTTTGAGTTCGTGGGATATGCTTGAATTCTATCTTGCTGAATTTTTTGCATAATTCTTTCACGCAATGCAGGTAAGGAAGTATCTTCCCGTTCTTGGTCGCCCATTCGCCTTGCACCTGATGAATCAATAAGTCCGAATCACCTATAACCAATAATTCTTGAATGTTCATATCAACGGCTATTCTAAGTCCGAGTATACAAGCTTCATATTCCGCCATATTGTTGGTGCATGGAAATCGGAGTTTTGCCGAAATTGGGTAGTGTTGACTTGATTCTGAAATCAAAACTGCTCCAATACCAACCCCTTTGAAGTTTGCAGCTCCGTCGAAGAACATTCTCCAACCCGGGTACTCTTCTGAGATGTCTTCTCCAACAAACAGTACCTCCTCGTCCGGAAAATAAGTCCGGAGAGGCATGTATCCTTCATCCACGGGGTTTTCCGCAAGATGGTCGGCTAGTGCTTGTCCTTTGATAGCCTTTTGGGTGACATATATGATGTCGAATTCACTTAACAAGATTTGCCACTTCGCTAGCTTCCCGGTGGGCATGGGCTTCTGAAAAATATATTTGAGCGGGTCCATCCTTGAGATGAGATAAGTGGTATATGCAGACAGATAATGCCTAAACTTTTGCGCAATCCATGTCAAGGCCAACTAGTGCGTTCCAGCAAAGTATACCGAGCTTCATACGGCGTGAACTCCTTGCTTAAGTAGTATATGGCTTGCTCCTTCTTTCCTGTTTCATCGTGTTGTCCCAGCACGCATCCAAACGCGTTTTCTAACACAGACAGATATAATAACAAAGGCCTTCCGGGCTCTGGAGGTACCAAAACAGGTGGGTTAGACAGATATTCTTTGATTCTATCAAAAGCTTGTTGGCAATCCATCGTCAATTTGGTAGCAGCGTCTTTCTTCAGTAACTTGAATATCGGCTCACATATCACTGTTGATTGTGCTATGAACCTGCTGATGTAATTGAGGCGACCAAGGAAACTCATCACGTCTTTTCGACTCTTTGGAGGAGGCAAGTCTTGAATAGCTTTTACTTTCGAGGGGTCTAATTCAATACCTCTTCTACTCACGATGAAACCTAGCAGCTTCCCAGCAGGGACACCAAACACACACTTTGCAGGGTTTAATTTTAGGTTATACCGCCTCAGCCGATCAAAGAACTTCTCTAAATCATTAAGTGATCCGAAGTCTTTCGCGACTTAATAATAACGTCATCCACGTAGACCTCTATTTCTTTGTGGATCATATCATGAAAAATGGTAGTCATGGCCCTCATGTAGGTGGCACCTGCATTCTTGAGTCCGAACGGTATTACTCGATAACAGTATACCCCCCAAGGTGTAGTGAACGCTGTCTTCTCTGCATCTTCCTCATCCATCAAGATTTGGTGGTAACCAGCAAAGCAATCAACAAATGATTGTAATGCATGCTTTGCACAGTTGTCAATGAGTATGTGAATATTTGGAAGAGGGAAGTCATCCTTCGGGCTGGCCTTGTTGAGATCCCGATAATCCATGCACACTCGTATCTTTCCATCTTTCTTTGGCACAGGTACAATGTTGGCCAACCAAGTCGGGTATCTTGTGACTCGAATGACCTTTGCGTCGAATTGCTTGGACACCTCTTCCTTGACCCTTAAACTCAAATCAGGCTTGATTTTCCTTGGTTTTTGTTTCACCGGAGGGTAGGATGGATCGATAGGCAATCTATGCGAAACAATATCCGTGCTCAACCCTGGCATCTCGTCATAAGACCAAGCAAATACATCGATATATTATCTCAAAAGATTCGTCAGTTCTTTCCTTTGTGGGGCGTTCAGATGGACGCTGATTCTTGTTTCTTTCACATTTTCTGCATCCCCCAAATTTATTGCCTCAGTTTCTTCTAAATTTGGCTTTGGTTTATTCTCAAAATGTTCCAATTCCTCTGTCAATTCTTCTGGCTGCGAGTCTTCCTCATACTCTTCGAAGTCCTGTTCATTGTTCGGATTTTGTTTGTTTGTTTCATTACATGTCACATTCACATTATCGACAGATTTATTAGTTTGCATGCTGAAAGAGAAAAGAAAATTAGTAAACAAAATAAATTTTGAAGTAGCAAAAGCAATGTGGATTTGTCATTTAAGCTTTCAAAAGATGGAGGCAAAACACATTAAAATGCATAGATGCGATTCAAGCCTCAATTAGAATCGCATTGTTTCAAAAAGTACTAAGGTAGTTTCTACCAAGCTTCCCGGAGAAACAGGGCCGGGGCACAGGTCCAATTTTTCAAAATATCTCCGTGTTCTGCATCCCAAATAGTTGGGCCTTCATCAAAATCATCCAGAATTACATTGCATTCCATTTCTTCTTCTGCAATGAAAAGGCTTTTGAGTCCTTCTGCGAGGTCGTCTGCATCATCTTCATTCGACTCCTGAGCGGCATATGCTTTGACGAATGACTGATTCAGGGGTGGAACAGGCTTTGGCAAGGGAGTGTCCTTTTTCTTTCGGAGGTTGACTGATAAGACTTCTTTAGAAGTGGGTTTGTATCCGAGACCAAAAGTATCCTTCTTACTGAGCAAGTGAACAGGCTCCACCATACCTTCTAAATTCAATCCGAGGCCTCGACCGGGCTTAAAGCCATTCTTCAACATTTCCTGGGCCACCATTGTGAGAACCCGGGGTAATTTCAATATTTCAGCTTTGGAGGCACATGTGATTTCTCTGACATGGAAGACAGACCCATCCAGTGTATCTACGCTTTCAACATCAGGGATCTGTCATTCGGGACATATTGAATTGCTCCCTTCTCCGTGTACCACGACCTCGTGATGATCCCAGACAAACTTCAAACTCTGATGTAGGGTAGAAGGAACTGCACCAGCCACATGGATCCAAGGTCTTCCCATTAGTAGGTTATAGCCGGTAGATATGTCTAACACTTGGAATTCCACGACGAACTCTACGGGCCCCACTTGTAATGTTAAATCCATTTCTCCCATAACGCTCCTTTGGGCTCCATCAAAACCTTTAACTCTCACATGACTTTCGCGAATCTTTCCAATGCTAATTCCCAAGGCTCGGAGAGTCGCCGCGGGACAAATATTGACGGCTGAGCCTCCATCAATCAATACCTTAGAAATGAACTTGTTCATGCACTTTACTGTTATGTTCAAAGCTTTGTTGTGGCCCAAACCCTCAGGTGGCAATTCTTTGTCATGAAAAAAGACTTTATGGGCCTCTAAAATCTGTCCGACCAAGGCCGAGAGTTTCTCGCCCGTGGTCTCTCTCGGAACATAAGCTTCTTTGAGTACTTCCAATAAAGCGCGTCCGTGGTCCGGAGAATTCATCAACAATGATAGCAAAGAAATCTGAGCCGGTGTTTTCTTCAATTGTTCTACAACGGAATACTCATTGGTTGACATTTTCCTCCAGAACTCTTCTACTTCAGTCTCTGTTACAACCTTTTTTGGATTGTCTGCAGGGGCATAACATCGTCCGGATCTTGTCATACCAGTGACGACAACTTCTACAACTTGTTTCTCCTTTCCCCTACTCCTTTCCCCAATCGAATAGCTCCAAGGGGCAGTTTTGGTATCAACAGACGGCGTCACCATCCGCGATTTCGGAGGAAGTACTTCCACTTCAAACGGCGCCCTCACTTGAACTGTAATTATAGGGGTGATCAAAGCCGATGTTTCAACCTTTTTCTCTGTTCGGACCGGCACAATGGTCCCTTCCAAACTGTTTTCTTCATCAACGGTAATCATGTTTATATTGGCATTGTCATGATTTGGCAAAGGGTTATTATTTACATTAGGGGGAGGCCCTTTCAGTTGGATAATTCCCTCTTTGATCAAAGCCTCGATCTTGTCTTTGAGGGCAAAGCAAACTCCAATGTCATATCCGGTGATCCCAGAGTGGTACGCACAATACTTAGTTTCATCATACGATCTGGGAATAGGATTAGAGATATGCCCTGGGATGGGTTGGAGTATTCCTGCGGTCCTCAATCTTTCGTATAGTTGGGCTAGAGGTTCGGCTAAAGGTGTATATGTTTTGACTGGCCTTCTTTCGTAATTTGCCCGGGGTCTGGGAGTATTTGGTGGATGGGCTTGTGGCTGAGGTGGATGTGTGGGTTGATACTGTGAAGAATTTCGATAGGTAGGTGCTCGTGGTGGGCTATATATTGGCTGGGTATGATAGACAGGGTAGGGAGTAGGCGAGTGTTGACAATAAAGCTGAGGGATTTGTGTGCTTTGGCTATAGTATGAAGGCTGATGATTTTGGGTGTTTTGATTATAGTAGGGAGGCTGGGATGACGGGCTTTGGTAGGTTGGCATTTGGTTGGACCTATGTTCCTGGACCGCCATGACAGGAGATGCTCCGTCCCTCCTCTTCTTAATTGCTCCTCCAAACGAGTCTGACTGAATGGCCTTACTTGTTGCCTGCAACGCCGCCAAGTTTGTGATTCTCCCCGTTTTGATACCCTCTTCTATGAAATCTCCCATCCTTACCACTTCTGAGAAATTTCGTCCGATGACGCTTATCATTCTTTCATAGTAAGTTGCATCTTTCATGGATTGCACAAAGAGCGTGGTCATCTCACTTTCCGCCATCGGGGGCTGAACTTTTGCTGCTTCCGCCCTCCACCTCATGGCATATTCTCTGAAGGTCTCTGTAGATTTTTTCTCCAACTTCATCAAATAAAATCTATCTAAGACTGTGTCAGTGTTAAACCTGAATCTATCCACAAAATCCTGTGCCATTGCGCCCCAGTTATGCCATTTTCGTGGGTCCTGGCTTGTGTACCAGTCGAGCGCTTCTCCTGTCAGACTCCTTATGAACAACTTCATTATGATGGCCTGGTCCTTACCCACTCCAACCAGCTTGTCACAATACGATCTTAAATGAGCGCGAGGATTTCCCTTTCCATCGAATAAGTCAAATTTTGGCACCTTATATCCGATAGGCAACTGAACGTCGGGATGCATGCAGAGATCTTCATACTCGAGTCCTTCATGCCCCTTGCTGGTTTGAATGTTTTTGAATGCTTCTTTTAGGCTATGAATTTCCCTTGCCATACTTTCATCATTTCTAATCCTTGCTTGTCTTTCCATCTCTTCATATTGGTCTATCTCCTGATGATGTATGTTTGGTATGGTAGAAGTAGAAGGTTGCGCTTCCGTTGCATATACCGGTGGCACATACTGCTTGTTAGTGATGTGTGCCATTGGTATTTGTTGGGTTGCCTGGTAATTTAGTGTGGGAGGGATATTTTGGACAAGTGGGGTAGTTTGGGTAAGTGGAGCTTGATGTATATATGGAGATGTGAAGGATACTGGGTCATTTTGTAGCGGGCTTTGTTGTGGACTGGCCTGCGGGTTGATGGGATGCGGATTGGTACGTTGTGGGCTGGCGAGTTGAGGATTGGTTCTGCTTGGTAAGGGATTTCGGGGAAGGTTATGGGGAAATGATGGTTCATGAGATGGAAAGGTTTGTGGTGCAGTTGCGCTCGTCTCTTGTTCAGGCAGTAGAGTGTTGATGCTGATGGAAAGATTGGTAAGATTCCGGAGCCGTTCGATCTTAGTTTGCATAGTTGCCATTTGCTGCAGTAGTTGGGCGAGGTGTTCATCCGGGACGGAAGTATTTCTCCTTTCCGATGTCTCTGGTTCACCTCCCGGAAGAGCGACAAGCCCCAAACCGGTTTGTTCGGCTGCCCCTGAATCAGTCATTTTGTCGGATGATTGTGCCTTGGATCTCGTGAAGTAATGGTGTTCCGCCAGTTTCAATCAACGCGAATCAACTTTTGGGAAATAAAGCAGGCAAAATAAACCTTCTTCTAAAAATGAAACAAACCAAGTTAGTATGAGACGAATAATTATTGCTTTGAATAACATGTATAGAGTGGAAAATAGTAAACAAGTAGCAGACAGATTATATGGAAATTAAATGCGCGTCCTAATGTGCATGGGGCCTCCTTTATGCCGGAGGTGGCTTAAACGCAAAATATGCAAGATACTGATAAATTGATCCAAGCCAAAGATTGTGATGCCTTTTATCGGAAATAAAGGTTGACTTTTACTGAAATAATAATGCGTACAATAATAAAGCTGATAACATAAGATATTTATGCTCAAGTTCTAAATCTTGCTTTTGATCACCGAGATGAAGATGGAACCCTAACATTGCTGGGTCCGACTCCTGCGTCCTCTAGATACTGCACTATATTTTGCATTTGATGCCACATTTCGGGGGTAACGACTGTGTCTCTGAGCCGGAAATTCCTTACCCAAATCGTCGTGCCGATATCTTCAAAACCTTGCTCGCCATCAGGACTATGGTCTGTACTACTGCAATCCTCTCGTAGCCACGCTTGATATTCGGGGGTACCTCTGCTGACTACCTCCAATGTCTATTGTGTCAATATCGTTCCATTCATCGAAGACTTGCCTAGCTCTGGGGACAATGAAATTCGACCGAATGGAATTTCGAAATCCTCATATTTGCTCGGAGGGGGATTATCTGCTCTTGTCCCAACTGTCGGAGTACGCGGAGTGGAGCGTAAGGTTGGAGGCCTTTCAACCCGATAAGCTCAATATAATAAAGCCTTTTGCATCTTATGTAGGCTTTTTTGGCATTCGGGAGCAGAGGGTATTTCCATTGGATACATTCACGCAGTGCGGGACGCCAAAAACCCATACCAATCATTCATGCCGACAGGCGATACGAACTGCTTCGTCCTGTCGTAAAAGCTGACGATTTTGTTCGACTCGCTGAAGCATATGTCGACCATATTCGGGCGCTGATAAAAGTGTTCCATTGCCCACTACGCAAAATAAGGTTGCGACCTTCAAGAAACCTGTTTCACCTCTTTTACATTTCCCTAAAGCCCGAAACATTTCTGCTAAGATCATAGGGGCCAAAGTGAGTTGTGCTCCGTTTGCTCCTTCGAAAAGTGCCCGTGCTACGGAACATATGCAGGTACTGATCTTTCCATACTCAAGCGGGAATATCAGAGACCCTAGAAAGACGACAGTAAATACAATAGGTCGTTTGGTCCGCCAATGATCGGGGGTGCATGAAAATTCATTTTTGAATATCTTGTAATCGTCTCGACAACCGTACCTCTCATAAAGATAATCCATCGAGACCCAGTTATTTTCAAAGCATAGGAGTTTCTTAGTGTTCTTTAGCCCTAAGTAGCGGAGAAATTTCTTTCCGGATTGACAAGTGCGGGATAATTTGTCCTCTACCCTGGTAGATCAAGTTGGTGAAATAGTTTGTCCTCTTCCAAAGTAGG
Source organism: Anisodus acutangulus (assembly GCA_029783415.1). Classification (NCBI taxonomy): domain Eukaryota; kingdom Viridiplantae; phylum Streptophyta; class Magnoliopsida; order Solanales; family Solanaceae; genus Anisodus; species Anisodus acutangulus. The sequence goes on from CM056508.1 coordinate 36,498,433, forward strand.
AGTCATCTCAAAATCTCCGAATCTGAAGACACCCGATCCGGATCCCAAAAAGGGATTAGTGCTCTGACCAAATGTTGATCGGGGAAGATGTCGAACAACGAAACGAGGCAACCTAATCTTCTCCTAATTGCCATTTGGCTGCCAAGGTCAAAGTTTGTCCACCATTTTTTCAGTTTGCTCGAAATCCCACTCACCATCCTGACTTGCGGTACAGACTCCATCTATAACAAAATAAATAAAATAAATAAAATGAATATATATTTTCCGATTTTGGCATACTGTTTAGGCTTGGATCCGTCCATCAATATCCTGCTACACATAATATGCTGATCGGTCGTTGGGTTGTGAGACCCGTCGACAATTTGGTGGTTTTCTTAATTGTGGAGTTGATGCCAAGTATCAACCCACCTAAGATGTATGCATGCATGACTTAAAATAAAGGGTGGTATAGCTCTATCTTAAATTTTCTAAGACTTGGCTGACTAGACACAAGGTTCCCGAGCGGACTACTCGAGTGAGAAGGCTACGCGGCCACCGGATGGTCCGGTCACTCCGCGCATACGCCAACTCTCCTAAAATTTGGTAGATTGAAAGAAATTTGCGGGTGCGCGAAACACACCTCGCGTGTAGTGTGTGATAGTGTCAATTTTTCAGAGTGGAAGAAATATGAGCGAAATGCCAATTTAAGATAAGCAGTAAAAAAATAAGGAAATTAAAGCAGTTATGCATGCAAAAAATTTCACAAAGGAAATAAATCAAAGCATTACATCAAACAAAGAGTGAAAGTAAAACACAATTATAATTAACCTGAATTTGCTATGGTTAGGAACCTGAAAATTCCCCAGTGGAGTCGCCATGCTGTCGCGCCCTATTTCGACCTGCTCGGGTCAAAGCGGAGCGCGGACGTGTCCGGTGATTCCTGGGTAAATGATTGAGGAGTCGCCACCTAATTATCTTTTACAGTGAATTAGGACACCCAAATATTAAACTAAATGCTGCAATGTAACTCCGATTTTAATGGTCTGCGAAACTAATGAGATTCTAGGTAAGAGTTCTTTATTATCCTAAAGGGAAGGGGTTAGGCATCCTTTAAGATCCGCTAACTTGCGGTTATCCGGTCAAACTCAGGTTAATTATTGCTAAAAAAATGCATGTTTGAAGTATGAAGTTAAAAGATGTTTGCAAATAATTAATGAAAGAGATGCATTTTTGTACATGTATGCATTTGTGACAATAATAAGGAGAAAATCAATTCATTTGTAATGCCAAAGGAGTAATTTTGAAAATCATTTTTAGTTGTACAATTAATAAAATGAATAGAAAATGATCAAAGTTTGTTTTGAAAATTTTAAATATGCATGACGAGCCTAAAATAAATAAATTAGCGGAAAATTTCTAAGTTTGAATTTAACCGAGCCTACAAATAAATAAGCTAGCGACGGGTTTCAAATCTTAAACTACCCTATGAATTAATCCTAAGTTTGCCTATTCTAAGCATTTCAATAGTTACATAAGCGCAATAAATAATATTACAATACAAAGCGGGACAAAAGCTGAATTAAAAAAATAAATAAACTCCGAGGAATAATCTGCCTTTATTTACTTTAATCCCTGCAAGCTGTCAAGAACAAACGATTAGAAACAGTTAAATACAAATAACTTCATATCCGTATTCAAAACAATGAATGTTTTGATCACGGAGGGCTCAGACTTAAATTTTGAAAAGAACATTCCAATCACGTCGTGGCTGCAAACATATGACTAATGTGGTTTATTTTGATTGCCTCGCCTACTAAACGTGTTGGTCTCTCGGGTGAAATAGAAAAGATCACTATAATCACGTCGTGGCTGCGAATATATAACTTGTTGGTTATTTTAGTCACCTCGCCTACTAAACATGTTGATCTCGGATGAAATAAAAAGGTTTAAGTCTCATCATTGCCCAGAAGTTATATTTCCGTCTTTACGACTGTGGAGGCCTCAAAATCGACGGATATTTTTCATCGGCGGTGTAGTATCGTGTTCAAATCAAATAAATTAAATTAAAGCGAAGCGATGAACATCGAGCAAAGAAGTGGAACGATGAACAAGAAACAAGAAGGCAATTCCCGAGAAGACGGGATGTTTAGTAAAAAAATAGTAAAACAGTAAATATTCGTTGCCTGGATGTTTAACCCAGTGAACAGAAAAACAGAGAAACGAAAGGAATAAATAAAGGCAGATGAAATAGCGAGTTAATTCTGAAAACAGACCCGAGTGAACAGTGAGCCGAATGAAATCAGAAATTCAGATTTTTAGATAATCAGCAACAGATATGAAAAAATGCCATAATCTGGAAATATACCAAAACCGGGTCGACCCGACCCGGGTCAGTTACCCGACCCGAATCAGATGCCAACCCGAATCAAATTTTTTTTAGATAACCAACAATAACGACAGCAGCAATGCAAGAAAATTTGGAAAATCCAAACCGGGTCGACCCGACCTGGGTCAGTATTGGAGATTCAATCCGACATCAAATAATTCCATCAATTCCAGATAACCAACAATAACAACAGCAGCAATGCAAGAAAATCTGGAAAATCCAAACCGGGTCGACCCGACCCGAATTGGAGATTTAACCCGACATCAAATAATTCCATCAATTCCAGATAACCAAAAATAACAACAGCAGCAATGCAAGAAAATTTGGAAAATCCAAACCGGGTCGATCCGACCCGGGTCAGTGACCCGACCCGAATTGGAGATTCAACCCGACATCAAATAATTCCATCAATTCCAGATAACCAACAATAACAACAAAGAAGAATGCAAGAAAACGGAAAATCCAAACCGGTCGATCGACCGTCGATGACCGACCCGAATTGGAGATTTAACCCAACATCAAATAATTCCATCAATTCCAGGATAACCAACAATAACAACAAAGAATAATGCAAGAAAATTTGGAAAATCCAAATCGGTCGACCGATCCGGTCGATGACCGACCAATTGTAGATTCAACCCGACATCAAATAATTCCATCAATTCCAGGATAACCAACAATAACAACAAAGAAGAATGCAAGAAAATTTGGAAAATCCAAGCGGGTCCCGGCCGGTCGGTGACCGACCAATTGGAGATTCAACCCGACATCAAATAATTCCATCAATTCCAGATAACCAACAATAACAACAGCAGCAATGCAAGAAAATTAGGAAAATCTAAACCGGGTCGACCCGACCCGGGTCAGTGACCTGACCCGAATTGGAGATTCAACCCAACATCAAATAATTCCATCAATTTCAGATAACCAACAATAACAACAGCAGCAATGCAAGAAAATTTGGAAAATCCAAACCGGGTCAACCCGACCCGACCCGGCAGTGACCGAAAAACAATGAAAAATAGCTAAAATTCCCGATTCTTTAACACAAAAAAAAAACAATGATTTCGACCTATATTTCGGGATCTTTAAGTTGAAGAACACATGCAAGAACAAACAAAGATTTAATGCCAAACCTTTAAGGAGATTTCGGACCTAAAAAAATGACCCGAAAATTCTCGCCGACCTTCAAAGACAGATTACGGACCCAAAGTTCTCAACCGACCCCAAAGACAAGATTTTCGGACCCCTAAAAATGAAGAACAAGGGGGATATTTATAGGTACTCACCCCAACGTTCAAACCCCTCATACCCCCCTTAAAACGAATTCAAATTTCAAAATAAAGGGGGGACCAAAACTGATTTTTTGGGGCGCGATTTCTTGGGGCATGTATTTGGCAGTGTCATGGTAGGGTGGTGGTAGTGGTGAAGTGACGGGGGTAGGGGATGCGGCGACGTAGGTGGCAGGGGTGTAGGGTGCGGCGCCGGTTCAGGGGGGTAGGGTTTAGGTTTTCTGATTTTGATTTTTTTCGCTTTGTTTTGGTTTAAGAGGGGTGAGGGGAGTGGGTCGGGTGAGGGGTTGGTTCGGGTGTGGGAGTGGGCTCGCGAATTGGGGAGAATGGGTTGGTGGGTATTTTATTTGTGGGTTATGTTTTGGTTAGGGAAAAGGTATGGGCTTCGGTTGGGTATTGGGGAAATTTATTGGGGAGTTTTGGGCTGGTCCGGTTGGGCTGTTTTTGTTTCGGTTTGGGTAGAAATTGTTTTGTGGTTTTGGGTTAAGGGGATAAAAGGGAATGGGTTTGGGGTATTGGGCTGGTCCGGTTTGGTAAGGGAATAGGGAGTTGAATTGTTTTGGGTTAAGTAGAATTAAATGGGTGATGGGTTGGGCTTTGGTGAAACGAGTTTTAGTTTGGGTAGAAATTGTTTTGGGTTGGAAAATGAATGGATTATGGATTAAAAATATGAAAGGGGTTTAATATAAAAAATATTATTTTTGTAAAAGATGTGAATTATTTAAAATAACATAACGACGTGATAATAAAAAAAATATAATATTTGCGAAATGTTTAATGCTTAATAAAAAGGAAATGCGATGCAATTTTGCGAGAATAAAATAACATAGAATTTCGGATAACTTATGATTATTATAAAATGCAAATGATATAATAAATGTGAATAATAATAATAATGAGATATATACACATATATATATATATATATATATATACGCATGTATGTATATAGCTTAAAATTGTTTTGAGGTGCTAAAAATATTTAAAACTGCAAATAAATTGGAAAAGACGGGACAAAATTGGGTGTCAACACCGCCTACGTATCCCATCAAGGGAATCAGGTCATAACGTAGTTCGTTACAAGCAAAAGGGGATTGTAAGGTTTTTTGCGAAATGGGACCGATGCCGATGTGGGTTGCCTACGTATCCCGCCGAGGGAATCAGGTCATAACGTAGTTCATGTTACAAGTAAATGAGATTTTTGAGGAAATTTGTGCTTTAAAGAAACGGAACCCGACATGGGTTCTTTGCGTATCTCGTCAAGACAACTTTTACAACATAGAAAATTCATTACATAGAAAAAAAATTCCTAAATGTAGTATCTTTTCACCGCATCTACGTTGATAGCTTTTGGCCATACCTCACCGTCCATTTTAGCTAGGATTAATGCTCCTCCAGTTAGCACTCGGTGAACCATGTAAGGCCCCTGCAAGTTAGGTGCGAATTTTCCTTTAGCTTCATTTTGGTGCGGGAATATACGTTTTATCACCAATTTCCCCGGATTGAAAAATCATTGGTTTTACTTTCTTGTTGAAAGCTTTGGCCATTCTGTTCTGATAAAGTTGCCCATGACAAACTGCGTTCATCCATTTTTCATCAATCAACATCAATTGTTCGTACCGATTCTGTATCTACGTGGCTTCACTCAGCTCGGCTTCTTGAATAATTCTCTAGGATGGTATTTTTACCTCTGCTGGTAACACAACTTATGTTCCATAGACCAAAAGATACGGCGTTGCCCCAGTAGAAGTCCTGATTGTAGTGCGATATCCCAAGTGTGCAAAGGGCAAATGCTCATGCCAGTATTTGTAATTATCAACCATTTTTCGCAGTATTCTCTTGATATTTCTGTTGGCTGCTTCGACTACTCCATTCATCTGAGGTCGGTATAGAGTGGAATTGCGGTGAGCGATCTTAAACTTCTCACATACATCATGCATCAAATTACTGCTGAGATTGACTCCGTTATTTGTTATAATTGACTCAGGAATTCCAAATCGGCAAATGATGTTATTGCGGACAAAGTCAACTATCACCTTCTTCGTTACTGACTTGTGTGATGAGGCTTCTACCCATTTCATGAAATAGTCAATTGCCACTAGAATAAATATGTGTCCATTTGATGCGGCAGGTTCAATAGGACCAATGACATCCATGCCCCAAGTTGCGAATGGCCAAGGAGAACTCATCACATTGAGCTCGTTAGGAGGTACCCGGATTAAATCGCCGTGAATCTGACACTGTTGGCACTTTTGCACAAAGCGAATGCAATCTGTTTCCATGGTCATCCAAAAATACCCTGCTCTCAGAATCTTCTTTGCTAAAGTGAAACCATTCATATGAGGCCTGCACGTGCCTCCGTGTATCTCTTCAACTAACCTGTTTGCCTCTTAGGCATCAACACATCTTAACAAACCTAGATCTGGAGTCCTCCGATAAATGATTTCTCTATTTAGGAAGAAATGGTTTGCTAACCTCCGAAGTGTCTTCTTTTGTGTGCTGGTTGTGCCTTTTGGATATTCGCCTGCCTTGAGATACCTCTTCATGTCGTGGTACTAGGGCTTTCTATCCATCTCTTCATCTATGTGGAAATAATAGGCTGGCTGATCCAACAAGTTCACCTTGATATGATCAATGTAATTCTTATCCGGATATTGAATCATGGAGGACAAAGTTGCTAGAGCATCAACAAATTCATTTTGAGTTCGTGGAATATGCTTGAATTCTATCTCGCTGAACCTTTTGCATAATTCTTTCACGCAATGTAGGTAAGGAAGTATCTTCACGTTCTTGGTGGCCCATTCCCCTTGTACCTGATGAATCAATAAGTCTGAATCACCGATAACCAATAATTCTTGTATGTTCATATCAACGGACATTCTAAGTCCGAGTATACAAACTTCGTATTCTGCCATATTATTAGTGCATGAGAATCTAAGCTTTGCCGAAATTGGGTAGTTCTGACTCGATTTTGAAATCAAAACTGCTCTGATACCAACTCCTTTGAAGTTTGCGGCTCCGTCAAAGAACATTCTCCAATCTGGGTACTCTTCTGAGATATCTTCTCCAACAAACAATACCTCATCGTTCGGAAAATAATTCCGGAGAGGCATCTTTTCCATCTACTGGGTTTTCAGCAAGATGATCAGCTAGCCCTTGTCCTTTGATAGCCTTTTGGGTAGCATATATAATGTCGAACTCACTTAGCAAGATTTGTCATTTTGCTAGCTTCCCAGTAGGCATGGGCTTCTGAAAGATGTATTTGAGCGGGTCCAATTTTGAGATGAGATAAGTGGTGTACGCAGACAGATAATGTCTAAACTTTTGAGGACCCAAGTCAAGACACAACATGTGCCTTCCAGCAAAGTATACCGAGCTTCATAAGGCGTGAACTTCTTGCTCAAGTAGTATATAGCTTGCTCATTCTTTCCTGTTTCATCGTGTTGTCCCAACACTCATCCAAATGCATTTTCTAACGCAAACATCTATAACAACAAAGGCCTTTCGGGTTTTGGAGGCACCAAAACAGGCGTATTAGACAGATATTCCTTGATTCTATCAAAAGCTTGTTGGCAATCTGTTGTCCACTTGGTAGCAGCGTCTTTTTTCAGTAGCTTGAATATTGGCTCACATGTCACTGTTGATTGCACTATGAACCTGCTGATGTAATTGAGACGACCGAGAAAACTCATCACGTCCTTTCGACTATTTGGAGGAGGCAAGTCTTGAATAACTTTTATCTTCGAGGGGGTCAAATTCAATGCCTCTTCTACTCACGATGAAACCTAACAGCTTCCCAGCAGGGACACCAAATGCACACTTTGCAGGATTTAACTTCAAATTGTACTGCCTTAGCCCGTCAAAAAATTTCTTCAAATCTGTTAAGTGATCTGAAGTCCTTCGCGACTTGATAATAACGTCATCCACGTAGACCTCGATTTCCTTATGGATCATATCATGAAAAATAGTAATCATGGCTCTCATATAGGTGGCACATGCGTTCTTGAGTCCGAACGATATCACCCGGTAATAGTATACTCTCCAAGGTGTAGTGAATGCTGTCTTCTCTACATCTTCCTCATCCATCAGAATTTGGTAGTAACCAGCAAAGCAATCAACAAATGACTGTAATTCATGCTTCGCACAATTATCAATGAATATGTGAATATTTGAGAGAGGGAAATCATCCTTCGGGCTAGCCTTGTTGAGATCCCGATAATTCACACATACCCGTATTTTCCCATCTTTCTTTGGCACAGGTACGATGTTGGCTAGCCAAGTGGGGTATCTTGTAACTCGAATGACCTTTGCATAGAATTGTTTGGAAACTTTTTCCTTGACTTTTAAACTCAAATCAGGCTTGATTTTCCTTAGTTTTTGCTTCACCGGAGGGTAGGATGGATCAATAGGTAATCTATGCAAAACAATATCTGTGATCAGACCTGGCATATTGTCATAAGACCAAGCAAACACATCGATATATTGCCTCAAAAGATCCATCAATCTTTCTTTTGTGCGGTGCTCAGATGTACGCTGGTTCTTGTTTCCTTCACATATTCCGTGTCTCCCAAATTTATTGCCTCTGTTTCGGCCAAATTTGGCTTTGGCTTATTCTCAAAATGCTCCAATTCTTTGGTCAATTCTTTCGGCTGTGAATCTTCCTCATATTCTTCAAAGTCATGTTCATCGTTTGAAATTTGTTTGCTTGTTTCATTACATGTCACATTCACATTATCGACATATTTAGTAGTTTGCATGATGAAAGAGAAGAAAATTATTAAACAAAATGAATTGTGAAATAGCAAAAGCAATGCGGATTTGTCATTTTAAGCTTTCAAAAGGTGGAGGCAAAATACATTAAAATACATAAATGCGATTTAGGCCTCAATTTAAATCGCATTGTTTAATTATGTGCTAATACAATTTGGGTAGGCATGATATGATTGAGTGAATAAAAGATGGGGTGTTCTGCCAGTTTCGGTTAACACAAATTAACCTTTGGGGAAATAAATCTTGCAAAAATGAACTTCATGGGTTAAAAGTCACTTCCTAGAAATAGTTCATTAAAACTATCATATTCTATTACTCTTATATTTATCTTATACTCTAAATCTTGGATCTTGAATTTTAAATTAATACTTTTGGTAATTATTATTTCTCTTTCATTTTCAGGATAATTATAAGTTTGTGGGTCTATTAGATCACGATCATTTTCATCAATTTTACTTATATGTATAAAACTTTTAATAGCTCCAGTATTTACTTCAGCTATGCAGTCTGTTGTTATCATACCTTTAAATATTATTACTTTAATTTTTAATCTGTTTGTGTTTATATTTATTAAATCTAATATTCTAGGTTGTATGCCATTGGTTTGCCGCGTCATAGTTGGTTCTCTCGTAATACTTAATCTAGATCCTTCTATTTTTGGTATTAGTCTTTTGGATGGTGTAAGGGTTCTTGTATTAAAATCCATATATATTTCTTCTGGTATAGTTATTTTGGAATTTTCTTTATGTTCTATTTGTTCTAATATTTTCTGGTACATCCTTGGTACTAATATATTCATGTCATGTTGTTTCTTTACATGGTGGTTTCCGGTTAGGGCATATATCATTTTTGTTTCAATACTTATGACTTTACTTCCTGGTGGCATTGTTATTCCATCTAATTTATAATATAGTGTTAAAGCTTCCCTAGTAGATAGTTTTGATAACTCTCTTTTTATTACTTCATCTGTTATCAAGTTTATTTTCGTTCTTCCATTTACACTCATTGTATCTATTATATTTTCATGCTTATGTGCTATGTACCTTATTTCTTTATTTCTTTCGAACCATTTTGTTTTAAATATTTTCTTTAGAGATAATTCCTCTTTTTCATCTTGTATCTTCTGATATGTTTCAGGCTTAAAGCTTAATGTTTGTGTTGATCCTCCTTCATATGTATTCATCTGGTAATATGTTTTTTAGAGTCTTCTACTATTTCTTTTCCTTTATCCATATTTTAATAAGTTGATGTACTTATATTGTTCTTCTATTATGTCATTTAGATCTTTTAATTCATTATCCTTTCTGATTATTTCTCTTAATTTATTTTCTAGAAGTTTCATATTCTCTTCTTCTTTCTGTCTTAACTCTTCGTCTTTTAATGCTATTTTATTTTTTAATTCTTTAATAGTTCTTTCCTGTTCATAAATTTCTTTAGCATTTTCTTGTAAGCTTTTATCTTTTTTATTTATTAGATCTATACTTATTCTGCAACTTATTATATGTTGGTTTATATCTCTATTATATGTAAGGGGTTTTTCTACAATCATTCTAAGTTCTTCTAATTTATTTTGTTGTTCTATCAGTCTATTTTCATCCATAGTGTTCTATTGTTATTCGTAGTTCTTCTTTTCGATATATTATTTCTTGGTTTATTCTGACTAATTCAGTGTTGAGATCTATCAATACTCTGTAATTCCTTATAACATCGTCTAAATTAGAACTTATCGCTGCTAAGTCAGCTTCTTCTTTTATTTTTTCATAATCTTTAAGTTTCTTTATTGATAGTCCTAGTTTCTTTAATTCTACTAAATCACTATAGTATTTTACTAATGTTTCTGTGTGGTTTCTTCTTTGTAATACTAGGTGTCTTATCATTTTTAGTATGAACATTCTTTTATTTAATGCTCTGACTTGGGTAAATTCTTCGCGTTTTTTCATTGTTTATAATTTTTTCCTTTTTCAAAGCTCTGATACCATTTTCTGGGAGGATCTTTTCATCATCTAACAACCCTGAAGAGGGTAGGAATATAGATGACATATTAACATATTCATATGTGGGTTTAACAAATAATAGGCATGTAGTACGGAAGCAGGTATTATTAACTCAAAATTCATTTTTTAAATAATAGTCTACAACCTTCTATCAACATTTAACATCATAATTGCAGAGATGTATACTTATCAAGATTATATTTAGAAACACATAGTCTAAAAACATACCTCTTAGCAGAATATTAAGATCACTGGAGATACTCAACCCACCCTGACTCTGTCTCCCTTTTTTCCTCTCTGGTGACGGGATAAATGGCCTAGGTGCTGGGAGTTGCTCGACAGACTCTTTCTTAAACTTTCTTTTAAGAGATGATGTTTTGTGGACTAATATGATTCTTAAATATAAGCTTTCAAAGTATTTATCTTCTGATATTATGATATTAATCTTGATATTGGCTATAGACTAGAAGAGTTTTTAGCTAGACATGAGAGATTATTTTAAAGATTGAAGATATTGTATTTTGAAAGATAATCTCCGAAGTTACAATGAGGCTCTTTATATAGATAACATCGGTTGCCTTTCACTATTGGCATGTTGAAAAAGTAATAAAGTCGATACATTATTGTTACAAAAGTCCTAAAGCAAATAGTGCTTTGTCTATTGTCCTTTCATGCTTTTCTTAAAGTTGTTTGTCGTTGCTGCCATTTTTTCAACGTTTTTTGGCTTGTCATCTTCTGTTTTTGATTCCTTGTGGTTCCGGCGGCTTTTGCTTTCTTCCACAAGCATCTTTACAGGTGTCTTCTTTGCACAGAAGCATATTTTGTCTGTCTTCTTTTCACAAAAAAGATGAATTTTTTTCTCTTCGACGATACTCCTATAGAATAGGAACGATATCGTTTTAATTTTTTGATACTTCTATAGAATAGGAACGGTATCTTTTTAGTAGTATGATAATACATGGGCTTTACTGTAGTTTGGACTACATTGGGCAATATTAATTTGTTACATTGTGGCTTTCTGTAGTTTAAACTACATTGGGCCGTTTCATTCAAAAAGGATTAGGTGATCCTTCTTTTTTCATAGTAACCTGTGTAGTATCCTCCTTTATGCTTATAACATGCCTTTTCCTCTAGCCTATTAAGAGTTTGTACTGTTCTACCGTCTCATTGGAGTGTTTGTGCTTCATCTTAGTGATTCTATCATGCATGTTGGTAAGGTGTGTGGTGTCTTGTGAGAGTACCTCATTATTGTAGTATAGTGTGATAATTTCTTCTGTTTCTCCTCCTTTGGAGTTTCCAATAATGTTGGCTTTGCCTGCTCTTAGCATATCTTCAATTTTCGATTTCAGGGTTGATAGTCCTATGACTCTTTTGGCACTGAGTCATTCTTGAAACTTTTCTATAGTACATGGTATTTTCATTTTCAGGTCTTTGTCATCTCCGCTTATATTGTTATTCCTTAATGTTTTAAATAGTTGGCATATAATGATAGGTTTTCCTGTTAAGTCTGTCGAGGCGTCGAACAATTGTATGCCGTAGATACCTCTTCCAAATGATTCCATCATTAACCTAGCAGATTCTACTAAAACATTGGGTAATTTAGCAATATTATAAAAAGTTTCATCTACTAGTATTTTATCTATAAATCCGTAAGTAAAGAGTTTAAGAACTATATCAGGGTTGATTTTTCATTGCATAAAAACTTTGGGTATTTGCTTAATTTTGCACTTCTTAAAATGTGTGGGTTTGATTTATAATCATAAAATTTATTACTCATGTGAGAATTTCACTTTGTCGCACATTGTTACTGCCGTTGTCATCTGAGAAGACGATATTGTTATAGGTGGTGGTATAGTTGGCATAGTTGCAAGTTTAGATGTGAAAGTCTTTGATTTTTCTGTAGGGTTTTGGGAAGATTTCAAGGTTTGTAGGGTTTTGAAGTCTTTAAAGGCTTCTGTCAGTTGTTCTAGCAAGTGTGCATTTTCTTCCATTTTGGTTGTAATAATTTTTTAGTTTTGTTTGATGATTCCTGTAACATTGGTAATATATTCTTCGAATTTGTCGTTGCTGGTTGACATCGTTGTACCTGCTAAGAAAATCAGCTAGAATATTCTTAGTCCCGGATATATTTTTGACAAGAAAATCATAACAATAAAAGAATGATTGTCATTTTCTTCTCTTATTTAGTTCTGGCAAAGGGTCTATTTTATTTGTAATGAAAGCCCTTACTTGGGTGTTATATGTTCTAACAACGAATTTTACTGGTAATAGGTGATAATCGAATCTCTTTATTACAAATTTTACTGCTAATAGTTCCTTCTCGTTAATATGATAATTTTTCTCATTAGGCTTCCATGTTCCACCTTCATATCCATAAATTAGTGGCTTTTCTTTATCTATATCCTCTTTATCATATGCTATGAAGACTGCTTCCCATCCTATATCACTGACATCAGTAAATAGTTCTAGTTGATCCAGTTTTGTTGGTATTCTATGTTGTCAAGTCTTTCACTTTTTCCTTGATTTTATTTATGGCCTTAGTATGTTCTTCCTTCCATTCAAAAGTTATATTTTTTCTAGTTAGTTCCTGTAATGGTTTTCTCAAAAGTGGTAAATCCTTTATATGGTCTGAAGCATAGTTTACTACTTCTAGAAATTGTTGTACTTCCTTTTTGCTCTCTAATTTATCTTTAAATTTTTTTATTTTGGTTACAATGTTTTCCTGTAATTGTAATCCTTCATTATCTATTATGTATCCCAAATATTCTATACTATTCTTAAAGATTTCAGATTTCTTTTCAGATAGTAATATTCCATGTTGTTTCACAGTTTTTATAAACTCTTCTAGATGTTTTATATGATTTTCCAAATCATCACTATATATTAAAATGTCGTCAACATATACTATACAATATTCTGTTAATTTTCTGAACACTTGGTCCATTCTTCTTTGAAATATTTGTGGTGCATTTGTTAATCCAAAGGGTAGTGCATTCCATTCGTAGTGTCCTTGAGGGGCACTAAATGTTGTTAAAGCTTTTGATTCATTTTTTAGTTTTATTTTCCAAAATCCACTTTTACAATCAAATTTACTGAACTATTTTTTATTCCCTAATCTATTAATAAGGTTTCTTTTGTATGGTAAAAAATATCCATCAAATACAGTTTTCTTGTTTAGCTCTTTATAATCAATCACCATTGTAGCCTTCCTCTTTTTTGTTCACTATGTTTTCTAACTAAAAAGGCTGGGCTACTATGTGAGTTTTTACATTCTTGTATTAACTTTAATTGTAATAACTCTTTTAGCTGAGTTTCAAATTCATTTTGATCTGTCGGGCTATATCTAATAGGCATAGATCTAACTATATCACTAAGATTTATTAGTTTGATTTCAGCATATATTTTTTCTTTTTCCCATAATTGCATCGGATTTTCTCCAAAATTTATTTTTAATATATTGAGGTATTTTTCTCTTAATAACTGTAGGTTATTATTTCTATATGATCTTATGTTACATATTCTTAGTGTTTGTATTGGCAATACTCTTTTTAGTATTATCCATTTATTACAAGGTGTTTGTAAGCTGAAAGTATTATTATTTATCACTTGCGTTTTAAAATAGTCTAGGAAATTGTTTCCTAACAATACTTGTTGTTTCATATCATTCAGTTGGTATATAACTGGTAGTCTAAATATTGTCTTCCCTAATACTATTCTCATATTTTCTGCTACTATATCTAATTCTTTTGTTTGTTCGTTAAAACATGATACTCTTGTTCTATGTGTCTTAGACCTTTTCTATTTGTGTGATTCTAATACTTCTTTCTTTGCTAGACATAAGTCTGCTCCACTGTCAATAAAGATTTTTTGTTTTATCATTTTATTAGGTTTGTATTCTATATGAGCTTCTATGTAGATTGCTACCATCTAATTATTATTTTCTAAATCCATTTCTCTTAATCTTTGTTGAAGCTCTTCATCTTGTTCCATTTCTTTTACTTCTTCTAGTAATTTCTTCCATCTTATTTCACTTAACCTTCCTCCTATTCTGCTAAGGCTTTTTGTAATCTTATTGTACCTATCACTATAGTATCTATTTTCTGTTTCACTAGTAGTCGTAATAAGCTTATTGCGAACATACCTTTCATATTACATCCAGTAATCTCTTTCTTCTAGTAATTTTCTTTCTTCTTGTGACTTCATTTAGTCAGAATTGTTTTCACTTTCTGAGTCTTGGTTAACAAAGTTAATGTTTTCTGATTCAGTTTCTTCATCAGTTTGACTGACATAAAAATCTTCATATTCGTACCAGTTCTTATTTTCTTCTTTTATTTGTTGTAAACTCATTATAAATTGTGTTGTGTCTATGTATTTTACACCTTTTTCTTTAGTTTCAGGCATTTATTAGCATAATGTCATTTTTCATTGCAATTCCAACATTTACATTATTTAAGTTTTTCTTCTTCAATTGATTTTACATATTTTCTTTATGCTTAAATTTTTTCCTTGTTTCAGGGGTATTTCTATATCTTTTGAATCTCTTTTTCCTATAAGGCTTGTAATAAGGTTGTTGGTTTTGTCCGTTGTAATTATTATATTTTTTATATATCTTGTGTTGATGTTTCTTTTTATGGCTTTTCTTATATTTATTTTCTCTTTTATTATCATCACATCCTAATACTAATCTTCTTTCCGTAAATCCACATACCTCTCTTAATCCTATTTTCTTATCCTTTTTAATCTTTTGTTGCATCCTATATTCTTCACATTTTCGCATTAGACATGCTCTTAGTACTCTTATTCTTTCTCCTAATGTATTTTCTCTTGGTTCTAGTTGGGTGTATTCCTTTGATATTTCTGTGTTATAAGGTATAAGTAGGTGGTCATAATAAAGTTGTTGGTATACTAAACCTTCTTCTGGCAAGAATCTTGCTTCATAAAAGAACTTACTAAAACTTATTGTGTATTCTGGTAATTTATTAATTTTACAACATTTCATGTTATTTAGATTCATTATTATCTCAGTTTTTTTTCTGCAAGTACATTTTCTCGTGCTACCAACCATTTTTCTCCTAAAAATTCTCTTTTTAGTATGATATCAAATATTATTAGCATAATGCAGATGACGTCGTTGTATAGACGTAATGCATATGACGTCGTTGCATAGACGTAATGCAGATGACGTCGTTGCATAGACGTAATGAAATGACGTCGTTTTATAGACGTAATGTAGATGACGCCATTGCATAGGCGTAATAAAATGACGTCGTTGTATAGACGTAATGCAGATGACGTCATTGCATAAACGTAATGAAACAATAATAAGATAAAACATTGACCTATCGCCACAATGATTTTAATGGGTGTAATAATAATAAGATAAAACATTAAAGAACTATATATGAGAAAATCAAACTTGTAGCTACGATATATCCAACTTTGAAAACAAAATGCGCTCTTATGTAATGAGAGAAAATGAAAGTAATTAATTACTATATATAGTGATGCAGCATGAATTTTCATTAAAAAGAGTTAAAATATAGGAAGTATATATATATATGTATATATATATATATATATTTGTATAGTGTCGACAAGATTCTCTATACAGAAATAATGATACATATATATAAAAATGAATTGACTGGAACCGGAATTACTATCTCTAGGAATAGTCTGGCGTAAGTCGGGAAGCTGGATATAAAAAAAATGAATTGACCTATCGTTACAATGTAGTTTTCCTACTAAGAGGTCTCAATTGATTTCCCTACGAGTCAACGACAAGGATAGCTACTCCCTGAAGTGTATAGATGAATGAATGCACACTATTTGAGTTTATATATCTATGTTGTGAATGTCATTATAATGTAAATTTCCATTAATATTCCACCTTGACCAAATGCATATGTGACATAAATAAAACGATAACCTCAAATGATGATACATGAATATGATTCGAACCTCCAGTATTCAGGTTGTGGACGGATGACTTAATCAATCCTCTATCCCGCTTATTTTTGTCCTTTTAGGGCAAAATCAAGTTCGTTATAGTTGACAAAGACAAGTCGAACATACGAAAAGAACTTTTCAAAACTTAATATCAAGAAATTTAAAATGCTAAGAGAATTTATTTAATTTCAGAAAAGAAAGAGTGAAAATGTACCATAAAATAAGATATAACTCCTAACTAACCAGTCAAATGCAAGGTAAATAAAAATGATATCCTATTGGCCTTTCACTTCTGAAAGTTGGGCACTAATAAAAAATCCCAAAACGCCGCAAGTCATAAAGTAAAGCAAACCAAAGTTGGCTAATTTAAGCTTCACATAGGTGGTGGAACAAAAGAATAAAAAAATTTAAAAGGAAAAGGAGGGAAAAAAGGAAGAAAAAGAAATGATGAGAAAAAAATGTGGCACGCCTGTTAGTGTGAAATTACCCATCATTACCTTTTTAATATCTCTTCATTTCTTTTGCCTTGCTTGTTTTTAAATGATGCCAATCTTGTAATGCATTCGTGTCCCATATTCAATGTGCAAAGGTTGTGGGCGATTTTCTATAATCCTTTTACAAAGGCTATAAAAAATAAGTTTTTATGGTTATGGTTGTGGTATAGTGGTATATACATTTTCATCTTTAATCAGAGGTCTGAGTGTGTTCGAGTTTTAGATATGAATTTCACCAAAAAAGATTGTGATGGAGTGGTAAATTTCTTTATTAATTTTTAATTAGAGAATTCGAATTTGAATTCTGAACGTGTAACTGCTTTTGTTAGAAAATATTTTATCCTCAATGTGGGACTTACTAACGAGTATTCGGATCTAATCGAATTTTAACATGGTAAAGGACACCCGGTGGAAACCCATTTTTATTTATTGGATTGAAAAGATGAAATTGGAATGAGTAGTTTGAGTCTTTTATGAGAATTCATATACAATTCATGTTTTCTTTTATTTCAAATGAATCTATATATATAATAAATTTATACATAGACAAAGTGATGTAACATCTCTCTATGGACATTATTTCTATTTATCTTTTTCCTTTTTTTATGGATTTTTTATTCATAATCTACTAATTAAATGACTTAAAAAGCCTCACAAAATAAATGTTGAAGATAAGGCCACGTATCAGTATTCAAGTCAGACAAGCCCATGTATCAGCCCATGTAACATGACCTTAAAGCTTCCGTAAATTATAACAACAATTAATCCACCATTTCCTCTGAATAAATGTCTCAAAATGGGCACGTCTACTAAGCCATTTGCTTTAAAATAATAATAAAAGTACAGGGCAACAATATAGCCAAAGAAATTGGGCTAGAGATAGAGAGAGATTTTGTTGCTGTCAAACTTATATTCAAATTAACTGAATTGACTTTCTATTTATAGAGGAAAAGAAGTTGTTTGAAGGCTTTACAGAAGCGGCTGGCAAGCTGCCTACTTGAGCTACTTGCAACCTGTCTGCTTGAGCTATTTGTAATCTGCCTGCTTGATTGTAAGCTTATCTAGATGACTATGTATTTGAATGGACATCCATAATACAATGTATTTATAACACCCCCTTTGGATGTTCATTAATAGATAATATGTCTCGTTAAAACATTGCTAGGAAAAACACAGTGAAAAAAAATTCTAGTTAAGAAAAAAAAATACACGTATCTAGTAATACGCATTGCTAGCTGCCTCATTAAAACCTTATAAGGAAAATTCATTGGGACAAAATCTTGATTAAGGGAAAAAGAGTACATCGCGTATTTCACTCCCCCTGATTAAGACATCACATAATTCTTGAAGATGACTTACTCCGATCTTGTAGACCAACTTATCATATGTAGAGGTTGGCAGTGCATTTGTGATCAGATCTGTCAAATTACAATTTGATAACTGGCTGATCATTTGTATATGCATCTGCATTCTTGATAGAGTTGCATCATCGTCACCTGATATTTGTTGGGATCATGCCAAGTATATCTTGTCCTATAAACTGTTGTTATCTTTGAATGATTTGACTGTCATGTAAAACAACATGATATGACAATATTTTTCATGGGAATAGATAACATGTCTGGATCGAACTCTAATGTCGATCATATGAATGTCCTGTATATCAAAAAACTTGACAATATTTATTAGGATAAACATATTCATGTCAGGGCTTTCATTTGCAATATGCAATTAATCTTATTTCAGTATCTCTATGTAAGAGGAAAATTCTATCATGCTCAAAATTATAGCAAGATAAATAAATGCATCAATCACACAAATATTTGGTACTTTAGGACCAATCTAATTTTTCTCATTTCAACTTCTTTTAGCAGGTAGTATACTGCTTTTAGAAAACTCTTCAAGAGTTGCAATAATATTCAAGTCAAAAACTTGCACAACACACTATGAAATTTTTTGAATATCATAAAGGGATAAGGGTAAACAGAGTCATCTTTGTACCATTCATCAATAAATATTTATTAAGGTGATTTCAGTACATCAACATTAGTTTATTTAATTCGTTTATGAATTATAAATAAGTTTTGCAATAACTTGTTTATGCTTCAGGCATTTTGAATTCTTCATAAACTTTCATATAAATTTTATCACGTAAGCCATATAGGATGAGACAATTTTTATTTAGTATTTAATTTACATGACATCTTCTGATGTCATGACTGCAAGTCCAGTAAATTTACCCTTATCAAGATGCATCTACTTGATAATGGTTCCACATTAACATGTTTTAAGAGACGTAGAATTCAGATCCTAATAATATTATATAATATTATGCACTATACTGATTCAGATACCACATTGGCTACCCCTCGATACTCGACCTCTGCACTAGAGCGTGATAATGTAGACTGGCGCTTTGCAAACCAGGAGACCAAGTTATCACCAAGAAACATGCAATAACCAGAAGTGGAGTGTCTGGTATCAGGAAAGCCACCCCAATCAACATATGTATACGAGACAAGTGTAGATGTCGATGAATGATATAAATGTAAGCCATAGTCAAGTGTTCCCTGGATGTATCGAATAATGCATTTGAGCGCATTCATGTGCTAAACCCTGAGATCATGCATAAACAAACACACCTGCTGTACGGCATACGTAATATCTGGTCTGGTGAAAGTAAGATACTGAAGAGCCCCTGCAAGACTACGATAGTGGGTTGAATCCTCGTAAGGTGAGTCAGCCGCAGCACCCAGCTTGGGTTTAGTATCAGCTAGAGTGGAAGTAGATTTGCACGAAGATATAGCAGCTTGCTAAATGATGTCGGCAACATATTTCCTTTGGGATAAGAATAACCCACCTATATGACGAGTGACAGCAATCCCCAAGAAATAACTCAAGGGCCTCAAGTCTTTCATAGCAAACTTGGAACTGAGTAATGTCATGATAGACTTGCGTAATCCATCAGAAGAAGCTGTCAAAATAATATCATCCACATACAAGAGAATATATGCCAAGGAAGTACCACGGTGATATATGAATAGAGAATTATCAGACCTGCTGTGAGAAAACCCAATAGTAGATACATAGTCTTCAAATCGTTTATACCAGGCTCGTGGGGCTTACTTAAGCCCATACAAGGTCTTTTTCAATAAACAGACATGATGCGGATATTTGGGGTCGCTAAAACCCAAGGGCTAATGCATGTAAACGGTCTCCTTAAGATCACTATGTAAGAAACCATTCTTCACATCAAGCTGATGAATGGGCCATGCTTTCGAAAGAGCCAAGCTGAGAACCGTGCAAATGGTAGCTGGTTTGACCACTGGACTAAATGTCTCACCACAATCCACGTCAACCTGCTAAGTTTTACCATCACCTACAAGACGAGCCTTATGTCGCGCAAAAGAACCATCAGAATTATCTTTATGAGTAAAAATCCACATAGACCGAATAATATTAACACCAGACATACGAGGGACCAACTTCCACGCCTTATTCGCAATAAAAGCATCATATTCGTCGTTCATAGCCAATTTCCAATTTGGGTAATTTAAAGCAGACACTGCGTTACAGGGTAGGGGGGATTTAAGAACATTAGAATTTAGATTAAAACATCTTTTTAGTTTAAAAATACCCCGTTGACTACGAGTGACCGGTCTGTGACTCGAGGGAGAATTGCGTGGATTTTGGAAAAAAATCGGATAGGTGACGGACTCGCCAGCAGGCAGTGGGCCTGCTGGCCCAAAACGGGAAACTGAAGCATGGACAATGGACTGGACCATCGAGCGATCACGAGATCGATCTTGGGCCGAGTGGAAACCCAGCAGGCGAGGCGGAATCAGAGGGGCCAACGAGCAGTGGGCCTGCTGGCGGAGTTTGGGAGTGGGACAAGTCCGATCAATGGCGGATAATATATGGGGAGACTTCGTCATCTAAAAAATTATACGAACTAGGCCCGAGACTACTGACTTTAGCAAACGGAAATTGAGTTTCATCAAAAATAACATGACGACTAATGATGATTTTATTAGATGATAAATCAAAAAATTTGTAACCACGATGATTAGATAGATAACCAAAAAACACACAAGCAGTAGAACGGGCTTGAGGTTTTTTAATTGTAGTTGATGGAAATAGCGGATAACATAAGAACCCAAAGACCCTAAGATGTGAATACAAATGACTCTTATTATAGAGGACTTTAAGAGGGGATGGATATGTCAATCCTTTGATAGGAAGTATGTTAAGAAGATAAGTAGCCATTTGTAGAGCATGATGCCAAAATGAGGGGGGTACGAAAGCATGAACCAATAAAGTTCGGAAAATATTATTAATGGTATAAATTTTTCGTTCATCTTTCCCATTTTATGAAGACATATGAGGACAAGAGAAATGAAAAAGGATGCCATTATTTTCACAAAATTCCCTAAAACAATCCATTATCAAATTCTTTGTCATTATCACATTGAATATTTTTGATTTTTTGTTCGAATTGGGTACAGACGAATGCTCGAAATGTCAATAATGTGGAAAAAACTTGAGATTTTTTTGCTAAGGAAAAGTCCATAAAAAATTAGAATAATCATCCAAAAATAGAACATAATAACGATGGCCCACAGAACTTAAAATGGGAGATGTTCATAAATCGCTATGAATAATATCAAATGACATTAGAGTACGAGAAATAGAGGATACAAACGGTAATCTAACATGTGTTTCCTAAAGGACATGAATGACAAATTGGAGTACTACGCATAAATAAAATTGTTTTTATGCAAAGAAGAAACAATTGACGGCCCAGGGTGACCCAAACGTGCATGCCACAAGGAAGGAGCTAAAGCGGCAAAAGTAGATGGCAAGGCTTGACTCGAGAGACTGGATGCGGGCGTGATTGGATAAAGATCTCCCATACTATTACATCTCATGAGAGGAATCCCCGTCTTGAAATCCTTTATAGAAAAACCAAAAGGATCAAAATTAACAGAAACCCAATTATCAGTGGTGAATTTAAGACGAGAGAGTACATTGGTCTGACGTCATGTGAAAAGTAGCATCGGTGTCCATGTACCAAGTCGGGTCAGGAGGATTTAATCCAAGCATATGCATTCTGGCTTTAATATATGTTAGAGTCGGTGTGGAGCCCACTACCTGGAATGCCTACGAAGGTCGAGGCCCAAGAATACCGGCCTGCTGCCCCGGCCCAGAAGAGAACCTGACGCCTGAATCTGGACCCAAGAAATTGGGCCTGGACTATTGCTGGAACTGGGCCCAGTTACTCGGGTAAGGACTTGGCGGAAAATAACCAGCATTGGGCCACGACCCACTGGCCCAGTTCCACTGCCATGGGGCCCATTGTTGAGACCAATTGGGCTGTTATCCACTGCCCCGAGGCCCACCACTGTTCCGGCCACCGCCACTGTTGCCGCCGCGATTCTTACCATTATTTTTATGATTTTGACCCTTCTTGCCTCCACCGTTGTTGCAGTTTTGACTCGAATTGTCAACAAAACCGTGAGAACTATAGGATGAGGTCATCATTACCATGGAACTTGTGCCAGTAGCCGCCTTTTTTGCCAAGCCAGCTTCTTTCAAAGTGAGCATCGAACGGGCTTGATAAAGGGGGAAGTGGATTACTTTGTCGGAGTAGAGTTCCAAGTCCATTATAGGCCTCAGATAGGCCTACAAACATTTGTAGGACAAGACGATTATTTGTAACAGGCGCCCCAATGTTACGGAGTTGGTCCGCCAATTCCTTGAGCCGTTTACAATAAGATGAAACATTCGGAAAATTTTCCATGCTAACTTGCGAAAATTCTTGCTCAAGAGTGACAACTCGGGAATGTTGGTTATCTTGGAATATATCACGCAATCTATTCCATGTAGCCATAGCCGTAGTGTCTGGTTCAATGATCGTCTGTAAAAGGTCGGTAGAACTAGTGGAGTAAATCCACTGAAAGACGGTAGCATCAAGAGTGATCCATAATTGAGGATCCTCCGCATGAGGAGGAATAGCGGGAGGAATTATATGATGGGGGACTTGATGTGAGATAGCGTGAATTTTAAACAATTCTGCTCACGTGCATATTGTACGTTTTCCATCTCATGAACAATAGGGATGTTGTTCTTGATGTTAGAAACAGTAAGGGCAGGATGAAACAGGCTCTTTGACGTTGACATAACGAAAGACCAAAGGTTATTGAGGGATTTGGAAGAAAATTTTGGGAAGGGAGGAGGTAGAAACTGGCACGGAAATCGAGGAGGGCTCGGATTTCAAAGTAGCCGAGAGAAGCGGAAGCTTTTGGAGAAGGAGGTATGTGAGACATAGACTTCTGATACCATGAAAGAAATAATTCCTTGATTATTTTCATTAATGAATGAGTATATATACAATTTACAATTTTCATAATATGGAAAATCCTATTCCTATTCTACTCCCAAAATCATATTCTATTTGTACAAGAATTCTATAATTATGTTAAGTGCATAATGTTAATTATATACAATAATATATTACCTAAATATACAAGTATACACGGTTCATGATTTCCTTGTGTGTCCGTGATATACACGGTATACACAAGGCAGTGTATATACCGCGTATATCACGATATATTCTGTCAAATAGGATCCATTTTCACTCGACATATGGGACCAATTTCCCATCCTCTGCTCGCAAAACCTCTGTTTTCGCTAATGCAAGAATCGATTGGAAAGAAACCCCAGAATTCCATATTTTTAAAGTGGATGTTCCAGGGATAAAGAAAGAGAAAGTAAAAGTTGAAGTTGAAGAAGGACGAATATTACAGATTAGTGGTGTGAGGAGAAGAGCGATCAATGGCACCGTATGGAAAGGAGCAGTGGTATGTTTTTAAGGAGATTTAGGTTGCTGGAGAATGTTAAAATAGGGGAAATTAAAGCGGCGATGGAGAATGGAGTGCTTTCTGTAACTCTTCCGAAATAAGAGGAGAAGAAACCTGAGGGGAAAGCTATTGATATCTCTGGTTAAAAAGTATTATAGAGTTGATTTTGAGTACCAAGTGCTCGTTGAAAGTCCTATTCTAATAGTAATGTATGTATGTTTTGTTGGAGTATTTGGTTTGTAGGGAGTTTAAGGCAATTAATCTGAATTTACATGTCTGTAATCTGTATAATTGTCTATCTGTGGTTGTTGGTCTTCTACCTCTAGTTGTAATGATCAGCAGATTAATATAGTGAGTTAGTGATTGTTATTTTAGTAAGATTTTTACTGTTTCTTTCTTTCTTTCCCGTTAGATTATGTTAAATATATTAAGTATACCCGTGATATACACGGTTGTTATACACCATGTATATCATGGGCTGCCTTCGGTTAAATGGACTGATGGCCCGTGATATACATGGTGTATATCAACCGTGTATATCACGGATTAGTGTCCTAATTTTAGGTAAAGTTTGATTGTAATTATTATTGTACACTTACCATAATTGTATTACCATAATTGTATAGTTAGTGTCCAAGTAGAATAAAGTTTTAGGAGTAGAATAAGAATAGAATTTTCCTATTATGAAAATATGTAAATTGTATAGATATCACTTTCACTAATTAAAATAATCAAGGGGATTATTTCTTTTATGGTATCAAAAGTCTAGGTTAATTTTTTTCTCCCAAGAATTTTTGTCCAAACAGTCCGGTTTCCGTGCCCGGAAATTATTTTTCTCTTCCAAAATTTTTCTTCCAAATCCCTACATCACGTCTTGCGTTGCTATTATGGCTAAGAACACGTTTCACCATGCCCTTGCTGTTTCTAATATCAAGAATCACATCCCTATAGTTCTTGAAATAGAAAACGTCCAATATGCAACATGGGCCGAACTGTTCAAAGTTCATGCACGCTCGCATCAAGTTCTCCATCACATTATCCCCGCAGCTCCTACAGATAAAGAGGTGTCGAAACCCGAGGATGATCCTAAGTTATGGACCACACTTGATGCTACTCTTCTTCAGTGGATATATTCTACTATTTCTACCGACCTGTTGCATATGATTATTGAACCAGACGCTATGGCGATGACGGCTTGGAATAGAGTACGTGATATATTTCAAGATAATCAAAATTCTCGTGTTGTCACCTTGGAGCAGGAATTCTCCCACGTCAATATGGAAAATTTTCCAAACGTTTTAGCATATTGCAAAAGGTTAAAGGAATTGGCAGACCAACTCCGCAACGTTGGTGCGCTAGTTACCAACGAACGTCTTGTCCTTCAGATGGTTGCTGGACTTTCTGAGGCATATAGTGGTGTTGACACGCTTCTTCGTCAGAGCAACCCTCTTCCGTAATTTTATCAGGCTCGTTCTATGCTTACACTCGAAGAAGCCGGCTTGGCCAAAAAGACGACTACCAGTGCTAGTCCCGTAGTCATGATGACCGAGTCTAATTTTCCTCCCTCCGATTTCAACAACTCGAGCCAAATCCGCAACAACGGTGGCGACAAACAGGGTAAGAATAGAAAAAATAATTGCAAGAATTGCGGCGGCAACAATGGTGGCGGCCGGAATAGTGGTGGTGGCAGTAGTGTCCCTCAGGGCAGTCAGCAGCAGCAACAACCTTGGGCCCAGCAGTGGGCCCCTATGCAGTGGAATTGGGCCAGCCAATGGCTGTTTTCCAGGTTATTACCTGGGAAACTAGGCCTAGTTTCTCGGCTCTAGTCTCGGGTTTCAGACTAGTTCATGGGCCGAGGCAGCAGACCAGTGTACTTGGGCCTCGGCCTCTGTAGGCCCACCATGCAGCGGGCTCCACACAAACCAATATTGAAGCCGCAATACATACACTTGGATTAAATCCGCCAGACCCGAATTGGTATATGGACACCGGAGCCACTACCCACATAACATCCGATCAAGGTACTCTCTCGTCTTATTCCAATTTGAGCGGCCCTCGTGGCATAATTGTTGGTAATGGTAATTCAATTCCAATTCGTGGTTATGGTCATAAAACGTTATCTCCCCCCATCCACCCCTTATCTTGAAAAATACCCTTCATGCCCCTAAATTGATTAAAATTTTGGTGTCTGTCCGTAAATTCATCAATGATAATTCCATTTCTATTGAATTTGATCCGTTTGGGTTTTCTGTGAAGGATTTCAAGACGGGGAGTCCTCTCATGAGGTGTGATAGTAGGGGAGATCTTTATCCTATCACGCCAAGTTCCGGTTTCTCGAGTCAAGTCTTGCCATCAACTTTTATAGCCCTTGCTCCCTCCTTAGTGCATGCTCGTCTAGGTCATCCGGGATCGTCTATTTTGTCTTCTTTTGATAAAAATAATTTTATTTCTTGTAAGGGTACGCATAGTACTCCGAATTGTCAATCTTGTTCTTTAGGAAAAATTATTAGATTGCCTTTGGTAGACTCTAATTCAAATACTTTAATGTTATTCGATATTATTCATAGCGATTTGTGGACATCTCATGTTCTCAGTTCTTTGGGTCATCGTTACTATGTTCTATTTTTGGATGACTATTCTAATTTTTTATGGACTTTTCCGATAGCGAAAAAATCTCAAGTGTTTTCCACTTTCCTAAAATTTAGAGCATTCATTAGAACCCAATTCGAACAGAAAATCAAAAATATTCAATGTGATAATGGCAAATAATATGATAATGAGGTATTTCGGGAATTTTTTGCTAATAATGGGATGAATTTTCGGTTTTCTTGTCCTCACACGTCTTCACAAAATGGGAAAGGCGAACGCAAAATTCATACAAGTAATAAGATTGTCCGAACTTTATTAATTCATGCTTCCGTACCTCCTTCGTTTTGGCATCATGGTCTACAAATGACTACCTATCTTCTTAACATTCTTCCTCTCAAAGGTTTGACATATTTGTCTCCTCTTCAAATTTTATTTAATAAGACTCATTCGTACTCCCATCTTAGGATCTTCGGGTGCTTATGTTATCCGTTGTTTCCGTCCACCACAATTAACAAACTTTAGGCCTTTTCTACCCCTTGTATGTTTTTGGGTTACCTGTCTAATCATCGTGGTTACAAATGTTTTGATTTATCATCTAATAAAATCATCATTAGTCGCCATGTTATTTTTGATGAGTCCCAATTTCCATTTGCTAGGGTGTGTAGTCCCGTACCTAGTTCATATAATTTTTTGGATGACAATATCTCCCCATTTATTATCCACCATTTTTCGGATGTGTCCCGCACCTCAAATCCCCCAACGGGCCCACTGCCCGCTGGTCCCACTGTTCCGTCACCAGCTACAGTTCCCGCCATTGTGTCCCGACCAGTTATTGGGCCAGTGACGGTAATTGGGCCAGTTACCCAACCCATTATCGCCATTGTTCCAGTCTCTGTTTCCAGTTCCCGTTACCGAGTTGGGCTAGCAGGCCTACTGCTTGCTGGCCCGTCCGTCACAAGTTCCGATAATTTCCAAAATCCACCCAATTCTCCCTCGAGTCATAGACCGATCACTCGTAGTCAACAAGGTATTTTTAAATCAAAAAGACATTTTAAATTACATTCTAATATTCTTAAATCCCATCTACCCCGTAACCTTGTGTCTGCTTTAAATGACCCGAATTGGAAAATTTCTATGACCAATGAATATAATGCTCTTATTAATAATAAGACGTGGGAGTTGGTGCCCCGTCCATTTGGTGTTAATATTATTCGATCTATGTGGATTTTTGCTCATAAGGATAATTCTGACGGTTCTTTTGCAAGACATAAGGCTCGTTTGGTGGGTGATGGTAAGACTCAGCAGGTTGGTGTGGATTGTGGTGAGACATTTAGTCCGGTAGTCAAGCCTGCTACCATTCGCACTGTTCTCTGTTTGGCTCTATCGAAATCATGTCCTATTCATCAGTTAGATGTGAATAATGCTTTCTTACATGGTGATCTCAAGGAGACAGTCTATATGCATCAGCCCTTGGGGTTTAGGGATCCCAAATATCCTCATCATGTTTGTTTCTGGAAAAAGTCCTTGTATGGGCTTAAGCAGTCCCCACGGGCTTAGTATAAGAGGTTTGCAGACTATGTGTCGACTATTGGGTTCTCTCATAGCAGGTCTGATAATTCATTATTCATATATCATCGTGGTTCTTCCTTGGCTTATATACTATTGTATGTGGATGACATTATCTTGACTGCCTCTTCTGATGCGTTACGCCAGTCTATCATGACAATGCTCAGTTATGAGTTTTCTATGAAAGACTTGAGGCCCTTGAGTCACTTTTTGGGGATTGCTGTCACTCATCATGCAGGTGGGATGTTCTTATCACAGAGGAAGTATGCAGCTGAGATCATTGAGCGGACTGGGATGTCATCCTGTAAGTCCACGTCCACTCCGATTGATACTAAACCCAAGTTGGGTGCTACAGCTGGCTCACCTTATGAGGATCCGACCCGATATCGCAGTCTTGCAGGGGCCCTTCAGTATCTTATGTTCACGTGGCCAGATATTACGTATGCCGTACATCAGGTGTGCTTGTTTATGCATGATCCCAGGGTTGAACATATGAATGCGCTCAAACGCATTATTCAGTACATCCACGGGACACTTGACTATGACTTACATTTATATCCTTCGTCGACGTCTACACTTGTCTCATATACAGATGTTGATTGGGGTAGCTGTCCAGACACCAGGCGGTCTACGTCTGGCTATTGTATGTTTCTTGATAACAACTTGGTCTCCTGGTCTGCCAAGCGTCAATCGACTTTATCACACTCTAGTGCAGGGGCCGAGTATCGAGGAGTAGCCAATGTGGTCTCTGAATCCCATTGCTTACGTAATCTCCTATTAGAGCTTCATTGTCCTATTCAGAAAGCTACATTGGTATATTGTGATTATGTTAGTGCCATCTACCTTTCTGGTAATCCAGTTCAGCACTAGCGCACCAAACATGTCAAGATGGACATTCACTTTGTTCGTGAAAAGGTAGCTCGTGGACAAGTACGCGTTTGCCATGTTCCTTTCAGGTATCAAATTGCAGACATCTTCACAAAGGGTCTTCCTTCGTTCCTTTTTGAAGATTTTAGGGACAGTCTCAGCGTACGAAGACCGCCCGCTATGACTGCGGGGTTGTGTTAAATATATTAAGTATACCCGTGATATACATGGTGTATATCACGGGCTGCCTTCGGTTATATATCAACCGTGTATATCACGGATTAGTGTCCTTGTTTTAGGTAAAGTTTGATTGTAATTATTATTGTACACTTACCATAATTGTATAGTTAGTGTCCAAGTAGAATAAGGTTTTAGAAGTAGAATAGGAATAGGATTTTCCTATTATGAATATGTAAATTGTATATATATCTCTTTCATTAATCAAAATAATCAAGGGGATTATTTCTTTCAGATTAGTTGTCATTGTTCTTTTAAAAAAAGTTTCGGATTCAAATCTGGAGTATGTAATTGTTTTTGTCGGAGAGCGGGATAGTAACTCCTTTCTTAGGGAGTGTTTTATCTTCAATTCTGAAAGGAAATGTACAGGAACGACTGAAAGGTTGATGGACTTTCCGCAAATAGCCGAGCCAAAAATCTATATAAGAAAGTCACAATATCGCATTTATGATTTGAATATAGCAATCTTTGTATCCTTTCTACCAAATTACTCTAACTTATTCCTTTTTGTCCTTCTATATGTATAATATTGTTTTTTGTCGAATGAGATTCAGTGTAACTTTATATTTTCAAGCTAGTTTCATCTGTTCTTCCAAGTGTAAATTAAGATGAGTGAGGGTGAATTATTTCCTCTTATGGACTGTAGTGTAGTAAATAATTTTATTGTTTCTCTGTTTTGCCACCCCGTTCCAGTTTTTGCATGGTAGTGTGCTAATAAATCAATTGATATAAAAAGGCTGATCGGCGCAAAATATATACACTAATACTAGTTAGGATAAAAGCATTTCCAACTAAGTTATTTATTAAAGCAAGGTATATACCTGTGATATACACTTGATATACATGGTGTATATCACGAGTCCTTTAGCCATTTGAAGCCCAACATGGCACACAGCCCATCTCCTCCTAGCCCGTCACGGGTATATATATTATTGGTGTATATTGATGTAATATTGTAGTGTAAAGGTTACCTTAATTAGTTTTGTACACTTACCATAATTGTATATTTAGTATCCAAGTAGAATAAGGTTTTAGGAGTAGAATAGGAATAAGATTCTCCTATTATGAAAATATGTAACTTGTATATATAGCATTTCAATTAATGAAAGTAATCAAGGGGATTATTTCTTTCATGGTATCAAGAGACTAGGTCTTGCTTCCGCCTTTGCTCTCGGTTTTTGTGCCATTTCTCGGCCACAACTGCCCCGATTTCCGTCCCCCTTCACCGGAATTCGTGGTATTATTTACCTCCACTCTTCCCAAATTTCCCCTCCTCTCCCTTTGTTCTTTCGTTATGTCTAAGAACACTTTTCATCCTGCCCTCATGGTTTCTAACATCAAGAACAACATCCCTATTGTTCTTGAGATGAAAAACGTCCAATGTGCGACGTGGGCAGAATTATTTAAAATTCACGCTATCTCCCATCAAGTCATCTATCACATAATTCCTCCCGCTGCACCTATTCCTGCGGAGGATCCTCAGTTATGGGTTACTCTTGATTCTACCGTTCTCCAGTGGATTTATTCCACTAATTCGGTTGACCTCTTACAGACGATCATTGAGCCGGACACTACGGCTATGGCTACCTGGAATAGATTGCGTGACATATTCCAAGATAACCAACATTCACGTGTTGTCACAGTCGAGCAGGAATTCTCTCAAGTTCGCATGGAAGAATTTCCTAACGTATTTGCATATTGCAAGAAACTCAAGGAGTTAGCAGACCAACTCCGTAACGTTAGCACACCTGTGACAAATAATCGTCTGGTTCTACAATTGGTTGCCGGCCTTTCTGAGGCCTATAATGGCGTTGGGACTCTCCTTTGTCAAAGCAATCCACTTCCTGCTTTTTATCAAGCCCGCTCCATGCTTACTTTGGAAGAAGCTGGTTTGGCAAAAAAG
This sequence comes from Anisodus acutangulus, assembly GCA_029783415.1. NCBI lineage: Eukaryota > Viridiplantae > Streptophyta > Magnoliopsida > Solanales > Solanaceae > Anisodus > Anisodus acutangulus. Next base: position 36,529,322 of record CM056508.1, read on the forward strand.
GCGACTACCGGAGCAAGCCCTATAGTCATGATGACGTCCTCCACAAATTCTTCGGGTTTTGTTGATAATTCAGGCCAAAACCGTGCTCATGGTGGCGGCAAAAATAATCGTAAGAATAATGGCAAAAACCGCGGGGGCAAACGCGATATTTCTGATGGACAACATTCCGGCAGTGGGCCCCATCCAGTCAACAGTGGGCCACCTCCCTATTGGTCCCAGGCGTAGGGCCCATGGCAGTGGGGCTGGGGCAGTAGGCCGTGGCCCAACATCCCCTATTTTCCAGGTCCTTCCAATGGGCAGTGGGCTGGACAGCCCCAATTCAGGCCCAACACTCAGGCTTCTTCTTCTCGGTTCAGCACTGGGCCGAGGCAGCAGGGTGGACTACTTGGGCCTTGGCCCGTACAAACATTCTTGGCAGTGAGTCCCACACCTACTCACATCGATATTGAGGCTGCAATGCACATGCTTGGGTTGACACAACCGGATCCGAATTGGTACATGGACACCAACGCGACTACACACATGACATCCGATCAATGTACTCTCTCGTCTTATTCCAATTTAAGCAACCCTCGTGGTATAATTATTGGTAATGGTAACTCTATTCCAATTCAGGGTTATGGTCATAAAACTTTGTCTCCCTCCAATCCACCCCTTATCTTGAAAAATACCTTACATGCACCCAAATTGATTAAAAATTTAGTGTCTGTGCGTAAATTCACTACTGACAATTCTGTTTCTGTTGAATTTGATCCTTTTGGTTTCTTTGTAAAGGATTTCAAAATGGGGAGTCCTCTCATGAGGTGTGATAGTAGGGGAGATCTTTATCCTATCACACCCGGTTCCAGTCCATCGAGTCAAGCCTTGCCATCAGCGTTTGTAGCCCTGGCTCCTTCCTTGTGGCATGCTCGTCTTGGTCATCAGGGGTCTTCTATTTTGTCGTCATTAGATAAAAATAATTTTATTTCATGTAAGGGTACGCGTAGTACTCCAAATTGTCAGTCTTGCTTTTTAGGAAAAAATGTTAGGTTGCCATTTGTAGACTCAAATTCTCATACTTTAATGCCATTTGATATTATTCACAGCGACTTATGGACCTCTCATGTTCTTAGTTCATTGGGTCATCGGTATTATGTTATCTTTTTAGATGATTATTCTAAATTTTTATGGACTTTTCCGATAGCAAAGAAATCTCAAGTTTTCTCCATCTTCTTAAAATTTAGAGCATTCATTAGAACCCAATTCGAACGGGAAATAAAAAATATTCAGTGTGATAATGGCAAAGAATATGACAATGGGGTGTTTCAGGAATTCTGTGCTAATAATGGGATAAATTTTCATTTTTCTTGTCCTCATACGTCTTCACAAAATGGGAAAGCCGAAAGCAAAATTCGTTCCATAAATAACATTGTCCGCACTCTATTAATTCATGCTTCTGTACTCTCATAGTTTTGGCATCATGCTCTTCAAATGGCGACATATCTCCTTAACATAACTCCTACCAAAGGTCTGACATATTCTTCCCCCCTTCAAATTTTATATAATAAGACTCCTTCTTGTTCTCATCTTCGGATTTTTGGGTGCTTGTGTTATTCGTTATTCCCGTTCACCACAATTAACAAATTTCAGACCCGGTCTACTCCATGTGTGTTTTTGGGTTTTTCGTCTAAACATCGTGGGTACAAATGCTTTGATTTATCCTCCAATAAAATCATCATTAATCGCCATGTCATTTTTTATGAAATCCAATTTCCATTTGCTAAAGTTAATACTCCCGTGTCTTGTTTGTATAATTTTTTGGATGACCGTATATCCCCGTATATTACTCACCATTTGTCGGACATGTCCCGCACCCAAACTCTACCAATGGCCCCATCGCCACGCGTCTGATCCCGATTCCACCCTCAATTCCCGATTCGGAATTGGGCGAGTTCTGCCCGGCCAGAATCGACCCGATTCACGAGCCCAATCCAAAGATCTGGGCGATCCTCGATGTCGATTTCGATTCAGAGTCCAGATTGGGGTCAGCAAGCCCACTACCTGCTGGCCGGTCCTTCCCGAGTCCAGAAAATTCCCACAGTCCGCCCATGTCTTCCCCAAGTCATAGACCAGTCACTCGTAGTCAACATGATATTTTAAACCAAAGAGACACTTTAATTTATATTCTAATGTCCCTAAATCACCATTACCCCGTAATCATGTGTCTGCGCTCAATGACCCGAATTAGAAAATTGCTATGACCGATGAATATAATGCTCTTATTGATAATAAGACGTGGGAGTTGGTACCCCGTCCATCTGGTACTAATATTATCAGGTCTATGTGGATCTTTGCTCACAAGGAAAATTCAGATGGTTCATTTGCAAGACATAAGGCTCGGCTTGTGGGTGATGGTAAGACTCATCAGGTTAGTATAGATTGTGGTGAGACGTTCAGTCCAGTGGTGAAGCCGGCTACCATCCGCACTGTGCTTAGCTTGGCTCTTTCGAAAACATGGCCTATTCATCAGTTAGATGTCAAGAATGCTTTCCTACATGGTGATCTCAAGGAAACAATCTATATGCATCAGCCGTTGGGATTCAGGGATCCCAAACATCCTCAGCATGTCTGTTTGTTGAAGAAGTCCTTATATGTGCTTAAGCAGTCTCTACGGGCCTGGTATACGCAGTTTGGATAATTTATTATTTATCTACCGTCGTGGTTCATCCGTGGCCTACATTCTGTTGTATGTGAATGTTATTATTTTGATTGCATGTTCCGATGCCTTACGCAGTCTATCATGATAATGCTCAGCTCTGAGTTTGCTATGAAAGACTTGGGTCCCTTGAGCTATTTTTTGGGGATTGCGGTCACTCGTCATGCAGGTGGGTTGTTCTTATCTCAAAGGAAGTATGCAGCTGAGATCATTGAGAGGGCTGAGATGTCATCCTGTAAGTCCACTTCCGCTCTAGTTGATACTAAACCCAAGCTTAGTGCCGCGACCGGCATACCATACGAGGATCCGACCCGCTATCGCAGTCTTGCAGGGGCACTTCAGTATCTTACATTTACGAGAGCAGATACTACGTATGCTGTCCAGCAGGGGTGTTTGTTCATGCATGATCCCAGAATTGAGCACATGAATGCACTCAAACGCATCATTCGGTATATTCAGGGTACACTTGACTATGTGTTGCATTTATATCCTTCCTCGACGTCCACACTTGTCTCGTATACAGATGCTGATTGGGGTGGCTGTCCAGACACCAGACTGTCTACGTCTGGCTATTGTATGTTCCTTGAGAATAACCTGGTCTCATGGTCTGCCAAACGTCAGTCGACATTGTCCCGATCCAGTGCCGAGGCCGAATAGCTAATGTGGTCTCGAAATCATGTTGGTTACGTAATTTGCTTTTAGAGCTTCATTATCCCATTCAGAAAGCAACCTTGGTTTATTGCGATAATATTAGTGTCATCTCCCTTTCTGGTAATCCGGTTCAGCACCAACGCACTAAGCATATCGAGATGGACATTCACTTTGTCCGCGAAAAGGTTGCTCGTGGTCAGGTACGCGTCTGTCATGTCCCGTCGAGATATCAAATTGCAGACATCTTTATAAAGGGTCTTCCCTCGGTCCTTTTTGAAGATTTTAGGGACAGTTTCAGCATTCGAAGACCGCCCGCTATGACTGCGGGTGTGTGTTAAAGCAAGGTATATACCCGTGATATACACTTGGTATACATGGTGTATATCACGGGTCCTTTAGCCATTTGAAGCCCAACACGGCAGACAACCCATCTCCTCCTAGCCCGTCACGGGTATATATATTATTGGTGTATATTGATGTAATATTGTAGTGTAAAAGTTACCTTAATTAATCTTGTACACTTACGGTAATTGTATATTTAGTATCCAAGTGGAATAAGGTTTTAGGAGTAGAATAGGAATATGATTCTCCTATTATGAAAATATGTAACTTGTATATATAACCTTTCAATTAATGAAAATAATCAAGAGAATTATTTCATTATTAGACATTGTAATATGTTCTGATTGGATTGTTCATGATGTTTATAAATGCCTGAGTTTCAAATTTATTTGGTCAAATGCAACAAAAGCAATTAGATAATTATGAGCAGAACATAAGAGCCTAAACGTTAAAAGTAATTTATAGGTTATTTATTTTTAGAGTTTAATTTAATCTCATGTAATCGGAGGGTTTTCACCTACACTTTTGTACATTTTTCCTCCTATTAATTTCTTTTGGGTTAAAGTAGAGGGAACGTTCAGTAAATTCTGTTAAAGTAGAAGGGAAACAGGACTAGTTACTAATACTATAAGGGCTGGCCAGTGGGTCGGGTCGGCCCGGTCCCGCCCCGATCCTGCCAAAAAAAAAACCGGAACCTGATCCCCTTTGTAAAAAATGACCGTTGCACAACGGCCATTTTATATTTTGGCTGTTGTTCAACGGCCATTTTTGGCTTCCGTCCAACCTCCCTACCCTCTTAATATTTATATTTAACCCCTAAGTTAATAAATTTACACTTTAATTCAATTTTTCAACTATAAATACCTCATTTTCTCTTCATCTTTCTCACAAATCTTCCAACAATCTCTCTAATCTCTCAATCCATCACTCTACAATTCTACATTGCCTACTAAATATTATATTTTTTTGCTCATTTATATAAAAGTTAAAAAATAGGGAGTGAAGTTGGCAACTAGCTCGAGGATCATCCATCGAACAAAGTTTCAATTTTCAACCTCGATTACAAGTCGATGTTACGTTGGCGTTTGGTACCTTCGTTCCTTCTTTAAATTATTATTGTTACTTTATCTTAATTATCACACTTAATTTTATTATCTTTAACTATTTATTTGCATAATTAAAATGAAAGAATTAAGAGGTATGTTTAAGGGTAATGGTAATCTAGTAGGGGTAACAAGAGCATGGGTACTTCTTCTAGTCATCCTATTCCTCGGCAGGATGATTTGATTGATTACACTCATATAAATGAAACTGAATTTTTTAATGATATACCATTAGACGATGAGATATATTCTGCAACTCAACTAGACTTTAATTTAGAAGATAATCTAGATGACACACCCACTAGTGCACGTCAAACTGAAACTGGAACGCCTTATATTTCCTCTAGTATGAGACGAGGCCCCACACAACAAAAATTAAAATCTGCTGCATGAGATTTTTTTGATAGGGGCCAAGAGAATCAAGTAGTTAGATGCCAAATTTGTAAAAATGTTTATAAATTTAAAATGGGAAAAGGTCAGGGTAGGACGGGAGGTTTATTGATATGTACAAAGTTTTCACAAAGCTAGGTGGGATGAATACGAGGCTACAAAGTTGGGTGATCCAATGTGCTCTCAGTCGGGACAAGGTTCACATAGTGTCCCGGACCAAGTACATGGTCAAATTAACCCGACGACGGGGGGAATTGTAGGTCCTAAATACGATAAACATAGAGATAGGGAAGCAATAACAAAATTAGTTGCGGTGGAGGGTTTGCCCTTTTCATTTCCTTCATCTCCTGGTTTTATTCATTACATTAAAGATATATATAATCCTGCTTTTAACGATTTTCCTAGATCAACTGTTAGGAGAGACGTTTTTAAATTTGCACATGAATATCAACAATATTTACGTTATTCCTTATATCATTTTCCTGGCAAGTATCTATCACGTCTGATATAGGCCGTAGTACTATCGACCATGGTTATTTAACTGTAACATGTCATTGGATAGATTATAAATGGTCTATGCAAAAACGTATTTTAACATATAGATATATTGATGATAGGCACACTGAAAATTTTATTGCAGAAAATATTCATCAAATTTGCAATTATTATGGTATAACTGACAAAATAATGATTGTTACGTTAGATAATGCTTCTTCTAATAATTATGCTATTAGACTTTTAAAAGATCTTTTAACTCCATCTTTTCCTAATCATTTTCATATAAAATGTGTGTGCCATATTTATAACTTAGTTGTAAAGGATGGTCTATCACTTTTTGAAGACATTCTTAATAAAGTACAATTTTCTATAAACTTTATTTTTAGAAGTAATAGAATACAAAGAAACAAAGAATATGAAAAAACATGTCACGATTGTGGACTACCTTATAGAAAAATTTCCGAAGAAGTAGCGACTATGTGGAATTCTTTATATGAACAACTACTTGTTGCTTTTGATTATAGAAGACCTATAACTCTATTTTTTAACGGCCATAATCGAAATCCAACTGATATGGTTGTGGATAACGATTGGAAAAAAATTTAAGAACTTATTGTAATTTTAGAGAAATTTTTTCAAGCTACTAAAGAATTTTCCGATATTTATTATCCTACTATTTCAACTATGTTATTTTATATAACTCTAATATTTTTGTTACTCAGTGAATATATGAAAAAATCATCTTATAAGACACCTATTAAAAAATGTTTATCTAATTAAAAAAAAATATTTTTCCTATTCCCACTATTTATATTATTGGTGTTGTATTAAATCCGACTATTAAAATAGACGGTTGTAAAACACTTATTGAAACTATTTATGATTGCATATCAGTACTTCCACCTCTAACTCCAAAAAATCCAAATGACCAACCACCTAGGGAACCAACTAAAAAAGAAGTTTTGTCTAGCATACACGACGAATGTAAAAAAGTATATACACATTACTAACAAGAAAGTGCTAGCAACCAACCGACTTCCATACCATCTTCTTCTTCTTCTTCTTCTTCTTCTTCTTCAATACAACCTCAAAAAAGACATGATGTTTCTGCGGCTAGTATTGAAAGCCTTAGAAATAGAATGTTTAGTGGTACCACTACTAATCAAGTTAGCGAGTTTGATATTTTTGTTTTACAGGGTGTTGTACCGTACCAAGCGGTTCTCAATGAAGAAGGACGTGAAGACTTGCTGAAATACTGGAGGGAGAATGAGAAGACATTTTCGACACTATCAAAGATGGCCCAAGATGTGTTGAACATTCAAGCGTCACCAACAGCGTCGGAAAGCATTTTTCTGCCGAAAGATTTCAAATAGAAGAGCACAGACACTCATTAGTAGGAGACAACTTGGAGATTGCAATTTTATTCAGAGATTGGATACGAGCGGAGCGTAGAAGGTGCGGTCTACCGGAGATCAACGAAGAAGACGACGAAAACTACAATGAAATCTTATCTGACGAAGGTGGAAGCGATGTCGAGCAATTTGACCAACAAATTTCAATTCCAACCGAAGAACCACAAGACATTGTGAAGAAACTAGAAAAGGTGTTTATAAATATGTGATTTTTTTAATTGCAATGTTACTATGTTATTTGTAACTTTCAACACCACAAAGTTGCAATTTTGAAATTGTATTACAAAAAAATATATTTCTATTAAATAATATAAGAGGCACAAAAACAACCTTGGGATGTTTTTATTACACTATCTTGTTCAATTATTGAGGTGTTTATATATGTTATGTTTTAAAATTAAGTGCAAAAAAAATTGAAAAACCCGATCCCGACCCGACACCGCCCGCCCCGGTCCGATAAGACCTGTCCCCTTTTCCGACGGGACCAGGAACGGGATGGGACATCGGCGAATCTCGCCAATCCTGGCCCACCAGTCCCGCTGAAAGACCGATCCCGCTCTCCCCCCAGTCCCGCCGGGACCCGCCCCGCCCCGAACCCACCCTGTTGGCCAGCCCTAGTTCCTATTATTAGAAATATGAGCAGTTAATGTATGTAGTAAAATCGTGCTTGACACGTGGTCAAATCAGGAAGAGACACGTGGCTAGAAGGATATGTCAAGCATGACACAACATGTTAGTAATGAGTGCTTGCTACATATGTTGGTGTGCAAACAAAGTCTTATATTGATAACTGAGAAGAAAAAAAAGTTATTTATAAGGTGTTAGATGTTCTTAATGGTGTAAGACATTTTGGGAAAATCATGCCAATTTGGTCTAAAACGGACAATATCACACCGTATGAAGAGTATTCTTTGACCATTTAACCCAATAACGGGTATCAGAGTTAATGGTTTGACGGAATGAGTATATGAAGATAATGCAGTGTAGCGTGGGGATCGGCTTAGTGTCTTTACCCGTTTATGGACCGATTTACGACATTTACTCATAGTTTTGAAGACGCATGCACAACCTTCGAGCTCCGAGGATCGTAAACACTCTCATGATATGGGTGGAACATAGACACGTTGAATATTTGACCCGCAAATTATGGTGATGATCCATATGGAACTTAGATTCGAGAGGGAGATTGTTTGGTGTGAAAACAAAGTCCCACATTGATAGCTGGAAAAAAAAGCTACTTATAATGTGTTGGATACTCTTAATGTGTGAGGTCTTTTGGGTAAAATTGTGTGGGCTTGGCTCAAAGCGAATAATATCACATCGTATTAAGAGTATTCTTGGACAGTTTAGCTCAACAACAGAGTGAGATTTAACAAGGGAGATTGTGTTTAGAGAGGGTCACATTGGTGAGGGCCGCCTAGCTCCTGAAACACGAGGCTAGAAATAAGTACGTGACCAGTCAAGATGACATCAAGAGATCAATCGTTATAGAAGATTCCAAGAATACCGCCAACCGTTACTCAACCTCAATAATAAGCAGTTTATAAATTTTATCAGGGCATGATTTGCGGATCTTGCTCCCTAAAATTCAAACAATAAATAGGATCTTACCTTCTTGTGAAGGGAAACCAAATTCTGATTCAACACTTAGTATCATACTTATATTTCATTATTGCAAGTGTTCTTGTTCATTCATAAGCTTCATTGTGACGCTGTAAAAGACAACATAGGAGCTTACTCCGATGGATTTGCTAGTTTATGTTGGGATACAATTGTTGTATGGAACGGGAAGTAAATAACTATTTCAAAAGTATAAAGGATAAACAAACTATTACAATAAAACTGGAAATCAAAACCTTACAAATTGCTTGTGTGATTTGCTGAGTCGAGTGATGTCACTCTGTCTTTAAGACAAGATTACTCTGTATATCTCATTTTACGGTATTGAGCAATAGTCTCCCAAGATACAACAACTTTAATAAGTGAATAAAGGAAACTCAAGTGTTACTCTTGAAGAACTTTGAGTATAGTGACTTTGCTAGAGAGGAAGAATATGAAATCAGAAAATCTGGAGAATTCTCTAAGTGTTGAGTGTAGTGTGTTTCAATTGAGTCAAAGGCCTCAATTTATAATGTAAGTAGAAGACTCCTCAACTAGCCAACTAATGGCCTTCAATAGCCATGTAATTGCACTTGATTGAGGGGTTACATTCAGCCAAATAATGGTTGAATTCATGTGGCAAGTAGTTGACCAGCCATTTTGCGCTAGTAGCTGACCAACCATTTTGCGCCGCGGTGCTCCGGCACCGTGGCCCTCACGGCTCCACGACGATTTCCGACTCGTTTCATTTTACACTTTGTACACTTCTTCCTTAATTTACGAAAGTGGAATACTTTATCATTTGGCCAATAACCGTCCATAATTCTATGTCTCAAACGTATTACATACGTACCAATATCTCTTTCACTAATGAAATTTGCGATACTTGGCACTACGTGTGCACGTGTGTGGAAACGACATTTCCGATATGTGGGCCCAGTTGTTCGAGTCATAAATTAATGGGATATACTTATTTCCACATTTAGTTAATTTCCAACAATCCCCTCTTGAAAGAGATTTTGGCACACACACATGGTGCATTTTCTAGCAATCTTTCAACGAACCGATGTTGCATCTGGATAGGTAGCATACACCTTGAACCTTCCATAGTTGAATACCATCGGACTTACTTACTGCGCGGTGAACGTTATGTCTTGAACCGTCAGTATTTAGTGTAAGCCAAGTCAACGGTACCAACACAACAACTTCTTCTACTTAGTTCTTCGTAATGTTTTGTCCGTTGTGGCCGCGGACACTTTTTGGTTTCTTAAGTGCGTTCATTTGAGGCGGCCAGTCCTCGCACTTAAATAGGTGGTCTCCTACAAGGTATTTCTCTATACCCCACTTTACAAATGTTAGGAACTATTAAAAATTTTCCCAAACCTAACCTCAACCGGTGAGGATCATTAAAGGTTTTGGAAACTTAACCTTCACCCACACTGCAGATAGCACTTATAGTCTATCGCGGGAACGACTTTGGATTTGGTGTTTCTTTACAAAAATCACTATCTGAAGTGCTCATACTTCCACCGAAGCGATCAACTGAACCTTTACAGCTTAGTTTTCCCGTTGAACCTAATTCCTGGGATCTCCAGTCAGTAAGGTTGGGTTACTACCGTATTGGTCCTTATACTTTGGTTTTAAACCCATTCCCCTAGATATACAGAACATCTGATCCCTGGGTAAGCCCTTTGTCAGTGGATCAACTATGTTATCCTTTGACTTTATATAATCAATGGATATTATACCCGTGGTGATCAACTGCCTAACGGTCTTATGCCTCCGTCGAAAATGACTAGACTTGCCATTGTACATAGCATTTCGTGCCCTTCCTAGAGCCGACTGGCTATCGCAGTGGATAATTACAGAAGGTACGAGTTTGTTCCAGCAAGGAACATCCTCTAAGAAGTCGTGAAGCCACTCAACTTCTTCACCTGCTTTGTCTAAAGCGATAAACTCTGATTCCATCGTAGATCGGGCGATGCAAGTTTGCTTAGAGGATTTCCAAGACACAGCCCCACCACCAATTGTATATACATACCCACTGGTGTACTTGGTGTTCTCTATATCAGATATCCAGTTTGCATCATTGTACCCCTCTAGTACAACTAGATATCTCGAATAATGCAACCCATAAGTTAATGTGTATTTCAGGTATTAAAGTACCCGATTCAACGCCTTCCAGTGATCATCACTCGGATTACAGGTAAACCTAGCCAACTTGTTGACTGCATAAGCAATATCAGGTCGGGTGCAGTTTGTTATGTACATCAAACTACCGATCACCTGTGCATGTCGCTCCTGGCATATGGGTGCACCACGATTTTTATCAAGACTTTAATTTCTATCCATTGGTGACTTTATAGGCGAACTGTCTAACATCTCAAACTTTCTCAAAACATCCTCAATGTAGTGAGACTGAGATAAGTCCAGCCCGTCAGACGTCTTAGAGATTTTTATCCCTAAGATGACAATTGTGATGCTCATATCCTTCATGTCGAAGCATTGTTTCAATATGTTCTTAGTCTCTAGAATTATGCTAGGACTGCTCACTGTGATCAACATGTCATCTACATACAGGCATACCATAACAAATGAGTTAGAGTTACCTTTCATGTAGACACATTTGTGACACTCATTAATGGCGAAACCCTTCGATAGTATAGTATGATCAAATTTTTCGTGCCATTGCTTTGGGGCTTGTTTCAGTCCGTACAGAGATTTGACAAGCCGACAGACTTTCTTCTATTGCCCTTGAACCACATACCCATCGGGTTGGTCCATATAAATTTCTTCTTCCAAATCACCATTTAGGAAGGCTGTCTTTACATCTATTTGATGTATCTCAAGGTCACGCAATGCTGCAATCGCAATGAATACATATATGGAAGTCATCCGAGATACCGGGAGTACGTGTCAAAGTAGTCAAGACCTTCTTTATGCCGATAGCCCTTGACTACCAACCTGGCCTTGTACTTATCTATAGACCCATCTGCGTTATACTTTCGTTTGAGTATCCATTTACAACCCAACGATTTATTTCTCGGAGGAAGATCAACCAACTCCCAAGTATGGTTATGCAGATTGAAGCCTATTTCACTCTCAATAGCTTCTTTCCAGAGCGGTGCCTCTGGAGTTGACAATGCTTCAGCAATTGTCCTTGGTTGATCATCAACCATATAAGCTACAAAGTCAGGACCGAAGGATTTATCCTTTCTGGTCCTTTTACTTTGCCTTAGTTCCATATCTGGAGTCTCCAAGTTTTGAGAATCTGGAACACTAGATTCCGGATATTCAGCCACCTCGAGATCCACTAGATCTGAACCATCTAGATCCGGGCCGTCAACAACTCCCGGTTCCTGAGAGCTTTGTTCATAACTTCATTTGCGAGAAGTTATGTCTTTTTCCTTTCTAGGAAAGGTATCTTCAAAGAATTATGCATTCCTTGATTCCATGATTGTACCCTCGTGGATATTTGGAACATCTGACTTATGCACTAAGAAGTGATAAGCACTACTGTTATATGCATAACCGATGAATATGCAATCTACAGTCTTAGGCCCAATCTTGACCTGTTTTGACTTGGGTACTTCAACCTTTGCCAGACAACCCCACACCTTTAAATATTTATAGATGGGTTTATTTTCCTTCCATGATTCATATGGAATTTTGTCCTTACGCTTATGTGGGACTCTGTTAAGAATCATATTAGCGATAAGGACAACTTCTTCCCACATATTTTGGGGAAGACCGGAATTGATGAGCAAGACATTCATCATTTCCTTCAATGTGCGGTTCTTACGTTCCTCCACACCGTTCGATTGAGGTGAGTATGAAGCCGTCGTTTGATGAACAATGCCTTCTTAGGCACAGTATTCATCAAATGGCGCTACATATTCTCCCCCTCTATCGCTACGAATGGATTTAATCCGTATGATTAATTGGTTTTCAACTTCTGCTTTGTAAAGTCGGAACTCTTCAAAGGCTTCATCCTTACTTTTCAACAAGTAACGGTAACAATACCTTATGCTATCATCAATAAATGTCACAAAGTACTTGTTCCCCCTCTAGTTTGTACAAACTTCAAATCACATATATCTATGTGAATAAGTTCTAGAGGAGCGGTATTCCTTTCGACGGATCAAAAAGGAAGCTTTGTGAGTTTTGCCTCTACGCACACCTCACACTTAGGTTGAGGGTTTACGTCGATAGACGGCAACAACTCCAACTTTACCAACCTTTGGATGGACTTATAGCTGACATGTCCTAATCTATGATGCCATAAATTAGAGGACTCAAGCATGTAAGATGAATATGCTTCCATATTATTGCTTTTACGTAATACAGACATGGTGTTCACTTTGAAGAGGCCTTCACAGACGAATCCTCTTCCCACAAACGTTCAATTCTTAGTGACTACAAATTTATTGGACTCAAACACTAGCCTAAAACCAGCATTAACCAATAAAGGACCTAAAATTAAATTTCTTCTAATCTAAGGAACATGCATCACTTCTTTCAGAGTGAGCTCCTTTCTAGAGGTCAACTTTAGGACTATCTTTGCTACGCCCAGTATGTTAGAGGAAACGTTGTTGCCCATGAACAACTTCTTGTTTGTAATCGGTGTATAAGTGGAGAAGGCATCTCTGTTGGAATAGATGTGTCTTGTAGCACCTGTGTCCATCCACCATTGCATAGGATTCTCAACCAGGTTTGCTTCTAGCACCACAGCTGGGAACTCCTCAATCATGTCGTCCAGAAACTGGTCCTTGACAACGTTAACCTGAGCCTTGCCCTTAGCCTTGGGCTTCTCTTGTTGTTCAGTCTTGAGCTTGCGGCAGTCCTTGATCATATGACCAGGTTTCCCACAGTGGTGACAATTTCCTTTGAACTTCTTCGCTGCTTGGGTCTTGCCGTCTTTCTGGAACTTGCGCTTCTTGCTTAGGTTCCCTTTGGCCTCAGCCAGGTTTGCCTTTGCCTCAGCGGGTTGTTTACCCCTAGGCAAGGCCTTCTTATTATCTTCCCGAATATGGAGTTTGATAATAAGTTCTTCAAATGTCATCTCCTTTGTCTTGAGCTTTAAGTAGCTCATAAACTCATTCTACGAAGGAGGTAACTTTTCAATCAGTGATGCAACCAGAAACTTCTTGTTTGGCTTCATACCTTCCAAATTCAGGTGATGTAAAATCATTTGGAATTCCTGGACTTGGGACATCACTATCTTACTATCCACCATTTGAAATTTCAGAAATTTTCCAACGATGAATTTCTTAGTACCTACATCTTGTGCGTTGTACTTCTTTTGTAGCTTTTCCCACAACTCTTTGGCAGTGCCAACGGTGCAATACACCATGTAGAGAGGGTCTGACAAGCAGTTCAATATGTAATTCTTACACATGAAATCACTATGACTCCATGCATCAAGAACCATCTTCATGCCATTAATGACATGGATACCTAGGCCCCCTTCACCCGTTTCAGACGGCGAATGGTCCATTTCATCTCCAGCTTGTGGAGGATCTTCTGTTAGGAAACATGTCATTCCCATAACAGTCAGATAGAAGAGCATCTTTTGTTGCCATTTTTTTATGTTCGACCCCATGAACTTTTCAGGGTGTTCATAGTGAAATCCAGCGGGTGGAGGAGCGACAACATTCCCTTGAGCGGCAGCAAAGGCATTGGATGAGCCTTGAACAACCGAAAAGGCATTAGGAGTGCCTTGAGCAGTGGGGAAGGCAGAGGGATTGCCTTGAGAAGCAGCAGCAGCAGAATCAGAAGCAATTTGATTTATACCAGTCATCTTTCTAACTTAGTTACTTACAACAAACTCTTGTCTTAAAATTGTTGGGATACAATTGTTGTAGGGAACGGGAAGTAAATAACTATTACAATAGTAGAAAGGATAAACAAACTATTACAATAAAACTGGAAATCAAAACCTTACAAACTGCTTGTATGATTTGCTGAGTCGAGTGATGGCACTCTGTCTTTAAGACAAGATTGCCCCGTATATCTCCTTTTACGGTATTGAACAATAGTCTCCCAAGATACAACAACAACTTTAACAAGTGAGCAAAGAAAACTCAAGTGTTACTCTTGAAGAACTTTGAGTATAGTGACTTTGCTAGAGAGGAAGAATATGAAATCAGAAAATCTGGAGAATTCTCTAAGTGTTGAGTGTAGTGTGTTTCAATAGAGCCAAAGGCCTCAATTTATAGTGTAAGTAGAAGACTCCTCAACTAGCCAACTAATGACCTTCAATATCCATGTAATTGCACTTGATTGAGGGGTTACATTCAGCCAAATAATGGCTGAATTCATGTGGCAAGTAATGGAGAATCAATGCTCCAAAACCAGCCCAAATGTTAGATTTTTCCAACATCCCGTCGCAGCATTCTGCCTCCGAAGTGTCGCGGCGATGTGAATCAGCGCCGCGGCTCCAGTAGCTGACCAACCATTTTGCGCCACGGCGCTCCGGCGTCGCGGCCCTCACGGCTCCGCGGCGATTTCCGACTCGTTTCATTTTACACTTTGTACACTTCTTCCTTCATTTACCAACATGGAATACTTTGTCATTTGGCCAATAAACGTCCATAATTCTATGTCTCAAACGTATTACATACGTACCAATATCTCTTTCACTAATGAAATTTGCGATACTTGGCACTACATGTGCACGTGTGTGGAAACGGCGTTTCCGACGTGCGGGCCTAGTTGTTCGCGTTATAAATTAATGGGATATACTTATTTTCACATTTAGTAAATTTTCAACAGTTTATAACGCCGAAATTCAGGCTATACTTGCTTATTTAACGAATTAATCAATTCTTGTTATTCTGTTCTTTAATCATATTGTCACGTTGTATTTTTTACTCATTTGACTTGGTCATTTTAATCCAGTGTTCATAAATCACGAATACAAATTTAACTATATCATTTTTGGGGCAAACAATTAACACCTGGTTTTTGGAAGAACTATTTCCGGATGGAAAGGGCTGACCTTTATGTGTATATTTATCAAATGGACAAGCTATCATACGTCCAAATGAATATATTCCTTTCTTTTTAGTATCAAATTCCAATAATAAAATCTTCATGGAAGCATAAACTTTATGAGAAACGTATATTTTTTTCAACCCAGTAAATTGGTAAATCGTCCGAGAAAACAAAAGAAAAATTGATTCTCTAAATTGATCAGGCCAGGTATTTTGGCATATTATGTGTTTGATGTTAAAAAAAAAAATAGTTGGAGATATTTGGAAACCCGGGGGCTTCCGGACGAGTGCTGGAAAAAATTTAGGGAAGAAAATTACTATTTATTCTTCAAGACGACATTTATAGTTATGTAGAAAGCCGCTTTCCGTTAGAAAAAAAATAAGTGTTTTGGACTTGTGGAGATTCTTTTTTTCATTTAGAAGGGTAATATTTATTCAATTTGATAATTCTAATCGTTACATGCTTCAACGACTATTAAGTCTATGTCTTTGCAGCAGATTCACCGTGATTAAATTCATATGTCGAACTAATTTTATTTTCATCTCGCTATTTATTTCTCGTTAATTGTTGAAACTGATAATAAGTCACTATCAATTTTCTTTCAAAAAATGAAAAAAAAGTATTTAATTGGAGATGAATGTGTTACTGAATTTTTGTTCATAGACCACTTTTGTTTACAATGTTTGCAATGTGGAGAGTCTCATTTGCAAATTAATTGGGCTTTGCTCTTCCTCCTTTTGGGTCCTGATTGAAAGAAATAATCCCTTCATTATTTTCATTGATTGAATAGCTATATATACAAGTTACATATTTCCATAATAGGAAAATCATTTTTCTATTCTACTTCTAAATTCTTATTCTACCATAATTCTAACTATACAATTATGGTATGTGTATAACACTAATTAAGGTAACATTTGCACTACAATATACTATAAATATATATACCATATATACAATATTGTTTTGTAATTAATCTGGCCGAGAATGGGCTGAGCCCACTGCTGGGCATTGCATTAATCTGGCCGAGAATGGGCTGAGCCCACTGCTGGGCATTACTGAGAGCCCACTGTTGGGCTGCACTGGCTGGTGGCCCAGCTGCTGCACTGATTTAGTCCATCAATATGTTGGGCTACACTGGCTGGTGGCCCAGCTGCTGCACTGCTTTAGTCCATCAATATACATGTGATATACACTGCTGTAGATTCAGTGTATATCACATGTATATTGCTTTGTTTAACACACCCCCACAGTCATAGCGGGTTGTTTTCGAACAATGAGACTGTCCCTAAAATCTTCAAAGAGAACCGCTGGTAGACCCTTTGTAAAGATGTCTGCAATTTGATAACGAGACGGGACATGGCATACGCGAACTTGACCCTTTGCAACCTTTTCACGGACAAAGTGAATGTCCATTTCGATATGCTTGGTGCGCTGGTGTTGAACTGGGTTACCTGAAAGGTAGATGGCACTAATGTTATCGCAATATACCAAGGTTGCCTTCTGAATGGGACAATGAAGCTCCAAAAGAAAATTACGTAGCCAACATGACTCGGAGACCACATTCGCGACCCCTCGATATTCTGCCTTTGCACTGGAGCGTGACAGAGTTGCTTGACGTTTTGCCCCATGAGACCAAGTTGTTGCCAAGGAACATACAGTAGCCAGAAGTCGACCGTCTGGTGTCGGGACAACCACCCCAATCAGCATCCGTGTAAGAGACAAGTGTGGACGTAGACGAAGGATACAAATGCAACCCATAGTCCAGTGTCCCCTGAAGATACCGAATGATGCGTTTGATTGCATTCATGTGCTCAACCCTGGGATCATGCATGAATAAACACACCTGCTGAACCGCATATGTAATATCCAGTCTGGTAAAGGTAAGATACTGGAGGGCCCCTGCAAGACTGCGATAGTGGGTCGGGTCCTCGTATGGTGCACCTGCTGCGGCATCAGCTTTGGGTTTGCATCAACCGGTGTGGAAGTGGACTTACAGGATGACATCCCAGCTCTCTCGATGATCTCAACAGCATACTTCCGTTGAGACAGAAACAAGCCACCTGAATGACGCTTGACGGCAATCCCCAAAAAATAACTCAACGACCCTAAGTCCTTCATAACAAATTCAGAACTGAGCATGGCCATGATAGACTGGCGCAAAGAATCGGAGGAGGCAGTCAAGATGATATCATCTACATACAACAGAATATAGGCCAATGACGAACCACGGCGGTAGATGAACAAGGAATTATCTGACCTGCTGTGAGTGAACCCAATAGTGGAAACAAAATCAGCAAATCATGTATACCAGGCCCGTGGAGACTGTTTAAGCCCATATAGTGATTTCTTCAACAAACATACATGATGAGGGCGGTTAGGATCCCTGAAACCCAACGGCTGATGCATATAGACTGTTTCCTTGAGATCACCATGTAGAAAAGCATTCTTGACATCCAACTGATGAATTGGCCAAGTCTTTGAAAGAGCCAAGCTAAGCACAGTGCGAATGGTAGCCGGTTTGACCACCGGACTAAACGTCTCACCACAATCAATTCCAACCTGCTGAGTCTTACCATCACCAACAAGTCGTGCCTTATGTCTAGCAAATGACCCATCTGAATTCTCCTTATGAGCAAAAATCCACATAGACCTGATAATATTAATACCATATGGACGGGGCACCAACTCCCACGTCTTATTATCAATAAGAGCATTATATTCATCACCATAGCAATTTTTCAATTAGGGTCATTTAATGCGGACACAGGATTGCGGCAAGGGGATTTAGAGACATCGAATGTAAATTAAAATGTCTTTTAGGTGTAAAAATACCCCACGACTCAGTGACCTGGTCTATGACTCGAGGAAGAATTGAGGGAATTTTGGGAATTTTCTGGCTCGGGACGGACCGCCAGACGGTGGGCCCGCCGCCCAAATCGGTAAATCTTGGGCTCGGTTTACGGACCAGTTCAGAATTGGCTGGCAGCCCAATTGCTAGAAGCTGTTCGATGGCGGCGTAAAACTGCTGGATGTGGCGTTACTATGGGGCCGTAGGCGATGGGCACTGGAGGATTTTTGGGTACGGGAGATGTCCGAAAAATTCCGAATAATATACGGGGATATTTGGTCATCCAAAAAATTATATGACTTAGGTTCGGGAGTATGAACTTTCGTAAATGGGAATTGAGTTTCATCAAAAATGGCATGGCGATTGATTATGATTTTTTTGAAGGATAAATCAAAACACTTATAACCACGATGATTCGACGGATAACCCAAAAATACACACGGGGTAGACCGAGCCTGAAGTTTGTTAATTGTGGTGGATGGGAATAACGGATAACACAAGCACCCAAAAATCCGAAGGTGAGAATAAGAAGGGTTCTTATTATATAGGATTTTGAGGGGGGAAGAATATGTCAGACCTTTAGACGGAATTATGTTCAGAAGGTAAGTGGCCATTTGTAGAGCATGATGCCAAAAATATGGAGGTATGGAGGCATGTATTAGGAGAGTTCGGACAATGTTATTTATGGAACGAATTTTGCGTTCGGCTTTCCCATTTTGTGAAGATGTATGAGGACATGAAAAACGAAAATTTATCCCATGAGTAGCACAAAATTCTCGAAACTCCCTATTGTCATACTCTTTCCCATTATCACATTGAATATTTTTTATTTCTCTTTCGAATTGAGTACGAATGAACGCTCTAAATTTTATGAAGACGGAAAACACTTGTGATTTATTCGCAATTGAAAACGTCCACAAAAATTTAGAATAATCATCTAAAAAGAGAACATAATATCGATGACCCATTGAACTAAGAACAGGAGATGTCCATAAGTCGCTATGAATAATGTCAAATGGCATAGAAGTATGAGATTTGTAGTCTACAAATGACAACTTAACAATTTTTCCTAATGAACAAGACTGACAAATTGGAGTACGACGCGTACCCTTACAAAAAATAAAGCTATTTTTATCTAAAGCTGATAAAATAGAAGATCCCGGATGACCCAGACGAGCATGCCACATGGAGGGAGATATGGCTGCAAAAGCTGATGGCAAGGCTGGACTCGATGGACTGAAACCAGGCATGATAGGATACAGATCCCCCCTACTATCACACCTCATGAGATGACTCCCCGTCTTGAAATCCTTCACAGAGAAACCGAAAGGATCAAATTCAATGTAAATGTAATTGTCATTTGTGAACTTTCTGACAGACACTAAATTTTTAATCAATTTAGGAGCATGTAAAGTATTTTTCAAGAGGAGTGGTGGATTGGGAGGAGATAATGTTTTCTGACCATACCCTAGAATTGGAATAGAACTGCCATTACCAACAATTATCCCCCGAGGGGTGCTCAAATTGGAATAAGATGAGAGAGTACCTGATTCGGAAGTCATGTGAGTAGTGGCCCCGGTGTCCATGTACCAATTTGGGTCCGGTTGAGACAATCCCAACGTGTGCATCGCGGCCTCGATATCGGTCTAAGTGGGGCCTGCTGCATGGTGGGCTTACGGAGGTCTGGGCCTAAGGACTCCTGGCCGTCTTTGGAGGCGGCGTAGCGTTGTGGGTGCCATTCTTTGGGCGGCTGGCGATGGGCCGCCAATGTTGGGTATTGGGCTTGGACTGTTGGCCAGCCGGCGTGAAGCTTCTTTGGAGGGTGCGGGTTCCACTGCCAATAGCCCCACTGCTGGGCCCACGGTGGCGGCGACCCACTGTACCCTGGATGGGACCCACCGCCTGCTTGTTGATCACCGGAACCGCCACCAGAACCGCCTCGTTTTCCCCCGCGGTTTTTGTTATTTTTGCGATTATTCTTGCCGCCACCATTATTATGGTTTTGGCCCGAATTATTAACAAAACCCGAAGAACTAGGAGAGGATGCCACCATGACAACTGGGCTTGCTCCGGTAGCCGCCTTTTTAGCCAAATCGGCTTCTTCCAACGTCAGCATGGAGCGGGCTTGATGAAAGTCGGGAAGAGGGTTGCTTTGGCGAAGGAGAGTTCCAACACCATTATAAGCCTCCGAAAGACCGGCAACCAACTGTAGAACTAGACGATTATTTGTTACTGGTGCGCCAACATTACAGAGTTGATCCGCCAACTTCTTTAGTTTCTTGTAATATGCAGAAACGTTCGAAAATACGTCCATTCGAACGAGAGAGAATTCCTGCTCGAGTGTGACGACACGGGAATGTTGGTTGTCTTGGAATATGTCACGCAATCTATTACATGCAGCCATAGCCGTGGTATCGGGCTCTATAATCGTCTGTAGAAGGTCCACTGAAATAGTGGCGTATATCCACCGAAGAACGGTAGCATCAAGTGTAATCCATAACTCCGGATCCTCCGCAAGAAGGGGTCTAGCGGGAGGAATGATGTGATGAAGAACTTGATAAGATATAGCGTGAATTTTAAACAACTCCGCCCACGTTGCATATTGAACGTTTTCCATCTCAAGGACAATAGGGACACTTAGCTTGATATTGGAAACCGTGAGGGCAGGGTGAAAATTGTTCTTAGACATATTTGAAAGAACAAGGAAGGAGGTTAAATTTAATAGAGGGTTTTGAGAGCGAAAGACAAAATTTTGGAGAGAAAACCCGAGGGGGGTTCTCGGCCACAAGGCAAAAGTTGAGAGAAAACTTTTGTGTAGACCTAGTCTCTTGATACCATGAAAGAAATAATCCCCTTAATTATTTTCATTGATTGAATAGCTATATATACAAGTTACATATTTCCATAATAGGAAAATCATTTTCCTATTCTACTTCTAAATTCTTATTCTACCATAATTCTAACTATACAATTATGGTATGTGTATAACACTAATTAAGATAACTTTTACACTACAATATACTACAAATATATATACCATATATACAATATTGTTTTGTAATTAATCTGGCTGAGAATGGGTTTGAGCCTTCTTTGAGCATTCTTTGAGAGCCCACTGTTATCGCACTTGGTCAGTGGCCCAAATTCGTGACCGATTTAGTCCATCAATATGTTGGGTTGCACTGGCTGGTGGCCCAGCTGCTGCACTGCTTTAGTCCATCAATATACATGTGATATACACTGCTGTATATTCAGTGTATATCACATGTATATTGCTTTGTTTAACACTGATGTTCCTCGCCTCTCTGTATAAATAAAGAATATCTCATGTTAACATATTTGGATTTTCCACACTGTTATCAAAATCTCCAAATATTTAGAAAGAAAAAAAAAACTAATGAGTAAACTTCTAATTGGACAATTAAGCTGTTGAATTAATGTGTACTAAAATTTTACGTTATATATGCTTCATGTCAAAACTATATATATGAAATGGGAAAGAGGAGGTCCCGGAAGGAAGACGAAAGGTAGGGCAGATCCTCGTTTTTTCTATTGTTTTCATTTCAAAAGCTTTTTTTATTTGTTTAAGTTTACTCCCTGTGTCTTCGTTTTATTCGTCACTCTGGTATATGAATTATATGTGCCTTTGGCTGTTAGGTTGACCATCAATTTTGTGTTTAAATGACACATATAAATCAAGGTAACAACTTTATAATATTGGCTTTGTCAACTTACTGTGTTGATTGCCAAGAATGTTTGATCTAACAACAACAACTAGTTATGAGCTTCGTGTCTAAATTCATATATTCAAACATGTCAAAAGCCTTACTCATATATAAAACTTCTGAAAATTCTTATGCGAAATACACTTTTATTTGTTAGTTCTCTCTGGATTCTTAACTAGCATTAACAAACTAACAATATGATCTAAACAGAGCAACAATAACAATTAACAACAATAATAATGTCAATAACGTCGATATGATCATTAATTTCTTTTCTTGCCTCAAGAAAAGAGCAATCATATTCTCTTTCAAACGAAGAACCTTTACATCCATTCATAGAATTCGAGCTCGAGTAGTACCTCGAAATAATAGATAAAAAATTGATCAATTACATAAGATGACCTGTTGTAAATATGTGGATGACCATTAAGTAAACTTGGCAACCAAGTTTACTTGGACAAGTTTGCTTGGCCATCAAGTAACCTCCTCTATAAATAGGAGGTTCATTTATAATTTTGTATATCAGTAAGAAGTTGAATAATATATCAGTCTCTCTCTATATACTTGTCTTTGTTGTATTTACTTTATAGTTTTTATTTAAAACACGTTATTAACACGAAACTCTGTCATCTAGAGCAAATACTTTGAAAGCCTTGAAGGTATTGACTTTCTTTTCTTCATTAATGGCTAATATTTCTAAACGTGAATTTGTTGTCCTGGATATATCAGGCAAAGGTTACATGTCTTGGGTGCTTGATGCAAAAATTCATCTTGATGCGATGGGTATGACAGATACCATCAAAGATAAAAATTAGGCATCAAATCAAAATCGTTCCAACGCAATGATATTCCCCCGCCATCATCTTGATGAGGGCTTGAAATTGAAATATCTCACTGTTAAAGATCCTCTTATGCTGTGGAATAATTTAAAAGATAGATATGACCACTTGAAGATGGCCATACTTCCACAAGCACGTTTTGATTGGATCTATTTGAGGCTACAATATTTTAGATCCATTTGTGACTATAATTCCTCCATGTTCAGAATTATTTCTCTGCTAAAATTCTGTGGTGAAAATATCACTGAACATGATATACTGGAGAAAACATTCTCCATTTTTTCTGCCTTGAGTATGCTCCTGCAGTAGCAATACCGAGAGATAAGGTTCCAGAAATATTCTGACCTAATTACACATCTTTTAGTTCGTTGAACAACATAATGAACTATTAATACGAAATCATGAAAATTGACCTACTGGCAGTATCTCATTCTCTAAAGTAAATGAGGCAAACTTTCACCAATCTAGGCATGGAAGAGGTCGTGGCCTCAGTCGTGGTCATGGACGTGGTCGAGAAATAAATTCTAATCATAGTTGTCGTTCTGCACCAAATAATACCCTTCAACACTAGCAGTGTAAAAAAGAAGGATGAAAAGCATGAAGCGGTGCAAAAGAAAAGTTCAGAAAATAAATATTAACGATGTGGAGGAAAGGGGAACTGGGCACGTACCTGTCATACGCCAAAGTACCTGGTTGAGCTTTATCAAGCCTCCCTAAAAAAGACAGAAAAGAATGCTGAAGCAAATTTTATTTCTAAAAATAATGATGACTTTATGTGTTTGAATGTAATTGATTACTTTGCACTCCCAGAAATAGATCCTGTAATCATAAACGAATCTGTAGAAACTTGAAATATGTAATTCATGTTGTTTGTATTATTTAGTATAATCATATAAAAAGATAAGTCATGTTTTGTTTTAGTGATCCGGGTTGTATGGTTATGAGCATTGTGAATAAAATGTAAATCATGTTTTGGTAATGATATTTACTATAATATTCACTTTATCTATATTTTTTCATTTTGAAGAATATATGAAAATTCCTCAAAATTAATCTGGATCAATGATCAATCATGAAGATATTCGTGTGATTGATAGTGGAACAACGCATGTCATATTCAAAAATGCGAAATATTTTTCTCACTTGCTTAGAAAAAGGGAAAATGTTAATACAATTTCTGGTAATTCTAAACTAATTGAAGGCTCCCAAAGAGCTACCATATTTCTACCTAAGGGGACGAAACTTGTTATGGAAGATGCATTGTTCTCTTCTAAATCCCCAAGAAACTTGTTGAGTTTCAAAGATATCCGCCGAAATGGGTATCATTTTGAGACATTGAATGAACTAAATGTTGAATATCTTGGTATTACCAAGAATGTCTCCGGCCAGAAATATATCCTGGAGAAACTACAAACTTTATTTTCTGGCTTGTATTATGCATAAATTAGTACAATTAAAGCACACTCAATCATAAACCAGAAGTTTAATAATTCAAGTACTTTTGTGCTTTGACATGACCAAATAGGTCATCCTGGACCTATAATGATGAGACAAATCATTGAAAATTCAAATGTGCATCACTCAAGAACCTGAAAATTCTTGAAAGTGGTGAATTTTAATGTGCTGCTTGTTGTCCAAAAAATTGATAACAAGACCATCGCCAATGAAAGTCGGCCTCGAATCCCCTACCTTCCTAGAGCGTATACATGGAGATATATGTGGACTTATTCACTCACCCTCTGGGTCATTTAGATATTTTATGGTCATAATAGACGCATCTTCAAGATGGTCCCATGTGTGCCTCATATCGTCTCGCAACCCGGCGTTTGCGAAATTATGGACACAAATAATACGCTTAAGTGCACAGTTTCCCGATCATCTCATTAAGGCTATACATCTCGATAATGCTGGAGAATTTACATCTCAAGCTTTTGATGATTATTGTTTATTAGTTGGGATAAAAGTTGAACATTCTATAGCTCGTGTTCATACTCAAAATGGTCTTGTTGAATCATTTATTAAGTGCTTGCAATCAATAGCAAGACTACTACTTATGAAAACATGGTTGTGCACTACCGTCTGGGGCCATATTATCTTATATGCAACATCACTTATTCATCTCAGATCGACTCATTATAATAATACTCTCTGTCACAATTAATATTTTGTTTTGAACCAAATATTGCTCATCTTCAAATCTTTGGTTGTGTTGTATATATGTTGGTTGCACCACCACAGTGCACTAAGATGGGCCCAAAGAAGGTTAAGAGTATATGTTGGGTTTGAATCACCCTCTATTATTAGCTACCTTGAACCATTAACGGGAGATTTATTCACTGCTCGATTTGCAGATTGTCAATTTGATGAAATGAACTTCTCACAAATGGGAAGAGAGGAAAGAAATTAAAAGAAAATTGCGTGAAAAGTTTCATCACTATCTCATTTTGATCCACGTGCCCATATATGTGAATAGGAAATCCAAAAGATCATTCACTTATAGAAAATAGCAAATCAAATGCCATACGCATTTAATGATTTGAAAAGAATAACTAAGTCACATATCCATGTAGAGAATGTGCCTATTCGAATTGATGTCCCAGCAGGACCATCTAATAGTGTCATAACTTCTGAATCCCATACACGCCTGAAATGTGGTAGACCATTGAGTTTCAAGGATAAAAATCCTAGAAAAAAAAGCACGAAAAATGATCAAAATGGAACTACAAAAGAATATCATGAAGAGAATCAAATTCTGACTAATCCTGATATTCCTGAAGATATCAGTGAACCCGATACTCAAGTGAATAAAGAACCTTCGTTAAGTTCTATTGGTAATGGGATAGAGATAAATCGATAAAAATTATGACGAATAACGTTTTTGCATATAATATTGCAATGAATATTATAAAAGACAGTGAGGATCAAGAACCTTTATCTATCGAAGAATGTCGACGAAGTGTGATTGGCCAAAATGGCAAGAGACAATTCAATCAGAATTGAATTCACTTACTAAACGCGAGGTTTTTTTGGATCAGTAGTCCAAACGACTGATGGTGTAAAACCGGTTGTCATAAATGGGTCTTTGTGTGAAAAAAAGAATGAGAAAAATGAAATTGTGAGATACAAGACACGCCTTGTTGCACAAGGATTCTCTCAAAGACCCGGTGTCGACTATGAAGAAACATATTCACGTGTTATGAATGCAATAACATTTCAATATCTCATCATTTTAGCTATACATGGAAACCTTGAAATACATCTTATGGATGTGGTTACAACTTACCTTTATGGATCACTTGATAATGAAATTTATATGAAAGTCCCAGGAGGATTAAAGATGCCTGAAACATATAGTTCAAAATCTCGGAAAACGTACATAATCAAATTACAACGATTATTATATGATCTAAAACAATCAGGGTGCATGTGGTATAATCGCCTTAGTGAGTACTTGATAAACGAAGGTTATACAAATGATGTCATTTGTCCGTGTATTTTTATTAAGAAAATAAAATCAGAGTTTGTTATACTTGTTGTTTATGTTGATGACATAAATCTAATTGAAACTCCAGAAGAGCTCCAAAAGGCGATTGAATATTTAAAGAAAGAATTTGAGATGAAAGATCTCGGGAAAACAAAACATTATCTTGGTCTGCAAATTGAACATTTAGAAAATAGGATCTTTATCCATCAATTTTCCTATACTGAAAAAGTTTTAAAATGATTTTACATGGACAATGCACATCCTTTAAGTACTCCAATAGTTGTTCGCTCACTTGAAGTGAGTAAAGACCCGTTCCGACCTCAAGAAGAAAATGAAGAGCTTATTGGTCCTGAAGTACCATATCTTAGTGCCACTGGTGCACTTATGTATCTTGCTAATGCTACAAGACCTGACATATCATTTTCTATTAATTTACTATAATTGACCCTTGTGGTCCGGCCCTTTCCGGACCCCGCGCATAGCGGGAGCTTAGTGCACCGGGCTGCGCTTTACTAGCAAGATATAGATCTTCTCTTACACGGAGGCATTGGAACGGAATTAAGCATATATTGCGATATCTAAAGGGAACTATTGATATGAGTCTGTTTTATGCTAACAAAGATAGTGCAAATCCTGTTGGTTATGCAGATGCAGGTTATTTATTAGACCCATATAAAGCTCAGTCTCAAATGGATTATCTGTTTACATACGGAGGTACTGCTATATCATGGCGATCTACAAAGCAGTCCATTGTTGCTACTTCTTCGAATCATGCTGAAATAGCTATTCATGAAGCAAGTAAAGAATGAGTGTGATTAAGATCAGTAATACATTTCATCAGAGAAAGATGTGGCCTGAAGTGTGATACTCATATACCCACAGTATCATATGAAGACAATGTTGCATGCATAGCTCAATTCAAAGGAGGCTTCATTAAAGGAGATAGAACGAAACATATTTCACCAAAATTATTCTTCACACATGATCTCCAGAAGAATGATGATATTGATGTGCAGCAAATTCGTTCAAGTTACAATCCTACATATTTGTTCACCAAATCATTGCAAACTTCAACTTTTGAAAAGATGGTATTCAAGATTGGAATGCGAAGATTCTGACATCTGATTTGTGGTCTTCATCAGGGGGAGTAGAATACGCGTTGTACTCTTTTTCCCTTACCTAAGATTTTATCCCATTGGGTTTTCTTGGCAAGGTTTTTAATGAGGCAGCTCTCAAAGCGTATTACTAGATATGTGTACTCTTTTTCCTTCCCTAGGACTTTTTTCCCACAAGATTTTTCCTAAGAAAATTTTAACAAGGCACATCATTCATTAATGGACATCCAAGGGAGAATGTTATAAATATGTGGATGACCATTAAGTAAACTTGGCAACCGAGTTTGCTTGGCAACCAAGTTTTCTTGGCCATCAAGTAACCTCCTCTATAAATAGGAGGTTCATTTGTATTTTTTTATATCAATTTAAAGTTGAATAATATATCAGTCTCTATATATATTTGTCTGTATATTTACTCTATAATCTTTATTTATAAAACAACCCACATAATGAGCTCGGGGATATTTCTCTTTCAGTTGCGGCCATTGTACAGATAACTGATCGGCCATGCGTAGGTTGTAAAGAAGCAAACCACTCAAAGACAGCTTCCTGACTCTGGCAATGCTCTCCACATAGAAAATTGATGACCACTTAATTCCTAAAACCTGAAGCAAGTTGAACTTTCGATTAGCACCAACTCAAATGTCACCTTGAAATTAGGAGAAGATATGGGAGAATTAATCCAATTCTGATCCTGGCTAACAAAATAATAACAGGGAACTCAAACTGTCAGCAAGTTCGATATTAGGGTGTATGACTAGTCGAGTTCTTTTTTTCTTTTAGTTTCCCACTTAATGTCCAATACCCGCATTGGCTCCCAACTAACCCAGATTCGCCCCATGAAAGGCCCTTAAAGGGGGAAGTGTTTCCTACCATGATTTTGTTTTTATATCCAGGGCTCAAACCCGAGACCTCTGGTTAAAAGTTCTAGTATTTTATTTTTTAGTCATCTTTACAAGGAATGGGCTAAGCGGGCCTGGAGAGGCAACGAAACAAAATAAGCTCAAGGAATTTTAGAGGATAAGAGTTCTAGACAACATCATGCCATGATACGTCAAGGCAAACATTTATGGACCTTCAAGAAAGCATAAAATGGTCCAAGTCTTAAGCGTGCTTTCTGTCGTCCTAAACAATTGAAAATACAGGAATAGACATGACGTTAAGATCAAGGTAGTATGATCCAAAATTTTCTAAATCAGGATGTTAACAGATATTGTGCATGTAATCAGTACGCTAGCATCCAACTGAACTGTACAAGTAAATTAAATGAACAAAAGATTACCCTCCAATAGACAAACCTTACAAAGGAAGGCAATTACACATAGTGGAATACGGGTGCCACGGCCATTGCACAGAATCTGAAACAAAGTACCAAATATAGATAAGTTAGAAGACCATGAGATAAAAATGAAAACGTATCTGAAGAGTGATAATTTCGGTTTTAAAGGGGGAGGGGAGTCAAAAGTAATATGAGAGGTTCGTCTGATGTCACTTGAGGTCTGATTTTGATCATTAACCACAATGCATGTGCAATCGCAATCAATGTGGTTCCGAGCGAGGTTATATACGATTGACCAACCTCTCGACTTCGATATATCTGCATGAACTCAGCTCCCCCTACTTCCTCAAGTGCTTCCTAGAATAAGAAGTAGCCTATTAATATTGATAGAGAATATATTAATATTCTCAATATATTCTATAATTATTATTCTAGTGTGATTATAAAAAGTAGGGATTCTTCTCCAATTAGGTTTGTAAATTGTAAATACCTATATATATTATATTAATGAGAAGCCTCCAACCAAGGAGAATTACACTATTCTACATGATATCAAAAGCCAAATCCTAACACCCTAAATTCTTTCTTTTTTCGGCCGCCCAACCTCCCCCCCCCCTCTCTTTCCAGCGGTAACCCCCCCCCCCAAAACCTAAAGAATTTTCGCCGCCCCTCCCCTCTCTTCCCAAACTTCCGGCGGCAACTTGGGTTCTCATGATTCCTCCTCCTCCACACAAGATGTCACACATCCTCCTCCTCTATCATTCCCTTTCATCTGGCCTTCGCCGTTACAAAT
The DNA here is from genome assembly GCA_029783415.1 of Anisodus acutangulus. Lineage (NCBI taxonomy): Eukaryota > Viridiplantae > Streptophyta > Magnoliopsida > Solanales > Solanaceae > Anisodus > Anisodus acutangulus. The sequence continues at coordinate 36,559,094 of CM056508.1, forward strand.
ATCAAGAACTTTATCCCTTTGGTTCTTGATCAAGAAGATGGACAATACTCTTCGTGGGTAGAATTATTTCAAATTCATGCTTGTGCCTACAACGTTCTTGATCACATCGACACCACCATACCCCATTCGCCTGACGTTGACAACACAACGTGGAAAAAACTTGATGCTATCGTCAAACAATGGATATATGGCACCGTATCCAAGGATCTACTTCATACTATTATGAAGAAAGGTGCTTCGGCTCACGAACTATGGACAATACAAGATAAAATCTTTCAAGACAACAAACATACTCGTGCCTTCTATTTGGAGGAATAATTCAATAACACCCGTCTTGAAAACTTTGCTAATATGTCCGACTATTGCAAACAATTGAAATTTGTTGCCGATCAATTAGCTAATATAGGCACAACGATTTCAGAAACAAAGATGATTTTGAAACTAATAAATGGTTTGCCAAAGGGTGAGTACGACACACTTGCGATGATGATTCAACAAGTCGATCCCCTTTCTAGTTTTAACAAGGCCCGGTCACAATTGCTCTTGGAGCAAACTAGGCGTGTCAAATCTAACGAACATAATCAAAATGCGTTGGTAATTGATGCACTGGTGACCACTACCACACCCATCGGCCAACCGTAGAACATGGACAACCAACAGCCGCGGTGGCGGCAGGGGCAGAGGCTGCGGTAACGGCCGTAGTGGCAAGGGAAAAGGATACGGGGGACGATCTAGTTTCAGTGGCCAACCACAGCAGGCCCAATACCTATCTCAGTGGGTCGGCCCACTGCCTTGGCCTATTTCCTGAACGTAGGCCTCGCCCCCATAATCCTACCCGAATGTCTCGGCCCAAGGCACTGCCAGGTGGCAGCAACTCAGTATTCTAGGCCTTCCTCCAGGCCAACGTTTGATGGCCCATCCGCAATAAGCCCACTTCTCGGTGGCCCAACAGCAACAACGACCGTATGACCTCGTTACCCCTACCGAGCTAGGCCACGTCTACATCACCATGAATTTACAGCAACCCGACGATGCCTGGTATATAGATACGGATGTCACATTCCACCTCACTCGTAACTCTGGTAATCTTCCTCAACTGTTTAATTTGAAGAATCCTCAATTTATTTTGGTCAAAAATGGTAATCGCATTTCAATTCAAGGCTATGGCACCACTCAAACTCCACCACCTCACCTTCTATTTTCCCTCAAAAATGTCCTATATGCTCCTAATATTATTAAAAACTTAATCTCTATTAGAAAATTTGTTAGTGATAATTTCGTATCTATTGAGTTTGACCATTTTGTTTTTTCTGTGAAAGACCTACGTACGGGGACAACTCTTACGAGATGCAATAGTGTGGGGGACCTATATCATTTCTCTTCCAACTCCATTGCAAGTGTCAATCCACATACATCTCTAGCTGCAATCTCTCCTTCAACCTAGCATAATCGACTTGGGCACCCAGTAGCACCCGTTTTTAACTTTCTTAGAAGTCACAATATGATTCAATGTAATAAAGGGAAATGTACCCACAACTATTATTCTTGTCCACTGCTCCCATCACATCCCACTGCCATTTGTGACAACTCCACTGCCCCACTACACCCGTAATCTTCCACGGCCTATCCACTGATCTCGTGATAACCTCACTGCCCCATTACCACCCGATATTGTCATCGACCCCCAGCCCTCATCGATCAACCCCCTGCCCGCAAGTCCCATTGTCTCCTCACAACCCCACTGCCTGAGCCCCGTCATCCCATCATCGCTTCACTGCCCGAGTCCTCACCTGCCATAAAATACCCAAACAATCCCCATTCCAATGTACCACATGGAAACTTGTACCCAACAGGGGATTTTCAAACCGAAAGTCCATTTTAACCTATCCACTCAAGCCATTTCACATATACCCAAGAACTCAAAATTAGCCAAGCTTGATCCTAATTGGAATGCGGCCATACGTGAGGAGTTTCATGCGCTAGCTACACAGCAAACTTGGAATCTTGTTTCAAAACCAGAGGGGGTCAATGTGATTCGTTGTATGTGGCTATATCATCACAAATTCATGGACAATGGTGATCTTGAACGCTATAAGGCAAGATTTGTGGCAAATGGCACGAGGTAACAAGAGGGAATTGATTATGGTGAGACCTTCAGTCCAGTGGTTAAACCAGCCACCATCCGCACCGTTTTGAGCATTGTTATGGGAAAGAATTGGCCGATTCATCAGTTTGATGTGAAAAATGCGTTCTTACATGGAAATTTGAAAGAAACCGTAGACATGCATCAACCACCTGTCTTTGTGCATCATTTGGTTCCTCAGTATGTCTGTCAGCTTCGAAAGTCACTTTATGGCTTGAAACAAGCCCCCAGGGCTTGGTATGATCGTTTTTCCACTTACATCTTGCTGATTGGGTTCATGTGCACCAAATGTGATAACTCACTTTTTATTTTTCATTGAGGTAATGACACTGCATACCTACTGCTCTATGTGAATGACATCATCTTGACTACCTCCTCAAATGTCCTGAAAAATGAGATTATCACCATGCTCAAATACGAATTTGTCATGACAGACTTGGGTAAGTTGAGTTATTTCTTGGGGATTTTTGTGACTAGATCCAAGAATGAAATATTCTTGTATCAGCATAAGTATGACAAATAGATTGTTTACAAGGCTAAAATGACAAATTACAAGATCATGCTCACTCCAGTCGACTCAAAGTCGAAGCTTAGCGCCGATGACGGGGATCCGGTGCTTGATCATTCTCTTTATAGGAGCCTAGCTGGTGCACTTCAGTATCTTACCTTCACTAGGCCCAATATTGCCTATGTCGTTCAGCATGTGTGTTTGTTCATGCATGCTCACAAGGAGTCTCACTTTACCGCTCTTAAATGTATCATTCGGTACGTCAAGGGTACTCTTAACTACAGATTATATCTTTATCCATCTTCACAGACCATGCTTATATCTTATACGGACGCCGATTGGGGCGGTTGTCCAGACACACGTCGATCCACTTCTAGCTATTGTGTATTTTTGGGTGATAGCCTCATCTCATGGTCTGCAAAAAGGCAAGCCACGCTTTTCTGTTCGAGTGCAGAAGCAGAATATAGAGGCATTGCGAACGTTTTTTTCAAAATTTGTTGGCTCAAAAACTTCCTTCTAGAGCTTCACTGTCCCTTACGTAAGGCATCTCTTGTCTACTGTGATAACATATCTGCTGTTTACTTATCTCATAACCCGGTGCAGCATCAGCGAACCAAACATATTGAGATGGATATTCATTTTGTTCGTGAGAAGGTTGTCATGGGCCATGTTCGGGTGTTACATGTTCCTTCTTTCTATCAATACACATATATATTTACTAAGAGACTTACTCGGCAGTTGTTCCTTGACTTCAAATCCAGTCTCAGCGTCCGGCCTCCTCCCTTCCGATTGAGGGGGTGTGATAGAGAATATATTAATATTCTCCATATATTCTGTAATTATTATTGTAGTGTAATTATGTAAAGTAGAGATCTTTCTCCAATTAGGTTTGTAAATTGTAAACACCTATAAATATTGCATTAATGGAAAGCTTCCAACCAAAGAGAATTACACTATTCTACAAATATAGACAATATAAGGGAAAATATTTCATGATCAGTTAAGGGAGAAGAGCAGAATTATGTGGTGTCGCATATGCATGGGGAACTATGTAACAACTGCAATAGAATCAGCGTTCCTCCGGACCTAAGATTGACAATCCCAATGAACATACAGACTAAAGTTTTATCTCAGAGGCAAAAAGCAAGGGACATATTAGTATGCAGACAACTTATAGCTAAATGTTTCCAACATATATACATGGACTACATCCGCAAAAACATTTTTTTATCTCTTTGCAAACAATAAGTAAAAGGACTTCGTGTACTCCATCTATGTATCTATGTGGTGGAGAAAATACCAATTGTTTGATATATATATATATACATAACTTTATTTAATCTTATGAGAAATCATGAGATTTTTCCTACTAGACTCATGAACTTCAAAAAGCTTTTCGGACTCAACTGTTGTTTGAGCGGCCTTCTATGAATCTTCTTTTCAGATATATTTTGAAAAAATAGACATGGCCAGTCCAGTTTCTAAGATTAGGCTTTACAAGCAACAATGTGTTCTAATTTGAAGATATCCTTAGGTTATGATGGTATTCAAGCCAAACTTGCTGAAATTCCCACCGAGATTTAACATACTTACATACATGGTTTGGCTCGTTAACACTTCTACCGGTAGGAAAAGTCGAGTCTAACACTTCGCATTGAACTCCATGATCAAGCAACACGGAACAAGGATGGAGCTGGGAGACTGATGGCTATATATCTTAGTCACTTAGCAATTAAGGCAATCAAATATTTGGACCTAGTGAGCTAGGTGTTAAAATTCAAAAGGAAACTAAGAAGCCTATTTAAAAACTGATAAAGGTGTTGAAAAAGTCACAATAATCATGTGTTAACAGCAGGGCAGCCTAGTGCATAAAGCATTCTGCATTAGCAGGGTCCGGGGAAGGGTCGCACCCCTAACAGCCTAAAGGGCAGCCCGGTGCACTAAACTCCCGCTATGCGCTGGGTCCGGGGAAGGGTCGGACCACAAGAGTCTATTGTACGTAGTCTTACCTTGCATTTCTGCAAGACGCTGTTTCCACGGCTTGAACCGTGACCTCCAGGTCACATGGCAACAACTTTATCAGCTATTCCAAGGCTCCCCTCCAGCACCCCTAACAGCCTAATGCAAAAATATTATCCTCTCTTGGTACATAGACACAAGGAACCACACACTGTTGTCTTGATATAAAAGGAGTAAACATGTCCATCGGGTAGGGGACCCGCCCGTCCTGGCCCAAAAAAACTAGGGCCAAGGTCAGCTTATATCTGACCCGTAAGCCACCTGATCCGAAAAAGTGGGGACCCAATCATATGTAGGGTCGGGCCAGGGTCAGAATTTTTTACCCACTTGATCCGGCCCGATCACCGACCCGACCCCGACCCGCGTGTCTTTTTAATATAATTTATATTATTTTTTATTTTATGAATATTTATTTTTTACTTATATAGGTGAAGGGACAAACGAAGAAGAATCTATTGATGATGATGACGATGATGATGCTTATGATGAATTATCGTGATGTTGGTTTGTACTTGCCTCTTGTTTGTTTATGGATTTACAGCTAAAAGTGTGGAATCTGCTTCAGTTTTTTTTTGTGTAATTTTTAATGATTTCATGCTTCTGTTTGTTGTAATTTTTAATTGGTGACAAATTATATCAGATAACGGATTGGGTAGAATTGCAGTGTTTGCTTACTGTTTTTTTATAGAGCGAGTCAGGGCCGACCCGTGACCCGTAGGGTCCCCGAAGGGTCAAGACCAGGGTCTGAAAATTTAAAAAAAAATAGGATCAAGATCGAGCAAACAGAAAAAAAAGTCATATGACCCGGCCCGACCCGAGCTTTGTACCGGTCTAAAAAGGAGAAACCAAAGGAAACCACCAAATAAATTAAACTGGTGTACTATAACTTACCGAGCAAGGAATCCTCAAACACGTGTGCTTTTTGGAGACTCATATTATAAGTAGCAGCAACAATATAATACCTCGGCTTAAACCTTTCCATTTAAAGGAGATATAATAAATTTAGCATTTCTGCTGTGTGACCACCTACATTATAGTTTAACTTAAAAAGTCAGAATGAGTATAAACACAAGGCACTATACAGAAAAAGAATTATCAGACATAAAATGAGACCTGAACCCAGAAAAATAAGGGTACTGATGAATCGGCTTGCTGCTCCTATAAACAACATAAAAAATTCGTATCACTAGTGATGACACTAATAGTAAATAGAACTGTGGCATTTGATGATGTCGTGGTGGAGATGCAAAAGTTTCCCTTCTCCATTACAAGAAGCTATGCTCCCTCAGATGAAGATAGAAATCCTAAATTACATTTCAATCAATCAGCAAAAGTGCCAAAACACAAGTTTATAAAGGTAAAGAGAAAATGACAAAAATAGTCCCTGGTGTTTGAGGGTAGGTTCAAAATAGTCTTTTCAGTATACACTGAACAATTTTAATTTTTTAAGTTTGTCAAAAGTTAACATTTTTAGTCTTCGTCAAATATTTTTCGGACTTTATCTGTTAGATTTGATGAGAACTATGAAAATAAAAAGGAAATTAGTGAGATTTTTTTGTAGTTTCTGATGCACAAGATGAGTATGTTTAAATATGTTAAACCCAAAGTGAAAATCTAAAGCTTGAATAGGTATGAGTATGTTTAAATATTCTTTAATAATTAACTACCTTGATAGACGAAATAACTACAACAATAACTGCAAGAACTCAAAGATAAGATTAGAAATGGATACTTTTTGGTGAATCAGATTTGTGCAACTTCCTGCGATGCAGAGATAGCCCTAATCTGTCACAAATGTAGTTATGACTAATTAGTTGAAAGAATTTAAAGTGTCAGTTTAGTCCTTTAATTTTCAGTTATCTTTTATTTAAATGTCTATTAGGTCCTAAAGTTGTCTTTTATGTATTTTCAATTAGGTCCCTCCATTCTGTTAGGAGCAGGGACACGTGTTTTATTTTGAGTAATAGTGTCAGGGTAATTTATACCCGTTATATTGCATTTTGGATCATTATTGGATATAGAAAATTTCTCAACTTTCTCTTTTTCCTTCTCTTTTCTTCCTCTTACTCTCTCCTGCAATTAACAAGAGCAGAACTCTTATTACAATGGTATAAGAGCTCTCAGGCTCGGTTCCGCCGCCGGTGACAACTCCATCATCGGTATTAATGAATATTCTTCGAATATTCACCGTATATTTTGTAACTATGATAGATGTATATTTAAGGTAACTTAGGATTTTGATTGTATTGGAAATCAACCATTTAAGGTAAGTTAGGATTCGTACTGTATTAGGAATCAACCTTTGTACAACTATATATATATTGTGAATAATGAAAGGAATCCCTAAGGGAAATTATTCTATTCTTACTGCCTCCTCTGACGGTTTGAAGAATGAAATCATTGCTCTGCTCAAAACAGAATTTGCTATGATCGACTTGGGCAAGCTCAGCTATTTCTTGGGTATATCAGTGACCAGATCTGCAGCTACTATGTTCTTGTGTCAACGTAAGTATGCAGAAGAGATAGTGTACAGGGCTAAGATGGCAAATTGTAAAATTATGCCAACTCCGGTTGACTCGAAATCCAAGCTCAGTGCCAATGACGGTGAGCCAGTTTCGGATCACACTCTATATCAGAGTCTTGCAGGTGCCCTTCAGTATCTTACCTTCACTAGGTCTGATATTGCATATGTGGTTCAGCAGGTGTGTCTGTTTATGCACGACCCACGAGAGTCCTATTTTGCGGCCCTCAAACGTATTATCAGATACGTTAAGGGCACACTGGACTTTGGACTACATCTCTATCCCTCTGCCCCGAACAAGTTGCTGTCTTACACGGATGCAGATTGTGCAGGATGCCCAGACACACGTCGTTCCACCTCAGGCTATTGTGTATTTCTTGGGGATAATCTTATTTCATGGTCCGCCAAGCGGCATGCCACATTATCCCGTTCGAGCGCTGAAGCAGAGTATCGCGGAGTTGCTAATGTTGTTGCTGAGATTTGTTGGCTCCGAAATCTTCTTTTGGAGCTCCAGTGTCCACTACGAAAGGCGTCTATAGTCTATTGTGACAACATATCTGCCAGCTATATGTCTCATAATCCGGTCCAACATCAGCGGACTAAGCATATTGAGATGGATATCCACTTTGTACGAGAGAAAGTTGCCTGTGGTCAGGTCAAGATATTACACGTGCCTTCCTCTTATCAATATGCAGACATTTTCACAAAGGGACTACCGCGACAGCTCTTCACCGACTTCCAATCAAGCCTTAGCGTTCGGCTTTCTCCCGCTCCGTCTGAGGGGGAGTATTAGCGAATATTCTCCGAATATTCACCGTATATTTTATAATTATGATAGATGTATATTTAAGGTTGTTGGACATTTGCCTTTGGCGGGAGTTGCGTCCGACCAACTTTAACGGCTTAAACACTAGTGTTACGCATGTTGGAGAATCAGGTTCTTCACACGTGCATAATCTACTAAGTAAGTAGATAACCGTAGGGCCAAGGATCGTCAAATTTCGTTGAGAAATGAAAGAGATATTGGTCCACAAAGTGAGGTGTTTGAAGCATGAAAAAGTGTGGTATTGAGATCAATTCTCCCTCATCGGTGGAGGAAGAAAGAATTGTTTTGTTTATAAGTCTCAAAGTTGGCTTGGGGTTTGGGACCCCAAGCTGTATCCCATGTGTTTAAAGAAGGGAGGACCTAAATGTGTTTCGGTTCGAGGAAAGCCCACATGCGCACCGCCGCAGCTCGCCCGTCCCATCCGATCCGGGTCCAGGTTCCGGGTTCTCGGGTTCTCGGGTCGTGGGTCGTGGGCTGTGGGTTGTGGGCAGGGCTTCTTCTGATATTATCTTTTTAGACCAGAATTCTTACATATGTACAGTTTGGACCAGAATTCCTTCATATGTACAGTTGGACCAGAATTCTTTCGTATGTACAGTTTGGTCCCTGAAGTTTCAAGATGTACAGTTTGGTCCCTGAAGTTTCAATAAAGTCAGATTGGGCAGAAACAGAACGTCAACAGCACTCAATTCAGCCATTTATTTTGGCTGAATTACTCTTCCTAAATGCCATCCGTTGCACATCAAATTCACCATTTATTTTGGTGAATTACTACCCCCATAATTGCCATTACTTTGCCAGTAATGTGGGCAGTTCATGAGCCTCTTCTCCAACTATATCAAGGACCCCTTGCACCATTGTTGACACATAGAAAAACAGACGAAAAACAGAAATAAAGAATCAGTTCTTCCTACTACATTCGAGCATTATTTCATTACTCAAAATTCTTCACGGTAACACTTGAGTTTCCTTTGATCATTTGTTCTCTTGTTGTTTTATCTTGGGAGACAATTGTCCAGGACGTAGAAAGGATACATACGGGGCAATATTGTCTTAAAGACATAGTGCAAACACTCGACTCAACATACCACAAACAGTTCTAGTTTATTCTTCAAGTTCTTTGTAATTTCAGTTTATTTTTCAATTGTAATTTCAGTTCTTGTAAGACTTTGCAGTTACTTGTAATTTCCGTTTCCTGCACATTTGTAACCAACAAGTTTAAGACAATATACGCTATCAGAATCGCCGCAACATGGTGAAACATGATCGATGCCGATCTTGCTGCTCGTTGTCGCCACTCAAGGCAACAATGTCGCTTTTCCCCGCTATCGCCACTATCGCCAAGGCAAAGAACTTTGTCGCTTTCATCGGCCGCCGCCTCTTCGTTCAAGGCAAAGAACTCCGCCATCCCGATCGCTGCTTTGCTCCACCTACGCCCCACCATGATCGCCCTGAAAAATTTATGGGCTCAAACTTTAAGAGATTGCAGCAAAAGATGATATTCTACTTGACAGTTTTTGGCATAGCCCGGTTCCTAACGGAAAATCCTCCACAAGCTGGAGATGAAATGGACTATTCGCCTACTGAAACAGGTGAAGGGGGCCTTGGTATCCATGTCGTTAACGGCATGATGATGGTTCTTGATGCGTGGAATCATAGCGATTTCATGTGTAAGAATTACTTACTGAACTGTTTGGCAGACCCTCTCTACATTGTCTATTGCACCGTTGGCACTGCCAAAGAGTTGTGGGAAAAACTGAAAAAGAAGTACAACGCACAAGATGCGGGTACTAAGAAGTTCATCGTTGGAAAATTTCTAAAATTCCAAATGGTGGATAGTAAGACAGTGATGTCCCAAGTCTAGGAATTCCAAATGATTTTACATCACCTGGATTTGGAAGGAATGAAACCAAATGAGCAGTTTTTTGTTGCATCACTGATTGAGAAATTACCTCCTTCGTGGAATGAGTTACTTGAAACTCAAGACAAAGGAGATGACCTTTGAAGAGCTTGTTATCAAACTCCAAATCCAGGAAGATAACAAGAAGGCCTTGCCTAGGGGTAAACCACCTGCTGAGGCAAAGGTAAATCTGGCTGAGGCCAAAGGGAACTCAAGCAAGAAGCAGAAGTTCCAGAAAGACGGCAAGGCCCACGCAGCGGAGATGTTCAGAGGTAACAGTCGCCACTGTGGGAAACCTGGTCATAAGATCAAGGAATGCCGCAAGATCAAGACTGAGCAACAACAGAAAGCCAAGGCTAAAGGCAAGGCGCATGCTAACGTCGTCAAGGACACGCTCCTGGATGACATTATTGAGGAGTTATCGGCAGTGGTACTAGAAGCCAACCTGGTTGAGAATCCGATGCAGTGGTGGATGGACACAGGTGCTACCAGACATATCTGCTCTAACAGAGATGCCTTCTCCACGTACACACCGGTCACCGACAAGAAGTTGTTCATGGGCAACAACGCTTCCTCTGACGTGCTGGGGGTAGGAAAGGTGGTCCTGAAGATGACTTCCGGAAAAGAGCTCACTCTGAATGAAGTGATACACGTCCCAGATATTAGAAGAAATTTAATTTTTGGACCTTTATTGGTTAATGCTGGTTTTAGGCTAATGTTTGAATCCAATAAGTTTGTACTCACTAAGAATGGCACATTTGTGGGGAGAGGATTCGTCTGTGAAGGCCTCTTCAAAGTGAATGACATGTCTGTAATGCGTCCAAGTAATAAAGTTGAACCTTCTTCTTATTTGCTTGAGTCTTCTAATTTATGGCATCATAGATTAGGACACGTTAACTACAAGTCTATCCAAAGGCTGATAAAGATGGAGTTGTTGACGTCTATCGATGTAAACCCTCAACATAAGTGTGAGGTGTGCGTAGAGGCAAAACTCACCAAGCTTCCTTTTTGATCCGTCGAAAGGAATACCACTCTTCTAGAACTTATTCACACAGATATATGTGATTTGAAGTTCGCATAAACTAGAGGGGGGAACAAGTACTTTGTGACATTCATTGATAATAGCACAAGATATTGTTACATTTACTTATTGAAAAGTAAGAATGAAGCCTTTGAAGCGTTTCGACGTTACAAAGCAGAAGTTGAAAACCAACTAAGCCTACGGATTAAATCCATTCGTAGCGATAGAGGGGGAGAATATGTAGCGTCATTTGAGGAATATTGTGCCCAAGAATGCATTGTTCATCAAACGACGGCTCCATACTCACCTCAATCGAACGGTGTGACGGAACGTAAGAACCGCACATTGAAAGAAATGATGAATGACTTGCTTATCAATTCTGGTCTTCCCCAAAACATGTGGAGAGAAGCCGTCCTTACCGCTAATACGATTATTAACAGAGTCCTGCATAAGGGTAAGGACAAAACTCCATATGAATCATGGAAGGAAAAGAAACCCACCTACAAATATTTTAAGGTGTGGGGTTGTTTGGCAAAGGTTGAAGTACCCAAGCCAAAGCAGGTCAAGATTGGGCCTAAGACTGTAGATTGCATCTTCATCGGATATGCAAATAACAGTAGTGCTTATCGCTTCTTAGTGCATAAGTTAGATATTCCATAGATCCACCAGGGTACAATCATGGAATCAAGGAATGCTCTATTTTTTGAAGGCACCTTTCCTAGAAAGGAAAAAGACATAACCTCTCGCAAACAAAGTTATGAACAAAGCTCTCAAGAACCGGGAGTCGTCGACGGCCCAGATCTAGATGATTCAGATCTAGCGGATCTCGAGGTGGCTGAACATCTAGAATCTAGTGTTCCAGATTCTCAGAACTTGGAGACTCCAGAGATGGATCTAAGGCGAAGTAAAAGGGCCAGGAAGGATAAATCCTTCGGTCCTGACTTTGTAGCTTATATGGTTAATGATGAACCAAGGACAATTGCTAAGGAATTATCAACTCCAGAAGCACCGCTCTGGAAAGAAGCTATTGAGAGTGAAATAGGCTCCATTATGCATAACCATACTTGAGAGTTGGTTGATCTTCCTCCGGAAAATAAACCGTTGGGTTGTGAATGGATACTCAAACGGAAATATAAAGCAGATGGGTCTTTAGACAAGTACAAGGCCAGGTTGGTAGTCAAGGGATATCGGCAGACAGAAGGTTTTGACTACTTTGACACATACTCCCCGGTATCCCGGATGACATCCATACGGGTATTCATTGCGATCACAGCTTTGCGTGACCTTGAGATACATCAAATGGATGTCAAGACAGCATTTCTAAATGGTGATTTGGAAGAAGATATTTATATGGACCAACCCGAGGGGTATGTGGTTCAAGGGAAAGAAAAAAAAGTCTGTCGGCTTGTCAAATCTCTGTACGGGCTGAAACAAGCCCCGAAGCAATGGCACAAAAAATTTGATAGTACTCTACTATCGAAGGGTTTCGCCATTAATGAGTGTGATAAATGTGTCTACACGAAAGGTAACTCTGACTCATTTGTTATGATATGCCTGTATGTAGACGACATGTCGATCACATGAAGCAGTCCTAGGGTAATCCTGGAGACTAAGAACATGTTGAAACAATGCTTCGACATGAAGGATATGGGTATCGCAGATGTCATCTTATGGATAAAAATATCTAAGACGTCTGACGGACTGGTCTTATCTCAGTCTCACTACATCGAGGATGTTTTGAGAAAGTTCGAGATGTTAGACAGTTCACCGATAAAGTCACCAATGGATACAAATCAAAAGCTTGATAAAAATTTTGGTGCACCTATATACCAGGATCGATATGCACAGGTGATTGGTAGTTTGATGTATATAACAAACTGCACCCGACCTGATATTGCTTATGCAGTCAATAAGTTGGCTAGGTTTACCCGTAATCCGAGTGATGATCACTGGAAGGCGTTGAATCGGGTATTACAATACCTGAAATACACGTTAACTTTTGGGTTACATTATTCGAGATATCCAGTTGTACTAGAGGGGTACAGTGATGCAAACTGGATATCTGATATAGAGAACACCAAGTCCACCAGTGGGTATGTATTTATAATTGGTGGTGGGGCTGTGTCTTGGAAATCCTATAAGTAAACTTGTATCGCCCGATCCACAATGGAATCGGAGTTTATCGCTTTAGACAAAGCAGGAGAAGAAGCTGAGTGGCTTCATGACTTCTTAGAGGATGTTTCGTGTTGGAACAAACTCGTACCTTCGGTAATGATCCATTGCGACAGCCAGTCGGCTTTAGGAAGGGCACGGAATGCTATGTACAACGGCAAGTCTCGTCATATTCGACGGAGGCATAAGACCGTTAGGCAGCTGATCACCACGGGTATAATATCCATTGTTTACATTAAGTCAAAGGATAATATAGCAGACTCATTGACAAAGGGTTTACCCAAGGATCAGATGGTTTTCCTGTCTAGGGAAATGGGCTTAAAACCCAAAATCTAAGGATCAATACGGTGGTAACCCAACCTTACTAACTTGAGATCCCAGTAAATTGGTTCAATGGGAAAACTAAGCTATAAAGGTTCAGTTGATCGCTTCAGTGGAAGCATGAGCACTTCGGATAGTGATTTCTGTAAAGAAACACCAAATCCAAAGTCGTTCCCATGATAGACGTTAAGTGCTATCTGCAGTATGGGTAAAGGTTAAGTTTTTAAAACCTTTAATAATCCTCAACAGTTGAGGTTAGGTCTTGGGAAACTTTTAATGGTTCCTAACACTTGTGAAGTGGGGTATAGCAGGATACCTTGTAGGAGACCGCCTATTTAAGTGCGAGGACGGGCCGCCTCAAATGAACGCACTTAAGAATCCAAGAAGTTGTCCATGGCCACAACGGACAAAACATTACGAAGAAGAGAGTAAGGGAATTTATTGTGTTGGTACTATTGACTTGGCTTACACTAAACACTTACGGTTCAAGACATCACGTTCACCGCGCAGTAAGTAAGTCCGATGGTATTTAACTATGGAAGGTTCAAAACTGAAGCTACCTCTCCTTATGCAACATCGGTCCGCTGAAATATTACTGGAAATGAAAATGCACCATGTGAGTGAGCCAAAATCTCTTTCAAGAGGGGATTGTTGGAAATTTACCTTTGGCGGGAGTTGCGTCCGACCAACTTTAACGGCTTAAACACTAGTGTTACGCATGTTGGAGAGTCCGGTTCTTCACACGTGCATAATCTACTAAGTAAGTAGATAAACGTAGGGCCAAGGATCATCAAATTTCGTTGAGAAATGAAAGAGATATTGGTCCACGAAGTGAGGTGTTTGAAGCATGGAAAAGTGTGGTATTGAGATCAATTCTCCCTCATCGGTGGAGGAAGAAAGAATTTTTTTGTTTATAAGTCTCAAAGTTGGCTTGGGGTTTGGGACCCCAAGGGGTATCCCATGTGTTTAAAGGAGAGAGGACCTAGATGTGCTTTGGTTGGAGGAAAGCCCACACGCGCGCCGCCATCGTCCGCCAGTCCCGTCCGGTTCGGGTTCCGGGTTCTCGGGCTCTCGAGCTCTCGGGTTGTGGGCTGGGCTTCTTCTAATAATATCTTTTTGGACCAGAATTCTTTCATATGTACAGTTTGGACCAGAATTCCTTCATATGTACAGTTTGAATCAGAATTCTTTCGTATGTGCAGTTTGGTCCCTGAAGTTTCAAGATGTACAGTTTGGTCCCTGAAATTTCAAGAAAGTCAAATTGGGCAGAAACAGAATGTCAACAGCACTCAATTCAGCCATTTATTTTGGCTGAATTACTCTTCCTAAATGTCATCCGTTGCACATCAAATTCACCATTTATTTTGGTGAATTACTACCCCCATAATTATCATTACTTGGCCAGTAATGTGGGCAGTTCATGAGCCTCTTCTCCAACTATATAAAGGACCCCTTGCACCATTGTTGACACACAGAAAAATAGATGAAAAATAGAAACAAAGAATCAATTCTTCCTACTACCTTCTAGCATCATTTCATTACTCAAAATTCTTCACGGTAACACTTGAGTTTTCTTTGCTCATTTGTTCACTTGCTGTTTTATCTTGGGAGACAATTTTCCAGGACGTAGAAAGAATACATACGGGGCAATATTGTCTTAAAGACAGAGTGCAAACACTTGACTCAGCATACCACAAACAGTTCCAGTTTATTCTTCAAGTTCTTTATAATTTCAGTTTATTCTTCAATTGTAATTTCAGTTCTTGTAAGACTTTGCAGTTACTTGTAATTTCTGTTTCCTGCACATTTGTAACCAACAAAGGTAACTTAGGATTCTGATTGTATTAAAAATCAACAATTTAAGGTAAGTTAGGATTCGTACTGTATTAGGAATCAACCTTTGTACAACTATATATATTATGAATAATGAAATGAATCACTAAGAGAAATTATTCTATTCTTACAATCGGAGCTTTAAAACCTCAAAGATGATATACAAACCCTTCATACTCAGCTTGCTGTTTTTGCTTAAAATACGGGGAAAATGTTCGATTAAGTCAAAAGTAATCAAAAGCAGTTACAGTCGCAGCTTAACGAAGCTCATGAAACAAACAAAAAGCTCGAATCGATTTTGTCGACCTTGGCCTTGAACCCATCGACGAGTTCAATGCTAGATTCGCCTATGAACAATGTGAATGCAATATTACGAGCAACACCATATGGAACGCCCTTAGTTGTTGCTACCTACGAGTCCGGCCAAAACGCAGGCTATAAATCTCTATTAACTGTTGTTCAAGCTCTGTTTACTCCTTTGACTTATAGTGTTAGTCGAGTTTTTACCTTCGCACCAGCCCCGTTGTTTTCGAGCCCTCCCCTTTTTAGAAATCCAACCTACTCTTCATCACCTATCCTTAACAATCTTGCACCTATTGTGCATACCCCTGATTTTATAACCAATCAAAGAACTTTGAAGCCTAGAATCAACTTTCCCGAATTTGATGGTAGTAACTCTAGAAGTTGGCTCAAAAAATGTGAAAAGTTTTTTGAACTATTTAATATACCAGACTATGAGAAATTGAGCTATGCTTCAGTGCATATTTGGGAGATAGTGGATGTATGGTTTGATAGTTATATTGTTAACCAAAGGGGGGTTATGACATGGCAAAGGTTTTGTGTGGAGTTGTGTAGGAGATTTGAAAGTATGAGACCCCATGATATTGTAGATGAGTTCAACTTATGTAGGTGGGAAGTGTAGATCAGTACCAAGAAAAGTTTGAAGAGTTGACCAGTTACATGAATATTATCAACCCATTGCTAAATAAGAGTCACTATGTTGCCAGTTTCATTAATGGTCTCAAACTTGAACTCAAACCTCTAGTGAAATTAGCCAATCCCAGAACAATTTTGGATGCATGTGAGATTGCAAAACTGTATGAAGAGTCATTTAGAGCCCTTATCCCTCTTGTCACCCCCAGAAACACACCCCAATAACAAAAACCTCTAGCTATAACTTACCCGAGAAACCCACAAAATCCACCAAACAAACCCTCTTTTGCTCCAAACACCCAACAGTCTTTAAGACTAACATACCCTCAACAAAAACCAACAGTAAGGGCTCCATTCAAACCAAACAACTTATGACCCAACCTTTAAGCCTTAAAAAAGCAAGACCTCTGTTACAGATGCAAAGAAAAGTACCATCTTAGGCACCAATGCAAACAAAGAACACTTCATGCTATGGAAGAAATAGAGGAGGAGTAAATTGGAGAATGACAGGAAAAGTTTTTGGATGTGACTGAAACTCTGGAAGATGTTATGGAGGAGCAAGCTAAGATTTCTACAAATGTGTTATTGGGCTTGAGAAACTCTGACAGTAAAGTATCAACTATCAAGATCATAGGACATGCTAAGAAAATACCCATGACAGTGCTGATTGACAGTCACTCAACTCATTTTTTTGTTGACCCCACCTTGTAAAGATGCTGATGTTACCAGTTCAACCCGTGATAAGGCCTATGAGAGTGGTAGTTGCTAATGGACAAGTAATGAGTTGTAATATGAAATGTCCCTCATACAATTGGAAGATGCAGGGAGAACAATTTGATTTTAGACTGAGGTTACTGAAGGTATGACATGGTCCTAAGGATGGATTGGATAGATAGGGTGGCACATGTGATCCTACACACAAGAACTCACAATCTAAGTTTCATGTCTGAGGGGAGAATAATAACTTTTTTATGGGGTGGCTGCAAAACCTGAAGTTACCACAATTGACACTGAGGCCTTAAGAAGGATGCTGCAATATGGCACTTGTGAGGTTGTTGCTAAACTAGCTATGGTGTCTATTGATTCAGTTAAGTTAAGGGTGAGAATAAAGTGCATCCACGAATTACCAAGTTGTTGAAGAAATATAAAGATATTTTTAAGGACCCAACTGAATTACCACCACAAAGGGCTTGTGATCATGTCATAAACTTGGTACCTGGGGCTCAACCTTTTAATCTTAGGCCTTATAGGTACTCTTTTGATCAAAAGAATGTCATAAAAGATATTACAAATGACATGCTAAAGGCTGAGACTATCGTACCAAGTCAATCTTCGTTTGCCTCCCCAGCCTTACTAGTGAAGAAAAAGGACTCTACTTAGAGATTATGTATGGAGTATAGGAGGTTGAATAGCTTGACAGTCAAAAACAAGTATCCAATCCCTATGGTTGATGATTTACTAGATGAACTATTTGGTGTAACTGTATTTTCTAAGGTGGACCTTAGAGCTGGTTACTACCAAGTGAGGATAAAGACTGGGGAAGAGTCTAAACTGCCTTTAGGACTCATCATGGCCTATGGCAGTTTAGGGTCATGCCCTTTGGTTTAACTAATGCATCAGCCACATTTCAAGCTCTTATGAATGATGTGTTTAAGGAGCAATTGAGAAAGTTCATACTAGTATTATTATTTTTTTGATATCTTAGTTTATTGCAAAGATATGGGTGAGCATTTGGTGCATTTGGAGACTGTTTTGAAGCTGTTAGAAAGAAACAGGTTGTTTGCAAAATAAAGTAAATGTGATTTTGGGCAGGCTCAAGTGGAGTATCTTGGGCACATTATTTCTAATCATAGTATGAGTACTGACCAATCCAAAGTATCAGTAATGTTGGATTGGCCACAACCTTAGAACTTGAAGGAACTGAAAGGTTTTCTTGGCCTAATTGGTTATTATAGGAAGTTTATGAAGATGTATGCTCAAATCAGCAAGCCCTTAACAAACTTGTTGAAAATGGGTGACTACACATGGTCCCCTGAAGCTACACATGTCTGAGGTACCAGTACTTATCTTACATGATTTCAATAAGGTCTTTATCCTAGAACTAGATGCTTGTAATATTGGATTAGGAGTTGTGTTAATGCAAGATAAGAGGCCTATTGCGTTCATGAGTCAATCACTAAGCAAGAGGAATCAAGGCCTTTCCACCTATGAAAAAATTGATAGCCCTTCTTCAAGCAGTAGATAAATGGAGACACTATCTCCATCCCAAGTACTTTATTATCAAAACTGACCACTTCAGTTTGAAGTTCTTACAAGATCTGAAGATTACCACTTCATTGCAACATAAAGAGTTGACTAAACTTATGGGCTTGAGATTTGAAATCCATTACAAGAAAAGAGTTGAGAATGTAGTGGCAGATACATTATCTAGAAGGGTAGAACAACAGAATGAAGGATAGGATTCCAAGTGCATGGTAATTTCACAAGTTCTACCAAAATGGATGGAAGAGATCATTGCTAGCTATGAAGGTGATCAAGAAGTTCTTCAAGCTATCTCTAACTAGAGCACCAATACTGATAATAGGGATGTTGCTTGGCAAAATGGAGTTTTGAGACACAAAGGTAAGGCTTGGGTTGGAAAGAAGTGGGTCACTCAAAAAACATCAGTCATACACAACTCTGGATTGGGAGGTTATTTAGGCATTTGCACTACATAGCAAAGAGTGAAAGCAATATTCTACTAGTTAGCTATGATTGAAACTATTAAAGCAGTTGTTCAAGAATGTGATACATGTCAAAGAAGTAAGGATGAACAAGTAGCCTATCCAGGGTTATTACAACCTTTGTCTGTACCTGAAAGAGCATGGGAGTACATATCCTTGGATTTCATTGAAAGTTTGCCTAAATTTGAAGGACAATATATTATTCTGGTAGTAGTGGATATGTATAGCAAGTATGCTCATTTTATTGCTTTATCTCATCCATTTACTGCATCTCAAGTAGCTAGATTATTTTTAGATAATGTCTACAAGCTACATGGTTTGCCTAAGAGTATAGTTTCTGTCTGGTAGAGACAATATTTCTTAGTAACTTTTGGAAAGAACTCTTTAAAAATTTGCAAGTACAGTTATTACATAGTAGCTATGCCTATCACCCTCAAACTGATGGGCAAACTGAAAGGCATAATAGGTGTCTTGAGAACTATTTAAGTGTATGACAGGGCATAAACCAAAGGAATGAAATAAGTGGTTGTCTTTGGGTGAATTCTAGTACAACAGTAACCATCAGACTTCCCTCAACATGACCCCATTCAAGGTACTCTATGGATATGATCCCCCACAGCTCTCATTTGAACTAATAGCACAGTCCAAGAGGGAATTCATTGATCAAGTGTTGAAGGCAAGACAAATCATGGCCAGGATAATTTAGAGAAGGCCTAAAATAGAATGAAAGTCAATGCTGATAAGAAGAAGATTAAAAGAGAGTTCAAAGAAGCTGATTGGATGTTCTTGAAACTACATCCATACATGCAAACATTTATAGCAGTGAGGAAAAGTTTGAAATTGGCATCCAAATTTTATGAACCATATAAGATTGTGAAGAAAATTGGGCTTGTCACTTATAAACTGGAACTGCCTACAACTGCTAGGATCCACCCAATGTTCTGCATGTCACAATTGAAGAAGAAAGTTGGTGCTCATGTTGTTTCATCCATAGATCCTACTATATGTTCTCCAGGGAAACCCTTAGTGAAACCTACAGCTATACTTGACAGAAGGATGGTGAAGAAGGGAAATAAATCAGCTACTCAAGTCTTGGTGTAATGGGTAAATTTGCTACCAGAGGAAGCAACATGGGAAGATTATCAGTTCATGAAGTCTCAATTTCTAGGTTTTGATGATTCTTGAAGACAAGCCAAATTTTAAGGGGGATGGAATGTCATAAATATAGTTGTGACTAATTAGTTGAAAGTATTTAAAGTGTCAATTTAGTCCTTTAAGTTTCAATTATCTTTTATTTAAATGTCTATTAGGTCCTAAAGTTGTCTTTTATGTATTTTCAATTAGGTCCCTCCATTTTGTTAGGAGCAAGGACACATGTTTTATTTTGAGTAATAGTGTCAGGGTAATTTATACCCGTTATATTGCATTTTGGATCATTATTGGATATAGAAAATTTCTCAACTTTCTCTTTTTCCTTCTCTTTTCTTCCTCTTACTCTCTCCTGCAAGTAACAAGAGCAGAACTCTTTTTACATAATCATGAAGATTTGACCGGAACATCGAACAATACACCTCACAAAAGTAGACTATTTTCGCTCTGATCTGGTGTTTTTGTGGCTATTTCAGTGGAACTTTGATCGACAATGATAGAGCTGTTTTAGTGGATTTTGCGGGTGGATTTTAGTGGTTTTAGGTGGGACGATGACGGTGATATGGTAGTGACCTAGTGGAGATGGCTTCAGTGAAAAGGATGTGAGAGGTTGCCGGTGGTTTGGTGGCTTTTAGCTAGCGTTTGGCCCGATTTAAAAAAAATGAAAATTTTGATTTGGTTGAAGTTTTTTAGAATGTGTTTGACCATTGTTTTTCAAAACATATTTCATTTTTTTAGAGTAAAAATGAACCATGACATATACCCATAAATTCTAAAAACTATCAAGAATATTCAATCATACTGAACAAACATACTTGTTAATTCCAAATTATTCATGTATTTTAGTTTTATTGTTAAATTTGGTCTCAATACTCTTATTTTACTAATTTTGTAATTTTTTTTATTGAATGCATCTCAATTTGTGTAATTTTATTTTTGAATTGCACTGTTTTCTGCGTTTCAATTTGTACAAAATGTGTCTTTGGCTATGAAGACTCAATAATTAGTTATTGAACGTTACAAGCAGTGACATAACTTTTGAGATTAAAATAATAGTGACTGCTTAGAAGATTGCTTCAAGCCTTCAATAATTGGGTCATAAAAATGGTTTTTTTTTTATAAAATATAAAAGTATAAAAGTTTAGGATAATTTTTAAAATTTTCAATTAGGCCAAAACATAGATCTTGGCCCAAAAACAGATTTCAGCCCGAATTTGGAATTTAAAGATTTGTTTTCAAAATTCTATCATCCTTCCATTTATCCACATCTTTTTTTTTTTCTATTTTGCTTTACAACTTAGAATCAGATTTCTTTTTTTGATGAGGATAACTAAGTTGACACGCCGGAGTTAGCTGCTGGCACAACAGGGTGGTGCCTTACTGCACCGTAGGCGGACGCGCATTTAGAAAGCCTGATCTCTATTTTTCAGCAACTGAACGGGAAGTGGTTTAAGAATAAGAAATGACTGACGAATCGGATACGCTCGCCCAGCGAGAAAGGCCCTTGACCCTGCCAACCAAGTATCAAAAAGAAAGAAGTTCAAAATCTGTCAAAATTTTATCGTCAACAAAGATTCAAATTTTTTTTTAAAAAATATGCTTCCAAAATCTATAGCCAAAACGGTTGAGAGAAAATAAATGCTTCTCGGAGTAACAGCTGCTGTGTTTTCCTAAAGCTAAAAAAACTAGCTTTTTCGCACAATTTTATAAAAAGCACTTTATTGTAGAAGTTTTGCCTAACATGCAAGGGTTTTTTTCCTATTGTCTAGATGCTGCTGACAAAGTTGTTCTTGTGTTATAAGCTTCCTCTGTTTATTCTTATTTAGCTTTTACGTTTTGAGAACTTGAGAAGGCTAGTAAAAATGAACATATTCTTTTCATTTTTGGTATTAAATTCCAATCTTGAAGGAAGCATAAATTTCATGAGAAAAGAATATTAAGATCGTCCGAGAAAACAAAAGAAAATTTGATTCTTTAAATAAAATAATAATTTTCTCTCTCTAATAATTCAACTATCCTATTAAGTACCTATCACGTTTTATGGCTACTACTTTGAACTAGGGTTGGCGGTGGCGGACAGTCGACCGACCCGAGCCCGTCCGGTCCGCCCGACCCGCAAAAAAAAAAAAAAAAAATACGGGCGGGACTCGAACTTCGGGGCGGGGACGATGTCTCGTCCCGCGAGACCCGAGCCCGCCCAGCCCGCGAGACCGACCCCGCCCCAAGCCCGCCCCAGGCCACCCCGACCGACCTTTGCAAAAATGGTCATGCACCAAGGCCATTTTAGATTATGGCCGTTGGCCAACGACCATTTTAGCCCCCCCCCCCAATCCCCTACCCCTTAATATTTATTTTTAACCCATAAGTTATTATATTTACACTTTAACCCAATTTTTCAACTATAAATAACTCATTTTCTCTTCATCTTTCTCACAAATCTTCCTACAATCTCTCTAATTTCTCAATATATCTCTCTACAATTCTACATTGTTTGCTAAATATTCAATTTTATTTATTCATTTGGGAATTGGTAGTGAAGTTGGCAACTAGCTTGAGGATCTTCCATCGAGCAAAGTTTCAATTTTCAACCTCTCGATTACACGTCGACGTTACGTCGTTTATCTGATCGTTCCTTCATTAAATTATTATTGTCTGTTTATTTAGTTTAGATCACTTAATTTTATTGTCTTTAATTATTTATTTATTTATTTATTTATTTATCTATTATCATAATTAAAATGGAAGGATTAAAATGTATGTTTAAGGGTAAGGGTAAGGGTGCTTCTTCTAGTAGGGGCAACCAGGGCAAGGGTACTTC
This sequence comes from Anisodus acutangulus, assembly GCA_029783415.1. Lineage (NCBI taxonomy): Eukaryota > Viridiplantae > Streptophyta > Magnoliopsida > Solanales > Solanaceae > Anisodus > Anisodus acutangulus. The sequence goes on from CM056508.1 coordinate 36,581,981, forward strand.
TTCTAGTCATCTTATTCCTACACAGGATGATTTTGTTGATACTCAACATTTTCCTACAATACCATTAGATTTAGACCAGGAGCTATTTTCTGGAACTCAAGAAGACTTTAATTTAGACGATGATCTAGATGATATACCCACTAATGTTGATGACAACACACCCACTAGTGCACCTTCAACTGAAATACCTCCTATTCCCCCTAGTATGAGCCGAGGTCCAGCAAAACGACCATTAAAATCAGATGCATGGACATTTTTTGATAGGGACGTAGAGAATCAAGTAGCCATATGTAAAATTTGTAAAAATGTTTTAAAATTTAAAACTGGAAAAGGTCACGGTGGGGCGGGGTTTAATTAGACACGTAGTAAGTGCTCATCCACTAGGTATGCCCAATACCAGGCTTCAAAACCGGAGTGCAAACGCCCGCTCCATCGAGACAAGGTTCACATACTAATATTGTCGGACCAAGTACAAGGTCAAATTAACCCTATGACGGGGGAATTGTAGGCCCTAAATACAATAAACATAGAGATAGGGAAGCAATATCAAAATTAGTTCTTTGTGGAGGGTTTGCCTTTTTCATTTCCTTCATCTCAGGTTTTATTCATTACATTAGAGATATATATAATCCTCGCTTTTAACGGTTTTCCTAGATCAACTGTTAAGAGAGATGTATTTAAATTCGCGCATGAATATCAACAATATTTACGTTTTCATTATATCATTTTAATGGCAAAGTATCCATCACGTCGATATAGGTCGTAGTACTAACGGCCATGATTATTTAAGCGTAACTTGTCATTGGATAGATTATAAATGGTCTATGCAAAACGTATTTTAGCGTATAGATATATAGATGATAGGCACACTTGGTACTTTTATTGCAGAAAATATTTATCAAGTGTGCGATTATTACGGAATTACCGATAAAATTATGACTATTACATTAGATAACGCTTCTAATAACAATTACGCAATTACAATTTTAAAAAATAGCTTAACTCAGTCTTTTTCAGGACCATTTTCATATAAAATGTGCGTGCCATATATATAACTTAATTGTAAAGGATGGTCTATCACTTTTTGAAGACATTCTTAGTAAAATACAATTTACTATAAACTTTATTTTTAAAAGTAATAAAGTACAACGTAGAAAAGAATATAAAAATTTGTCATGATTGTGGACTACCTTTTAGAAAAATTCCACAAGAAGTATCCACTAGGTGGAATTCTTTATCTGAGCAACTACTTGTTGCTTATGACTATAAATTACCTATAACTTTATTTTTAACTCTCATAATAAAAAGCGGTGATATGATTTTAGATAGTGATTGGGAAAAATTTCCGAACTTATTGTATTTTTAGAGAAATTTTTCAAGCAACAAAAGAATTTTCCGGTATATATTATCCTACTATTTCAACTATGTTATTTTATATAACTCTAATATTTTTATTACTTAGTGAATATATGGAAAAACCAAACTTATAAGGCTGACTATTAAAAAATATTTCTCAAAATAAAAAAATATTTTATTCATATTCCCTCTATTTATATTATTGGTTCTGTATTAAATTCTACTATTAAAATAGACGGTACTAAATCACTAATTGAAACTATTTACGATTGTATAGAAGTACTACCACCTCCAAGTCCCAAAAATCTAAATCACCCACCACCTATTGAACAAACTAAAGAAGAAGTATTGTCTAGCGTAGAACACCAATGCAAAAATATATATAGATTTTATCAACAAGAAAATGCTAGTAACTTACCAGCTTCCATACCATCTTCTTCATCTTCAATACAACCTCACAAAAGACATCTTTGTTCTCGCTAGTATTGAAAGCCTCGAAATAGAATGTGCGGTCGTACCTCTACTACTAACCAAATTAGCGAGTTGGATATTTTTGTTTTGCAGGGTTACTGCCGTATCAAGAAGTTATCAATGAAGATGGACATGAAGACTTCTTTGAAATCTTGGAGGAATGAGAAGACCTTTCCGACACTTTCAATGATGGCTCGAGATGTTTTGAACATTCAAGCGTCGTCAGCTGCGTCAAAGCGCTTTTTCTCGCAGTGGATATCAAATAGGAGACCACAGACACTCATTAGCGGAGACGGAAATTGCGGTATTATTGAGAGATTGGATCTGGCGGAGGCGGAGAAGGTGCGGTCAACCGGAGATCAACGAAGAAGATGATGAAAACTACAACGAAATCTTAACAGAAGGTAGTGGAAGCGACGTGGATCAATTTGACCAACAAATACCAATTCCAACCGAAGAACCACATGAAATCATCAAGCAATTAGAACAGGTTTTTTTGAGAATGTAATTTTTTTAATTGTAATTTTATTATGTAATTTGTAACTTTTGGACAACACCACAAAGTTGCAATTTAGATTTTAGACAATTGTATTTGTATTACAAAAAAATCATATGTCTATTAAATAATATAAGAGGCACAAAAACAGCCTTGGGATGTTTTTATTATACTATCTTGTTTTGTTTATTGAGTTTTTTTTATACATATGTTATTATTTTTTTTTTTTTAAAAAAAAAAAAACCCGCCGTATCCCGACCCGACCCCGACCCCGACCCGAGCCCGCCTCGACCCGAGCCCGACGGGATCGGGACGGGACTTGCTCCAGTCCCGCCAAACCCGACTCCGCTGGAGCCCGCCATACCCGACCCCGCCCCTTCTCCCGTCCCGCCCCGACCCCGACCCCGACCCCGCCAGACCCGGCCCGCCAGACCCGAGCCCGGCCCACTGGCCACCCATACTTTGAACTATGCAGAGTATCAACAATTTCTTGAGGACATAGCAAAACACATGAAATCAAATACAGAGCACCCAAAAAAAGAAGAAGAGAAAAAGGCCAAATATATTGACGAAATTATATGAAGCCATCATTGAACCACATATCAAATTAGTGTAATTAATGATCACATTCTGTTTTGCTTTGATAATGAACTGTTTCCGAGCTCTTTCTTATCCATTTTCCTCTTTCCAACTAGTGCTGATATATTAACAATAGTATCAGTTGTTGATATTAGCTGATTCTTGCTTTGAAGAGACGTAAAAAGAAAGGGAAAAGTTCTTGGTTAGACATAATAGTTATATTATGATTCTCAATTTAAGAGTGTGAAAGTGCAAGAGGGAGTGAATTGTATCTTTTTCGTTTTTTTAATCGATTGAATGAATTATATTATGATTCTCAATTCTAGAGCTGGTGATATTCTCCTAGGTAAGTTTGGAATAATCTTCCTTAGGGATTCCTTTCATTAATCATAATTTATATAATTGTACAGAGATTGATTCCTAATACAGTAAGAATCTTAAGTTACCTTAAATATACAACTATCATAATTACAAAATATACAGTGAATATTCAGAGAATATTCGCTAATACTCCCCCTCAGTCGGAGCGGGAGGAGGCCGGACGCTAAGGCTGGATCTGAAGTCGATGAATAGTTGTCTCGGTAGCCCTTTTGTGAAAATATCTGCATACTGATAGGAGGAAGACACATGTAACACTTTGACATGACCAAAAGCTACCTTCTCGCGCACAAAGTGAATATCCATCTCAATATGTTTGGTCCGCTGATGTTGGACCGGATTGTGAGACAGATATATGACAGATATGTTATCACAATAGACTATAGACGCCTTGCGCAGTGGACACTGGAGCTCTAAAAGAAGATTTCGGAGCCAACAGATCTCAGCAACTACATTAGCAACTCCGCGATACTCTGCTTCAGCACTCGAACGAGATAATGTAGCTTGCCGCTTGGCAGACCAGGAAATGAGATTATCTCCGCGAAATACACAATATCCTGAAGTGGAGCGACGCGTGTCCGGGCACCCTGCCCAATCTGCATCCGTATAGGAGAGCAACTTGTTCGGTGCAGAGGGGTAGTAGTTAAGGGTGCCCTTGACATATCTAATAATACGCTTAAGGGCAGCAAAGTGGGGCTTTCTCGAGGCATGCATAAACAGACACACCTGCTGAACAGCATATGCAATATCAGGCCTAGTGAATGAAAGATACTGAAGGACACCTGTAAGACTCCGATACAGAGTAGGATCAGAAACAAGATCACCATCAGCAGCACTAAGCTTAGATTTCGAATCGACCGGAGTTGGCATAACCTTGCAATTTTCCATCTTAGCCCTGTACACTATCTCTTCTGCATATTTACGCTGACACGGGAACATAGTATATGCAGATCTGGTTACTGATATACCCAAGAAATAACTAAGTTTTCCCAAATCAGTCATAGCAAATTCAGTTTTGGGTAGAGCGATGATTTCATTTTTCAATCCGTTAGATGAGGCAGCGAGAATAATGTCATCCACATATAATAGCAGATAAGCAGTGCTACTACCGCGATGAAAAATGAAAAGAGAGTTATCACACCTGCTACATATAAACCCAATCTACAAAATATACCTGGCAAAGCGGTCATACCAAGCTCGGGGTGCATGTTTCAGGCCATAGAGTGACTTTTTGAGAATACATACATACTGTGGGGCTGCAGGATGGACAAAACCAAATGGCTGATGCATGTACACAGTTTCTTTCAAATCTCCATGCAGAAATGCATTTTTGACATCAAGCTGATGAATCGGCCAGCACTTGCCCATAGTAATACTAAGAACAGTACGAATAGTAGTTGGTTTAACAACCGGACTGAATGTCTCACGACAATCAATCCACTTATGTTGATTAGTGCCATTAGCAACAAGTCTCGTCTTATACCGCTCCAAGTCACCAATGTCTCTGAACTTGTGACAAAATAGCCACATGCAAAGGATTACATTCACCCCATCCGGTCTAGGTACCAAATCCCAAGTATGTTGCTTTGTTAAAGCATTAAATTCCTCAGACATGGCCGCATTCCAATTAAGGTCCAGTTTGGATAGTTTTGGGTTTTGGGGAGTGGGAGATATGGTTTGTGTGGAGAGATTAAAGTGAACCTTGGGTTTGAAAATCTCGTGTTGGGCACGAGTTTCCATACGGTGGGTAGGCAGTGGTATATGGTTCTGATTTGGTATATTTTGTGGCTGCTGGTTTGTGGAGTCGGGATTGGGTGCCGGCAGTTGTTGGTCGCTGGTGACGGGTAGTTGAAGAGACTGGTTGGAGTCAGGGTTTGGTGTCGGGTTTTGTAGGTCGTGTGATGGTGTAGTGGAGCGAGGCAATTCAGGCGGTTGGCTAGGTTACCGATTACCGCCTGATTGAAGATCGGCGAAATCGTCGAGAATGGGTTTCTGGACAGGGGCTCGGTGAAGTCGTCGAGAATGGGTGAGGGAGGTTGTTAGACCATGGGGATAGAGGACCGGGACTACTATGGTGTCGGGCTATTGATTGTGGCTGACACCGATGATGTGGCTATCAGAGAAGATGCCAATGTCGCTGGAATAGTAGGCGTTAACTGGAACAATATTTTGACTACAGGGGACAAATCTGTCTCATCGAGGAATGTGTAGTTCATGGTTTGAAATTTTTGAATATTCGAAAATGGGAAACACATTTCGTCAAATGTGACATGACGGGAGACAATAATTTTATGAGTGGACATGTCATAGCACAAGTAACCCCTATAATTGGGTGAGAAACCGATGAAGACACAGGACGTGGTTCGCGGGGCCAGTTTGTGAGGTGCAGTAGAGGTCCTACGGTATAAGATTTCGGTTGGGGTCTTATTTTAGAGAGTGTTAGTTGTAAAATATTAAGAAGATACTCGGCCATTTTAACGGCATAGACCCAGAATGATGGTGGAATACATGCATGAAACAGGAAGGTACGAACCATGTTATTGATGGTACTTATAATTCGTTCAGCCTTTCCGTTTTGAAATGAAGTGTGTGGACAGGAAAAATGGAAAAACATGTCTTGTTTAGAGCAGAAGTTGTGAAATGCCGAATTATTAAATTCACGCCCATTATCACATTGAAAAGATTTGATTGATTTTTGATGAATTTTTGAAATTCAAGAAACATGGCAAAAACTTCAGATTTGAATTTCAGTGGGTAAATCAATATAAAATGTGAAAAATCATCCAATAGAACTAGATAAAATTTGTGACCCAAGGAACTAACAACATGAGATGTCCACAAATTATCATGAACAATATCAAATAAAGAAATTGTTAGATGACATAAAGGGAAGATGAGTATGCTTGCCTAACGGGCAAGAAAAACAGAGTTGGGCAAGTTTCCCATTATTACATTGAATACGCTTATTAGTCCTAAGAAAATTAAAGACAAGTTCTCCTGGGTGTCCGAGTCGGTTATGCCACGTAGATGAAGAGAGTACAACAAGGGGGATAGGTGAATGTGGTCTGACAGCAGAAGAGTGAGTGAAGGGGTATAGGTCTCCCACACTATTGCAGCGCGTAAGAATTTTCCCCGTATTGAGATCCATCACAGAAAAACCAAAAAGGTCAAATTCAACAGATACATAATTATTGCGAGTGAATTTTCTAATAGAGATTAAATTTTTGATGATGTTAGGGGTGTAAAGGACATGGTTTAGGGAGAAAGGCGGATGAGGATGTTTGGTATGTGTGTTACCGTTACCTTCAATTGGAATGCGGTGACCATTGCTAACAGTAATATATTGAGGATACTTTAATCGAAGCATTTGAGATAAATTACCTAACGACCGGATGATATGAGATGTGGCTCCGGTGTCCATGTACCAATTATCATCGGGTTGTTGAAGGTTCAAGGCGTTGAATGCCTGGCCCAAATCAGTGGGGGCCAGGCTTGGGACTTGCGGAACCTGTTGGGCCGAGACTAGGTGGGTCTGCTGAGTAGGCTGGTGGGCCTGCCTGGTTGCTGGGACAGAGCCCAAAATCCCTGATGACCAATGCTGCTGGAACTGGGCCCCTGCAGTTGGGTATGGGCATGCAGGCAAGGTGCAGTTTCCAGAATTGGGCCAAGGTGGTTGTCCGGCCCACTGAAAATAGGGAGCAGGGGTTGGACTTGGCTGGTGGTTCCTCTGGCCCTTTTCGCGGCCCTTCCCTTTGTTGCTATTACCGCGGCATCTGCCGCCACGTCCTCCGTGGTCTAGTGGTGGTGGCTAGGTGGAATTGGCTGCCGGTGTTGTCATGCTTTCAATAGCCAATGCCTTTTGATTGTGCTCCTCTTGTTTAGCACGATGAGTCTCTTCCAACAATAGTTGTGAACGCGCCTTGTTGAAACTTGGTAATGGGTCGGCCTGTTGAATCATTGTTGCAAGTGTATAATATTCGCCTTTCGGTAATCCAACAACTAGTTGAAGTACCATCTTTGTTTCCGAAACAGATGTCCCTATGTTGGAAAATTGGTCGGCTATGAGTTTCAGTTGTTTACAATATTCAGACATGTTATTAAAATTCTCGAGACGCGTATTGTTAAATTGCTCTTCCAAATACATGGACTGAGTATTTTTATTATCTTGAAAAATTTCTTCTAACCGCATCCAAAGTTCACGTGCCGAAGCACCTGTTTTCATGATAGTACATAGCAAGTCTTTTGAGATGGTGTCATATATCCATTGTTTGACGATGGCATCACGACGACGCTATGTCGAATCTGCAACATCGGTGGGGCGAGGAACAGAATCATCAATATGGTCTAGCACATTGTACGCACATGCATGGATATAGAACAGTTCCACCCACATAGAATATTGACAATCCTCTTAGTAAAAAATTATAGGGGTAAAATTCTTGATGTTGGTAACGGCGAATGCCGGATGAAAAGAAGACGATGAAGGTGGAGGGGGGTTGTCAAAAACTCATGTGGAAGAACCAGAATTATTAGGAGAAGTGGGAGGAGACATGATAGTCACAAAATTGAAGAAAATGGTGTATAGTTGCCGTCGGCTAGAAGAAAGAGAGGGAGTGGTGGTCGGCGGCTTTGGTATAGTGGAGAATTGGGATTAGGGTTTTGCTTCTGATACCATGTAAGTTTGAAATAATCTCCTTAGGTATTCCTATTATTAATCACAATATATATAGTTGTACAGAGGTTGATTCCTAATACAGTAAGAATCTTAAGTTACCTTAAATATACAACTATCATAATTACAAAATATACTGTGAATATTTATATCATGCTTCCATAAATAAGTATTCAGTTACACTTATTCAATTACACGTCATGGATGACACTGATTTAAAATTAGATTTTTGTGATTATGTAGGTGCAAATAGCAAAGCGATATCCTACTAAAAATAGAAGCTCCAATAAACTCTTAAATCTCAAATAATTTTATAGAAATTCAGAATGAACAAAGAAATGAGTTCTTCAAGAGAGTGAACATATAAATAAGGAATCAACGGGTGAAAGATTTCAAGCATAGAGTATCTGCAAAGTGGGATAGGTGTTGTAGAGATTCAACAAGTAACCTGTAACATATCTTTACGGCAGAATACATAGACAATCTCTTAAACTTATCAGCCATTTTGATTTAGATAATTGAATTATGTCATATTCCAATTGAGCACTTGAACTCATGATAGAGTATTTTTATTTAACACTTTCGGCTCATATTTTGAAAAAGTTTATGCGTATGTTTACGTAAATAAATTAATTACATAAAATATACCTACTCCTTTAATTATACATGGACATCAATTGGAACAATATGCATGAGGTTTTACGATTTATTGAGGGTAATGCGTATAACTAAAGAAAGTAAGATATTTGAAGTGGTTAACTTATTTACGTGATGAGCACTTGAGAACACGCACAGAAGCTTTTCCAAAATTTGGAGTCGAGAGTTTCTATTAAAAATATTATCATGTGTTCAGGTGTTCAATCAAAACAAGTCGTAGTTCTAGTGCCTAAATGAAATTGAGCCACAAATGTAAGGGGATGTCATGTATTGTGCCTATTTATTCAAGAGTACATGCATGTACCCTTTAAAGATGAATAATACCCTTTCACAAAATACTATGTCTTGTCCAAAGACATACATAAGTTTTGTATCACTTCAGAATAAATATGAAAGAAATAATCTCTTGATTATTTTCATTAATGAATGAGTATATATACAATTTAGAATTTCCATATTATGAAAAATCATATTCCTATTCTACTCCTAAAACCTTATTCTATTTGTACAATAATTCTACAATTATGGTAAGTGTACAATGTTAATTAATACAAACTAAAGTTACCCAAATATGCTCCATAACATGATATACACTACTGTATATGCCATGTATATCACGGCTAAAATTGTCTTCAATATGTCATGTATTAACGTGATATACCCTGCTGTATATGCCATGTATATCACGGTATATTTTGTCACACCCCCGCAGTCATAGCGGTCTGTCTTCATACGCTGAAACTGTCCTTAAAATCTTCAAAAAGGACCAAGGGAAGACCCTTAGTAAAGATGTCTGCAATTTGATACCTGGACGGGATATAGCAGACGCGTACTTGTCCACAAGCTACCTTTTCTCAAACAAAGTAGATATCCATCTCGATATGTTTAGTGTGCTGGTGTTGAACTGGATTACCAGAAAGGTAGACGGCACTAATATTATCACAATAAACTAAGGTAGCTTTCTGAATGGGACAATGAAGTTCTAAGAGAAGATTACGTAACCAACATGATTCAGAGACCACATTGGCTAACCCTCGATAATCGGCATCCGCACTAGAGCGTGATAATGTAGATTGTCGCTTCGCAGACCATGAGACCAAGTTATTACCAAGAAACATACAATAGCCAGACGTGTAGTGTCTGGTATCTGGACAACCACCCCAATCAGCATCTGTATACGAGAGAAGTGTAGACGTCGATGATGGATATAAATGTAAGTCATATTCAAGTGTCCCCTGGATGTATCGAATAATGCGTTTGAGCGCATTCATGTGCTCAACCCTAGGATCATGCATAAATAAACACACATGTTGTACATCATACGTAATATCCTGTCTCGTGAAAGTAAGATATTGAAGATCTCCTGCAAGACTGCGATAGTGGGTTGGATCCTTGTAAGATGAGCCAGCCGCAGCACCCAGCTTGGGTTTAGTATCAACTGGAGTGGAAGTAGACTTGCACGAGGACATATCAGCTCGCTCAATGATCTCAGTAGCATACTTCCTTTGTGATAAGAATAACTCACATGTATGACGAGTGACAACAATTCCCAAGAAATAACTCAAGGGCCCCAAGTCTTTCATAGCAAACTCAGAACTGAGTAGTGTCATGATAGACTTTCGTAAATCGTTAGAAGAAGCTTTCAAAATAATAGTATCCACATACAAGAGAATATATGCAAAGGAAGTACCACAATGATAAATGAACAGATAATTATCCGACATGCTGTGAGAAAACTCAATAGTAGATACATAGTTTGCAAACCTCTTATACCAAGCATGTGGGGCCTGCTTGAGCCCATACAATGACTTCTTCAATAAACAGATATAATTAGGATATATGGGGTCTCGAAAACCCAAGGGTTAATGTATGTATACGGTCTCTTTAAGCTCACCGTGTAAGAAAACATTCTTCACATCTAACTGATAAATGGGTCATGCCTTCGAAAGAGCCAGACTGAGAATAATGTGAATGGTAGCCGAATTGACCACCGGACTAAACGTCTCACCACAATCCACGCTAACCTGCTGAGTCTTACCATCACCTACAAGACGAGCCTTATACCTCGCAAAAGAACCATCAGAATTAGCTTTATGATTAAAAATCCACATAGACCGAATAATATTAACACCAGAAGGATGGGGCACCAACTCCCACGTCTTATTTTCAATAAGAACATCATATTCATCGTTCATAGCCAATTTCCAATTCGAGTCATTTAACGCAGACATTGAGTTACAGGGTATGGGAGATTCAAGAACATTAGAATTTAGATTAAAATATATTTTTTCTTTAAAAATACCCCATTGACTACGAGTGACCGGTCAGTGACTCGGGGGAGAATTGGGTGGATTTGGGAAAAAATTCTGATGGGTGATAGACTGGCCAGCAACAGGGGCAGAACTGGGCCGGATAGTCGACCCAGTTACTGGACCTGGGACGTGAGGGGCAGTGGGTGATGGCGGGCCAGCAGGCAGTAGGCCTGTTGGCGGTCCGAGGGTACTGGTTTGGCCCAATAAGTGGCGCATAGTGTACGGTGATACGTCGTCATCTAAAAAATTATATGAACTAGGCACTGAACTACTCACTTGGGCAAATGGAAATTGGGTTTCATCAAAAATAACATGACGACTAATGTTGATTTTATTGGACGATAAATCAAAACATTTATAACCACGATAATTAGATGGATAACCCAAAAATACACAAGCAGTAGAACGGGCTTGAAGTTCGTTTATTGTAGTGGATGGAAAAAACGAATAGCATAAAGACCCTAAGATGTGAATACGAATGATCCTTATTATAGAGGGTTCTAAGAGGAGACGAATATGTCAACCCTTTGGTAGGAAGTATGTTAAGGAGATAAGTAGTCATTTGTAGAGCATGATGCCAAAAAGAAGGGGGTGCGGAAGCATGGACCAATAAAGTACGGACAATGTTATTAATGGTACAAATTTTTCATTTGGCTTTCCCATTTTGTGAGGACGTATGAGGACAAGAGAAACGAAAAGATATGCCATTAGCATCACAAAATTCCCGAAATACCCCATTATCATATTCTTTGTCATTATCACATTGAATATTTTTTATTTCCAGTTCGAATTGGGTATAGATGAATGCTCTAAAGTTTAAGAATCTGAAAAAAACTTGTGATTTTTTCGCTAATGGAAAGGTCCATAAAAAATTAGAATAATCATCCAAAAATAGAACATAATAAAGATGACCCACAGAACAGAGAACGGGAGAGGTCCATAAATTGCTATGAATAATATCAAAAGGCATCAAAGTACGAGAAGTAGAGGCTACAAATGGTAATCTAACATGTTTTCCTAAAGGACATGAATGACAAATTGGAGTACTACCCGTACCCTTACAAGAAATAAAAAAAAATTATGCAAAGAAGAAACAATGGACGACACAGGGTGACCCAAACGTGCATGCCACAAGGAATGAGCTAGAGCTGCAAAAGTTGACGGCAAGGTGTGACTCGAGAGACTAGAGGCGGGCGTGATTGGATAAAGATCTCCCCTACTATTGCATCTCATGAGAGGTATCCCCGTTTTAAAATCCTTCACAAAAAACCCAAAGGGATCAAAATTAACAGAAACTCAATTATCAGCGGTGAATTTTTGGACAGACACCAAATTATTAATTAAGTTAGGGGCATGATGGGCATTTTTCAAGATAAGAGGTGGATGTGGGGGAGACAAAGTTGTATTACCGCAACCACGAATTGAAATTGTATTGTCATTACCAACAATAATGTCACAATTTTTGATCCAATTGAAATAAAATGAGAGAGTACCTTGGTCTGACGTCATGTGAGAAGTGGCGTCGGTGTCCATATACCAGTTCATGTCCGGAGGATTAAATCCAAGTGTATGCATTGCAGCCTCAATATCTGTCGGAGTCGGAGTCGGTGTGGGGCCACTGCCTGGAATGCCTGCCGAGGCAGAGGCCCAAGAAAACCAGTATGTAGCCCCGGCATAGAGTGAAATCGACTGCCTGAAGCTGGAACCGAGGTGTTGGGCCTGTAATATGGTTGGACTGAGGCCCAAGGGGGCTGGAAATAATTGGGAGGAGGGCAGTAGGCGGGACTGGGCCACTGGCCACTGGTCTAAGCCCACTACCAAGGGGCCTAAGGCTTGGACCAGGCGGGTTGTGGCCCAGAACCCAGAGGCCCACCCCTATTGTTGTTACTGTTCCCGCCGGTGGTGCCACTGTTCCGGCTGCCACTGTTGTTGTCGCCGTGATTCTAGCCATTATTTTACCGTTTTGACCCTTCTTGCCGCCACTGTTGTTGTCGCCGTGATTCTAGCCATTATTTTTACAGTTTTGACCCTTCTTGCCGCCACTGTTATTGCGATTTTGGCCAGAATTATTAACAAACCCGTGAGAGTTATCGGATGAAGTTATCATCGCCACGGAACTGGTGCCGGTAGCTGCCTTTTTTGCCAAGCCGGTTTCTTCTAATATGAGCATCGAGCGGGCTTGATAAAAAGGTGGAAGCGGATTACTTTGACGGAGGAGAGTTGCAACGCCATTATAGGCCTCAGAAAGGTCAGCAACCATTTGTAGAACAAGACGATTATTGGTAACAGGTGCTCCAACGTTACGGAGTTGGTCCACCAATTCCTTGAGCCGTTTACAATAAGCGAAAAAATTTGAGAAATCTTCCATGCTGACTTGGGAAAATTCCTGCTCAAGGGTGACAACTCGGGAATGTTGGTTATCCTGGAATATATCACGCAATCTATTCCTCGTAGTCATAGCCGTAGTGTCTGGTTCAATAATCGTCTATAAAAGTTCGGTAGAAATAGTGAAATAAATCCACTGAAGCACGATAGCATCAAGAGTAATCCATAACTGAGGATCCCCCGCGGAAGTAGGGGTAGCGGGAGGAATTATGTGATGGAGTACTTAATGTGAGATTGCGTGAATTTTGAACAACTCTGCCCATGTCGCATACAAGATGTTTTTCATCTCAAGAACAATAGGGATGTGATTCTTGATGTTGGAAACAATAAGGGCAGGATGAAATATGCTCTTAGACATAACGAAAGAACAATAGGTGAAGTAGGGATTTGGACTAATTTGGGAAGAGAAGAGAGAAGAAGGGCATGGAAACCGAGAAGGAGGCTCGGAAATCGAGAGCTTGTGGAAGAAAAAGATGGGAGAGGTATAAAAAACCTAAGGTAAGTGTACAATGCTAATTAATACAAACTAAAGTTACCAAAATATGCTCCAAAACAGTGATATACACTGCAGTATATGTCATGTATATAACGGCTAAAACTGTCTTCAATATGTCGTGTATTACCGTGATATACACTGTTGTATATGCCATGTATATCACGGTATATTCTGTCAAAATACCAACAAAGGTTCTAGCCTACATCAGCAAGTATATCCATTGAATGTTGATGTAATCGATCAGCAATACAAGGCATTTACACCATAGGATCTTATAAAGTCAAGCTACGACATACATCTTAAATTCTGTAAAATTCATATTATATATGATAATCCCTGCGGATGGGATCGTATAATTAAAGTTGTGCGCGCAAATGAAAGATCGGATCGAATAAAGTATAGATGTGAACAGAATTAGAGTTGACATGTCCAAACTGTATTTTTAACAGAAATAAAATGACAATGATTATTCTTGTACTAGCTGGCTGATACATGTGTGGATAAGTATGGGAAATTGAGCAAAATAGAAATATTGATCAATGCTTTGAACCTTCTAAATTGAAATTTGGAAATCTTGTTCTGTTTGAAGTTCTTTAACGCATTATCAGCTTCTTTCTAAAATATGTGTTTCTCTGTATTGTTTGGTTAATCTTCATATCTAAACTAATACTATATATATGCTTTGATCGACCGACTTGAATTACGATTTCCATGGAACAGTACGTACAATTTTTGGCATACATTTAAATACGCGATGAGTATTGTAAGTGGTAGAGTAGTCTTGCTATCATGACCATTGAGATTCAATTCTTTATCGCTCCAAATTCGTAAAGTAAAAAAAGAAAAATTGGCTCGGAGAAAAATCCAATTATCTATACAATAATTGTCGACACAGAGAGCCAAAGGCATATTAATTTACACAGTACAAGACCTGAGCTAGTGGATTTTTCTCTGTTTTTTGTTCTATTTCTGATAAAGATCGAATCTTTCGATCCCATATTTTCCACATTGTCTCTGTCACATCCTTAAGGAATTCCATTCTCTTTCATTTCAACAGTAAAACACTTCCAAAACACTTCCATATTCACTTTACATCCCTCTCAACAAAATTTCATTTTCTTGAAACTTTTAAATCTCCCCCTGTATAAATACCTTGTCCAACTCATAACACCTCCAACAAGCAAATACTACAAACCACATTGAATTTTCTCCCTTACTATCTTTTGCAAAAACAAAATAGAAGAAATGTCCCCCATGCCTGTATTTGGTGGTGGGAGAAACCATGCACACCAGGTGCATGATCCTTATTTTCAACACACACCCCACGTACATGATCCTTATTCTCGCCATGCACACCAAGTGCATGATCCTTATTCTCAACACGCACCTCACGTGCATGATCCTTATTCTCGCCATGCACACCAAGTGTATGATCCTTATTCTCAACATGCACACCAAGTGCACGACCCTTTTGCTCATAAAGTTTGGGATCCTTTCCATGAATTTTATCTAGAAACTCCTCGATCTCTCATAGCACCAGCACCATCGTTCCACCATGCACCTGCAACGATGGCTCAAATCGAGTATAAGGAAACACCAGAGGCTCATATCTTTAGGTGTAACTTGTATGGCTACAAGAAAGAAGACGTGAAAGTACAGGTAATGGATCCCTTTATGTTCTTACAATCGAAACTATTACTCCCTCCCCTTCAATTTGTTTTGTAAAGAATGGATATTGGGCCTAACTCAACCTCAAAAGCTAGTTTGTAGGGTGAGGATTGTCCAAGTCCATATAAGGAGTCCATTTTTCCATTCCATTTTCGATGTGGGACTCTTCTTAACACTCCCTTGCACGCCCAAACCTCGTTAATTGGAGCGTTTACAATATAACTTGGTGGCCCAACATCGGTGTACAAAGAATTGAAATGGGTCAAACTCTGATATCATGTAAAGAATGGATCTTGGGCCTAACTCAACCCCAAAAGCTAGCTTGTAGGGTGAGGATTGTCCAAGTCCATATAAGGAGTTCATGTTCCCATTCCATTTCCGATGTGGGACTCTTAACATGTTTATTTTAGTTTGATTTGATATGGAGTTTAAGAAAGTAAAGAAGTTTTTTAAATTTTATAGTCTTAAACTAAATATATGTATAATATGCTAAAATGCTCTTTAATTTTGTGATCTTAAACATGTCACGTGGGATATTGAAATTAAAGGTTGTCAAATTAGAAAAGAGATATTTTTTAAAACAGACTAAAAAGAAAAGTAAAACAAACAAATTGAAACAAATGGAGTATATTAAATTTTAAAAGTTTATTCAAATTTTAGTAATTTTTATATATTTATTTCTCTATTTTAATTTATATGTCATAGTTTGATGATTGCACACAGAATCTAAGAAAGAAGTGTATACTTTTAAATTTTATGGTATTAGATATGTTATAATATTTGTGTGGTATAAAAAATTGTCATTGAGGGTGTGTTTGGTACGACGAAAAATGTTTACTTTTTGGAAAATTAGTAATTTTCACTTATTTTTTATATTTAGTAAGTAGAAAATATAGTCCTAAAAGCATTAATATATCGAGACAAACACGCGGATGAGGGCAGGATGAGGGTTGGGTAAGGATGGTAGGGTGAGGGTATGGGTGTTGGAGTGGTGGGGGTGGGGGATGGGGATGGGGATGAGAGTGGGTGTGTTGAAGAGTGGAAAAGAGACTAGTATGAAATGTCATTAAAGAAACTTAGTTTCTCTATTTTTATTAAGAAAGTCATTTTTAAGAACTTATTATTTTAAAAAAATAATTTTCAACTAACCATAAATTCAAGTTGAATAGTTTTTAAATTAAGAAATATATCATTTTTTGAGATAAAGAAAATATATATGTATGCTCCACGTTAAAAACATTAAATTCAGTTGAACCAATTGATTATATTCTACATACCACTTTTTTTGCAGGTGGAGGATGACAAAGTACTCAAGATTACCGGGGAAAAGAGAATGAGGAAAGAAGATAATTGGCACCATTATGAACGAAGCAGTGGGAAATTTGTCACTTCCTTTTCACTACCTCTGAATTCTAGGGCTGATTATGTGAAGTCATCCATGGAGAACGGAGTGCTCACTATCACTGTTCTTAAGAAAGAGGTTACCAGGAACCACCACCATGTTAGAACTGTTTCAATTAATTAATTAAAACTTTGAATTTGAAGGTATGTCTTGTTTGGTACTCCACATATAATTGTGGAATGACAAGTAAAATAAAAAGAGTAACTAACTACTTGATATGGAGAGAAAAGAAAAGTAAGTTTGACATATGTTTGTGTAATATTAGTACTAACTACTTTATAAATAAAATGGCACTTCTATTTCTTTCTTTGATCTTTTTTTCTTTTGTTGTCCATTTTGAGCTAATTCTATTGTTTCGGTCATCATTAGTGTTGAAGACGTACTCAAGTAACTAAAATTGAAGTATGCTCTTTTTCATAATTTATGTTTTTAGATGAGTTTATCACTCAATTTAATATGGTATCTAACACATACAAAGCCACCTATAGAAAAAGACATGTTAGTATTACACTAATTAAGGACAATATTAGGCCCATGATAGTTGGGCATAATCAGTCAGAGATTCATTGGATATTATAGAAATCGTAAGGGGAAAGATTGAAAGAAGCTCTATCATATCACATGATATATTAGCAATATTATAAAATATTCAGTATATATATATTATAATATTTAGTATTGTACAATTATGGTAGATATAAGATATTTATTTTATTTGGATTCCACATTGTACACACTATATATATTTGTATTAATGAGAAAGGCTCCTCAAGGGAGATTAATACAAATCTAACATGGTATCAGTCGCCGCAGTACCTCAATTTCTGCGTTTTATTTTCTTTCGAAAAGCAAAACATTTATGTGTTTGTCTTCTTCCGAAAAGCAGAAATTTCTGGTCTATCTGTTTTTCTCTTTACCCGAACTGAAACCAAGAAAAGCTCAAACTTGCTATCTATTTAATTTTTCTGCCCGAGAAACACATGTGTCTTTATGTCTGCTTTCTTTTCCTCGAAAACAAAAGTTCTCTTCTTTTTATTTTCTCGTGTCAGAAAACAATAACTCTTTGCTGCCCATCTTGTCAAAAAAACCAAATCTCTGCTTTATTTTCCTCGAAAACAAAAAAATTCTCTTCTTTTTGTTGTCTCTCAGAAGAAAGCACATTATTTTTTTTCTTCTCTGTTGTTTGTCCTTTACCCGAGAAAAAAATTATAATATATAAATATTTTCATGGCAGCCTACCAGTCTGCTTCAGGCCAATCATTGGGCCATAGCGATCCGGCCTTATTTTCTGGAGACCAGCAGTCCGCTCCAAACCTCTTCCAATCCAATTTGAGCCCGGATTTCGTCACATTGACTTCTCGACAGCCCGATAATGTGTGGTATATGGATACATGTGTCACGTCTCACCTCTCCAACAATTCTAGTGATCTTCTTCAACTGCAAAGTTTAAATACTCCACAATCTATTATGGTTGGAAGCGGTTATCGCATTTTAATTCAAAGGTTTGGCCACACACTAACCCCACCACCGCATCCCCACTTCTTCCTAAATAACGTCATTTATACCCCAAATATTATCAAGAACCTAATCTCCGTTAGAAAATTTGCCACGGATAATTCCGTATCAATCAATTTTGATCCGTTTGGGTTTTCGTAACGGACCTACGTACCGGGAAAATCCTTACGAGATGCAATAGTGAGGGGGACCTCTATCCTTTCATATCCACACCCGCTACCAGTGTCACCCCTCCCACATCTCTAAATGCCTAAGTCTCTCCTCCCACTGTTTTAGCAACAATCTCTCCGTCAACCTGGCACAATAGACTTGAACATCCATGGGCTTTTGTTTTTAATTTTCTTCAGAACAATAATTTAATTCGTTGTCCTAGTGGAAAATCTGCCAAACCGTATTTTTCTTGCCCTTTAGGCAAACATGTTCGCCTCCATTTTCAGTCTTCCTTAAGTGTTACGTTTTCTCCGTTTGATATTGTTCATGCAGATTTATGGACATCTTATTTTATTAGTTCACTGGGTCATAAATTATATCTTGTGTTATTAGATGACTTTTCTCACTTTCTCTAGATTTACCCTCTAAAATTCAAGTCTGAAGTTTTACCAAGTTTATTGAGTTTCGTAACTTTATCAAAACACAATTTGAAAAATCCATTAAATCATTCCAATGTGACAACGGTAGTGAGTTTAATAATTCCGCGTTTCATAATTCTTGCACCAAGAATGACATGGTCTTCCGTTTCTCATGTCCCCATACCTCACCCTAAAACGGAAAAGCTGAATGGATCATCCGTACTATAAACAACATGGTTCGTACCCTTCTTTTTCATGCCTCTCTCCCTTGACATTCCGGGTCTATGCAGTCAAAATGGTAGCATATATCCTTAATATTTTACCTACCAATACTCTTCACAACAAAACCATCACCAAAATTTTCTACCGTCGGATCCCGTCCTATGACCACCTTAGAATTTCCGGTTGCATGTGCTACACAAATCTTGCCTCCACTGCTCCTTGTGTCTTCATAGGTTTTCTGCCAAATGATAGGGGCTATCTGTGCTATGACTTGTCTACTCGTAAAATCCACGTCTCTCGTCACATCACTTTTGACGAGACGATCTTCCCATTTTCGAATATTCAAAAATTTCAAAACACGGATTACACATTTCTCGATGACTCAAACCTCTCCTCCATCATCAGATCTCTCCTACGATGTGATAGTATTATTCTGTCACTGTCAGTTATTGTTGCTCCACCTATCCATGTTCCGCCACCGTAACACCGTCACTGCCACCTACCGCTGCCACCACTGACGTCATCTCTGCGTCTATGTCACCGTCTCCGTCTCAGACACCATCATTGCCGATTTACACCTCCACCGGCAATCGGTCTAGAGTCTATGTATCACCACCGGTCAACAACCCTACCACTAACAGGAACTCTCAACCACCACACCCTGTGTCGCCGCCTCCAACAACCATTATAGCCGACAACCCAGTCACTCATCGGAACTTTGACCCGTACAACTCCCAGTACTCTGACCACCACTATCACACCGACACACCACCGCTACAGTCCTAACCCACCATTGACACCATACCCGACATCACCTACTCAACACCATGTCGATCTACCCATATCTTCGACCCTACTAGACCCATCTTCTCATCAAACCCGTTGACAGTCCCTGCAACAACTCACCCACTACCCTATTCCATCGACTCCACCCGTCAATAACCCGATACCACCCACTCATCCAGTGACCCGAAACCAGCAACCCAACAAAATACCCATCCACCCACTGCCCCCCCCTCCAATGGAAACCCATGCCCAACACGAGATTTTCAAGCCCAAAGTCTAGTTTAACTTATCAACACAACCCATTTCTCCAATTCCCAAAAACCCAAAATTAGTCAAACTAGACCCTAATTGGAATGCGGACATGTGTGAGGAATTTAATGCGTTAACGAAACAGCACATGTGGGATTTGGTTCCTAGACCAGAAGAGGTGAATGGCATATGTTGCATATGGCTTTTTCATCACAAATAAAGAGACAGTGGTGATCTAGAGAGGTATAATGCGAGACTTGTGGCTAATGCCACTAATCAATATGAGGGTATTGATTGTGGTGAGACGTTCAGTCTGGTTGTTAAACCGTCTACCATTCGCACAGTCCTGAGTATAGCTATTGGCAAACATTGGTCGATTCATCAGCTTGATGTGAAGAATATATTTCTACATGGGGATTTGAAAGAAATTGTTTACATGCACCAGCCGCCTGGTTTTGTCCATCCAGCAGCCCTTCGGTATGTATGACGTCTCTGTAAGTCACTTTATGGTTTGAAACATGCCCCTAGAGTATGGTATGATCGCTTTGCACAGTACATTCTGTGGATTGGGTTTGTATGTAGCAAGTGTGATAATTCTCTCTTCACTTTTCATCGAGGTAGTAGCATCGCTTATTTATTGTTATATGTGGATGACATTGTTCTTACTGCCTTCTCTGATTTGTTGAAAAATTAGATCATTGCATTGCTTAAAACCGAATTTGCCATGACTGACTTGGGGACGTTGAGCTATTTTTTGGGGATATCAACCACTAGATCTGCAGACTATATGTTTTTTGTGTAAGTGTAAGTGTGCAGAGGAGATAGTGTACAGGGCTAAGATGGCAAACTTCAAGATAATGTCCACTCCGGTTTATTCTAAATCAAAGTTCAGTGTTGTTGATGATAATCCAGTGTACAATCCCACACTTTACAGGAGTCTTGCAGGTGCACTATAGTATCTTACATTCACCAGGCCTTATATTGCTTATGATGTTCAGCATGTGTGCTTATTCATGCATGCCCCAGGGAGTCTCACTTTACTGTCCTTAAGCGAATCATTCGATATGTTAAGGACACACTTGATTATAGATTGCATTTATAGCCCTCTGCACCGATCAGGTTGCTATCATATACGGATGCAGATTAGGCAGGTTGTCTGGACACGCGACGCTCCACTTTTGACTACTGTGTGTTCTTAGGGGATAATCTCATTTCCTGGTCTGCCAAGAGGCAAGCCACCCTATCCCGCTCGAGTGCGGAAGCAGAATATAGAGGAGTTGCTAATGTTGTTGCTGAGATCTGCTGGCTCCGAAACCTTTTTTTTTGGAGCTCCAGTGTCCTTTGCGTAAGGCGTCTTTGGTTTACTGTGACAACATCTTCGCATATATTTATCTCATAATCCGGTTCACCATCAGCGAACTAAGCACATTGAGATGGATATACACTTTGTTCGTGAGAAAGTCGCTATCGGTCATGTTAAGGTGTTGCATATGCCTTCTTCGTACTAGTATGTGGATATCTTCACGAAAGGCCTTCCTAGACATCTATTCCTCGACTTCAGATCCAGTCTCAACGTCCGGCCTCCTCCCGCTCCGACTGAGGGGGTGTATTAGCAATATTATAAAATATTCAGTATATAGTTTGTAATATTTAGTGTTGTACAATTATGGTAGATATAGGATCCTTATTGTATTAAGATTCCACATTGGATACACTATATATATTTGTATTAATGAGAAAGACTCCCCAAGGGAAATTAATACAAATCTAACAATATCACAGGATAGGAATAATTGGTCATATATTAGAAGTAGAAGTTGCTCTACATAATTACAAATAAGAATTTGATAATATGTATAGTAATGTGATGATTGTGAATGCCATTGCCAATTAAGTATGTCAAATTGCCAATTAATTATGCATGCGACCATGGTAGAGATAAATTCTTACATTACTTTTACCTTACTACTCCATTCACTTTCAATTTGCTCCATCTATTTATACTTCAACAACCAAATTTCTCAATTATCAAAGCATAGTAGTGATCATGTTCAACTACATTGTTACTCCAACGTCTCTACTTTCTTTTCTACTAATTGGTCCAAATTCTTCAAAAGAAACATTTTAAAGCTCAAGCTACTGGAAATCATATGTCATAAGACTATTTCCAGGAAGTCCTGATTTTGATACTCAAATGGACTATTGCTTTTCTCTCTGCCTGATTTTCTTGCTTGCATTTATGTCTGAATTTACCATGAAGAAATTAGAAGAAACAAGACTCCAAGGATTTTTACTAGATGCTGGATGTCATGGTCTGAAGATGTTTATGTCTTACTTGGTTATCGTATCTATTATCACCACTGATTTCTTCTTGGTCTCTATTTCTGGTCATGCTATTGGAAATTTTGTTTGTAAGATATACCAATATCACAATGAGCCACATACTATCTTTCTTTTTTTTTTGTTGACGAAGGAACCCGCAGCCGCTACTCTTTCGAGTGCGCATAGGGTAAACTCCGGACTGACGCAATAGCCTGCAAACCACGTCAGCCGATTAACCACACTTAGCAAGCCATGTGTGACATGCTCAACCAAGAAGGTTTATGCAGGGGATCGAACTCGTGACCTTGCGGTCCCGCGCTCTACTGCTACACCAACTTGGCTACCCTGCGGGTGAGCCACACACTATCTGAATTTGCTACGAGGAGTATATAGTATGATTAGTGCTTTCTTGAAGCGTGGTCTTGTAATGCGCTTGCCTGCTGAGGCAGACTTACGACTTAAACATGATGAATTCAGCCTTTGAGGTTAATTAATATTGATCTTAATGTATTCTGATATTAAGGGTCTTAGCAGTTGTTGAAATTTTAGTTATATATATGTTATGCGTCAAGAATTTTTGGTTCACTTTAACCTATTATTAATGAAAGGCTACATTCGCCCTCTGCTTGTGTTATATCAGCAAATAGTTCAATAGTTAATCATTTACAATTGAAATCTCTAGTGTTGTAAGCTCGAGTAGGTCACTTGTTGTCGAGTCACATGCTTCTCTAAATTACTATATAAAAAGATGTATTAAGTTTAAGTATTACGAAATGATAATGTGCAAGTTATTTACAAATTCACTTATAAGGTTATATATATAAAAGCGGGACCTAGTCCCGATGATGTGGCGCTCTCCTAAGCCAGAAATTCTATTTATTTTTATTCTCAAATTTTTGCCTTTATTCTACATTTAATTGCATTAATTAGTTAGGTAAAAAATGAATTGATATATCTATTCGGAATAGTTGTTTTCAAGTTTCCAAATATTGTGTGTCAAATCATTCCTATTCCCATTGAATGTCATTACTTGGTTACTTTCATTTGTCCATTACTTCCAATATTGAAGAGTTAATTTGCCGTTTACTCTTTCATTTCCTTTGGCATTTACTGATATATCAATAAAGAGTTTCTTGCTCTTTATTAAACCCAGTTATTAATTTATATATTCTATTTTAACGATACTCTATTTGATTTTCATTTTTCAGTATGATTCTGCGAAAATATCCTCTGATGCTCATGTGTGGTGTAACTCCAGTATTTTCTTTCTCTCTTCAATTTTTTTTATGTATTTATTTACAGAAATGACAAGAGGAGGAAAATCGAGAATGTGACGGCTGAGAGAAGAGTAAGATAAAGTAGAAAACCTTTTTTAAAGTTGAAATATGCGTCTTTTACTGTAACTGGATTGAAGACTATATTATTAGTCTTATGTATATATTCATCAGTCATTTTTAATATTGTCGCGTTATTTCCAGAAAAATGTTGTTCATTTTTAAGTTCATGCAATTATATAATCATTTCAGTAATTATTCTTATGGTAAGCCCTTAAGTGTAACTTTTCTTGATGGATAATGTACTTCATCAGCCTGTGTTGAGAAATGAGAATGTGACTTCAGACTTTTGTGCATTTAATTACTTGAATTGTCATGATTAGATCAAGGTGCAGGTAACAGAGTGAAGATAATAAAGAAAATACTGAAGAACTTTGTCAAGGTATTATTCTATCATTTTTAGCAGTTCTTTTGTTTATGAAAGCCTCAATTGAATATTGTTTGTTTAATAATCTTAAAATCTCATGAAAAAAGATTTTTGTGTATAGAAGTAGAATAAACATTGGTTTAACTATTTTGTTATTACTATTTGTTAGATATTTTTTTATATGAAAATTGGAAAAGAATAAAATGATAGTTGTTGTCGTCCAGTCTTGGGTTGGATACAAAAAAATAGATTTGCAATGTGATGATTGACACATTATAAATGATTCTCTATAAAATAGCGCTAATTTATCTTGTAGCTAGTACGTTTTGATTTTTTTATAGATATTTATCGTGTTTATGAAAGATATGCTAATAAGGTGTAATGTCACTTATCCACGTAATATGTAGAGTTCAATCATATATTTAAAAATATTACGCAAAAATAATCTATTTTCCTTTACAATGACTTGGTGACCTTTGACAGGTTATACCTGGTTGCACGTGTCTAACCATATAGCAGAATATCTCATTTCTTTTGAAGTTTTGGGGATTTTTCTTCTTCTTTTATTCCCCGCTTGGTGGTGATTTTTGATTTCGTTTAAGTTCTTAAAGTAATCTTTAATGGTACTAATATTGTCAATAATGACATTTTTACAAAATTGTATTTTGTTTTAAGTTTTTCCTTCAATTGTTTATTAAATAATTCACTGCATGTGGTACCTAATGTCTAGCCTGATGATTAATGCTACGTATTTTTACGCAACTAGAGAATAGATCCTTATCTTTTTGTGTTTTAGATTTGTATGTATCCTACAGAATATATGTTTGTCTTTGTTTCGTTATGGTATTATGAAAATTTAATCTCTTATTTTTCAAATAATCAGAGAATATACAAAAGGTACAAAAAACAATCCTCTTGTATCATTCATTAGAGGTACCTAGGTATGTGACTGCTAAAATTTAAATTTAAAGTCAGTATATTCTCAGTATTTTTAATTTCTACGAGAATTTACCTTTCGCTATTTTTAATATTAAAAAATGCAATAGAATTAGTTGCAAGTTTAATGAGGTTATTTACGACCGCGCGAAACGCGTGCAATTTTTTTCTAATTGCATGTAAATTGCTATAACAACATTAATCGATAATCTCGTAATATGATAACTAACATGTTAAGTCCAGATATTATACGTTGACCACTTCATAAATAAAACATGTACAGTTAAAAGTCATGTCACACTAAGTCGGACCTGATGAATTTAATTAGCGGTAAACTCATAATATTGCATTTTGAAATGTTCCTCTACAATCAAACTTATGTACGAGTCAATCTTTGAATCAACTTAGTTAAACGAATTAACTCCGGCAAACCAAAATGATTAAATTATTGCAAATCTCAAATCATGATTCTTTTTAGAAGTCTCAAAAGTGTGATTGTTATATGATCATTATAGAATTAGTTTGCTCTGTATTTTCGATTTCCACTATTAATTAATTACTTGAACCATATTAAATATGTGGAGCAAAATTGTAAACCATACTCATTGTACGTATGAATATCGTTGTGACTAGGGGATAAATCATATAGAGACAGAATTATTCCCAGGCAAACAAAATTTCTCGAAATTAAAAGAAAACAATACGGTTAGAAATCGGTTTTATATCATCAATAGAATGTGCATCTCCTTGTGCCAGTGGTGCTACAATATTTTAGGGAAATAAAAAAAATTCTCCATTTATCCGCCGCCCCCCTCCCCCACATTTTAAAAATAATTAATTTTACACTTCTCATTTTATCTTAATAAGAAGTTTTTATAATCATACAAATGTTATCACATTTTTAAAGCCCCAAGTTTAAAACATGTTATGACATATTTTAGACAAAAAGTTTTAAAAAATATTTCTTTCTTACATTTTGTGTCGAAACAAATAATGTCACACAAATTAAAATAGGGGGAGTCTAACTAGTAGATTTTTGCGACAATAGTTCTAACCAGAGCCGTTCCTATACTTTTAAGGGTTCGGTGCGAGAAACAAAAAGAGACCCTTTTTTTATTCACGTGAAAAATTAAATTAACTAATTAATCAATATTAAAAAAAAAGTTATTGATCAAAACATCAAATAAATGTATAGTAAACACTATATTGAGACTTGGAGCCAAATCTGATTTTGTGATTAAAAAAAAGCACTCATTGAATTCGAACACGCAACCTCTCACTAGGAAAGAACTTTTGAATGAAGCTCTCAACCGCTAGGCTACAACTTTCACTGATAAAAATGGAGGCATTTTTAATACATATCTTAATATTTGAAATCAATAAAAAAAAATGAAAATTATAGGGCGGAGGCCCCACTAGCCGGGCCTGTGCGGCGGCACCGCCTCGACCTCCCCAGGGACGCCTCTGGTTCTAACCTTTATTGTACATGTACACTTAAATTGCACTGAAAGTATAAACAACATCTACACTTTACGGTGTATAAAAGTCAAATCCAACCCCACATTTAGTTAGGCGGTACCAATTGAAAAATATACGTGCAATTAGAATTTTAACTTGATAAATTCGACATTTAAGGTTCTAAGTACTCCTATCAAACTAGTTATTTAAAATTATGTGTTACAATCAAATAATTGTCAAATTTTTTTTGGTTTTTTTTTGCCACATGTGCTATTTTGCCCGCCGAAAATGATGAATTTGAGTGATTCACACCTGCTGAAAGACATAGCAAACTCTTCATGTTAACGTCAAACTGAAAACGAATTTCTTTCGTTTGATAGGATAAAAAAAGCTAGTAATTGTTCATTCCGTTTTAAACTTATCACATTTCGCTTCGTAGCTAAATTAGATTAGATTAATTCAACACTTTAAAATTAAAATTTAGATATTCATAAACTATACAAAAAAAGTACTATAAATTGCAATTCTACTCATATTAATATGATAAAATTATATATATTAAAATATTGATCCATATTCATGTAGTTTGAATCTCGAAAAATGAAATATGATAAGTGTTTTGGGACGGAGGGAATACTCTAATAGGTTGTTGTTGTCTTTCTGTAACTCATTCAAAAGATGCAGATTCTTTTCCACAATAAACATTTCAACAATGAAAGTAATAGAATATTATTTTCATAATAATTGTACATCTCCTATATTAGGTAGAACTAGATTCCTCTTATAACACTATATATATTGTAAATCATTGATGAATAAAATCAAGGAAGAATATTTCTTACATGGTATTAGAAGTCTAGGGAAAGTTCCTAAAACCCTAACTCCCCTTCCTTGTTGTCGTCCCCCCCCCCCCTTTCTTTTTTTTTGGCCGTCGACCACCACCCTTCTCCCGTCAACCATATCTGACTCGAAATACTCTTTTCATCTAGCCCTCACAGTTTCCAACATTAAAGCTCATGTTTCCATCACTCTTGAGATGGAAAACGTCCATAATGCAACGTGAGCGGAACTCTTCAAGATTCACTGCCGATCCCACCGGGTTATTCATTACATAATTCAGCCGGAAAAAGGCAAGGAGAAGGTGCCGAAAACCGACGACGAAAGAGAATTATGGTTAACCCTCGATGCGACAGTTCTTAGCGATTTGCTACATACAATCATTGAACTTGACTCGACGACGATGGAAGCTTGGGATCGCTTACGTGACATATTCCAAGACAATAAAAATTTCCGGGTCGTTACTCTAGAGCAGGAATTCTCCAGCACCGAAATGGCGGATTTTCCCAATGTATCGCCATATTGTCAACGACTCAAGATATTGTCGGACCAACTCAAGAACGTCGGCGCGCCGGTAACTAACAATTGACTTGTCTTACAACTAATGGTCGGCCTCATCGACGTATATAGTGGAGTGGGTACGCTCATCCGCCAAACAATCATCTTCCATCGTTTTACCAAGCTCGCTCTATACTTATCTCGAAGAAGCGGGTTTCGCCAAGAAGACAGTCACCGTGTCAAAGTTTCGCCTTGATTGTCGCTCCGTCCAATGAGAGTTCGTCACAATTTGAAAATTTGCCGCCAAATTGTAGCCAGAAGGGACGAAACGGCGGTAATGGGAGCAAAAACCACGACAGCGGCCACAGTAGTGGTAAAGGCGGCGGCAACCGCCGCTGATGAGGTGGCGGTAGGGGCGGCAGCCAGCAACACCCGCCAGCCTAGTGGCAGCTGAGGGCACCTTGGGGCAGTGGGCCGGCACCATGGGCCTGACAGTGGCCTTGGGTCGTGCCGCCCTACCCCTATCCACCAAAGAAGAATTCAGGCTGTGCCCATGTCCCACCAAGAACTCCAACAGCCCAAAGAAGAAAGATCCAGGACTTCTTGGGCCATTGCCGAGCCAGTGGCAGCAGGCCCACTCGGCAGTGGCGACCCTGAAAGATATCGAGGTCGCGATGCACACTCTTGGGCTTACTCCGCCTGACACAAATTGGTACATGGACACTGGTGCAATGTCTCACATGATGTCTTCACAGGGTAATCTCTCTTCCTATTTTAATTTGAGCAATAATCGTGGTGTAATTATCTGAAATGGTCATTCAATTCCAATTCGTGGTTATGGTACTACAAACTTGTCTTCCCCGAACCCACCGTTAATTTTGAAAAATGTCCTTCACGCACCTCATTTAATTAAAAACTTGATTTCAGTTAGAAAATTTACCACTGATAATTGGGTTTCTGTTGAATTTGATCCTTTTAAGTTTTCCATGAGGGATTTTTGAAGGCTTAATAATAATTTTTTCCGTTGATCTTTAGTGGCGACTAAAATCACCACAAATAGTCATGTTCTTTTGCAGCGACCCTTTTAGTGACGACGTTTCGATCTTTTGTGGCAACTTTTAGTCGCCACAAAAAGTTAATTTTTTTAGTGAATGGGCGCTAGCGCCTGGGATTATTTTGGGTCGAAGGGCCAGCTCGCGCTATTAAGTCCAAAATGAGGCCTTTTGAGCCTTTTTTTTTGCTTGTGGCCACTTAATATTCTTTTTCCCAATAAAAAGGCATATGAAATCGCACAAATTATCCTTCAAATGGCCTGATCTTTAATATTTGTGCTTCAAAAGGATTGATTTTTAATTTTTGCTTTTTAGTAATTGAATTTATGTCTAGTGGGCATAAATTATTTAAGGACAAAAGTCATACGGAATGTAATTTGTGAGATATTATGATGCGAAAATATAAATTTATATACAAAAAAATATTTATTATAAAAAGCAAAAAATTAAATACCGCTACAAAATAGGAGTATGAGTGTCAATGACCCACAAAAGCACGTTCCTTCAGGTCTGAGTTATGTTGGGTCTTTGTCGACCCAAACGTACAGTCTCGAACCCAATTTGAGCCCACAAGTCAAAAAGGCTTTAGTAGCTAATTAGCTTCATTTGGTCGCTTGATATCCATAGAAAAGTTACATATTTGATCGTTCGGTCAAAAATATATATCATGTATATAAATATTATATATTAATTAGCTATTTTCTTAAACGGATGACTATTTACGTTAATTTTCCAAATTATAGAAATATATAATATTACTATTGTTGTTTCTTTTACTTTTGTTATCTTTAATATTTGTACTGTCAGTTCGTTTCTTTCTTCAATATTTCATCATAATTTTTTACTTTGCATTTCTTTCAAAATATTATCTTAAAAATGATTTTCTTAAATTTACTCGAGGGTCTATCGGAAATAGACTCTCTACTCAACAAAAATAGGGGTAAGGTTTGTGTACACTAGGGGTGCTTATCGGTCAGTTCGGTTATGTTTTGTGTGTTACCGGCTCAGATTATCGATTTTTAATTTATAAATATCCTCAATCGATGATCAATCCTATAAGATATTCCTTATCGGTTATCGGTTAATAGATTTTGGTCCTTATCGGTTATCGGTTAATAGATTTTGGTCATTAACGGTTCGATTTTTGGTTTAACCAATAAAAAAATGCTCTGCTAATTCTTTTTTTGCTTTCTCTTGTTTTCTTTTGTTCATTTATAGTGCGGCAGATTCACTCTAATGTCAACTCAACAAAATAAAGCCAAAATAAAATGCACAAATTAAAGCATAGTATATTCTATTGTGGCAGAGAGGCAACCCCTAATTTCATTTGAGAAATAAGATTTCTATTTAAAAAATAAAAATTTAAAATCAACAATTATATAATTAGGGACAATAAGGTAAATTTAGTATAAGCTTATTGGGTTATCAATTTAATCATTAACTAAATTCTTAAAATCGATAACCCGATAAAAAAACTCACAAAATAGTTTACAAACCGTTAACTCACAATCCGATACCGATAAACCAATAACGTTTTTATTGGTTCGATTTCTTGGTTAAATCGGTTTTTGCACACCGTATACTCTATCCTTTCTAACTTGTGGGACTATACTTGATATGTTAGTTGTTGTTGAAACACTTTTTCCTCGCAAAATAATAAAGAGTCATCCCCTTTTCTAAATACAGTAATTCCTAGTATTTGTTTTACTTCCCAATTCTGCTAGATAAAACATTCCAATTAAAAAATGCAAACCTCAAATCTATACTACCTATGTATCAACCAATTGTTAGTATTAATTTTTGCGTTCAAAAAGAATACGTAGATATTCCAAGTCTATATCGTGACATTGCCCAAAATAGTAGGCAAACATTTCGATAAGTTAATAAAAACAGGAGGGAAAAAAAAGACAACTAAAAATAGCAACCAATAACTTTTACTTGCAACAAATAAATATAAACGTGCTCTATTTTTATCTCAATTACCATATTAAGTAAAATTAACAGTATAGATTAAACTCGATAACCGTGTTTGCTTGATCAAGTGGTTCATCAACTACTCATGCGTCAATGAATAAAATTTTCTCGAATCAAAATTGAGTTTGCAATTCGGCATTCAACATTGAGCCTTAATTAATTGGACATAGTGAATAAAGTAACACTTTTGATACCTTAGTTATTACTAGTAAATTAGAAAATTAGATATTACTCTTATGATGTTTGACTTAGCATTTTTAATTTATAATTAATTATATTATGCACTTTCAATACTTTTGTTTATCGTAATTATTAATCATTGCATCACTTAACTATTCATATATTTTATTTGTTTGGTACTTCATTGTGACGGTAGTAAAGTTCTATAAATAATCAAATATTGTTATTAATCTGTATTCCAAAAAACCAGTAAATAATAAACACTGAAAATAAACAGAATCAGTATTGAAAAATAAGAATTATTTTTCAGAATATAATCGAGCCCACTTAGTTCAAAGTGTGTCCTTAAGGAAATTATTCCCCTCACAGTACTCGAGGTTGATGGAATATCCCCTCCCAGAATAAAACGATTATCTTACCGGAATAGTAGTACTCCAAATTCAGGTAGCGGCGAACCACTCAACGACAGTATATCACACATAATTTATTTGTGCAGAAGAAGAAGAAGTTTGTATTGTTCAAAAAATTCGTAAGTAAAATTCTGAGGAATCAAACGAATTTATAGCCATGGAAGTACTGTTTCTGAAGGTTTGCAACCTTTCTGAACAACCACTGAAAACTGGTGGAAAATTTAAATATGGAAAAGAAACCGGGTCGCGGGTCAGACACGCGGATCCGGCCGGGTCGCGGGTCAGGGTCACTAACGGGTAGGATTGGATAAGTTAATTAATTTAATTAAATAATAATTAATTAAATAATTAAAAATTAAAGAAAATTTGGTCCAAAAAGATTATCAATCAAATCATTTGACCAAATCCAAATCCAAATCCAAATCCAAATCCGAAGCCGAAGTCGAGCCGAGCGAGCGACGATGACGGCGCGAGGGGTCCTTGCCCCCTCAACCCTTTTACTGACAAGAAGGAGTAATTCTACTTATAAGTAGAAGAACTTTCCTTTCCACTACCGATGTGGAACAAATGCTTATTTTATAAAGCAAGAGGGAACTCCCACTTTTCTTTTCACTACCGATGTGGGACAACTCCCAATTTTCTTCCAATCATTTCCCATTCACCAATATCAATACCCAACAATCCCCCACATGAATGGGGAATGACTATAATATAAAAAGCGCGGACAAGTGTGATATACAAGCGAGAATTGACTGCATCTGGATAAGTAGGTTTCCCTTTGAACTTTCCGTAGTGAACTTATATCGGATATACTCGATCAATCGGTAGATTTGATATCTTTGAACCGTCGAACTTTGTTGTATACCTAGACAACATAAGTCACATAATCAACCCTCAACCGTTTATGGTTCTCACGGTTGTGTTCGTTTCAGCCATGAACCCATCCTGGTTTCATGAGTGCGTAGAGAATGGGCCTTCATTGTCATTCCCCTTTAAAGCGGCTTACACTTAACACTCACATAGGTGATTTCTAAGCATGTGGTCCTAAAGCCACATTATCTGGTCATACACTGCCAGATTTAGATAATCATTAAAGAACCTTAATGCTTTATTAACTCATTAACAAGCCATAAGGTTTTATCCTTATTTCTGAACATTGTCTTCATCCGAGAATGGGTTGAGTTATTTGACAACGTTGAACCGTCAGTCACAACTTTGTTTGATCTCCTTGAACCTAGCTCTTGGGATCTCCAGTCTGCTAGGTAGAGTTACCGCCATGATGACTTGTCATCGGCCTTAACCCCATTCCCATTGATGATCTACTAACTCCCTCTCTATATAAGCCTTTTGTAAGCGGATCCGCCACGTTATCTCTTGACTTTACATAGTCAATCGTGATAACGCCACTAAAGAGGAGTTGTCTAATGGTATTGTGTCTTCGTCGTATGTGACGAGATTTTCCGCTGTACATTACGCTCCCTGCCCTACCTATTGCTGCTTGACTGTCACAATGTATACATATAGGAGCCAAAGGTTTGGGCCAGAATGGAATATCTTCTAAGAAATTCCGGAGCCATTCAGCTTCTTCACCGGCCTTGTCTAAAGCTATAAATTCAGATTCCATTGTAGAGCGGGCGATGCATGTCTGTTTTGATGATTTCCAAGACACTGATCCACCCCCAATTGTGAAAACATAACCACTCGTGGATTTAACTTCAGATGATCCGGTGATCCAATTTGCATCACTATATCCTTTGATCACGACGGGATATTTGTTATAATGCAAAGCATAGTCTTGGGTGTGTTTTAAATACCCCAAGACTCGTTTCATTGCCATGCAATGAGTTTGATTGGGATTACTCGTGAATCGACTCAGCTTGCTTATAACACATGCTATATCTGGTCGTGCACAATTCATAATATACATCAAACTTCTCAAAACTCGTGCATAGTCCAATTGTGAGTCACTTTCACATTTATTCTTTTGAAGTGCAAAGCTTACATCAATTAGAATCTTTACAACATTGAAATTTAAATACTTAAACTTGTCAAGTACTCTTTCAATATAATGAGACTGCGATAATGCTAGACCTTGTGGAGTTTTATGAATTCTGATGCCTAAGATCAAATCAGCAACTCCTAAGTCTTTCATATCAAATTTGCTAGCCAGCATACGCTTCGTAGCATTTACATCGGTAATATCTCTACTCATTATCAACATGTCATCAACATATAAACAAACAATGACTTCATGATTTGGAGTATTTTTAATGTAAACACATTTATCACACTCATTAATCTTAAATCCATTTGCCAACATTGTTTGGTCAAATTTCGCATGTCATTGTTTGAGTGCTTGTTTAAGTCCATAAAGTGACTTAACAAGTTTTCACACTTTCCTTTCTTTACCAGGAACCACAAAGCCCTCAAGTTGTTCCATGTAAATTTCTTCCTCCAATTCTCCATTTAAGAAAGTCGTCTTGACATCCATTTGATGGATTTCAAGACCATATACGGCCGCCAGTGCTACTAACACCCGAATAGATGTTATTCTTGTTACCGGCGAGTATGTGTCAAAGTAATCAAGGCCTTCTTTTTGTCTATAACCTTTGACCACAAGTCTTGCCTTATATTTGTCAATAGTGCCATCAGCTTTCATTTTCCTTTTAAAATTTATTTTGATCCTAAAGGTTTATTTCCAGGAGGAAGATCAACCAATTCCCATGTATGGTTGTTCAAAATTGATTCAATCTCACTATTGACTGCCTCTTTCCAAAATGCTGAATCAGAAGAAGACATCGCTGCTTTAAATGTTTGAGGCTCATTTTCAAGCAAGAATGTCACAAAATCTGGTCCAAAGGAAGTAGATGTCCTTTGACGTTTGCTACGCCTTGCATCCGCTTTACTTGGTGTATTTTCCATTGGTTCTTCCCGCGGTCGTTTAGATCTTTCACTTGACGACTCACATTCAGTTCTATACGGATAAATGTTTTCAAAGAATTCAGCATTATCTGATTCAATTACCGTATTAACATGAATTTCGGGATTGTTCGATTTGTGAATCAAAAACCGACAAGCTTTGTTGTTTGTAGCATAACCAATAAAAACATAATCCATAGTTTTTTGTCCGATTTTTACCCTTTTGGGCAAAGGAACTTGGACCTTTGCTAAACACCCCCACACTTTGAAATATTTCAAGTTGGATTTTCTTCTTTTCCATAGTTCATATGGAATATATTGTGTTTTGCTGTGGGACACCCTGTTGAGTATTCAGTTAGCTGTAAGGATAGCTTCCCCCCACAAGCTTTGCGGTAAATCGAAACTTATTAGTAAGACATTCATCATTTTCTTTAATGTTCGGTTTTTCCTTTCCACAATTCCATTTGATTGTGGTGTGTAAGGGGCAGTAGTTTAATGAATAATTCCATATTCTAAACATATCTCTGCAAAAGGAGATTCGTACTCTCCACCCCTATCACTTTTAATCATTTTTATCTTTTTATTCAATTGATTTTCCACTTCGTTTTTGTATTGCTTAAATGCATCAATTGCTTCATCCTTACTATTAAGCAAATACACATAACAATATCGAGTGCAATCGTCAATAAAAGTTATAAAATACTTTTTCCCACCGCGAGATGGTATTGACTTCATATCACATATATCTGTGTGAAATAAGTCTAAAGGATTTGAATTCCTATCAATAGACTTATATGGATGTTTAACAAACTTAGATTCAACACAGATTTCACATTTAGATTTATTACACTCGAATTTAGGAAATACTTCTAAATTAATCAATTTTCGCAAGGTTTTGTAGTTGACATGTCCTAAATGAACATGCCATAAATTATTTGACTCCAATAAGTAAGATTTAAGTGAATTCTTATTAATATCATCAACAACCATTACATTGAGTTTGAAAAGCCCCTCGGTGAGGTAGCCATTTCCTATGAACAAATCATTCTTACTTATTACAATTTTCTCACTAACCAACACACATTTAAACCCGTTTTTGACGAGTAGTCCTTTGAAACTAAATTCTTCCGAATTGTTGGAACGTGCATAACATTGTTGAGAGTCGACCTTGCCTAAGTCATCTTCGAAGTATCTTCCTATATCCTTCAACCTTGGGTGTTGCAAAGATTTCCCATAAATGTACCTCTTGGGTCCACGGAGCATAGGTTGCAAATGCTTCTTTTGTAGCGCAAACATGTCGAGTGGCACCAGAATCAAGCCACCACTCTTTTGGGTTTCCAACCAAATTGCACTTCGATAGCATTGCACACAGATCATCCATATCATCATTCTTTTCCACCATATTGGCTTGTCCTTTTCCCTTATTCTTTTTCGGGAGACGACAATCTGGGGCTTTGTGGCTAGCTTTCCCACAATTAAAGCAGTTGCCCTTGAACTTTTTCTTATTGGAATCCTTCTCCTTTCCAGAAGGCCTCTTCCTTTTTTTGTTCTTTTTCAGAGCAGCATCGTCAACGATGTTTGCCCCTTCAATTGGTGAAGTCTTACGGTACCTCTTCTCAGCGGTTTTGTTATCTTCCTCGATCTTGAGACGAATCACAAGATTTTCCAACTTCATTTCCTTTCTTTTGTGCTTAAGATAATTCTTGAAATCTTTCCATGAGGGCGGCAACTTCTCAATCATTGCAGCCACTTGGAACGCTTCATTTACTACCATACCTTCAGTAATAAGGTCATGGAAGATAAGTTGAAGCTCTTGAACTTGGGTTCCAACGGTTTTTCCATCCACCATTTTGTAGTCTAGGAATTTGGCAACCACAAACTTCTTCAAGCAAGCATCTTCGCTTTGTACTTCTTTTCAAGTGCAGTCCATAGTTCTTTGGAAGTCTCATCGACCTGTAGACGTTGTACAAGTCATCTTCTAAGGCACTCAAAATGTAGCCTTTGCACAAAAAGTCACCTGCTTCCAAGCCTCAAGAACCATGAACTATTGGTTGTCGTGCATGTCTACGGCAGTACGGAGGGTCCTCATCGGTGAACTTTTGCATACCAAGGGTGGTAAGCCAAAATAGCATTCTTTGTCGCCATCCTTTAAAGTTGGCACCGGTGAACTTCGCAGGTTTCTTGGTGGCACAATGCAGTACGGGTTGTAGGGGTAAATCACCGTGCAAGATTCGCAGAGATAGTTCCAGCCTCAATTGCCATTATTCGCTTGTCATCACAAATTGACAAACTGCTTTAGTTAATAAAACTAGAATAGCAATTCAATCACAGACTTAAACGATGAAGATTTTATTTCTTCAAATCGCAAAGATAATTATGAAACTTTAGTTTTCCAACGAAGTTTTTATATCTTCGAGTCGAATACTAATATTCATATGGAGTAGAAAACTACACAAGTTTTAATTTCCAAACTGTAATACAAAGAACGATGAAGTTTTTATGTTCTTCAAATCGTTGTACAAGTATGAACTTTAATATTCCAATGAAATTTTTATTTCTTCAAGTCAGAATATGAAATTTCATACGGAGTAGAAAACCACACAGGTTTTAGTCTCCAAAACAGAATACATATTAATCTAAAAATATAATTTTTTTAAGATTGTTATTAATCTGTATTCCAAAAAACCAATAAATAATAAACACTGAAAATAAACAGAATCAGTGTTGAAAAATAAGAATAATTTTTCAGAATATAATCGAGCCCACTTAGTTCAAAGTGTGTCCTTAAGGAAATTATTTCCCTCACAGTACTCGAGGTTGATGGAATATCCCCTCCCAGGATAGAATGATTATCTTACCAGAATAGTAGTACTCCAAATTCAGGTAGCGGCGAACCACTCAACTACAAAGATATCACACAGAATTTATTTGTGCAGAAGAAGAAGAAGTTTGTATTGTTCAGAAAATTCGTAAGTAAAATTCTGAGGAATCAAACGAATTTATAGCCATGGAAGTACTGTTTCTGAAGGTTTGCAACCTTTCTGAACAACCACTGAAAACTGGTGGGAAATTTAAATATGGAAAAGAAACCGGGTCGCGGGTCAGGGTCACTAACGGGTAGGATTGGATTATCAATCAATCAGATCATTTGACCGAATCCGAAGCCAAATCCGAAGCCGAAGCCGAGTCGAGCGAGCGAGCGACGACGGCGCGAGGGGTCCTTGCCCCCTCAACCCTTTTACTGACAAGGAGTAATTCTACTTATAAGTAGAAGAACTTTTCTTTCCACTACCGATGTGGGACAAATGTTTATTTTATAAAGCAAGAGGGAACTCCCACTTTTCTTTTCACTACCGATGTGGAACAACTCCCACTTTTCTTTCCAATCATTTCTCATTCACCAATATCAATACCCAACAAATACAACATATACTCTGCTTGAAGAGACCAAAAACATATGTATAATTACTTGAAGATTAAATATGTTGAGTTAAATCATAAGGAGCAAAAATATAATTTACTAATAATTTAGAGATCAAGAGAACTATTATCCATCTTTTTTGATGAGGATGCATGAGAATTGAGATCTTTTCCGACTTTATTCTTAATTAAAAGTTTTGCATTTGAACTCTGAGAAAAGAGAAGTTTATGTATTTGAGCCCTAAAAATTAGAGTAATTCTTAATAGAAAATATGAATTTGAATTAACAGAGCAAGTGAATTTCGAATACTATGAGTAAGTCAAAAAGAAAACTTTTTTTAGTTTGTAATTAGACGAGCAACCTTAAAGAACAAGTTTGCTAGTTGGTGAGCAACTATTGAAAATGCGCACATAAAACAAAATACATTCCACTTCCATTGAGAAACCTCATGATATAATTTCCTAAAAACGCAAGCAAAACCACTCATTTTATGATAAATGTACAGTCCTCATCAGCAATTGCATCATAAGATAGAGTCTTTATTTCTTCTTTTGATTTTATACAACTGACAAAAAAGTTAAAATAATAAAGAATTTTGCATTCATCTGATCACAAAACGTACAAAGGGGAAAATACTTCATGAGCAAGTTAACCATTTCTCTAATATTTTCTTGTTTTCGTCATCTTCTTTCTTCAACTTTTTTTCCTTTCCATTTGATTATTCAATGCGACATTCTACTTATATGTAACTAAGCACATCAAGTAGGTATTTGGTCATGCATTTTTAAATCATAATTTCATAATATGATTTTAAATCATGTTCGTTTATGTAATTTGGACATAACTTCAACTTCAACTTCAACTTCATGTCATGATTTGAAATCCCAAATCATCCAAAAAGGTGTGATTTAGGATTCCAAATCATGATTTCAAATTTTTAAAAATATAAAACTTGACTCATAAGTTTATATATTTTTTAAAAATCCATAAATTAGTAGATATATAACAATTGATCGATGATGATACGGTTGCTAATGATATTGCCAAGAATCAGCTCAAAGTAACAATGTAGCTTCGTCTTCTCGGTCATCTAATCGGGTAATGCATGCTCGGCGTTAAAAGATTGTCCATACCATGTGAGAAGATTATATTAAAGAGTAGTTACACTACTATTCATGTTCAATTTTTCTTTTTATTGAACTAAAGTTTGATCAATTGATGTTGTATTTTTTAGAAAGGTCTTCTAGCCGCGTATTAATTTTGTTATGAACTATGACTTGCTCATTCGGTAAGATTGCATATGAATTAGAAAAGTTTTGATGGTTTTCACAACTTGTGGGATTTTTATGTCAATGAGAAAAAATGCAACTTAAGAAACCCAAATTGCATGTCCATACAAAACTTCAACTTCAAATCATATAATTTCAAATCACTGATTTTAAACTATGATTTCAAATCATGTTCAAACGGCTCCCAACTATGTGACATATTCAATGAATAAGTGAATTTAACTATGTTAAATATGAGCAGAGATGAAAAAAAATATTAAGTAATTTTTTTCATTTGTTTAAATTTGGTGGGTTGCATTAAATGTTATACATGTGATGGTGGGAGGTAGTAGATATTCACACTGAGATAATTAATAATCAGCTACCAGAGGCGGATGTACACAATAACATGTGTGAAAGATGGTGATATACACAGTCAAAATCGTGTATATCATTGGGCCGAATTTTGTCTATATTATTACCATAGTTGTAAAATTCTTGTACAAGTGTAATTATGATATTAGTCTTGTATTAGGAAAAAGTATTAGAATTGTATTAGGAAAAGGTAGATTTATTTTCCATAGTTAGAGATTGTATATCATATATATATATATATATATATATATATATATATCTCTTCATTAATGAAAATAATCAAGGGATTATTCTCTTTCATGGTATCAGTAGTCTAGGGCAAAATTTTCTTCTCCTAATTTCACCTTCCGCCGGCCCTACTCTAGAATTCGACGTCGGTTTACGGCCAAAAATCCCACTCTCTCCCAAATTTTCTTTCAAATTCCAAATTCTCCTCTTGTTCTTTCATCATGTCTACCTCAAAGAACATGTTTCATCCTGCCCTTACAGTCTCCAACATTAAGAACCACATCCCTATCGTTTTTGAAATGGAAAATATATAATACGCGATGTGTGCAAAATTATTTAAAGTTCACGCACGCTCGCATCAAGTCCTTCATCACATCATCCTCGCGGAAACAGGCAAGGAGAAGGTGCCTACCGCCGATGATGATCATATGTTATGAACGACACTTGATGCTACAGTACTCCAGTGGATTTATTTCACTATCTCTACGGACCTATTGCAGACGATTATTGAACCCGATGTCACGGCAGTGGAAACTAGGAATAGGGTGTGTGATATATTTCAAGATAACAAGAATTCCCGTGCCGTCACTCTTGAGCAGGAATTTTCCCATGTCAATATGGAGGACTTTCCGAATGTCTCAGCCTATTGTAAAAGGCTGAAGGAATTGGCAGACCAACTCAAGAATGTTGGTGCGCCCTTCACAAATGATCATCTTGTTTTTCAGATGGTTACATGCCTATCCGAGGCTTATAAAGGTGTTGGGATGCATCTTCGTCAAAGTAATCCTCTCCTACCATTCTACCAGACCCGTTCTATGCTCACATTAGAAGAGGCCGGCTTGGCTAAGAAGGCGGCTACCGGATCAAATTCTGTTATGATGATGGCCACGTCCGATGATCCTCACTCATTCTCAGATAATTCTAACCAAAACCGTAACAATAGTGACGACAAAAAGGGTCAAAATCAGAAAAATAGTGGCAAGAACCGCGGCAGTGGCGGTTGTCGAAGTAGTGGCGGACGTGGTGACAGTGGGCAGGCTGGGCCGTAGCACCACTAGCCGCAGCCTTGGGCCAATGCAAACTGGCCATGGGCTGGGCCAGTGGCCCAACATGCCCTTCCCGATTTTTCCAGTAAATTGGGCCAATTTCCAGAATTCTCAAAGGCCCAATTTCTAGAATTCTCAGGCCAAACAACCTGCTGGGCCTTGGCAGCAGGCTAGTCTGCTTAGGCTTCGGCCTCAACAGGCCTTCGCTGCTGTAGGTACAACAGTCGTCCCGACACCCACGGATATCGAGGCCGCGATATAGACACTTAAATTAAATCCCCCTGATACAAATTGGTATTTGGACACCGATGCCACTTCTCAAATGACATCCGCACCAGGTAATCTCTCTTCTTATTCTGATTTGAACAACAATTGTGGTATAATTGTTGGTAATAGTCATTCAATTCTAATTCGTGGTTATGGTCACGCAAATTTGTCTCCCCCGCATCCACCTCTAGTCTTGAAAATGTTCTTCATGCCCCTCACTTAATTAAAAATTTAGTGTCTGTCCGAAATTGACAACTGATAATTGGGTTTCTGTTAATTTTGATCCATTTGGATTTTCTGTTAAGGATTTCACAATGGGGATACCTCTAATGAGATGTAATAGTCGGGGAGAGCTTTATCCAATCACCACCACCACTATTTCCATGAGTCAAGTCACACCATCAACGTTTGTCGCTCTTGCTCCTTCCTTGTGGCATGTACGTTTGGGTCATCCGGGGTCGTCTGTTATTTCTTCTCTTCAAAATAAAGATTGTAATAATACGCTTAGTACTCATATTTGTCCTTTTTATCCATTATGGAAACATGTTAGATTACCTTTTGTAGCCTCTACCTCTAGTACGTTGATGCCTTTTGACATTATTCATAGTGATTTATGGACATCTCTCGTTTGAAGTTCTTTAGGGCATCGGTATTATGTGTTATTCTTGGATGATTATTCTATTTTTGTAGACCTTTCCTTTGTCTAACAAGCCACAAGTTTTTTCAACTTTCTTAAAGTTTAGAGCATTCATCCGTATCCAATTTGAACGGGAAATTAAAAACATTCAATGTGATAATGGGTCATTTCGAAAATTTTGTGACACTAATGGCATATCTTTTCGATTTTCTTGTTCTCATACATCCTCACAAAATGGGAAGGCCGAAAGAAAAATATAATGCTTTTATTGGAAATAAGACGTGGGAGTTGGTGCCCCGTCCGCCTAATGTTAATATTATTCGTTCTATGTGAATTTTCACTCATAAAGAAAATTATGACGGTTCTTTTGAGAGGCATAAGGCTCATCTTGTACGTGATGGTAAAAGTCAACAAGTTGGCGTGGATTATGGAGAGACATTTAGTCAGGTGATCAAACCGGCTACTATTTGTACTGTTCTCAGTATGGCTCTCTCGAAAGCATGGCCCATTCATCAGCTGGATGTGAAAAATACTTTCTTACATGGTGATCTTAAGGAGATAATATACATGCATCAGCCCTTTGGATTTAGGGACCCCAATTATCCTCATCATGTATGTTTGCTGAAAAAGTCCTTGTATGGGCTTAAGCATGCCCCATGGGCTTGGTATAAGAGGTTTGCAGATTATGTGTCTACTACTAGATTTTCTCACAACAGGTCTGATCATTCTATGTTCATTTACCGTCGTGGTACTTCTCTGACATACATTCTGTTATATGTGGATGATATTATCTTGACTGCCTCTTCTGATAATCTGCGCAAGTCTATCATGTCCCTTCTCAGTTCAGATTTTGATATGAAAGACTTGGGGCCCTTGAGTTATTTTTTGGGTATAGCTATTACTCGTCATTCGGGTAGTCTATTTTTATCACAGAGGATGTATGCGGCTGAGATTATTGAGAGAGCTGACATGTCATCTTGTAAGCCATTTTCTACTCTAGTTGATACTAAACCGAAGTTGAGTGCTAATTCTAGCACAACATATGAGGATCCCACCCACTATCGCAGTTTTGCAGGGGCTCTTCAGTATCCTACTTTCACGAGACCCGATATTACTTATGCAGTGTAGCAGGTGTATTTATTTATGCATGATCCGAGGGACGAGCACATGCATGCGCTCAAACGCATTATACGGTACATACAGGGCACACTTGATTATGATTTGCATTTATATCCATCGTTTGTCTCTAATCTCGTGTCTTATACAAATGATGATTCGGGTGGATGTCCAGATACCAGATGTTCGACTTCTGGTTATTGTATGTTTCTTGGTGATAACTTGGTCTCGTGGTCAGCAAAACGTCAGGCTACTTTATCGCGATCCAGTGTGGAAGCCGAGTATCATGGGGTAGCCAATATGGTGTCTAAGTCATGTTGGCTACGTAATCTTCTATTAGAGCTTCACTTTCCTATTCAGAAAGTTATCTTGGTCTACTGTGATAATGTTAGTGCGGTCTATCTCTCTGGAAATCTGGTCCAACATCAGCGCATTAAACATATCGAGATGGATAGTCACTTTGTTCGAGAAAAGATAGCTCGTGGACAAGTACGTGTCTTGCATGTCCCTTCGCGATACCAAATTGCTGACATCTTTACTAAGGGTCTTTCCTTGGTTCTGTTTGAAGATTTTAGGGACAGTCTCAGCGTACGACGACCGCCCGCTATGACTGCGGAGGTGTGAAAGATGGTGATCTACATGGTCAAAACCGTGCCCTAATTTTGTTTATATTATTACCATAGTTGTAAAATTCTTGTACAAGTGTAATTATGGTATTAGTCTTGTATTAATAAAAGGTATTAGAATTGTATTAGAAAAATATAGATTTATTTTTCATATTTAAAGATTGTATATCATGTATATATACCTCTTTATTAATAAAAATAATCAAGAGATTATTTTCTTTCAATGTGGATTTAGCAAAACCTATTAGTATCGACTCAAACTTTAATTAAGAATTTACTAAATATGTATAAATTTTAACTGAGTATATGCTTAGTTTTCATATTAAGTACTACTTTCTAACTAGATATTTTCCACCATGACAGTAAACTTCAAACAGATTGGGAAAACGGCAGAAAAGAAACCGAAGTGTACAAAAAGTATCAACACATATTTGCAAGGGGGAATATCAAAGCTGTAGCATGATTAAGTCCAAGCACTAAAGTTTAATTGCAACACACTTACAGGACGGCAGTTGACTGAGATTGAAATTGACATCTCTAAACTCTTGCCCACATTAGGTGTCAATTAATGCTTGCTATTGTGTAGTTGTATTAAATATCGCAACATGTTCCATTAGTGCGAGTCTACATCCTTTTTCTTGATTTCACTATCTTAAAAATACAAAAATTCATTACATTCTGAAAATCACCTCAAGAAACATTTTATCATCCAAATGGCGAGACATAAAACAATATCTCTATTTCTTTGACATCATA
Source organism: Anisodus acutangulus (assembly GCA_029783415.1). Classification (NCBI taxonomy): domain Eukaryota; kingdom Viridiplantae; phylum Streptophyta; class Magnoliopsida; order Solanales; family Solanaceae; genus Anisodus; species Anisodus acutangulus. The sequence goes on from CM056508.1 coordinate 36,626,221, forward strand.
TTTTGAATTATGAAACATTATTTGGTAGTTGACTTAATTGTACTTCTTCCTTAGAACTCCTCGAGCCCTGAGCTCTCCCATGGAAGCCCCAAAGCCGATCTGAATGAATATTGGAACTTCAAAATAAACAAACTCAGGCTTTATTGTCAAATCACTTAGCCCTAGTTATTTTTAACACGCTCGATCATGGAGCTATTACGCACACTTTCGAAAATAGTTACGTTTAGGCAAATTGATCACTTGATTATCTCTGCACGCTTATATGATTTATCACCACGCGATTATTTAGGAGTCTAAACTATGAAATAAAAAAATCCATTTTATGTATAAAATTTAAATCCTATCTAAAAACATAAAAGCAATGGGACCAAATATTGTGGGAAAATAGAAATGTAGTCGGGCCATTATCATGAAAGTCTCCAAGTGAAGAAATGTGTGATGTTGTCGTGGACCATACCCTGCCAATTCCTCAATCCGATCCTTAACATTATGAACATTTCAAAACTTTGGGGAGGCAATCCAATTGCAGATTTCATTAAAGATCTTCCAAACAAAAGATAACAAATGTATATTTATGGGGTCACTTTGTCTACGGTTTGTGGGTCAAGGGGGGGGAACATGATACAAATCTTCCTAGATTAAATTCAATTAACGCGTTTCTTTTCGCTTTTTTTTTTCTTCCTTTTTTCTCCTTTGACAGCTCACAACACATACACCCCCAACCTCAAAGCAAAATATTTACTAGTGTGCAAAAGGAATGTAATTTTTGGTACACTTTAAAGAGATATATGCATTTTATATACATACAGGAACATACTCGCATTGAATATTTTTAATTAAATAATAATTACATATAGTATTGCCCACATAAATGTGAGGAAAGAGTTTGTACCGACATATTCTTCAGGGTAACTGCTTCATTGTTGCAGTTTATTAAACCAACCAAATATAATAACTTCAACTATTAATTAAAAGCTTAGGTAAAAATAGTATTATTCAAACTAATGCTTAAATAAGAAATGTGACTGCAAAAAACTTGTGATTTGCGTTTTACTCATTTTGTGTAAATATCAAATGCAAAATAAAATTTATACCCTTCATTAAATGTTAAGTTGCTTTGAAATTCCTTAAATATCCACCATAAGCAAAGTTAAATTTGTTCTCTCAACTAGAAATATAATAAGTTGTAGGTTCCATAGACACGGGATCTTTTAGCTCTTTACAAAAAAAAATTTATGACTTTTTTATAATATTTTTATTTTTCCAATAAAAGATATAAAAAATATTTTTTGTTATTCAAATTGTAAAAATAACAATAGATCTCATTTCCTCGAGAAATAAGAATCTACATTAGTCCATGTGTTTTCGACATTAAATGATTAAATCAAATAAAAAAAAGCTTTAAAATTTACTCCTAATGATCTAGCAGTCACTAAAATACAAAACTAAAAGTAATTAACATAGTTGACTCAAAGCAATTAAATAGGAGTATTATAAAGACAATTTGAATTAAAATAAGAAAGTTCACATCGGGGAAAGGAAAAGTCGGAGATGAAGGTACAAACTTCTCTTCTGGAAAAAGAAGTCTGAATTCATCAGACAACATTCAACGAAGCATTCACATTTCTCCATAAGTAAACCACTGTTTCGTGCTTGTCAGTTGTCACTACCCCAATATAATTATTAAAATAGACTAGTATACATTAAGGATGTCCAACGGGGTGGTTCCCGACGGGGGATAGGGAGGGTCAGGACTCGAGTTTCGACGGGTCTGGCGGGCTGGGATAGGCGAGACGGTGGGAGGTCCCGTCCCACCTCCCGCCGGAACGGGGTTGGGTAGGGGCGGGGCGGGTCGGAACTCTGGATTCCTTTTTTTTTTGCCGTTTAATTTTAAAAAATAATATATAGTTATATGCAAACACTCCAATAATTATACAAGATAGTGTAATAAAAATATTTCAATGCTATTTTTGTGTCTTTTATATTATTTAATAGAAATATGACATAGTAATACAATTTCAAAATTACAACTTTGTGATGTTGTGTAAAAGTTGCAAATGACATAATAAAATACTAAAATTATAATTAAAAAAATTACATATTCAACCATACTCTTTCGAATTTCCTCACAATGTCTCGAGGATCTTCTGTTGGAATTGGAATTTGTTTGTCAAATTCTTCAACGTCGCTTCGTGCTACCTCGGACAATATTTCATTGTAGTTGTAGTTTTTTTCTTCGCTGGTCTCCGGTTGGCCGCACCTCCTACGCTCCGCACGAATCCAGTCTCTTAATAGAACTACAATCTTCAATGTGTCTCCCGCCAATAAATGTTTGTGCTCTCCAATTTGAAATCTTCCCACGGAAAAGACGCTTTCAGACGCTGTTGATGACACTTAAATGTTTAACACATCTCGGATCATCTTTGTTAGTATTGGAAATGTCTTCTCATTCTCCCTCAAATATATCAACAAGTCTTCTCGTCCTTCAGCATTGACAATTAATTCGTACGGTACAACACCCTGCAAAATATAAACATCAAATTCGCTAACTTGTGGAGAAGTTTAACCATTACACATTTTATTTCTAAGCCCTTGAATACTAACAGCAGAACCATCATGTTTTTTATAAGGTTGCAGCGAAGTAGTAGAGATGGTACAAAAGCCAGTTGATTATTTGCACTTTGTTGTTGGTAATACGTATATATTTTTTTGCATTCGGTGTGTATGTTAAACGTAACTGCTTCTTTAGTTGGTGTGTCAGTTGGTTCTTCAGTTAGGCCTGTTGGAAGTACTTCTACACAATCATAAATCGTTTCTACAAGTGTTTTACAACTAAGTTATAAATATGACACGCACATCTTATATGAAAATGATCAGGAAAAGATGAAATTAATCTAAGTTTTAAAAGTCTTATAGCATAATTATTAGAAGAAGCATTATCTAATGTAATAGTCATAATTTTGTCATTTATTCCATAGTATTCACAAATTTCATTAATATTATCTGCAATAAAAATATCAGTGTGCCTATCATCTATATATCTATATGTTACAATACGTTATTGCATATACCAATTTTGATCTATCCAATGACATGTTACCGTTAAATAATCATTACCGTTAGTACTGCGGCCTATGTCAGAAGTGATAGTCATTTTGCCATTAAAAGATACAATGCATAACGTAAATACTGTTGATATTCACTTGCAAATTTAAAAACATCTCTTCTAACAGTTGATCTAGAAAAACCATTAAAAACAAGATTATATGTTTCTCGAATGTAATGAATAAAATCAGGAGATGAAGGAAATGAAAAAGACAAACCCTCTACCGCAATTAATTTTGCCATATTTTCCCTATATTTGTTTTTATCATATTTAAGACAAAAAATTTCCCCCATCGTCGGGTTAATTCGACCTTGTACTAGGCCGGGGACACTTTGTGAACCTTGTCCCGACTCAGATGACATTGACACACCCAATTTTTTAGTCAGGTATTGATTCCACCTAGCTGTGTGCTCGCCTTGTACATGTAAACCTCCCGTCCCACCTTGACCTTTCCGATTTTAAATTTATAAACATTTTTACAAATTTTACATCTGTCTAGTTGATTCTCTTCGTCCCTATAAAAAAATGTCACGAATCTGATTTTAATTTTCGTTTGTGGGGCCTCGATTCATACTGGGGGCAATATGAAACATTCCAGTTACAATTTCAGGTTGAGACTTAGTCTGAGCCTGAGGTTCATGTGCACTAGTGGGTGTCATCTATATTATCGTCTAAATTAAATTCAGACTCATCTACTTCATCATCTACTATCTACTGATATATCATTAAAAAAAACATTTTCATCAATATTATTGAAATCAATCAAATCATAGGGGATTAGAAATAAAATTACTAGAAGTACCCCTACCCTTATTACTCCTACTAGAACTCTAGAAGAATCACTATTACCATTATCCATAATTAGGGATGGCAGGTGGGTATAATTTTGCGGATTCCGCACCGCACCCGCCCCAATTGGGGCGGGTATGGGTATAACTTTGGCGGGTAGTAGGCGGGTATGGGTATTGAAAATGCACCCGTCACGGGTAGGCGGGTAGGTGGTGGATTTGCAGTCATATCCGCCCGCCTACCCGCCCGCCCGCCTACCTACCCGCCCGCCTACCTACCCGTCCGCCTACCCACTTAGCTTATATAGCTAAAATAATATCTTCGTTTTGTCTACATTTGTAATATATAATTATTTGGGTGGATAATTTTTTGGGTTTCTTAGAAATTTTATTTTCTTGATTCTTTGTTATGCAATGGGGAAGAGGTGAAAAAAATGGGTGGCGGGTAGGTGGCGGGTATAGGAATATACCCGTCTAGGCGGGTATGGATGTTGAAAATTGTACCCGCCACGGGTGGCGGGTAGGTGACGGGTATAATTTTTTTTGACGGGTACGGGTGCGGGGGAGGGGGTACCCGCACCCGCCCCGCCCAATTGCCATCCCTATCTATAATCAAACGTTTAAATTCTTCCATTTTAATTATAAAAGTAAATAATTAAATAAATAAAATTAAGTAAGATAATTAAAATTAAATAACAATAATAATTTAAAGAAGGAACCAATGTACCAAACGACGACGTAACGTCGACCTGCAATCGATGTTAAAATTTGAAACTTTACTCCATAAATGATCCTCAAACTAGTTGTCAACTTCATTCTCAATTTTTTAACTTTGATATAATATTTAATAGTAGAAAGATTTGTAAAATTATTTAGAGATTAGAGATATGATAGAAAAATTTGTGAGAAAAATAAGTTATTTATAGTTTAAAAAAATAAAATTAAAGTGTATATATTAACTTAAGAATTAAAAATAAATATTAAAGGGGTAAGGTAGTTTATGAAGTGGGGAACAAAAAATGACCGTTATAGCCGTTGCATAACGGCTAAAATAAAAATTTTACAGTTGATACAATTGCTATTTTTGCAAAAGGAAGGGAACAGTTCAGGATGGGACGAGTCAAGGCGGGATTGGGATGGGACGAATCAAGGCGGGATCGGAACAGGGGAACGAACCCAGGCACCATCCCAAGTTCGGACCCGACAATTTTTTTCAACTTTGGGGATCAAGATGGGCCGGGTAGCAGGCCGGGCCAATCGGACTGACCCGACCCACCATAGTATACACAACATTTGAGGAATAAAAATAAAAACAAAAATAGGCTATACTTGAATCGATACATCGAAAGCGACACCAAGTATAGAAAAGGAACTTAATGGACAGCCATTATAGTCACAGTGACGGTGCCAAAGCATGTGCAGCAACATGAAACTAGATATCTGTTTAGGCATGTGAGGGGCCTATTTATACTTTTGACCATCCACAATAACAAATTGACGAAACGAATTTTTCCAAAAAATTTGAACTCCATATAAGAGAACAGAACAAGCTGCAATTAAATTTTTTGCAATAAATATAAATAATAGTATAATTATTGATTAAATATACCTGACCATATGCCATGCCAAGGACAGGTACACATTACGCTGACAACAATAAAATATGAGAATGGAAAGGGTTGCAACTCTTCCAACCAAAACATGAGCCAAACCCTTTACTCCATCTCTCGACCTTTTTCAACTTGCAAAAAAAACTATCTTATTTCTTTCTTACTAGTACCTAGTATTATAACCTAAATCTAAAAAACCAAACAAAATAAAAATCTCATATCCGCCAATTTTCTTGAACTACTTTATTCTCATCCCTTAGAAAACCCTAATACTGCACCAAAAAAGCCCCCCATTTGTTTATCTGCTATAAAACAACCATTAGTCATCATGTACTAACTAATCTAAAACCCTATACTTCCGCAAATCCTCAGTACCCAAAAAACAAACAAATCCTTTTACTGCTTCAATAGACTTCAAAAACCCCCACTAAAAACACTATTATTTCTCCCTGTCAGTAAGTCCACTCCTGAGGAAGTTGGAGTTCTTGAGGCATTGCCGGCGGCGGTTGTGTTCTCTGATTTCTCCTCTGCTGAGCTGCAGCCACCATATTGTTCCGGTATTTCAAGCCACCATCTGAACAAAATAAAAAATACAAATCAGACAGAATCCCTAAATAGTTAAAAAAAAAAAAAGGACCAACATTTTTGGACCAATCAAAAGAATAATAGTGGTATATTTAGTGTAAAAATACATATATACATACTGTATACACAATATACAAATAATATTACATGAATATACACATAATATACATAATCATGTATAGGTTCTTAATTCAACCGACAGGCCAAAATGAAAAAAGCCCAAAAAAATTTACCAGTAGCAGGAGTGAAACCGGCGTCCCCGTTATGACATCTGGTTTGAACCTGAGATTGTGTCCTAGCATTAGCATCCATGGCTTCCAAATTCAAATTCAAGGCCTGGACCACCCTGTCTGGCAATATAACTGGACAACCTGAATTCACACATCAAACAAATTGCAAAGAGCATCAGAATAACAGAACAAACGAACCCAATAGCACACATAGTAAATAGCTACAGAACGTAAAATCCAAAACAAAAAGAGAAAAATAACATCTGGGTCAAACAGATCAGATAGGCAAAATATACAAAACCTACAACTGATTGTATATTATGTCTATTTTGTGTATACAATATGTATAGTATATGTATATCAAGCCAAATCTTCTGTTAAGGGATGCTATTGAATCAAATTTAACAGGAAAGAAAGTTTACTTGGTTTCTTTCGGGTTTCAGTTTGTGCTCCAACTCGTCTAGGCAAAAACACACCAGTTCCAGCACATTCTCTTTTAGGCCCAGTATTTCCAAGGAAAACAGAGCGCATACCCGAGCCGGGGTTAGGTTGTTGCAGCTGAGATTGTTGCAAAGTAGGCCAAGCAGAGTTTGGTAAGTTCAAAGTCCCTTTTACTCCATTTCTTGCTCTATTATCAGCCATTAATGGATACTGCCTATATCCACCTTTTCCATTGCCCAAAACACATTGCCCTTGCTGCATCATTTGTTGTTGCTTTAATCGCTGAAACTGCATTTCCACCACAAAAATTTAACAAAAGGCGCCAAAAATTAAGGAATAATTACATTTTTAGACACCTCAAAATAATAGTTGCCAGCAAATGTAGATTTTGTGTATTAAGTACAAATATACATATTGTATGCATAAAATATACAGACGACATAAATATAATATACGTAATCAGTATATTTTGGCTAACCCGTGTAACTAATTTAATCCGACTGGCCAAAAATGAAAAAAGCCCAAAAAATGGGAGGACACAGAGCATACAAAACTTACTTGGGCGAACTGCAATTGCTGGTAAGAGATCTGGGCTTGATTCGTGTTAAACGAACCAAGATTCGGATTTGGTTTTTTTGGACCAACAGGTACTGGACTTGTTGTCTTCCTTGGAGGAGCAGCCCATATTCCACCACTACCTTTGTTGTTGTTGTAAAGTCCAGCTATTTCCTCCAACATTCTAATCCTCGCAACTTCCCCTGCCGCCGCATAAAGTAGATCCATTGACACCTCGGGTCGGGTCATTAACGGCGGCGAAGAAGCCTGTGATGGACCATTTGGGCTGCCACGGCTTGACCCATACTTGCAACCACATAAAGTCGATTGTGGCGAACCAGACAAACTCAAACCCTAATGGAAAAAAACCACAAAATCAGACATATTTCAAACAAATCAAAACTTAAAAAATATTTATATATATATAAGCTAAGTAGGGGTTTGGCCCTAAAGTTGTGTTTGGTTATAACTTTCGGAAAAAGGAATATTTGGCCACATTGAATGTAGTGAGTGAAAACAGGGCCTCTGTTTTAGATGTTTTCTAAATTCCAAAAATTTCATGGCCAAACGGGACCTAAGAAAATAAAAGTACCTTGGTTTTTTCTTGTTGTATAGTGGATTGAGCCATTTTACGAGTTAACCCAGTGATATAATTATCATTATCTTCATCACTCTCCGTTTCAGTTGAACCAACTACAGATTCAACAGGCGAACTCAGATCCGAGTGAGAACCAAACGGGTTATTCAACCCATCCATTAAAATGTCATCGTCAGTAAGGAACTGTGGTGGAAGCCAAAACTCACAATCATCCAAATCTTTCTCCATATTTGGTTCTTGAAGGTATGATTATAGTAGTTCAAAGGGTCCGGGAATGAAAGGTTTAAGATGCTTTGTTATTTGGTGAAGGGGAGACAGAGAAATGGAGGCAACGAGTCTTTTATAACGAAAAAATTCGAACCCTAGGTATTAGGAAGCAGACTCGCGTTTTGGCGCGTGATGACACGCGATCGGGCTTTAGAGTTGTATCCAGGTATGTGGGTGGGCTCTGTAGGGGCTTTGGGTGGGTCCGTAATCTGACAAGTAGTTGCACGGCATGCATGTGACCAGAGCTGGGCCCACTAAGAATAGTACTCCCCTCCGTTTCAAATTATTTTTCGTTTTATTTAATCAACATAAAATTAAATTATTTTATTTATATTATTAATAATATTTAAGAGCTTTTCATTTTTTAATAAAGTAAATATTTATTAAAGAAAAAATTATGTGATAAGATATATTAAAAGGGTAAAATAGTCAAAATGCTACCTTTTATAAATATTTTTTTAATAAGCGGGTAAATCAAAAAGGTGATAAATATTTTAGGACGGAGAGAGTACTAAGAGAACAATTTAAATTTTGTAATTACTTAGAGCTAATCAAAAAAGGATTAATTAGTTGAGTGAAAATCGTGTTGGCGCCTTTGTGATTCGTTAATGTGGGTGGTGGATGATGACAATTGTCCCTCATCCACTCCCATGTGGCACTTCATACTTTGCATGTAAGCAACTCATGGATATTGGGTCCATTTAACTTGCTTTTTCTTTTTTCTTCTTTTTGTTTGAATTTTGAAATACCATAAAAATAGTACTTAAGTATTACATTCAAATTACGAGCGCGTTAGATTTTAAAATGTGTTGATAAATTTCCTGTTTTTTTTTAAATGTATGGATGAGCTAAAATAACGTAATATGATTCATGTGAATTTAGATAATTGATCTCAATTTTTTAGAATTACTATTTTAGTGTCGTTGAATAAGATTATCATAATATTTAAGTGTAATATTTAAAACTATGAACTCAATTTCATTTAGAATTTTAATAATATTATCGTTGATTGACATTATCGCATAATTTAAGTGTAACATTTAAAATCATAAAAATTCATGTACGACCTCAATTTATTAAGAATTAAGATATTATCGTTGATTGAGATTATCGTATAATTTATATATAACATTTCAAATTGTTAGAATTCATGTAAGTGGCCTCATTTTATTTAGAATTGAAATATTGTTCTTGATTGAAATTATCATATCATTTTAGTAAAATATTTAAAACTTTATTACTATTATGTTCAGATTCACCTTTAGTTCAGTGAAGGGAAAGAGTTTTTCTCTTAAAGTCAATTGCCGTTGAATATATCTACGCTAAACATACTTATTAAATACACAATGTTTGTGACTAAATTCTCCTTATTTAAGTAACTAAAAAGTATTATATAAAATGGGAAATGTATCTGGATCACTAATTTTAATTTGACATGTTATATTATTCACGTATTTTGCAAGTAATTTATTATGTGAAACATGACAATGTACCAAGTATTTGGAGTCCTCGTAGAAAACTTTGTTTATGTTCTTTCATTTGATGATTTGATCAATATATTGTTCATGTTTTTTTGTTTATTATGATTATAATAATTACTCACCATAGTAAGTTAAACATTCTGCACCACTCGAAAATGTTGCTGATGCCATAAATATACTGAATCATTGTGGCGACTCAAGTGATCAATCTAAAATACATGTATTCAAGTACAAATGTCATACTAAAATGGAAATTATTATGCAATTACCTATGATACAAGATGGTTGAAAGCATTCTCTTTGCATTTATTCGTCTATTATATTGAGTTTTGACCACTTATATTAGTAATATTGGGGAGGTACGTTCGTCAAAAATTAGAACACCAGAGATAGTAAACTTAGTGTCATCTCTGTTTCAACCTATAATAACTCTTAATTTCCGTTTATTTTATGCAATATCCTCTTTCGAGCAAAAAAAAAAAACTTAGTATTAACTAGTATAAAAGTAGAACATATCAATGTAATTCACCGCTACCAATTTGTGTCGTATTTATTTCTCAATTAGGCAAATGAACTTTTTATTAATTTTTATTATGTTGGAAATTTGTCTTTGATGGGGAGGTGCGTCCACACGTATTTAATGACTTAAACACTAGGGTTCCATATGTTGGAGGCTTTGTCTCTTCACACGTGCATAATCTACTAAATGAATAGATGACTGTAGGGCCAAGAATCGTCAAATTTCATTGAGAAATAAAAGAGATATTGATCCACGAAGTAAGGTGTTTGAGGCATGAAAATATGATGTGGGACAAATCTACCACACCGGTGGAAAAAGGAAGAATTGTTCTCTTTATAAGTCTCAAAATCTCGGGTCGTGGGTCGTGGGTCGTGGGTCGTGGGCTTCTTCTGATATTATCTCTTTGAACCCCAAATTGCTTAATATTTACAGTTTGGTCTCTGGAGTTTCTAGAAAACTGAAATTGGGAACGACGGAAGGAAGAAAGTTTCTGCCTGCCGTTGGAGTTGATTTTTGGTCCCTCACTAATGGTCATAAATTGTCATTACTTGGCAGTTGAGGAGTCCCTCCCCTTATGCCTCAATTCCAGAGACGAAAAATACTACAATATACTACACAGAAATGGAAGAGAGAACAACACAAATTCTGTCCAAAACGTGACCAGAAACAGTGGACAAAAACAGAAAACTCTTCCTTCATTTTTCATTCTTCAGCAAGTCGTTTCATATTTGTTTTTTTCATCAGAATCAACCTATTTGCTTTGTAGTGTTGATTAGTTGTTGTTTTATCTTAGGAGACTATTGCCCGTTAACGTAAAAGCATATATACGGGACAATCTTGTCTTAAAGACAAAGAGTCATCTCTCGACTAAGCCACAGTTATAACAATCCAGATTTCGTGTTTCTTGATTTCAGGTTATCAAGATTCAAGTTCAAGACTCAACAAGCTTGCGGCAGTTTTGAATTGCCTATTTGTTTATCCTTTCGAATACTTGTAATATTTATTTACTTTCTGTATTGCTTTACATATCCAACATATTATTGTACACGTAAGGTGTTACATAGATTACATACGTTATAATATTCCATGTACATGCATGGTAAAAATATTCTTCAAAAATATTTATTAAAAAATTTAATGAAAAAAATATTTAAATGTCACTTAATTTTTTGTAGTAATTTCTTGAGAAAATAAAATCGAAGAAAATTTCATTGTGCAATTTTGTTTTTTCCAATGAAGATTGCATCTTATAAATAAAAAAGGCAACCTCCATTGAAACCAAATTTGCAAAAAGTTTGAACTTTTTTTCGAAATTAATATTTTAAAATCTATTTCCATCTGTTCTATTTTATTTGACATTTTTATTTTAGTTATTGCAATTAAAAAAACTGTAAAAAAGAAAACAAAATAGAGGTACAAGACAAATGAAGTAGTGGAAAGAGTGTACGGTAAAAGCCTGTAAGGTCATGTCTCATGAGAAAATCAACCTGCACTACAACATCTCTCTGTTTCAGGACAGTATGAGTATACTTTTTGTTATAACAGTAAAACAATACTCCCACTTGTGATGTTATATAAATTAGTTACTCATTATTTGTGAAGTAAGTAACTGATACTATAATCATAAAACAAGTAATCAATACTATCAAAAAGAAAAAGTTCAAAGTATGAATTGTTCACATTAGAGTGAAAAATGTTAGTATAGTTATTACAGGATTGGTTAGAGTTTGAATTTAACATTTTGTGAATATAATCTTAAATTATATAGGCTACGCATCTTTATTAGCCGGACCTTAGCAATAATATTTCATTTGTCATAATTTATATATGTAACGTTTTTATTATTTTGAAATGACAAAAAAAAGTATTTTAATATTATTATGAAAGATTGTGAAATATTAAGATTTCAAATTTATTTAACAAATAAAGTTTACACTTTAATGTTATATTTTTCCTTCTAAATATTTAATTGTTGTTTTTCTTGTTGTATAACGCATAAGTTAAATTGAACTTAAACGTACACACTCAAAGAGTGTTACTTAATCACGTAAATTTGTGGTAGAGTTATAATTATGTTTATATGTCATTAATAAGAGGTTTCTAGTTCGATTTTTAAGAATAAAACACTTTTAAAAGGGAGCGTTTTACCTCTTTTCCTCCCTCCAAAACGTTTTTTCTTTTATATCGATCCCAAAAACTTATCATTGTCCATTTATGCACATTGTCCATTGACCAACAATCATCAAACAGATAGACTTTATGCAAGTCTGAAATTTCTCATTTTTAAATTTCAAAATTTAAAATAGTGTACCAGGTAATGACACAATAGAAAATAACTCAAAGAAAAACAAAAATCATTAGTAGTGATGAATTTTTAGTGCCAAATTCAATATCTACTTGTTAATATGTAATTGACGCATATGTTGCCTGTTCTGTGTAGTATTATTGTAGGTGACATGTCCCACGTTTTCTATCACACACTATTTGTTTGATCTATTAATTTGCAGATCAAGTTGGCTTAATTACTGTCTGCTTGTTCAATTGTGCATATCTTAGTGTAACAATTTCTAAAAACTAATTACACCGTATTCTGAGGTTGAGAAAGTGAAGATGTTCATCAATAACTTTTTATATGGAACGAGGGTCGGCATTGTAGGGCTTTTGTTGGGTTCAAAACACATAAGTAAAGCACAACGGAAGTTTAAAATTTTGTTTCTTACTTACCCCAACAACATTTCTGGTATGGTTATACAACAATTAAACTTGTAACATAAAGCATAAACTTACAAGTTGGAAAATCTGAAGTCTTTATCTACTATAAGGTGGACACACGGTTGCCCTTTCAATTGAAAGCTCCAAGCTTTAATGTATTTCTCCTTCGGAAAGCTAGGAAATCCGGCAGAGGTTCGAGAGAGTATTTGATTCTAAGTCTCTAAGGTTTGGAATGATGTTCAGAAAATTGGTGTGTGAATAATGAAGAGAATGCCTCTATTTATAGTTGAAAAATATGTCAAAATCGGATTAGGGTTTGACCTTGGGCCTGACCCAAAATTCGAGGCAAAGGCGCTGCGGCGCTCGACGTGCTCATGCACTGTCTCGATTTAATTTCCGTGCATTCTTAATTAAATCCAAAATCCAATTTTGATTTAATTAAAATAATCATTATTCATTTAAATATCTCAATTCCAAATCGAACATTTAATTACTCTCTCAATACATCCTTAGATCGAAAAGACAATCGACATAGTGTGACCCTATAGACCTTCTCATATCGACATTAATCAAATTAAGGTCTATGCGGAACTCCTAGAAGGCGCCGGAAGACGAACTCAATATGTGAATTACGTTTACGCGAATCCAGTAAACTTAACCTTTATGTGGTAAGATAAAATCATTTCATTCACGACACACCCGATCAAGCTTAGGATTTGTCAAGTGTCTATCCAAATGGCTTAATCATTGTATCTCATCTATATTAGTTGACAACTAGACCATATTCTAAATACGTCTATTGCGTTGACCAACGACTTAGTCAACCTAATATCACTGAAAATCCGAGTGTTCTCTCGAATATACATTCGAGGAATGAATCCTAATATTGGCTCAACTACCACCTTTAATCCACATCGTAATGTACCCAATACAAGTTGTATCTCAACCTATAAGGCATTTGAGCTTAGGACGGGATCAAAGTACACTACTTCATAGACAAGGCGCGTATTGACCTCAAGTCTAAGAACTTCTATCTCCCACACGCTGATCATACTTTAGACACGTATAACAAACAATATATCAGCAGGGTATACAAATACTTTCAAAATATCCATGTGTCCATCACAAGTAGCTATTACTCATAGCAGGTGAGACATACTACATCCTCTAAGGATGTGATGCAGACCACATGTCGACTTATCACATATCATCGATATTCCATTCTCGATGATCATTAGTCGAGCCTATTTTAAGTGTTACATTATAATATTAATAACTCACACTATTAATAACAATGTAACCTCCAGAGATGCATATTATAGAATATTACAAACAATCAATTAATAATTCAATAATTTGCAAATCCAAAATATTAATATCCATTAATAATAATATGAATGTGTATAAAGTACATTTGTCCTAATACAGATTGTCTCTAGGACATAAATATACTTTCAATCTCCCACTTGGCCTAGAGCCAATCTCCAACATATTTAATGCCTATATTCTCAAAATGACCATTATGCTTGACTAAGCTTAATGGTTTAGTGAATGGGTCAGCTAGATTATCGTCTGTGGGAACATAGTCTAATCTAATATCTTCAGTCTCTACCATCTCCCTGAGTATATGGTATTTCCTTGGTACATGGTTGTTTTTGTTGGTTGGTTCCTTAGCTTGCGCAATCGCACCAATGTTGTCACAATAAACCGTTATTGGACAAGTGGCACTTGGAACAACCCATAGTTCCTTCAGAAACTCAGAAATTGCGACAGCTTCCTTACCAGCTTCCGATCCGGCAATGTACTCAACTTATGTTGTCGAATCAGCAGTTGTAGCTTGCTTGAAACTTTTCCAGCTTACTGCTCCACCATTGAAAATGAATGTGTACCCTGATTGAGATTTGTAGTCATCAACATCCGTCTGGAAGCTAGCATCAGTGTACCCAGTAGCAGTTAGATTTTATTCTCCACAATAGACTAAGAAGTAATCTTTTGTTCGTCTAAGATACTTAAGAATACTCTTGACTGCCTTCCAGTGTTCTTCCCCAGGATTTTGCTGGAATTTGCAAGTCGTACTAAGTGCAAAGGCCACATCTAGCCTAGTACAGGTCATGGCATACATGATCGATCCTATAGCCGAAGCATATGGGATCCTTTGCATACATTCACGTTCTATAGTATTAGAAGGACTATCTTTCTTAGATAACTTGATGCCTTGTCCCATAGGTAGACCGCCTTTCTTGAAATTATCCATAGAAAAGTGTCTAAGCATTTTGTCTATGTAGACTGACTGTGACAGCCCCAACAATCTGTTAGGTCTATCTCTATAGATCCTAATCCCCAGAATGTAGCGGGCTTCACCTAAATCCTTCATCATGAAGGTACTGGACAACCACTCTTTGACTGACTGCATGGGAGTCTTATTATCTCCCATTATTAATATGTCATCTATATATATAATAATGAAGGCAATACTCTCATCCTTGCATTTACTATAAACACATGGATCTTCTTTGCATCTGACAAAATCAAATGACTTGATAGCCTTGTCAAAGCAAATGTTCTAACTCCTCGAGGCTTGCTTAAGACCATAAATAGACTTTTGTAGCTTGCATACGACATTTGGTTTGGACTCAAGTGAAAAATCCTCAGGTTGTTTCATATACACTTCCTCAACTAGATTACCGTTGAGGAACGCAGTTTTGACGTCCATATGCCAAATGTCATAGTCATAATATGCAGCTATTGCAAACAAAATCCGAATGGACTTAATCTTAGCAACAGGTGAAAAGGTTTCATCATAATCGACCCCAGGCCATTGATTATAACCTTTAGCCACCAATCTTGCTTTATAAGTCTATACCTTGCCATATGCATCAATCTTCTTCTTGAAGACCCATTTGCATCCTATGGGTCTAACCCATGTTGGCAAATCAACCAAGTTCTAAACTTGATTTATGTACATCGAGTCCATCTTAGATTTCATGGCTTCTTACCATCTCTGTGAATCAATGTCTAACATAGCTTCGCTATAGGTTGTAGGTTCATCGTCATCATGAATATCTATCTCATTGTGTGTTTCAACAAGGAGATTAAGTCTTTCAGGCAGACGATGAGTCCTAGTGGTCCTACGAAGTTGAGTATTCTGCGTTTCAATGTTTATTGCATTCTGATTGTGAGAAGGTCTTTGTGTGTTGGACAATCCATCACCTTGAGAGCTTTCAGGAATGTCATTTTCATGTATTTCCTAAATGGAATGATGTACAACCATTGTATCATCTTCCATTGGTTGTGTATAAGAGCCTTGCATTTCTGTACTATCTCTCACAGCACTCCTACTGGCTTAAGGGTGTACTCTAAGTACCCAATCTTCACCAGATAGTCCCACTGAATCCTTGTTTAGGTCATTTGATAAGGGTTCAATTTTTGTGTTATCTTGTGGTTCTTGAATTTCTTCAAGTTCTATCTCTGTGCAACTATGTTCCTTGTTGACATATTCTTCTTTAAGGAAAGTTGCATTCCTGGAAACAGTGACCTTATGTTCTCCAGGAAGATATAAGTAGTATCTCTTAGTTTCCTTTGGATACCCCACGAAGTAACATTTCTCATTTTTGGATTCCAACTTGTCAGTGAGCATCCTTTTAACATATGCAGGGACCCCCTAGGGTCTCATATGTTTAAGAGATGGCTTTTTGCCACACCATATCTCATAGGGTGTCTTTTCTACCGATTTGGAAGGAACCATGTTCAGAACATATATCGAGGTTTGTATAGCATGTCCCCAAAGGTATGTCGGTAGAGATGAGGAGCTCATCATGGATTGAACCATATCCAATTAGGTTCGGTTTCTCCTTTCGGCAACACCATTCATATGTGGTGTTCCAGGAGGTGTCTATTCTAACTGGACTCCATGTAGCTTAAAGTAATCTAGAAAATCCTTACTCAAGTATTCACCTCCTCGATCCGATTGAAGGGTCTTGATACTTGTTGCAAGTTGCTTCTCTACTTTCGACTTGTACTCCTTGAACTTCTCAAAAGCCTCGGATTTATGTCTCATAAGACACACATATCCATACCTTGTGAAGTCGTCAGTAAAAATGATGAAGTATGGGAAGCCTCCTTTAGCTTGAGTCGAGAATAGCCCACATACATCAGTATGGACCAACTCAAACACCTCATTGGCTCGCACACCTTTTCCAGAAAGTGGTTTATTGGTCATCTTTCCTCTCAAGAAAGATTTGCAGTTACCATAAGACTCCAAGTCAAATGGTTTGAGGTAGTCTAACTTCCTCAATCTTGCTATTCTTAATTCGTTGATATGACCAAGTCTGCAGTGCCATAGGTAGGTAGAGTTTCTATTACTTATCTTAGCTCATTTATTTTGTACATTGAATATCTCTCGACTACAATTTAGTGTATATAATCTATCCACAAGAGGAGCAGTACCATATATAATATTATCAAAAGACAGTACTTGACTGTCATTATAAATATACGAGGAAAAACCCTCCATGTCCAACACTGGGATAGAAATGATAATCCTCGTTAACGAGGGTACATAAAAGAAATCATTCAACACTAAACAATAGGTGGAAGGTAAATTTAATATATAAGTCCCTACACGTTCAGCATCTACTCGTGCTCCGTTTCCAATGCATAGGTCTACCTCCCTTGGTCCAACCTTCCTGCTATCAGTTATCCCCTGCACATTTGTACAAATGTGTGAGCCGCAAGTGGTATTTCAATGACGTACATACCTTGTCCACCAAAGGCAGGAGCACCTGATGCTTTTCCTCCTTCTAGTGCCGTGCAGTCCTTCTTCCAATGCCCCTTCATATGGCAGTTGAGTCATTCATCCTTATTCGGATTTGCCTTCTTCTTCACACCTCCCTTAGGCTTCATAGCTGAGGGCGCAACGATTGCTTTGCCCTTCTTCTTCTGCCATTTCTTGCCTTTCGGCTTGGGTCAGCTAGAAGAGCTCACCATGAGCACAGCTTTACCTTTGGAAGTGGAAGACTCAAAAGTCTTGAGCATGTTGTGCAGCTCCGACAAAGTCGCATTCGTTCCATTCATATTGAAATTCACTATAAAGTTCTCAAAAGAACGAAGGTGAGAGTTCAGGATGAGGGTAGTAGCGACATTTTTTTCAAGCTTCGTTCCAATTGAAGCAAGCCTCTCTATCAGCCCTATCATCTTCAACATGTGCAGTGAGACCTGGCCCCCTTCATTGAGCTTACACTTAAAGAGTTCTATTAGTAACCCATATTCCATGGTCTGGGATTGTGAGTCATAGAGACTCTTCAAGTGTTCGAGCATCTCATTGGGCCCCATGTTCTCATGTTGTCTCTGAAGTTCCATAGACATGGAAGACAACACCACGCACTGCGCTGAAGTGGCATCATCTAGGTATTTTGATAAGTATCTTTATCAAAAGAGGCATATTCAGGAGAGTCTGTCACTGGGACTGTTGGGAACACCGTGTCCAATACGTATTCTATTTTCTCTTGTCTCGATACTATACGCAAATTCCTTAGCCTGTCAAGGTAGTTTGGTCTAGTAAGTTTATTCATCTCAATCAACATTTTCAACGATAAGCTCGACATCTTTAATAATCTGAAGAATTAGATAGACCAGAAATCAAACTCAAAATCTATTTCCTATTATACACATTCATTTAGGCTAATCAACAAAGCCTTTTGTTTAATTAGCTCCCACTATTTTAATATACTTCTACGACCCCATGGTAGAATACAGACCTATATCAATTGAGGTCATAATGGGCCAAGATCCAAGCCTATGCTATCTCCAAGTTTGCTTTGGCTGATAACTTCAATAACATATCTTGGTAGGTTCTAAACCAATTGCAAAAATTATTCGCAACTCTTGATTGATCAAATATTACATTTAATCGTGCGTCCTTAGATTAGTTCGACACTTTGGCGCCAGAATTTGTCTAAGCAAGTCAACCCCATTACACGACTGCGTTTATGTATCTAAGCAAATTTGGCCTTTGTGAGCAAACACTTTGGTGTAAATACCCACAAAAGTTTATCATTTACCTTTACATTAAAACACATCTATGAAAGAGTCTGGGTCCTCGTAGACTTAGAGCAAATGCTTTGGCACAAATACTCGTATCGCCGAAAAGGATTTCGCACTCTAACAATTATAATGGACGACACGTTTTAATATAGACTTGTATTTAAAATTTTGGAGAACATTTTAATTCAGGGTTCTAACCAAGATCAACTCTTTTATGCCATATCCAATATGACATCTTATCATGCAAAGCTAATGACACATATAGTTTGGAAACCGTCAACCCAATATGCATAATATAAGATGGTTTAATCAAACATTGGGCGACGTCTGCCCAGACAGTTATAGCGGACACTATTCTAGAAATGTAAATGATAAACATTTTGACATTTAGCACATAAACAGTATACTTATCAAAAAATATACTGTATAATAATTATCTTGAGTTAAACATACAGAACTCTAAATTGTTTTTTTGGACAGGTGGGGCCGCGACGCTAATCATTAGAGCCACGGCGCCACTAAGGCAGAAATCTTTCAGTTTCTGAAAAATGCATTAGCGCCGCGGCGCTGCAAGGGCAGAAATATTTCTGCTTCTGCAATTGCATTAGCGCCGCGGCGCTCCACCATGGAGCCGCGGTGCTGCAGAGGCAGAAATATTTCTGCTTCTGTAAATGCATTAGCGCCGCGATGCTCCACCATGGAGTCGCGCCGCCTATTGTCCAGTGAGTCCAAGTTTTTGAAATGAAGCATTAGCGTCGCGACGCCACCTTGAAACCCTAGCAAGCGCCGCGACGCCCTACCATAGGGACGCGACGCTCATGTCCTGACAACCGTTTCTGTGTTGATTCTCAAAATCGTTCGAGCCCTAAATCCAATTTAGGGATCAAATCACAGGTCCTTTATCATCACCCACCATTATCAATAACGCCTATATTGACCATCATTCGTTCTTACTCGTTCTTAGCCGTGCACCGTGCAATGAGCCGGACAACGCACTTTTGGCTTAGTTCGAGTTAGAGCGGAATGACTTCCTCGAGTTAGCGTAGGAGATAATTTAGGGTGATATCAAAAGGTCAACATTCGTTCAAGACATGTAGGATTTCAAGAAACCTCATTTTAATCCAATTTTATGTTTAACCCATATTATTCTTCTATTCAATTGTTATATAACCATTGAACCAGCCTGACCTCTAATACCAATGTAGGGCTTTTGTTGGGTTCAAAGCACATAAGTAAGGCACAACGGAAGTTTAAAATTTTATTTCTTACTTACCCCAACAACATTTCTCGTATGGTTATACACCAATTAAACTTGTAACATAAAGCATAAACTTACAAGTTAGAATATCTGGAGTCTTTATCTACTATAAGGTGGACACGCGGTTGCCCTTTCAATTGCAAGCTCCAAGCTTCAATGTATTTCTCATTCGGAAAGCTAGAAAATCCGGCAGAGTTTCGAGAGAGTATTTGATTCTAAGTCTCTAAGGCTTGGAATGATATTCAGAAAATTGGTGTGTGAATAATGAAGAGAATGCCTCTATTTATAGTTGAAAAATAGTTTAAAACTGGATTAGGGTTTGACCTAGGCCTGACCCAAAATTAGAGGCAGAGGCGCCGCGGCCATAGGGTATGGGCACCGCGACGCTCGACGTGCTCCTGCACTGTCTCAATTTAATTTTCGTGCATTCTTAATTAAATCCAAAATCCAATTTTGATTTAATTAAAATAATCATTATTCATTTAAATATCTCAATTCCAAATCGAACATTTAATTACTCTCTCAATACATCCTTAGATCGAAAAGACAATCGACATAGTGTGACCCTATAGACCTTCTCATATCGACATTAATCAAATTAAGGTCTATGCGGAACTCCTAGACGGCGCTGGAAGACGAACTCAATATGTGAATTACGTTTACGCGAATCCAGTAAACTTAACCTTTATGTGGTAAGATAAAATCCTTTCATTCACGACACACCCGATCAAGCTTAGGATTTGTCAAGTATCTATCCAAATGGCTTAATCATTGTATCTCATCTATATTAGTTGACAACTAGACCATATTCTAAATACGTCTATTGCGTTGACCAACGACTTAGTCAACCTAATATCACTGAGAATCCGAGTTTTCTCTCGAATATACATTCGGGGAGTGAATCCTAATCTTGACTCAACTACCACCTTTAATCCACATTGTAATGTACCTAATACAAGCTGTATCTCAACATATAAGGCATTTGAGCTTAGGACGGGTCAAAGTACATTACTTTGTAGACAAGGCGCGTATTGACCTCAAGTCTAAGAACTTCTATCTCCCACACGCTGATCATACTTTAGACACGTATAACAAACAGTATATCAGCAGGGTATATCAATACTTCCAAAGTATCCATGTGTCCATCATGAGTAGTCATTACTCGTAGTAGGTGAGACATACTACATCTTCTAAGGATGTGATGCATACCACATATCGACTTATCACATATCATCGATATCCCATTCTCGATGATTATTAGTCGAGGTTATTTCAAGAGTTACGTTATAATATTAATATCTCACACTATTAATAACAGCGTAACATCCAGGGTTGGATAATATAGAATATTACAAACAATCAATTAATAATTCAATAATTTGCAAATGCCAAAATATTAATCTCCATTAATAATAATACGAATGTGTATAAAATACATTTGTCCTAATACAGATTGTCTCTATGACATAAATATACTTTCAAGCATGGCAATAAAGCTTGAGTCCAGAGCTACTTACACTCAAGTAGTCAATATTGGTAGGAGGATAGAGGGATAATGCAGGTAGGAGAAGGAGGAGCGCGAGAACAAAAAGAATCGTGGCTAAAGAAAGTATGGAGGTGCTCCATATTGGGGCACATATCTTTCAATAGTTGTATTAGCGAATATTCTCCGAATATTCCCAATACATTTTATAATTATGATAGGTATATATTTAAGGTAACTTAGGATTCTTATTGTATTAGGAATTAACCTCTGTACAACTATATATATTCTGATTAATGAAAGGAATCCTCAAGGGAGATATTCCAAACTTACATGGTATCAAGAGCCAAACCCTAATTCCTACTCTTCTCCTCCCTATAGCCGCCGACCACGACTAAATGTTTTTTTTAATTTTTTCTTCTCAGTCGATGGTAGCCATAGCCACCATGTCTCGTCCCACATCCCCTACTAATTCAGGTTCTTCCACTGGTACTTTTGACAACCCTACTCCACGTACATCGTCTTCTTTTCATCCGGCTTCGCCGTTACCAATATCAAGAATTTTATCCCTATAATTCTTGACCAAAAAAACTGTCAATATTCCATATGAATAGAATTATTCTATATTCATGCATGTGCGTACAATGTGCTCGACCATATTGATGATTCTGTTCCTCGTCCAACCGATGTTGCAGACTCGACATGACGTCGCCTTGACGCCATCATCAAATAGTGGATATACGTCACCATCTTTAAAGACTTGTTGTGTACTATCAAGAAAACAGGTGCTACGGCACGTGAACTCTGGGTACGGTTAGAAGAAATTTTTCAGGATAATAAAAATAATTGGGCCGTGTATTTGGAAAACCAGTTCAACAATATGCGTCTCGAGAATTTGAACAACATGTACGAATACTGTAAACAACTGAAACTCATAACCGACCAACTCTCCAACATTGGGACATCTATTTCAGAAACCAAGATGGTACTTCAACTAGTTGCTGGTTTACCGAAAGGTGAAGATGATACATTTGCGATGATGATTCAACAGGTCGAACCCCCACCAAGTTTCAACAAAGCGCGTTCACAACTTTTGTTGGAAGAGACCCGTTGTGCTAAACAAAAGGAGAACAATCAAAAGACATTAGCCGTTGATGACATGGCAACACCGGTGGCCAACACCACCCAGCCACCACCGCAAGACCACCACCACCAGTAGTCCCATGTCGGAGGATGTAGCGGCAGAGACCGCGGTAATAACAACAAAGGGAAGGGTCGCGGCAAGGGCCACCGAAACCAGCAATCAGGCCCAACCCCCTGCTCCCTATTTTCAGTGGGCTAGGCAGACACCTTGGCCCAATACTGGGAACTGGGCCTCGCCTGCATACCCTTACCCAACATCAGGGGCCCAGTTCTAGCAGACTTGGTCACCAAGTATCTTGGGCTCAGCCCCAGCCAACAGGCAGGCCCACCAGCAGTAGCAGCAGGCCCACATGGTTTCGTCCCCTCAGCATCCGCAAGTTAGTAATCTGCCCCCCACTGATTTGGGTCAGGCCTTCAACACCTTGAACCTTCAACAGCCCGATGATAATTGGTATATGAACACCGGAGCCACATCTCATCTCACCCGGTCGTTAGGTAATTTATCTCAACTGCTTCGGTTAAAGTGTCCTCAATTTATTACTGTCGGCAATGATCATCACATTCTAATTGAAGGTTATGGTAACACACATACCAAACATCCCCACCCGCCTTTCTCCCTAAATCATGTCCTTTACACACCTAACATCATTAAAAATTTAATCTATGTTAGAAAATTCACTCGCAATAATTCTGTGTCTGTCGAATTTGACTCTTTTGGTTTTTTTGTGAAGGATCTCAATACGGAAAAAATTCTTACGTGCTGCATTAGTGTGTGAGAGCTCTACCCCTTCACTCAATCTTCCACTGTCAGACCACATTCACATATCTCCCTTGCTGTTATCTCTCCGTGAACTTGGCATAACAGACTCGGACACCCAGAAGACCCTATTTTTAATTTACTTAGGACTAATAAGCGTATTCAATGTAATAATGAGAAAGTTGCCCAACACTGTTTTTCTTGCCCGCTTGGCAAGCATACCCGTCTTCCATTTATGTCATCCAACAATGTTACCTTTTCTCCATTTGATATTGTTCATGCTGATTTGTGGACATCTCCGGTTGTTAGTTCCCTGGGTCACAAATTCTATCTAGTATTATTAGATGACTTTTCACATTTTGTATGGATCTACCCACTGAAGTTCAAATCTAAAGATTTTGCCAAGTTCCTTGAATTTCAAAAATTCATTAAAACACAGTTTGAAAAATCTATAAAATCTTTCCAATGTGATAATTGATGTGAATTTAATAATTCGGCATTTCACAATTTCTGCTCTAAACAACGCATGGTTTTCCGTTTTTCTTGTCCCTGCACTTCCTCCCAAAACGGCAAGACTGAACGAATCATACGTACCATCAATAACATGGTCCGTACCCTTATATTTCATGCCAGTCTTCCACCACCATTCTTGGTCTATGCTGTTAAAAATGATAGAGTACCTCCTTATATTTTACCAACCATCACTCTCCAAAACAAGACCCCAACCGAAATCTTATACCGTAGGTTCCCTTACTATGACCAACTCCGCATTTTCGGTTGCTTATGCTACCCCAACCTTGCCTCCACTGCACCTCACAAACTAGCCCTACGCACCACACCATGTGTCTTCGTTGGTTTCTCACCTAATCATCGGGGTTACCTGTGCTATGGCATAGTCACTCGTAAAATCATTATCTCATGTCATGTCACATTTGACGAGGAGAACTATCCATTTTCAAATCTCCAAAAATTTCAAACCACGAATTACACATTTCTTGATGAGTCTATTTTATCTCCTATGATCCAGTCAATGTGCCACCGGCAGTTTACTGTTCCGACGGAGACTGCACCAGCAGCTCCGTCACCACCAGTGTCCGACGTCATTTCCGACCATGCACCACCCTGATCTCCGTCAAACCCTCCACTGATCGACCCACTTTTGTCACCTACCCAACCAACGGTACCTCGACCAGCCATCAACCTGAGCCTAGCCAACACCCCTCCAGAACCCGCAAGCCAGCAGCCACAAAACACAGACCAACCACTGCTGCCTACCCACCGTATGGAGACTCGTGCCCAACACGAGATTTTCAAACCCAAGGTCCATTTTAACCTCTCCACATAAACCATATCACCGATTCCCAAAAACCCGAAACTAGCCAACTGGACCCAAATTGGAATGCGGCCATGTGCGAGGAATTTAATACTTTGACAAAATAACACATTTGGTATTTGGTACCTATACCGGATGGGGTGAATGTAATCTGATGCATGTGGCTATTTAGCCACAAGTTCAGAGATAGTGGTAATTTAGAGAGGTATAAGGCCAACCTTGTTGCCAATGTCACAAATCAGCATGGGGGGATTGATTGCGGTGAGACATTCAATCCGATTGTTAAACCTGCTACTATTCATATTGTTCTCAGTATTACTATGGGCAAGCATTGGCCGATTCATCAGTTTGATGTCAAGAATTCATTTCTTCACGGGGATTTGAAAGGCACTGTGTACATGCATCAACCACCTATTTTTGTTTATCCTGCAGTCCCTCAGTATGTATGTCATCTCTGAAAGTCACTTTATGGCTTGAAACAGACACCTCGCGCGTGGTATAATCGCTTTGCTAGGTATATTATGTAGATTGTGTTTATATGTAGAAGGTGTGACAACTCTCTCTTCATTTTTCATCGCGGTAGCAACACCGCTTATTTGCTATTATATGTGGATGACATTGTCCTTACTGCCTCCTCTGATGGTTTGGAGAATGAAATCATCGGCCTACTCAAAACTCAATTTGCTATGACTGATTTGGGCAAACTGAATTATTTCTTGGGTATATCCGTGACCAGATCTGCAACTACTATGTTCCTGAGTCAGTGTAAATATGCGGCATAGATAATGTACAGGGCTAAGATGGCAAATTGTAAAGATGTGCCAACCCCGATTGACTCGAAATCCAAGCTTAGTGCTACTGATGGTGCTCCAGTGTCTGATCCCACCCTATATCGGAGTCTTGTCGGTGCCCTTCAGTATCTTATATTCACTAGGCCTGATATTGCATATGCCGTTTAACATGTGTGTCTGTTTATGCACGCCCCGCTAGAATCCCATTTTGCTGCCCTCAAACGTATTATCATATACATTAAGGGCACACTTGACTATGGACTGCTTATCTACCCCTCTGCAACGACCAAATTACTCTCCTACACGGATGCAGATTAGGCAGGATGCCAGGACACACGTCGCTCCACCTCGGGCTATTGTGTATCACTAGGGGATGATCTTATTTCATGGTCCGCCAAGCGGCAAGCCACACTATCCCGGTCAAGTGCTGAAGCAGCGTATCGAGGAGTTGCTAATGTCGTTGCTGAGATCTGTTGGCTCCGAAATATTCTTTTAGAGCTCTAGTGTCCATTGTGAAAGGCGTCTATAGTCTATTGTGACAATATATCTGCCATCTATCTATCTCACAATCCGGTCCAACATCAGCGTTCCAAGCATATCGAGATGGATATTCATTTTGTGCGTGAGAAAGTCGCACTTGGTCAGGTTAAAATATTATACGTATCTTCCTCCTATCAATATGCAGATATATTCACAAAGGGACTACCGAGACATCTATTCATCGACTTCCGATCTAGCCTTAGCGTCCGACCTCCTCCCGCTCCGACTGAGGGGGAGTATTAACGAATATTCTCTGCATATTCACAGTATATTTTGTAATTATGATAGGTGTATATTCAAGGTAACTTAGGATTCTTATTGTGTTAGGAATCAACCTCTGTACAACTATATATATTCCCTAAGGGAGATTATTCCAAACTTACAAGTTGTGAAAGAATTAGTGAAGTGTATAAATGTACCATGAGGTGCAATGTACTTGATAAAATATCACGTAACTAGTTGAAGTTGTTAGAAGGTAGTTAAGGTTGTTAGAGGTTAGTTACAAGTTAGTTGATTGGTGTAGAAGGTAATTAATAGCTAGGGGAGAGCGGGTCCGGGTACCCTAACATTTTTGAACTACCCGGACCCTACCCAGTAAAAGATCGGTTTCTAAATTTACTATCCGGAACCTAGCCGTAGCAATCATTACCGGGAACCTACCCGGAACCGCACGGTTCCGGGTAGGTTCCTGGGTACCCTGTAAATGGGTAGAGATAAAACTAATTAACCTCTGAATATTATGTCTCTCTTTGCCATATTTGGCTCCACACTTTACCCTCCATAATTCTCAAACAATCATTGTAGGGATGCACTTCACCATGAATAACAACACCGAGAATTTTAATTTTCCATTACCACCAGTTTATCATAGTTGCTTCAATGGTATGTTGATACATGGGATGCCAATAGGGCCAAACATGATCTTCCATATTTCTTAGGAATAATTTTCTGCGCAAAGTAGATGTTCAAGTTCTTTTTTTTTTCAAAATTCTTCAATAACGACACTTTGAAGGTATATCAATTTCCATTTTATCATTTCTAGCATCAGTAGGAATTATGTCTCTCACCGTCCTTCATATAATGAAATTCATACTGAAAGGCATATTTTTATGCCAAGTCATGATATTTATCTAAAACCTGATTTTTTCTTCTTCAGAAGGTGCCAAATAGAATCCACAATGAAATTTCCTTTCGGTACTCGGTTGTGTATTTGTGTTTTAGTTTAGAAAGAGAAGTGGGCTTAGGGGTTGGTCGGACCCTATCAACCGGACTGGGCCAAAAAATAAAACACCCCAAAGCATAAAACTAAATAATTTAAATGTGGGGTGGGTTCATAGGGTCCAGGTATCGGTTTCGGGTCCGGGTACCCAGTCTCTATTTACCGAAATCGGAACCGGACCCGACATTGATCGGTTCCTAATTTTACTACCCGGAACCTACCCGTTATTATAATATATCTACCCAAAACCTACCCGTTAGTGTCGGTTCTGGTCGAGTATTTGGGTACCATGTACCCGTGCTCACCCCTATTAATAGCTACTTGAGTGTGATTAGTTTTGGAAGGTTCTAGACATCTAATACTAGTATGTATATATATATATATATATATATATATATATATATATATATATATATATATATATATATATATATATATATATAAGACATTGTATTGCTACTATACATTGAATATACAGAAAATTTCCCATTTCTTTTCTCCTGATTTCTGTTTCGATTTCTTTTTCATTTCTTCTCTTTTGTTCGACTTACTCTTTTTGGAGCTCAACTGGTCGACAATGGTGGATGCTGCCATCTGATCGACAGGTCAGAGCTCAATGTAATAGTGGATTTCAACATGGTATCAGAGCGGTGGTGATTCAACACAGATCGAGTGAGTTTCTTTACATGCAAAAAGAAATTTGAGGGATTCAGGTGTTCGACATCACATTCTGGGAGTTGCGAAGCATATCAGAGTATTGTGATAGAGAAAGTAGATCGATTGATTACAACAATAACTGAAGTCGAGAAAACGGTTGATGATGGAGAACAATACAGAAGACATAACAAGTGGAATTGCAACATTGACAGTAAGCATCAATCATAATCACCCTTTGTATCTTTTTCCATATGATTCTACTGGGTCACTGTCTGTGGGAATTATATTAAATGGAATGGATAATTACACATTGTGGAGTAGATAAATAAAACTATCTCTATTAGGAAAGAACAAGATAGGTTTTATCGATGGAACAATGAAAATGGAGGCTTTATGTGGAGATTTAGCAATAGTATGAGATAGATGTAATGCAATTGTGGTGTCTTGGTTGATTGGAAATGTAAGCAAGAGCTTGCTCAGTGGTATCTTGTGTAATTCAGATTCACATAGTATATGGGAGGAATTAAGGGATAGATTTGATAAGATAAACAGTTCTAGGAAATTTCAATTACACAAAGAAATAGTTACAATGAGACAAGGATTACAATCAGTCTCAATGTACTACACTAGACTTAAAGACATTTGGGATGAATATGACTCTATTATACCATCACCAACATGTTGTGCTAAATCCAGAGATATTGTTGATCATTTACAATATCAAAGAATGATGCAGTTCTTAATGGTTCTATATGAGAGCTATAGTCAAGCTAGAAGTCAGATTATTATGATGCAGCATGTGCCAAGTCTGAACCAGGTATAGCAATGGTCAATCAGGAGGAAAGCCAAAGAATGGTTGCAGGGACAAACATAATAATGCAGGAAATAGTTGAATCATCTGCTATGTTCACAACCAGAAGTGAAAGTGGAAGAAACAGGAATGGGATTCCAAAACGAAAAGAAACCATATAATCCTAATGCCTTATGTGACTTTTGTCATATGAAATGTCATATTAAGATGGAATGTTTCAAATTGATGAAGTGTGATTTTTTTCACAAAATTGGGCATACACGGGATGAATGTTACAAGATCATTGGTTATCATGAGGACTTCAATAATAAGAGCAAGAACGCTTATACAGTAACTAGTGGAAATTTGCCTCTTGAAGATACATGTCAAATAAAAGATATGCAATGTCATGATATGAAACATACGCAGAAATAATATTTTGGACAGAACCATGGATCAAGTTCTAATTCTCAAAAATATTTTATGTGTGCCAGCTTTCAAGTTCAATCTTATGTCTGTATCAAAAGTAACAAAAAACTAAACTGTAGTGTTACTTTCTTTCCAACATGTTGTGTGTTTCAGGATCTCTCATCTGGGAATATGAGGGAGATTGGTAATGAAGAAGAAGGATTGTACATATTATGCTTGAATGCTCAGAATAAGAAGGAAGAGTTGAATAAATGTATGTCAGCCACAAATGTAGATATAGCCATCTGGCACCAAAGGCTGTGTCATGTACCTATGACTGTTTTGAGAAAAATTGCATATTTTAGGAATAATGTTTCTTTTGTCTTGAATATGTGTGGAATATTCCCACTAGCTAGACGGACTAGGATTCCATTCCCTGTCAGTGTTAGTATAAAAACAAGGCCTTTTCAATTATTACACATGGATGTATGGGGACCCTACAAGTTAGAAACATATAATAGAATGCGATATTTCTTGATAATTGTGGATGATTACTCTAGATGGACTTGGATTTTATTAATGAGGTTAAAATCTGATGTGGTTACATTGCTTAAAAATTTCTTTGTTGAAGTTAGTACTCAGTTTGAAATGAAGATTCAGATAGTAAGATCTGATAATGGTACTGAGTTTTTCAATCATAGTTGTAGAGAATTGTATCAGAAGTATGATGTGGTGCATGAGAGTTCCTGCCCACACACACCACAACAAAATGGTGTGGTGGAAAGGAAACATAGGCATATTCTGGAGACTGCCAGGGCAATAAAATTTCAGTCAGGGTTACCTGATAGGTTTTGGGGACACTGTGGAGGGGGCTGTATATATCATGAATAGAATTCCTTCAATTGTCATAGGAAATAAGTCACCTTATGAGATGTTGTATAAGATAACACCATCACTAAATCATTTAAGAGTGATAGGGTGTTTGTGTTTTGCAACTGTTCTAACTAAACAGGATAAATTTAGTCCAAGGGCTGTAAGAGTAGTCTTCCTTGGGTATGGATCTGCACAGAAGGGATATAAGTTGTATGACATGGAGAATAAAATATTTTTCATGAGCAGAGATGTGATGTTTATGGAGATAATATTTCCTCTCAAAGGTAAAGATGATGACAATCTGAGTCACATCAAAACACAAGAACACTTCTGTTTTGACGATTTAGTTCATCCACGGAATGTTAATATCCCACCAGCAAACAACAGGATGTCAGGAGGTGATGAACATAGAAGTCCAGCTTTGGATGTTCATGATATAACCCAGGATATGTGTGTTCCTGAACAAACACTACATGAGAATGGTGCAGATCACATACAATTGGAAACTACTATTTCAGAATATGATATCAGAAGATCTACAAAAATCAGCAAGCCTCCTATTTGGCACAAGGATTATGTCACTAAACATGGCTCTTCTAGCTAATTATATTCAATATCTAATAGTGTTGATTATGCAGACTTGTCACACAGGTACAAAATATTTGTGGCTAATGTTTCACTTGACACTGAGCCACAAAACTACTCAGCAGCTGCACAAGATAAGAGATGGGTTGAAGCAATGAAAACTGATATTAAAGCTTTGGAGGATAATTGAACATGGGAGTTAGTCTCACTCCTAGAAGGAAAGAAGGCAATAGGTTGCATGTGGGTGTACAAGATTAAATACAAGGCATTAGAAGAAGTGGAGAGATTTAAAGCCTGATTGGTGGCAAAGGGATACAATCAGCAGGAAGGGCTTGATTATTAGGAGACATTCTCACCTGTAGTAAAAATGTCCACTGTGAGGTCAGTTATTGCACTTGCAGCAGCTAAACAATGGACCATCCAATAGATGGATGTCTATAACGCATTTCTGCAAGGAGATCTGTATGAAGAGGTATACATGGCAGTTCTAGAAGGCTTTGACATCAAGAATGGGAAGAAACAAGTCTGCAGATTATTGAAATCCTTGTATGGATTGAAACAAGCATCAAGATAATGGAATAATAAGCTCACTTCAGCTTTAATCTCATATGGTTTTCAGAAAAGTCGCAAAGATTATTCTCTATTTACTAAACATGAGAATAATAATATAGTGGTGGTGTTGGTGTATGTAGATGACTTGCTAATTACTGGAAATAATTCAGAACTCATTCAGTCCACAAATGAAGCATTGCATGCAACCTTTAAGAGTAGGATCTAGGAGAGCTCACGTACTTTCTTGGAATTGAATTTGCAAGGAGCTCTCAGGGAATGTTGATGCATCAGAGGAAGTATGCATTGGAACTCATATCAGATATAGGCCTTGCAGGAGCAAGGCCAACACATTCACCTATGGACATGAATTAAAAGTTCACTACTACTGAATTTGATCAACATGTTGCTGCTACTTTTCTATCATCCGAATTAGATGGTGTTATGCCAGAACTAGATGAACTTCTAGCAAACTCCAGTATGTATAGAAGAATGATTGGTAGGTTATTGTACCTGACAACTGTTAAGTCTATTTAAGTACTGTTAAGTCTATTTAAGTATTGTTTTAGAGTGTGTTTTAGGGAGTCTTGTGTTAGTCTTTAAGTTGTTTTGTACCATGTTACGCTTGTTTTTGTTTTGTTTTCAGGATAAAGCGATACATAATAGAAGTGAGACGGATTTAGAGAGAATGAGCAGATATTGAGGATAAATATGTTGGTTTAGTAAAAGAAACGGTTCAGAGAAGTCCTGGGAAGTTCACGAGGCAGTTGAACGTGTCTCAGATGAAAAAAATGACAAATGAGTCGCGACGCCTATAATAGAGCCGCGACACTGAGGTTCCAGAAAGACCACGTTTCTGGAAGCAGAAGAACCGCGACGCTCTCTGGACTGCCCCGCGGCGCTTGAGGAAATCTGCAAATGAGCCGCGATGCTTGTGTCCATACAAATTACGAGAACTCATTTTTCACAAGGGCAAAAAGGTCTTTTCAAAAGGAAAAATAGGGTTTGCTTTAAAAAGGAAAAGAGGAGAGAAAAACGGCGGACAATGAAGGAGAGAAAAAGGTTTTGGAACCTTGGAGGAGCTATTGGAGATCAATTCCTCAAGTTCTTTTTCTTTGTCTTGAAGTATCTTTA
Source organism: Anisodus acutangulus (assembly GCA_029783415.1). NCBI lineage: Eukaryota > Viridiplantae > Streptophyta > Magnoliopsida > Solanales > Solanaceae > Anisodus > Anisodus acutangulus. The sequence continues at coordinate 36,658,676 of CM056508.1, forward strand.
TGTTAATTTTCAGTTTATGTGTTAATTTTAGAATGACTATGAACTAATTCTTCTATTAGGGTTTTCAATTAAATCACTTGAACCTCTATCATGAACTAATTCAAAGTTATCTTGTCTTATTCATATATTAAGGTCTTTTCAATGTGTTGTTATTGAATTAGAATTGATTGGCCATTGATTTTCGTTTATCTAAATGAGTTTAAATCAAAATCTGAAAAGTGAGATTTGAATATGCTTTAGTTGAATTGATATAGGCTTAATCTTGAACGAGAGTATCACGATTGCTTGTGTAGCGTTTAGGTTGTTGATCTTAATGCTTCATAATTGATGGAATTTATCATAGAAATATAGAAAATTCTCATTTAGGTTGAGTTTTTTATGTCGTAACTTGAATATAGAACATGTTTGTTAACCTGCTATCTTAATAAGAAGAACTGTTAATCTTGCATTAGTAAATGGTAGAGTGGATAGTTGATGAGATTGGAATCCCTAATTGCTCTCATTCTCAAATTCAATTCGTGTGTTTTTGCTGCTAGTTTATTTTTGCATTTTACCTTCGTTTATGCTTTTCTTATTTTAACCTTTACAAATCAAGATTTGTTAACCAAATAGAAACTAGGGATTAATTATTTGGTAATTGATAATTCAGTCTCTGTGGGACGATACTCGATCTTACAAAAAATTATTACAAATTACGATACGTATACTTGCGTAGCTCTAAAAATCCGCAACAAGTTTTTGGCGCCGTTGCCGGGGACTGAAAAATTATCAATATCAAAGTAATTAATTTTATTTCTAATTTGGTTGTTCCAAGAACAAGTGTCTAACTTGATTTGCGTGCATCTTTTGATCATTTTTCAGGTGGTTTTGTTAAATACGAAGAAGAGGAGGAGCATACAACCTTGTTCCTATTAATTCTGAGATTGAGAAAGCATGCAAGCAGAATCGAAGAAACAAGAGAGCTGATAGTTCAACTGTGGTTATGACAAGGTAAAAATTCTGGATGGTCTTGCGTGAGAAACTTTCATTTTCACAGGGTTTTGGCACAATTGCAGAGGCCTTGAGCCTTGTCCGCGATTGCCGGAAGGGGGCCGTGATACATATGATCTTTGGATATCTAAAGGAATAATTTCGTGAACCAACAATAATTTTCTCCCCCTTTTTGACAAATTTAGTTCCAAAATTAAGTAATTTTGGATTAAAAATTCATTCCTTATATTGGGATAACTGTTTAAAGACTATCTTAAATTTATATCATGATTTAAATTGGATTTATATCATAAAAAATAATTAAGACTTCTATGCCTAAATTAATACAGTAGATAAGTAAGATTTTACACACTTAAACGAACTCTGATTAAAAATCTTATATTAGATTTGAACTCTTTAACTTATAGGAACAAAGCTTTATAAATCGGTTTCAATAATCCTTTGATAGAAAAGATCACGTATACATATATATAGTAAGATACAACTAAGGTTCCATGATAGCTTGTCCCTCACGCACATGAAACCATGTCAAGAAAACTATTTTTAAAGGTTGAAAAGTATGTTCGAAAAAGAGATATACCTCAAATCCTGCTAGAGCGCTACCAAACGGATTTTCTGAAGTTCAACAATCGCTCTGCAATTAATTTAGATGATAATATTAGAACTTTACACTTTTCTCTTAAATTTTCACCCTTTTAAAAAATTAGGGTTTTAAGCCAAATTCGAGTTCTTGCTTCATAGGATTCACTCATGGATTCTAACGTATATCAAATCATATATAAACCCAAAATAATCTCCATAACTATATAAGAATTACAGAAACTTACCTCACGACGAATTCCCAACGATTCTTTTCTTCAACCATTCTTGAATCAAATTCTCACGATCTATGGATTAGATGAGGATTCTAATGTTAATCTTTGTTAGATTGAGATAATATTCATGGGATTTGAATAAGGACTTACCGTAGAGGTTTAGAGAAGGCTCTATGGTATTTTCTCTCCAAAAAGACGGTTTAGAATGAAGTGGGATAAGTTTTATAAAGTTGGAGATATATAAAATTCAGAAAAAATCACGATACGCTGGAAAATATACCTAGCGCCCACGCCCTGCACCAGGCTTAATTTTGACTGCATCGACACTGTTCAGTAAAAAGGGTATAACTCCTAGCACAGAGTTCTGATTGTGATGGTCTACATATTGCTGGAAAGCTATTTCAAATGTCTACAATTTTCACGTGTTAAGTTTTCTAAAATTCCTAACGTATTTGCACGTATATTGGCCAGAAATCAGACATCTCTTAAACTTCACTATTCGTCTTAATCTTAAAACTACTACTTCCGCCCACACTCATCCCGATAGAATTTCATATAGCTAAAATGTCATATTAATACTCATTTAACACATTCACACCTTACTCGAATTTACGGAGTGTTACAATCGCACATGCACATGCTAATATAATATTATATGCTTTGTCTTGAGCCAAAGGTCTCCCGAAAATAGTCGCTCTATCTACCAAGTTAAAGGTAAGGTATGTGTACAATCTACCCCCCACAGACTCCACGGTGTGGGATTTCACTGGATATGTTGTTGTTGTTGTAATATAATATTATATGCATTTGATACATGCTAAAATAATATTATGGACTATATGTATTTTGAATTACACCTTGAGTTGGTTGACCAAGCATATATCACTTCTATGTATGTTGAATTACATGTTTGATTCACACGGAATATGTGAGATTCAATTAGCGAGCGTGTAATTGATCATGTTTCTGGATATAATTGACGGGTGTATGAATTAATGTCTCGGGTTATTAGTTTTGAGTATAAGCTAAATATCTCGGGTTTGCAGTTATGCGTGTGATGTGATTCACGTCTCTGAATATTCGTATTTTGACTCTTGCCATGATCTTATGGGGGGCAATGGGTGATATTTATCTGTCTCGATTTCTCTTTCTTTTGCTTTATTGCAAACACACATCTAGTTTATGAAGTCATGTAGTTGTTTCAGCCATGAGCCAACCACATTAGTTCAATGATGGCTGAAGCTTCTATATTTACTAGTTCATTTCTATTTTAGAGGTTATTTTGTACTCTTAAAAACTCTTAGATGCTCTTGACTATGTGTGTGGGCCTAAACATATTTCAGTTCAATATTGTATTTCGTATATTAGTTCTAGATTTATCTATCGTATTGTGTTTGGTTAGGATTTAAATATCCATTACGATTTACTTTTTTATTCATTTATTGATAAGAAATGATAAAGGTTGGTTCGCCCGACAAAGGGGTTTGTCACCGGAAACTTTGAGTCGAGACACTAGAAAGCCTGATAAAAGTATTCAAGTTAATGCAAAAATATCATATTTAGAAGCTTCTTTTATATTATGAAAATTTATCGTCTATACATATACAAGAATATTTATTTCTACCCTATTTGTACAATGAAATTTCTAATTGAAGTGAATTCAATTGAACTCCTTTCCTTACCTTTAGCTTCACTATTATGTATTAAATCTTAATTATCTTTAACGAAATTCTGAATCTATCACTTCCTGCAATAGTAAGAAATAAAATTTTAAACGTACACCTATGTTAGAATGGTGAAAATATCAAAGATTTTGTATGCGCAAACAAAGCAATAGTCCAAAGAAGTGATATAGATTATCATTAATAAGTGAACATCTTAAACATATTAGTAACTAGTTACTACTTTTTGTCAAAAGTGAAAGAAATAATCCCTTGATTATTTTCATTAATGAATGAGTATATATATAATTTATAATATCCATAATATGGAAAATCATATTCCTACTCTACTCTCAAAACCCTATTCTATTTGTACAATAATTCTACAATTATGGTAAATGTACAATGCTTAATTAAATACAAATAATATGTTACCAAATATAGCTCCAAACCGTGATATACTCGGCATGTATATCACGGACTCCAAACTGTTTTGTGTTTCTATGATATACACAAGGCATTGTATATGCCGTGTATACCGCGTATATCACGGTATACTTTCACACCCCCGCAGTCATAGCGGGCGATCGTCGTACACTAAGACTGTCCCTAAAATCTTCAACTAGAACCGAGGGAAGATCCTTAGTAAAGATGTCTGCAATTTGGTACCTAGAAGGGACATGTAAGACGCGTACTTGTCCACGAGCTACCTTTTCTCGAATGAAGTGGATATCCGTCTTGATATGTTTAGTGCGCTGATGTTGAACAGGATTACCAGAAAGATAGACGGCACTAATATTATCACAATAAACCAAGGTAGCTTTCTGAATGAGACAATGAAGTTCTAAGAGAAGATTACGTAACCAACATGATTCAGAGACCACATTGGCTACCCCTCGATACTCGGACTCTGCACTGGAGCGTGATAATGTAGACTGGCGCTTTGCAGACCATGAGACCAGAAGTGAAGCGTCTGATATCTAGATAGCCACCCCAATCAGCATCTGTATTCGATACAAGTGTAGAGGTCGTCGATGGATATAGATACAAGCCATAGTCAAGTGTTCCCTGGATGTATCAGATAATGCGTTTGAGCGCATTCATGTGCTCAACCATAGGATCGTGCATAAACAAACACACCTGATGTACGGTATACGTAATATCCGGTCTCGTGAAAGTAAAATATTGAAGAGCTCCAGCAAGACTGCGAAAGTGGGCGGGATCCTCGTAAGGTGAGATAAGCCGTAACACCCAGCTTGAGTTTAGTATCAACTAGAGTGGAACTAGATTACACGAGGACATACCAGCTCGTTCAACTATCTCAGAGGCATACTTTCTTTGGGATAAGAATAACCCACCTGCATGACGAGTGACAACAATTCCCAAGAAGTAACTCAAGGGCCCCAAGTCTTTTATAGCAAACTCAGAACTGAGTAGTGTCAGGATAGACTTGCGTAAATCATCAGAAGAAGCTGTCAAGATAATATCATCCACATATAATAGAATATATGCCAAGGAAGTACCACGATGATATATGAACAGAGAATTATTAGACCTGCTATGAGAAAACCCATTAATAGATACATAGTCTGCAAATCGCTTATACCAGGACTGTGGGGCCTGCTTAAGCCAATACAAGGACCTCTTCAATAAACAGACATGAAAAGGATATTTGGGGTCTCGAAAACCCAAGGGCTGATGCATGTAAACTGTCTCCGTAAGATCACCATGTAAGAAAGCATTCTTCACATCTAGCTGATGAATGAGCCATGCTTTCGAAAGAACCAAACTGAGAACAGTGCGAATAGTAGCCGGTTTGACCACTGGACTAAATGTCTCACCACAATCCACGCCATCCTGTTGAGTTTTACTATCACCTACAAGACGAGCCTTATGTCTCGCAAAAGAACCATCAGAATTATCTTTATGAGTAAAAATCCACATAGACCAAATAATATTAACACCAGAAGGATTGAGTACCAATTCTCACGTCTTATTGTCAATAAGAGCATTATATTCGTCGTTCATAGCCAATTTCCAATTCGGGTCATTTAATGTAGACACTAGGTTACGGGGTAGTGGGGATTTAAGAACATTAGAGTTTAGATTAAAATGTCTTTTTGGTTTAAAAATACTCCGTTGACTACGAGTGACAGGTCTATGACTCGGGGGAGAAGTGGGTGGATTTGGGGAATTTTTTTTATGGGCGACAGACTGGCCAACAGGCAGTGGGGCCCAACACTAGAAACTGGACACGGGAGGGAAGCAGGAACTGGGGCTGAAGCACTCTCGGTAGTGGGCTGGACTAGCGGCCCAATATGTTGGACCTAGGACGGGGAAGGGACAAGCAGTGGGTATTTGCGGGCTAGCAGGTAGTGGGCCTGCTGGCGTGTCGTGGTCACTGGATCGGCCCATTAAGTGGTGCATAATGTACTGTGAGACTTCGTCATCTTAAAAACTATATGAACTAGGCACGTGACTACTCACTTTAGCAAACAGAAATTGGGTTTCATCAAGAATAACATGACGACTAATTATGATTTTATTAGACGATAAATCAAAAAATTTGTAACCACGATGATTAGATGGATAACCCAAAAATACACAAGCGGTAGAACGGGCTTGAAGTGTGGTAATTGTAGTTGACGGAAATAGTGGATAGCATAAACACCCAAATACCCTAAGATGTGAGTACGAAGGATTCTTATTATAGAGAAATTTAAGAGGAGAGGAATATGTCAACCCTTTGGTAGGAAGTATGTTAAGTAGATAAGTAGCTATTTGTAGAGCATGATGTCAAAAGGAAGGGAGTACGGAAGCATGAACCAATAAAGTGCGGATAATATTATTAATTGTATGAATTTTTCGTTCGGCTTTCCCATTTTGTGAGGACGTATGAGGACAAGAGAAACGAAAAACTATGTCATTAGCAGCACAAAATTTCCAAGACAATCCATTATCATATTCTTTGCCATTATCACATTGAATATTTTTTATTTCCCGTTCGAATTGGGTACAGATGAATGCTCGAAATGTTAAGAATGTGAAAAAAATTTGAGATTTTTTCGCTAACGAAAATGTCGATAAAAATTAGAATAATCATCCAAAAATAGAACATAATAATGATGGCCTACAAAACATAAAACGGGAGATGTCCATAAATCGCTATAAATGATGTCAAAAGGCATTAAAGTACAAGAAGTAGAGGCTACAAATATTAATCTAACATGTTTCCCTAACGGACAATAATGATAAATTGGAGTACTACGCGTACCCTTACAAGAAATAAAATTATTTTTATGCAAGGAAGAAATAGTGGACGACCCAGGGTGACCCATACATGCATGCCACTACTGCAAATGTCGATGGCATGGCTTGACTCGAGAAATTGGTGGCGGGTGTGATTGGATAAAGATCTCCCCTACTATTGCATCTCATGAGAGGTATCCCCGTTTTAAAATTCTTCACAGAAAACTCAAATGGATCAAAATTAATAAAAATCCAATTATTAGTGGTGAATTTTCGAACAGACACCAAATTAAGTTAGGGGCATGAATGGTATTTTTCAAGACAAGAGGTGGATGGGGGGGGGGAGACAAAGTTGTATGACCGTAACCACAAATTGGAATTGAGTTGCCATTACCAACAATAATGCCATGATTTTTGCTCAAATTGAAATAAGACGGGAGAGTACCTTGGTCGAACGTCATGTGAGAACTGGCACCGGTGTTTATGTTCCAATTTGGTTTGGGAGGATTCAATCCAAGTGTATGCATGGAGGCTTCAATATCGGTGGGTGTCGGGATCGGAGTTGGACCCGCAGTAGTGAAGGCATGCATGGGCCGAGGCCCAAGCAGACCCCCCTACTGACCTGACCCAGATCGTTGATTACTGTTGTTGTAAGGACATGGAAAATTGGACCTGTGATTGGGTTGGATCGGGGCCCAATGTCCTGGGAAATAACTAGGTGGGCAATTGGCTGGACTGGGCCACTAGCCGTTGGTCCAGGCCCACTACCAAGGGGCCCAGGGCTGAGAACAAGCGGGCTGGGGCCCAGTACCTCAAGGTCCACTATCGACATTGCTACTGTTCCGGTTTTCGTTGTTATTGCTGCCGCGATTTTTGCCATTATTTCTAAGATTTTGCCCCTTCTTGCCGCCACCATTGTTGCGGTTTTGGCCCGAATTATCAACAAAACCGTGAGAGTTACCGGTTGAAGTCATCATCACCACTGAACTGGTGCCGGTAGCCGCCTTTTTTGCCAATCCGGCTTCCTCTCACGTGAGCATCGAACGGGCTTGATAAAAAGGGGGAAGCGGATTACTTTGACGGAGGAGAGTCCCAACGCCATTATAGGCCTCAGATAGGCTTGCAACCATTTGTAGAACAAGACGATTATTAGTAATAGGCGCTCCAACATTACGGAGTTGGTCTACAACTCCTTGAGCCGTTTACAATACGCCGAAATATTCAGGAAATCTTCCATGTTGACTTGGAAAAATTCCTGCTCAAGGGTGACAACTCGGGAATGTTGGTTATCTTGAAATATATCACGCAATCTATTCTAGGTAGCCATCGCCGTAGTGTCTAGTCCAATGATCGTCTGTGATAGGTCGGTAGAAATAGTAGAGTAAATCCACTGAAGAACGGTAGCATCATGAGTGATCCATAACTGAGGATCCTCCGCGGGTGTAGGGTCAACGGGAGGAATAATGTGATGGAGGACTTGATGTGAGAATGCGTGAATCTTGAACAATTCTGCCCACGTCGCATATTGGACGTTTTTCATCTCAAGAACAATAGAGATGTGAGTCTTGATGTTGGAAAAGTAAGGGAAAGATGAAACATGTTCTTTGATGTAGACATAACGAAAGAACAATAGGTAAATGAGGGATTTTGAAGAAAATTTGGGAAGAGAGGAGGTAGTGCACGGATTCTGAGAATGGACACAGAAACCGAGGCAACAGAAGAGAGAAAATCGATAGAAGCAAGACCTAGACTTCTGATACCATGAAAGAAATAATCCCTTGATTATTTTCATTAATGAATGAGTATATATACAATTTACAATATCCATAATATGGAAAATTCTATTCCTACTCTACTCCCAAAATCCTATTCTATTTGTACAATAATTTACAATTATAGTATGTGTACAATGCTTAATTAAATACAAATAATATGTTACCAAATATAGCTCCAAACCGTGATATACTCGGCATGTATATCACGGACTCTAAACTGTTTTGTGTTTCCGTGATATACACGGTATACACAAGGCATTGTATATATCGTATATATCACGGTATACTTTCAAAATGGACCTAAAGCATGTGGTATGTTTGTGTAGTACTTCACTTGCTCTCTAAGTCAAAACAACTTCAAAGACAAGAAACAAGAATTTAATAAAATATAACTTAGTTTAACTATGAAAATATCCAACTGAATAAGGTTAGGAAGACCATCCATCAAGTTGGCTGTCAATTTTTGTCTTAATTTGCCGCACTTGGTTTTGATTTTTAAACGTACCAACAATCACTGCTGATTTTTGTTGTTTCCCAAAGTTATTAATCTCAAGTGGAGAAGTGGTCAACTTGCAATAGAAGTGAAAACACATGCTTGTGGCAACTATAAAACTGTCATTTTCTGCAATCTCAAGAGTCAAAATACAGTCGAAATTCTTTTTTGTTCACATCCGTTCTCACACGATGTTCACGAAATGTATTTCAAAATAAGTTTAAATAATCAGATTACTTAAATTGTAACTGCCGAAACTCGATTTAATAACATTGATTGATAATATAGAATAAATAATGTTATACAATAACAACAACATATCTAATGATTTCAGTGTAATTTCATAATGAGGTATGAGGAGAATGGTGTGTACACAACATTGCCTCTACCTTATGAAGATAGAAATGTTGTTTTCGATGGGCCCTCGGCTTATCATAATAAATAATATGTAATTTATTATAAAATGTTAAGTTACTCTTATGGTATAAAAAAATCATTGTACTATTGGTGTGTATAACTTAAATCGATCTGATTTAAGAATCCCTAATTGAAGCGGTAAGGATGGATAGGGGTGGCGTGAGAAGGTCAGCTACAGATTCGGCCTGATACAATATATTTAGTTTAAACTTTGTGTTTGTCCTAAAACTTCATTGAACATGAACACATTATTAATTTAGAACCTAATAAATTAAAAATATTAGATTTTAGAACTTATAAGCTTCAAATTCTAACTCCGTTTGAGTAAGATTGAAAAAATACTAATTAGTTTATATTTTTCTAAAACATTAAATATTTGAAACATATTAATTTGCGAAAACGGCAAATACTTAGAACGAAAAGCAGTTACACATCAGAAAATGATACTATATGAATTGATTTGCCCATTCTATTCCTTCTATCATGCATTAAGTGCTTTAAAAAAAAGAAAGAATAAAGTGAATCAATTTTCCCGGGTAAAGAAAACCAACTTGCCGTTTCAAATTAACGGCCGTCCTTGTCCCGCGTTATAGTTACGACACAGGCGGCACTTATTTCCCGCCTTCCTTCTTTATTTTATTTACGTGGATACGAACCGCACTCACAGATTGAATTTAATAAATAAACTTAGTACTACTGTGATAAAGTAGGATTGTATCCGTCTCAATTTATGTAAAAAATATTTTACTAGATACTGAGATTAGGAAATAAAATAAATCTTAATGTCTAAACAAATTTTAAAAAATTTGTGTTGTTATTATTTATCTTATTAAGGTGTGTTTGGTATAATTTTTTTTTAAAAAAATAAGTGATTTTCTTCTAATTTTAAATGTTTGGAAAATGAATTAAAAATATTATTTTAAAAGCATTTATATGTAATCTAGAAAAACACTATGAGGATTGGAGGAGAGTGGTGGGGTAGTCAAGGAGTGGGCACCGAGGGAATACAATGAATTTGACTAGCGTTTGACCATAGATTTTGGATTAGATTTTGAAAATATCTCTTCATATATTTGTCTTGGCATGAAATTTGATTAAATTTTGAAAATTTATCTTCAAAATATTTTCAAGTATTAAGAAGTTTTTGGAAGAAATTTCACTTCCACTCACAAAAAAACTTAAATCTTTTCCAAGTAAAATGCATATCCAAATACAACTTCAATTTTCAAAAATCACAACTTCAAAAACTCAAATTTTCTAGTTTTAAACTTTAAAATCTATGGCCAAACTGGAATACCATTTATGAACCTTGTTTTCCCTTGCTCTATTAGAGAAGTCATTTTCATTAATTTTTAGGAATTTATTTTTTTCTAACGAAAATATGTAGTAAAATATTAATGTATGACCAATCAAACATAAAAAAATTAAAAATATTTTCCTTCATAGCAAACACACAGCTAAATGTACTATAATAACAAAAATAATGACACGTAAATTGAAAGAGAAAAAGAACTAATAATCGATATTTCTTTTTCAAATATAGAAAAAAAGGGTATACTATGATAGTAATAAATTGTACTACGTTGGAAGTCTTTGCTGTTTCAATACGATTTGTAGATAAAGACGTGCCGAGTGCCACCGTTCGTATACTGAAATGTTGATGATGAAAGTGCCTTTTTATTTTTTTCTTCAAATTATAAAAATAATTTGTTAATTGATTTTTCTGTCGATTATGATCCAGTACTTTTGGGACTAAAAACATCAAAATAGGAGTGAGACAACATTAATATATTCTTGTACCTATTATCGTCTAATAAGGGTAGGGATGACAACAGATCGGATCTGGACCGGATTCTACTAGATCCAGATCCAGATCCATTTTTCATACTTAAATCCATATCCGAATCCAGATCCATCGGGTCCATAAAAATCAGATTCAAATCCGGATGCATCGGATCCACCGGGTCCATGGATCGGATCTGGATCCACATGTAAAATTTTTTGCTTTGTTAAGAATGTAACCTTGCTAAGAATTTTTTTTTTAATTGACAAATGATTTTTACTTAGCTAACAGTTTACTGTGTTTCAATTTTGAAATGTTCATATGAAATATTTTGTTAGTTGTCTCGTTTTGAATGTGAGCTATTAATTAAAAATGTTGGACAATGACAATAGTTGTGGAAAATGCTGACTAATATTTCCACAATGCAGAACTTGCATGTGCTTGGAATCTTCACAAATGAAGTGAATATAATTTTAACTACTTGTCTATGGAGATGTTAGTCATTCACTAATATAACATTGATTTTATTATCGAAGTTACCTCTTTATTTTTTGGTTTTTGAGTTAACGCGTGGATAAATTAAACTTGTTTTGAGAATTAAACTTGCAAGAATGTGCTTAGCAATTTTAAAAAAATACTTATCAAATTACATTATAGATTATGAATATATTTAATAAAAAATGGATCCACGGGTCGGATTTGGATCGGATACGGATCTCAAATACAAGATCCAGATCCAGATCCGGCAGAAACGGATTCGGGTCCGATCTGGATCCGTCGGGTCCAAATTTAGAAGATCCATATCCTATAAAACGGATCTGAATCCACCGAATCCGGATCGGGTCCAGGATCCACCGCCATTTCTAAATAAGGGGTATATTGAGGAGATATGATGTCTTTGTTTTGTCACTTTGCTTTGGCTCCTCTTGTTTTTTCTTCTCCATATTAATGGATAAATTTTACTGATGGTAATATAACTATATTTTTAACATAAAAGTCATATAACTATCACTTTTTTCACCAAAATCACTTAACTATGTTTTCTAATACAATAGTCACAAAACTTTGAGTCTACTAACACAAAAATCACACCAACCTAATAATTCAACTCCCAGGGGAATTTTTTTTATTTTATTTTTAATCTAAAAAATGTAAATCCAATTTACAAAACCGACCCCATCCAAAATTCATATGCAAATTATTAAAGTACTAAAAGGGTGAATAAATTTAAAAAAGAATTATCACAAGATTGTTGCTTCCGATGCATATAATAAATAACTACTACTCCATAAAATTCAATTTCTTGCTATTCAATAAAATATAAATCTTTTCAATATATATTGAGAAAAGGGCCAATATACCCTAAGATCGAAAAAAGTAGTTTCGAGTAAATTAACCAAAGTTAACTAATATTTAACGTAAGTTTTTTCAAGAACAATTTTTCAAATATTTTAGTCGTTGATCATATAATTAAATAATCAAGGTCATGTCTTTCTCCGATGCATTTTGTTTGCATACCACAATCATGAAAATTTCACCATCCAACACCTAGCATCACAAGCCACAATATTTTATTTCCGTTCGTGAATATGGATTATATAGAAAAATATTTTGAATTGGATTAAAATTATCAAAAAAAGAAAATTATCAAACTAAAAAAAGTTAATCATAGAATGAATATTTTAGTTCAACGCATTTTTGGGTCGTATATTCAGTGGAAGGACTGGTTTTGTTGCTTTAATATATTAATTTCTCCATATAATTTTTGTAATGGGTCAGTTTTTTTAAATTGAGTTTGTATTTATTAGATTAAAATAAAAAGTTTACCCATTGAAAGTTGGATTAGCCCGGTAGGGGTGACTTTTGTGTTAGTAAGCTCAAAGTTTTGTGACTTTTATGTTAGAAAACATAGTTAAGTGACTTGGATAATGATAATTATGTGACTTTTGTGTTAGAAAACATATTTAAGGAGCTTTAATGAAAAAATGTGATAGTTATGTGATCATATGTGAAATTCACCCGTATTAATTGATCGTAATTACCTAACTCTACCCTCAAAAGTTGTGGTAGAATAGATAAAATTTCTTTATTTTTAACTAGTAATTTTATAATATTCCAACCTTGAGAATGAAAACAACTCTCCTAGGAATCGCTATCACACATCCTACTTTAATAGGCTTGCGTGACACGAATTGGAACTAATGAGACCCCCAAAATAGATTACCAAGCACGAATGAAAAAAAAAGAGGAACATAAATTATAATGTTCAATGTTTTCAAAATGTAGTTATCGCAGTTAAAAATATAGCTACTTCAATTCTAATATTCAAAGTTGATGAGATACAAGAATAAAACTATTCGGGTGTTTGATGCAATGTGTGCCTAGGTGAGCACATTTCAATCAAATTCAATATTGTAAAAATTCATTATAAATTGACTAGTTTTATATTGAATACCTACATACTGGTACTAGTATAAAACTAGCTAATTTAATAGGGGAATCCAACACGATAATGATACCAAAACGGTAAATTCGTGATACAATACGATTTGTGACATTTTGTTTTGCAGGATTATGGATATACTTTGCTTTGCTTTAATTTGAACACATTCTAATGCCAAATGTCGAAATCTATTTCTCGTTGATGGTTGTTTTGGAGGGTAGTAAAAAAGACTTTGTTTTGGCATTAAACTATGTGGTTTATTATAAGTACATTACATTATAGTATGCAAATAATCCAGAGAATATTATTAGTACATTATACATTATAAGTACAAACAAAGTGGGTCGGCATGCCGGGCAAGAACTTTATATAATATCCTCAATTCTCATCCAAATTAAAGTGAAAGAGAGTGGGAAAATGACTTTCCATGTTGCCTTTAATTTGCCGTAGTCTAAACTCTAAAGCATCAAATATTACTTCTTCTTTTTTGCATACTTTTTGTTTTTGTTTTCCATTCGTGTTCGATCCGCATGAGAGCCCGACTATATTCAGATTCGCTGCGTAGGGCTCATTAGGAGGGAAAGTTCTCTACAAAGAATTTTTTCATTTTTATGGCTCAAACCTGACACCTCTTTTATTTTTTTTTGTTGACGAAGGAATCCGCAGCAGCCGCTACTCTTTCGAGTGCGCACAGGGTAAACCCCGGACTGACGCAATAACCTGCAAACCAAGTGTGACAGGCTCAACCAAGAAGGTTTATGCAGGGGATCAAACCTGACACCTCTGATTATGGGAAGAGTGGGCATCTACTTCACCAATCTTTCGTTTCTTTTTTTGCATACTTGCTTTCTTCTTTGTGTTATTTTTCTTTCTTTGAAAAAGATGTCATTAATACCAAATAGTAATGTCGAACATTCAATTGGCGCCGAAAGAAAGAGACCTGTGGAGATTATTAGGGAGTGCTCTCATGCCTCCCTTAATTGCAACCCAAAACGTCATTTTCATATCAAGTAGAAGAAACACTTTATCCAAATCAAAGCTCTCTTAGCAATTTGCATATGGGATTTGGTTACGTTGTCGATTCAACCATCAACATTTATAAAAAATAATTTGATCGTATTCGATGTTTATATCAGACCAATAAATACATAATTAATATCAATTACATAAGCTTTATTATTGATTAATCATTGTATTATTATTAGTATAAGAGTGTGTTCAATATGAAAGAAAATATTTTTTAGAAAAGTATCTTTATATAGAAAAATAAGTGAATATTTTATTTATTTTTAATGTTTGATATGATAATCAAGTAGAATATTTAAAAAAAAAAATATATAGTGACAAATTAAATAACTTTTGGGAGTGAAGTGGGGAGGGAACAATTAGTTGGAAATGGCTTTGACAGAATTTCGGGAAATGGCTTTCCTCCTCTTGCAATGGATGTTATTTTCCAGAAATTAGAGGAAATGTGTTTTTAAGAAAAATATGTTTTTACATTTTAAGGCAATCAAACAGGAAAAAAATTGAATATTTTCAAAAAAAAGCTCCCTCCGTTCCAAACACAACCCAAAGTATCAAACATTTTCAAAATTAAATATAGTAAATGGTTTAGAAAATAAAAATTAGTTTCCACACAAAATAATAAAAAATGTTCCGCCAGTTTTCCTACTGCCAAGTGCGATCACCCAAGAAAAAATTGAAAAATAATTTCAAGAAAAGTTTCCTCCATTTCAAAATTCAAACACAACTCAAAGTCTACAAAATGTGAATTGTTCTCTTCCACACAAATAATAAAAAAGGTTCCAGCCATTTTTCCTACTGCCACTGCTCATTTGTGGGCCTTATGTCCACTCAATTCTCTAGCCCATCTATCCTCAGTTAATATTCACACCATAAGCTTTAAATATCATTTCCCATAGTCTTTTTTCAAATTTCAACCATATAATATGGTCGATTGAAAAGTAAAAGATGAAATGGAGGTGTTAAGTATATAACAACAATCTAATCCCTACTTAAACACACTTAAAAAGAGCTATCTCTCTTTTTTTACATAGTCAACAGACAACAGAAAGTAGGAAAGATTCTGTTGGATATAATTGCAGTACGAGAGTAAATAATTATTATAAGTGTTCGAAATGATAAATTAACAATCAAGATTATAATTTCCGCAAGCTTGTTGAGTCTTGCAAATAGGTTGATTCTGACGAAGAAAACAAACACGAAACAACTTGCTGAAAAATGGAAAAATTTAGAGGAAAAGGAATCTGTTCTTTTCATTTATGGCTTCTGCTGCTCTCTTTTTCTGATTCTTCCACTGCCCTCAAACAAGAGTAAGGTCTCAATATATAGTGTTTTTGGAGGAGGAGGGGGTGATTAAGAGGTTCTTTAATATAGGTGTATTCATGGCCAGAAACGTTTTGTAGTAAGTGCAAAACGTTTCAGAAGTTAAATGCCATAAACTGTTGGCTTTCTGAAACTCCAGGGACCAAACTATAAATACTAAACAGTTTGGGGTCCAAAAGATAATATCAGAAGTAGCCAAGTAGCCCAGAGACCCGGACCCAAGCACACCTAGGTCCTCCCTCCTTCAAACACATGTATTACCCTTGGGGTCCCAAACCCATATCCATTTTTTAGGCTTATAAAAAGAACAATTCTTCCTTTTCCCACAGATGTGGTACATTTGTCCCACACCATATTTTCATGTCTCAAACACCTTACTTCGTGGACAAATATCTCTTTCATTTCTTAACGAAATTTGACGATCATTGGCCCTACGGTCATCTACTCACTTTGTAGATTATGCACGTGTGAAGAGACAAAGCCTGCAACATGCGGAACCCTAGTATTTAAGTCATTAAATATGAGTGGACACAACCTCCCCACCAAAGGCAAATTTCCAACAGATTCAATAGCACATTACTTGTTCTATCGCTACAGCAATTCAAACACATACATTATAGTTTGAATGTAAGATGTTACATGCGACTCTAAGAAAATATTAATGGAATTTCTTACTTTAACGTGAACTTAAATTTTCTTTTTAGAAAGAATATTTAACTAAATCTCACGGTTGACTTCAAATCATTTGTGATGGAAAAAATATAAATATTTTCTTCTTTAGTCTACCTTCCTCCATTAGTCACAATAAAACTACTCTTATCTGTTTTCTCACCACTTTGACGTGGTAAAGTAGTGAAAGACTGAAAGTTGGGACTTTGTAGTTTGAAGTAGGGTTGTCGTGGGCCGTGTCCGCCCGATCCCGATCCGTTACCCGCCCCGATTCCTATAAAAAAAAATTGTCGGTGTCGGGGTTCGAACACGGGACGAGGCCTGGGATCGTTCTGTCCGTCCCGTCCCGACCTGACCCTTCCCAACCCGACCCATCCCGAACCCATCCCGCCCCGCCCAGCCAACCCCATCCCCCTTTGCAAAAATAACCGTTGCAACAATGGCAAAATTTCCATTTTGACCGTTGTGCAACGGCTATAACGGTCATTTTTACCCCCTACCTCCTTAATATTTATTTTTAACCCCTAAGTTAATATATTTACACTTTAACCCTATTTCTCAACTATAAATACCTCATTTTCCTCTTCATTTTTCTCACAAATCTTCCTACAATCTCTTTAATCTCTCAATTTATCTCTCTACAATTCTACATTGCCTACTAAATATTATATTGTTTTTGCTCATTTATATCAAAGTTAAAAAATTGGGAGTGAAGTTGGCAACTAGCTTGAGGATCATCTATCGAGCAAAGTTTCAATTTTCAACCTCCATTACATGTCGGCGTTTGGTACCTTCGTTCCTTCTTTAAATTATTATTGTTACTTAATTTTAATTATCACACTTAATTTTATTTACTTTAATTATTTATTTGCATAATTATAATGGAACGCTTTTGACGTATGATTAAGGGTAAAGTTAAGGGTGCTTCTTCTAGTAGGGGTAACACGAGTAAGTGTACTTCTTCTAATAATCCTATTCCTAGTCCCGATGATTTCATTGATTTCACTCATATAGATGAAACTGTTTTTTTAATGATATACTATTAGATGATGAAGTAGATGAACCAAACTTTAATTTAGACAATAATCTAGACGACACACCCACTAGTGCACTTCAACCTCAGGCTCAGACTGAGTCTTAGCCTCAAACTGAAACTGGAATGCCTCATATTCCCCCTAGTATGAGTCGAAACCCCACACAACGAAAATTAAAATCAGTTGCATGAGATCTTTTTGATAGGGACCAAGAGAATTAACTAGCTAGATGTAAAATTTGTAAAAATATTTATAAATTTAAAATCGGAAAAGTTCAAGGTGGGACGGAAGGTTTATTGAGACATGTACAAGGCGAGCACACATCTAGGTGGAATAAATACCATGCTAAAAAATTGGGTGTGCCAATGCCATCTGAGTCGGGACAAGGTTCACATAGTGTCCCCGACCAAGTACATGGTCAAATTAACCTGACGACGAGGGGAATTTTGGTTCCTAAATATGATAAAAATAAAGATAGGGAAAATATGGCAAAATTAGTTGCGGTGGAGGGTTTGCCTTTTTCATTTCCTTTCTGTCCTGGTTTTATTCATTACATTCGAGAAACATATAATCTTATTTTTAATGGTTTTTCTATATCAACTGTTAGAAGGGATGTTTTTTTTTAAATTTGCAAGTGAATATCAATAATATTTACGTTATGCATTGTATCATTTTAATGGCAAAGTGGCTATCACTTCTGACATAGGTCGGAGTACTAACGGTAATGATTATTTAACGGTAACATGTCATTGAATAGATCAAAATTGGTCTATGCAAAAACGTATTTTAGCATATAGATATATTGATGATAGGCACACTGGAAGTTTTATTGCACAAAATATTAATGAAATTTGTGATTGTTATGGAATAATTGATAAAATTATGACTATTACATTAGATAATGCTACTTCTAATGATTATGCTATAAGACTTTTAAAAGTTCAATTAACTCCATATTTTTCTGATCATTTTCATATAAGATGTGCGTGCCATATTTATAACTTAGTTGTAAAGGATGACCTAAAACTTTCTGAAAGCATTCTTGATAAAATGCAATTTGCTATATTTTTTTTAAAGGTAATAAAATACAAAGACGCAAAGAGTATAAAAAAACTTGTCATGATTGTGGTTACCTTATAGAAAAATTCCAGAAGAAGTTTCAACTAGGTGAAATTCTCTGTACGAGCAACTAGTTGTTGCTTACGATTATAGACAACATATAACTTTATTATTTAACGTCCATAGTAAAAATTCAAGGGATATTCTTGTAGATAATGATTGGGAGAAAAATTTAGAACTTAATGAATTTCTAGAGAAATTTTTTCAAGCTACTAAAGAATTTTTGGTATTTATTATCCTACTATTTCAAATATTTTATTTTATATAGCTCTAATATTTTTGTTACTTAATTAATATATGAAAAAACCATCTTACGCTCCATCTATTAAAACAATGTTTATAAAATTTAAAAAATACTTTATTCCTATTCTCACAATTTATATTATTGGTGTTGTATTAAATCCGACTATTAAAGTAGACGATTATAAAATACTTGTAGAAACGATTTATGATTGTATAGAAGTACTTCCAACTGACCCAATTGAAGAACTAACTCACAAACCAACTAAAGAAGAAGTTACGTCTAGCATACACACTGAATGCAAACAAGTATATATGTATTACCAACAACAAAGTGCAAATAATCAACCGACTTATGTACCATCTTCTACTACTTCGCTGCAACCTTATAAAAAACATGCGGTTTCTACTGCTAGTATTCAAGGCCTTAGAAATAAAACGTTTAGTAGTTCAACTTCTTCACAAGTTAGCGAATTTGATGTTTATGTTTTGCAGAGTGTTGTACCGTACGAATTAATTGTCAATGATGAAGGACATGAAGACTTGCTGAAATACTGGAGGCAGAATAAGAGTACATTTTCGACACTAGCAAAGATGACCCGAGATGTGTTGATCATTCAACGTCATCAACAACGTCTGAAAGCGCTTTTCTGCTGCAAGATTTCAAATAGGAGATCACAGACATTCATTGGAGGGAGATACATTGGAGATTGCAGTTCTATTCAGAGATTGGATTCGAGCGGAGCGTAGAAGGTGCGGTCAATCGGAGATCAACGAAGAAGAACACAACAACTATAATGAAATCTTGTATGAGAGAACATGAAGCGACGTCGAACAATTTGACCAACAAATTCCTATTCCAATCGAAGATCTTCAAGACATTGTGAGGAAATTAGAGAAAGTGTGGTTAACTATGTAATTTTTTTAATTGCAATTTTTTTATGTGATTTGCAACTTTTGAACAACACCACAAAGTTGCAATTTTGAAATTGTATTACAAAAAAATCATATTTCTATTAAATAGTATAAGAGGCACAAAAATAGCCTTGGGATGTTTTTATTACACTATCTTGTTCAATTATTGAAGTGTTTATATATATTATTTTTTAAAATTAAGAGGCAAAAAAAAACCTCCCAAATCCCGACCTGTCCCGTCCCCCCAAATCCCGGCCTCTCTTCCGGTGGGATGGGACGGGACCTCTTCCCGTACCGCCTATCCCGGCCCGTTAATCCCGCCGGAGCTCGCGTCCCGACCCTCCCCGTCCCGCTGGGTCCTGGCCCAACGGGACCCGCCCCGCCCCGCCCCGTTGGACACCTCTAGTTTGAAGTAAAACTTACACATCCCCCCATATAATATTTTAAATAACCACAGTGCTTATCTTAGTCACCATATATTTGCTTTTCTTTCCATCTATACAAACTACAACAACATACTCAGTGAAATTCCACAATGTGAGATCTGGAGAGGTAGAGTGTACGCAGACCTTACCTCTACCTTTGCAGGTATAACGTTGTTTCCTATATATACATAATTAAAAAAGTTGTGCCAACTTATTATAATTTGGACCTACCACTTGTAAACTTGCTTTCCTAAGTTGACCAAAGAAAATACCAAACAAAGAAAATATATCTGAAGTCTTAATTAATTTCATTATTGCATATATATAGCAGTCTGAACAAGGCAATTTTGGATTCATTAGATTAAAGTATGGCTGGCCAGTGGGCCGGGATCGGGACAGACGGGATTCGCCGCCGTCCCGTCCCATTTTCGATCCCGTCGGAATTGGGTCGGGGCGGTTTTTTTTGGCACTTAATTTAAAAAATAACATATATATAAAAAACTCAATAATTAAACAAGATAGTGTAATAAAAACATCTCAAGGCTGTTTTTGTGCCTCTTATATTATTTAATAGATAAATGATTTTTTTAATACAAATACAATTGTCAAAATTGCAAGTTTGTGGTGTTGTTAAAAAGTTGCAAATTACATAGTAAAATGGTATGGAAGAAGAAGAAGAAGAAGATGGTATGAAAGCCGGTAGGTTGCTAGCACTTTCTTGTTGGTAAAACCTATATACTTTTTTGCATTCGTCTTCTACGCTAGACAACACTTCTTCTTTAGTTTGTTCAATAGGTGCTGAGTGATTTGGATTTTTGGGACTTGGAGTTGGTAATACTGCTATACAATCATAAATAGTTTCAATAAGTGATTTAGTACTGTCTATTTTAATAGTCGGATTTAATACAACACCAATAATATAAGTAGTGGGAATAGGAATAAATATTTTTTTATTTTGATAAATATTTTTTTAATAGCTGCCTTATAAGCTGGTTTATCCATATATTCATTAAGCAGTAAAAATATTAGAGCTATATAAAACAATATAGTTGAAATTGTAGGATAATATATATCGGAAAATTCTTTTGTTGCTTGAAAAAATTTCTCTAAAAATACAATAAGTTCGGAAATTTTTCCCCAATCGCTATCTACAACCATATCAGCTGGATTTTGATTATGAGAGTTAAAAAATAAAGTTATAGGTTTTCTATAGTCATAAGCAACAAGTAGTTGCTCGTATAAAGAATTTCACCTAGTGGGTACTTCTTCTAGAATTTTTCTATAAGGTAGTTGGCAATCGTGACAAGTTTTTTATATTCTTTTCTTCGTTGTATTCTATTATTTTTATAAATAAAGTTTATAGCAAATTGTATTTTACTAAGAATGTCTTCAAAAAGTGATAGACCATCCTTTACAACTAAGTTATATATATGACACACACATTTTATATGAAAATGATCCGGAAAAGATGGAGTTAAACTATTTTTTAAAATTGTAATAGCATAATTGTTAGAAGAAGCGTTATCTAATGGAATAGTCATAATTTTATCAGTTATTCTGTAATAATCGCACACTTGATAAATTTTTTCTGCAATAAAAGTACCAGTGTGCCTATCATCTATATATCTATACGCTAAGATACTTTTTTGCATAGACCATTTATAATCTATCCAATGACAGATTACCGTTAAATAATCATGGCCGTTAGTACTACAGCCTATATCAGAAGTGACAGCCATTTTGCCATTAAAATGATATAATGAATAACATAAATACTGTTGATATTCATGTGCAAATTTAAATACATCTCTCTTAACAGTTGGTCTAGAAAAACCGTTAAAAGCATTATTAGACATATCTCTAATGTAATGAATAAAATCGGGAGATGAAGGAAATGAAAAAGGCAAACCCTCCACATCAACTAATTTTGCTATTACTTCCATATCTCTATGTTTATTGTAATTAAGGCCTACAATTTCCTCCGTCGTGGGGTTAATTTGACCCTGTACTTGGTCCGGGACAGTATGTGAACCTTGTCCCGATGGAGCGGGCGTTTGCGCACCCGATTTTGAAGCCTCGTAATGGGCATACCTAGCTGGATGAGCCCTTGCTACGTGTCTTGTTAAACCCCCTGTCCCACCGTGACCTTTTCCAGTTTTAAATTTTAAAATATTTATAAAATTTTTACATCTAGCTACTTAATTCTCTACGTCCCTATCAAAAAATGTTCATGCATCTGATTTTAATGGTCGTTTTACTGGATCTCGTCTCATAATAGGGGGAATATGAGGCATTTCAGTTGAAGGTGCACTAGTGGGTGTGTTGTCATCTACATTAGTGGGTGTATCATCTAGATCATCGTCTAAATTAAAGTCTTCTTGAGTTTCAGAAAATAGCTCCTCGTCTAAATCTAATGGTATTGTAGGAAAATATTCAGTATCAACAAAATCATCCTGTGTAGGAATAAGATTCTGTCTAGAAATAGGATGACTAGAAGAAGTACCCTTGCCCTTGTTGCCCCTACTAGAAGAAGCCTGACCCCTACCCGTAAGCATACGTTTAAATCCTTCCATTATAAATTTATAATTATACTAATAAATAATTAAAGTAAATGAAATTAAGTGCGCTAAATAACATAAAGTAATAAACAGACAATAATAATTTAATGAAGGAACGAATGTACCAAACGCCGACGTAACGTCGACGTGTAATCGAGAGGTTGAAAATTGAAACTTTGCTCGATGGAAGATCCTCAAGCTAGTTGCCAACTTCACTCCTAAATGAATAAATAAAATTCAATATTTAGTAGACAATGTAGACTTGTAGAGAATAGAGAGATTGTAGAAAGATTTGTGAGAAAGATGAAGAGAAAATGAGGTATTTTTAGTTGGAAAATTGGGTTAAAGTGTAAATATAATAACTTATGGGTTAAAAATAAATATTAAGAGGGTAGGGGGAGGGGGAGGCCAAAAATGGCCGTTGCACAACGGCCAAAATATAAAATGGTCATTGGTGCAACAGTTATTTGTGCAAAGGGGAGGTTTCGGGCTGGACCGGGTCGGTCCTGGAGGGATTGGGGCGGGAAGGGATGGGTCGGGACGAGACCATGTTCCGTCCCGGTTAGAGTCTCGATACCGCAATTTTTTTTTTAAAAAGTCGGGTTCGGGGAGGGTTCGGGGGGCAACCCGGCCCACTGGCCAGCCATAGATTAAAGTCGTAGAACGCATGCAAACTCTTTGTTCCTTTTGTGGAAATATTTTGCAGACACTTCTTCTCTTCTTTGTCTCATCAACCATTTTCAGATGTTGCACTTTTTGGGTGTAAAACCAACCAATTCACACTCAAAACGCAGCTAGAGCTTAATTATTGGCTTAATACATGCTTTGTCCCCTAAACTTGCACGGAATTTTCTTTTCACACACTTTGTTTTTGCAGATATTCTTTTACATTATAGTCCAACTTGTAAAAAGTGGAACTATTAGACCCTAGAATTGAACGTGGGGAATAAAAGAAATTAAGCGCTTGAACAATGAAAAATTGTCTTTGAGGCCTTATTTTGTATGCCAAGTGTCCAACATAACCAGCCATTTTCAGAAATTACACATTTTGGGTTATAACACCAGCCATTTCACTTCTCTCCGTAAAACGGTATAGCTGAATTTATATATATGGTTACAGATACGTAGATTAATATGACCAAATTAACAAGATAATAAACACGAAATATTAAGATGTTGGATATTTTCAGTAAAATAAAAAGTCATCATTGATGTGATGCCCCTTTCAAATTTAGGGGGACGCTGTTAACATACTTTATATTTATTTTGAATTTGAACAGACACAACCTTTTCCAATAGTCACCATTGATGTCTCTTGAAGGTGTCTGTTGGTGATGAAAAGGCATCACCAATGGATGCGAAATCTCTATAAGTAGTAAATATGTTTTCTCATTCAAATAAGAGATAAGAAAAAGAATCAAAACTTCTGATGAAAAAGAATGAAAACTTCTGTTGAAAAAGAATCAAAACTTATGTTGAAAAGAATCAAAACTTCTGCTTTTCTTTTCTTCCCTAAGCATCATCAGAAACTTCATACTGTGTGTTCTTAGTTGGATCAAGGGAGTACAACTTTGAATTCAACATCGTTGTTAGGGCTTCATTGTATCCTGAAGGCAATATTTTTGTGACCTATTGTACTCGCCAATTTATTGGGAAGGGTCGAAATAATTGTCTAAAAGAATCTACATAAGAGCCTTGAAGTCAGAGAACAACAATTATGTGTTTGTGTTTCATCCTGTTAGTACCATATTTTACAACAATTTATAGACAATTAACGACATAGAGGGTGAAACTTCAATTGCTGCTCAATCATTGCAAGTAATGAACTAGACTTTGAATCGTTTAGAACGTTTTGATGGTGAGGGTTCCACTCGTTGGCAAGAGACTATCAAATTTTTCCTGATGACTATCAAGTTATGGTACATCCTTGAAGATGGCTTGGAGGAAATTCCTGATGCGACTCCAATGGATAACGATGAATTGAAGGCCAAACGGAAGAAATGTTAAGAGGATAATTTTATGTGTCATGGTCATATTCTGAATATTCTAGGAGCCAATGTTTACAATGCCCATCGAAGTCTTGAAACAACAAAGGAATTGTGGACTGCGCTCGAAGACAAATAAAAAATTCTGAAGCGAGTAACAAGAAATTTCCGATCTGTAATTTCATGGACTTTAAGATGGTTGACAGTAGTCAATTATTTCCCAGGTCAATGAACTTTTACTCATTGTTAATCATCTTAAAGATGCTGTAATTGATCTTATATATTCATTCGTCGTTGGGGTTATTATTTCTCGTCTTCCCCCTTCTTGGAATGATTACAAGAAGAAACTTAAGCATGCTGAAACTGACTATGACTTAGAAAGTTTACAGTGTCATCTTTGTATTGAATAGGATGCTCGTAAATGAGAGATTAAGGATAGTAAGCAAACTGAAAATCATTCTAAGATTAATAGTGTGGAAGAATCAAAAAAATTATTTTTTTTGAAACCTAAGATTGATACTCTGTTTAAGAAGAAAGATCCCAACAAGAAAGATAAGAAGAAGGGAAATTGCTACTTCTGTAAGAAACCCGACCACTATGCTCGTGACTGTCGTCAACGAAAGAAACAAATGAAAAATGAAGCGAATGTGGTCGATGACAAAAGCAAGCTTATCGTTGTAGTGCAAGTGGCCAACACTGTTGCAGATCATGGTAGTGGATGGTGGTACGATACTGGTGCAACCATTCATATCTGTAAAGATAGAAATTCTTACAAGACATACGAACCGGTTAGTGAAGAAGGAAACGATGTTACTTTAGTGAACAACCAAAACAGTAAAGTGGTTGGCAAAGGCACGATTGATCTCCCATTTACTTCGGGAAAGATTGTTACTCTTACTAATGTTTTACATGTCCCTGACATTTGTAAAAATCTTGTCTCTGGAGTTCTTGTTAACAAGGCTGGATTCAAGGTTACGTATAAGTCTGATAAGTTTGTATTGTCCAAGAAAGGAATGTTTGTTAGACAATGATACTTTTGTAATGGGACGATTAAGCTTAATTTAATAAATAATGGTTCTACTTATATTGTTGATTCTGTTGATTTATGGCATGCTGGATTAGGACATGTGAATTATGGTTCTCTTAGAAATATGAAAAGATTAGGATTGATTTCTGATTGCAATTTTGATAATGTTTCTAAATGTGAAATATGTGTGCAAGCAAAGATAACTAGAACATCTTTTTAAATCTGTAACAAGAAATTCTGCCTTACTTGAATTAGTACATAGTGATGTTGGTGATCTGAAAAGTCATATGACCCGTGATGAAAACAAACACTATGTCACTTTTATTGAAGATAATATTAGATATGCCTATATTTACTTGATGAAATCTAAGGATGAAGTATTTGATAAATTTAGAATTTACAAAGCAGAAGTAGAGACACAATTAGGACAGAAAATTAAGATTTTACGTTCTGATCGTGGTGGTGAATACTATCCTTCTGAATTTACTTTATTTTGTCAAGAACATGGTTTAGTATATCAATTCACCGCTCCATATACACCCCAACAAAATGATGTTGCTGAAAGAAAACATAGAACTTTGATAGATATGGTTAACGTTATGCTTATTAGCTCTGGTTTGCCAAATTTTTTGTGGGCTGAAGCTATTTTATATGCATGCTATATTTTGAATAGAGTTTCTTTGAAAAAAAAAGAATATCTCTCATTATGTATTGTGGTTTACGAGAATGCCTAACTTGAAAAGACTCAAAGCATGGAGTTGTTTGGCATATGTTGGAAAGTTTGACCCTAAGAGACCAAAGTTAGGAAATAGGGCTTATAAAATATTTTTGTAGGTTATTCACTTAACAGTATTACTTACAGATTTTTAATCCTTGACACATTTGAGATTATAGAATCTATAGATGTAGTTTTTTGAAAACTTGACAAGGTCTAGTTCTCAACTACAACCTACTAAAAATCCATTGTTACATAGTTTAGAATTTGTAGTCACTAATGACAATGTTGAACTTTCTGCTCCTACTCACAACAATGATATTTTTAGTTCCTACTAAAGATATCGAACCTAGAAGAAGTAAGAGAGCAAGAATAGAGAAAAAATATCCAGATTTTATACAATATCTTGTAGAGGGTAATAATGAATTTCTTAACATTACCAAGTATGATATGCATGTTAATGATGATCCTAAAACTTATTCTGAAGCTATGAGTTCCAGAGATGCCAATTTCTGGAAAGACGCTATCAATGATGAAAAGCATTCACTTTTGTCTAATGAAACTGTTGGAAATTTTCCTATGGCGGAGAGAGACGTCCACCCATTTTTAATGAATTAAACATTAGTGTTCCGCATGTTGGAGACTTTGTCTCTTCGCACATGCATGATCTACGAAGTGAGTAGATGACCGTAGGGCCAAGAATCATCTAATTTCGTTGAGAAATGAAAGAGATATTGGTCCACGAAGTAAGGTGTTTGAGACATGGAAATGTGGTGTGGGACAAATCTACCACATCGGTGGAAATAGGAAGAATTGATCTTTATATAAGTATCTAATTGGTAAAGGGTTTGGGACCCCAAAGGGTATCCCATGTGTTTAAAGGAGGGAAGACCTAGATGTGCTTGGGTTCAAGGCTAAGCCCACACGCGCGTCGCCGCCGCCCGTCCCGTCCAGTCCGGTTCCGAGTTCCGGGTTCCGGATTCACGGGTTCACGGGTTCACGGGTTCACGGGTCGTGGGGCTGTCTGATATTATCTTTTTGGACCAGAGAACTCTGCCAGATGTACAGTTTGATCACTGAAGTTTCATATGTACAGTTTGGACCAGAATTCTTTTATATGTACAGTTTGGTCCCTGAAGTTTCAATATTTACAGTTTGGTCCCCAGAGTTTCTGGGAAGGTGACGGAAGGCAGAAAGCCTATCGTTGGGACTGTTTTTTGAGGCATTAATCATCTATTACTTGGCTGATTAACTCATCTATTAACAACCCATTAGTTGGGCAATTGAGCAACCTCCTTCATGACCTTATTCACCTCATTCATGGCATTAAAACCTGCCATTACAGCCCTCCTTTAAGGGCCATTAACAACCATGTTTTGGGCAGTTGTACAGCCCATTCTCCTTGCTATATATTGAGTCTTCTTTGACTCAATTCAGTGGCAGAAACATAGACGAAAATACAGTGCAAAACAGGCCAGAAAACATACGAAAATACAGTGCAAAACATGCCAGAAAACAGACGAAAAACAGGCAGAAAACAGACCAGAAAATCAGCATTTTCAGCACAAAACAGTGGCTGAAAATTCAGCAAAATAGTGGCTGAAATTCAGCAAAACAGTGGCTGAAAAACAGTGACCAAACCCTCACGTATACACACGATATACACTACAGAGACACACTATATACACAGAGACAAAAGAGAAGAGTAGACAGAAACTCTTCCTTCCTATTCCATATCTTCAGCAAGTCGAGTCATATTTGTTTTCTTCGTCAGGCTCAACCTATTGGCTTTGTAGTGTTGAGATTAAAGTGTTGTTTTATCTTGGGAGACTATTGTCCGCTAACGTAAAAGCATATATACGGGGCAATCTTGTCTTAAGGATAGAGGGCTATCCTCGACTCAACACACAACGTTGTAACCATCCAGATTTAGTTGTTTCTTGATTTCAGGATATCAATATTCAAGACACAACAAACTTGCGGCAGTTCTCAACATTGGCTTTGCAAGGTGATCAAGATTCAAGACACAACACACATGCGACAGTTTTGAAGATTGACCATTTATTTATTCTTTCAAACATTTGTAATAGTTATTACTCCCCGTACTGCTCTATAAAGTACAATAGAATACCAACAGAAACTTGGGTGCTATCTGATTTACCTCCTGGTGCTAAACCTATAGGATGTAAATGGATATTCAAGAGAAAATTGAATATTGATGGTGCAATTGATAAGTTTAAAGCCAGATTGATTGCTAAAGGTTATAAACAAAAATATGGAATTGATTAGTTTGATACATATGCTCATGTTGCTCGCATCACATCTATTCGTTGTTTGATAGCACTTGCTTCTATTCACAAGCTAGTTATGCATCAAATGGATGTTAAAACTACTTTTTAAATGGTGATTTAGAAGAAGAAATATTTATGGAACAACCTGAAGGTTTCATAGTACCAGGCCAAAAGAAGAAAGTTTGCAAGTTAGTGAAATCTCTCTATGGTTTGAAGCAAGCTCCCATGCAATGGCATGAGATGTTTGACAAATTAGCTTTGGCATATGGTTTTATTGTTAATGATGCTGATAAATGTATCTATAGTAAGCATGATAAATCTAGATGTATAATTCTCTGTTTATATGTTGATGATATACTTATTTTTGGGTCTGACATATCTTGTGTGGAAGAAACTAAGAATTTTCTCAGTTCTAACTTTGATATGAAAAATCTAGGAGAGGCTGATGTGATCTTAGGAATTAAAATCCTAAGAAAGGGAGATGAGTTGGCTTTAACCCAATCTCATTATATTGGGAAATTTCTCAAAAAGTATAGTCATTTCAATGACAAACCAGCCCCCACTCCTTTAGATCCTAGTATTAAATTAATGAAGAATACTGGAAGGACTCATGGACAACTTGAGTATTCTAGTATTATCGGAAATCTTATGTATGTTATGCATTGCACGAGACCAGATATAGCCCAAGCGGTGGGAGTGTTGACACCCAATTTTGTCACATATTTTATGATTTTATTTGCAATTTTAAATATTTTTGACACCTTAAGACAATTTTAAAATATAGGCATATATATGTATATATATCATCATTTTATTATTATTTATATTTTATTTGTCATTTGCATTTTTATATCATAATCATACTTTTTATCTTAATATTATATGTTATTTTTATTTTCACAAAACGGCATCGCATTATTATTATTATTATTTTTTAGCATCAGGCATTTCACAAATATTATATTTTATCATATTATCATCTTTACAATTTATAAATTTTGCAAAGCTTTCTTTTTATATAATAAAATCCCCTTTTATATTTTTAAACTCACAACCCACTTTTTATTTCCCTACCCAATACTCCAACCCAAATCCCACAAAAATAGGGCCCAACCGGCCAACCCACGAAGGGGCCCAACCGGTCAAGCCCCAGGCCCACCGCAACAGCCCAACTCCCCCTCTCTTATTTTCGCCCCAACCCAACACCCTAATTTCTTATTTCCTAATTCCCTAACCAAACCAACCCGCCAAGCCCACTACCACTTATTCCCTTCCCTTTATTTCCCAAGCCCAACCGACCACCCCAAATCGCTAAAACTCCCAAGCCCAACATGCCTTTTCCCTTATTTTCGCCCATATCCCCCAAACCCACCAAAAACCAAAAACCCTTCTCCTTCACCAAACACACCCTTTCGGCCGACAACCCCCATACCCGCCGGTCACCTCACCCCTGCCACCACCAACCCCTGACACCGCCACACCCCCCATCACTTCAACCCACTCCATTATCCCCGAAAATCCGCAACCCATACCCCCAAAATCCGCTTCCAAAATTATATTTTTAAACCTTTTATTCGAATTTCAAACTCGTTCTTGGGGGGGGGGGGTAAGCCATCTATAAATACCCCATGTTGTTCTTCATTTTTGGGGGGGAATTTGGAGATCCGAAAATCTAGTTTTTTTAAGTTTTGAAATCCGAAATCTTCTTAAGGGCGTTTGTTCTTCATCTTAAAGAGTCCGAAAATATAAGTTAAAATTATTGGGGTTTTGGTATTGAATAATATGAAATTTTTGCTATTCTTCACTATTTTCGGAATTCGGGTCGGGTCGGGTCACTGTTCCGGTCGGGCCAGAATTCGGGTCAGGTAAATTTTTAGATTTTTGTATTTGATAATTTGTTGTTGGCTATCTGAAAATCTAAAAAAAGCGATCGGGCAGTCCTTAGGATCGAATTGATGTTGGGTCGGGTCGATCCAGTTTGAATAAATTTCCAGATTTATGTATTTTTATATCTTGTTGTTGGTTATCTGAAATTTGGAAAGAAATCGATCCGGGTTGAAAAATCCGAATCGGGTCGGGTCGACCCGGTTTTGATAAATTTCCAGATTTTTTATATCTTTTATATCTTGTTGTTGGTTATCTGAAAATAAATTTTAAAAAAAATGTTTGATCCCGGTCTGCCCACCAACCGAGCGGATCACCGCTCGCATCTCGTCGGATTTGAAGCGATTGAATCTGCTTCGGTCCGAAAATTTCAAAATTTGGGTCGGATGTTTTAATTGCAAACTGTTGGTTTATTTTGGCATTTAAACTTCCGTGCACGGATATCTTACTGCTTTACTACTTTATTGCTTTTTGCCAATGAAATTGAACTCGAGGCCGCGTCGCCTTCGGAAATTGCTTCTTGGTTTCAGTTTACTGTTTTCCGGTTTATTTTTACTGCTTTGAATAAATACTGTATTTTGCCAATGAAAATTAAATTTGAGCCCGCGCCCCTTCGGAAATTGCCTCTCTGTTTTCTGCCTGCTGCTTTGATATAATTTTGCTGATTTGAACACGATACTACACTGGCCGATGAAAAAATATCTGTCGATTTTTGAGGCCTCCACAGTTGTAAGGACGGAAAATAAAACTTCTGGGCAATGATGAAACTTAAATCTTTTTCACCCGAGAGACCAACATGTTCGGTAGGCAAGGCAACTAAAATGACCAACGAGTCATATGTTCGCAGCCACGACGTGATTGGAATGATCTTTTCAAAATTTAAGTCTAAGCCCTCCGTAATCAAAATATTTATTGTTTTGGATACGGATCCGAAGTTATTTATATTCAATTGTTTCTAACCGTTTGTTCTTAATAACTTGCAAGTGATAAAGTCAAAGAAGGCAAATACCCCTCGGAGATTATTTATTTTATTATTATTTTTACTTTCTTTAATTCAACTTTATTTCATTATGTATTGTAATATTATTGTACTCCTTAAATTATTGGAATATTTAGAATAGGTAGACTTAGATTAATTAATAGGGTAGTCAAAAACTTGAAACCCGTCGCTAGTTTATTTATTTTTAGGCTCGGTTAATTTTTAAAAATCGTTAATCGCTAGTTTATCTATTTTTAGGCCTGTTGCCCATAAAAAAATCACCTTGCATATATTTTTATCAATTTTCATATAGATGCATATTTATTTATTTTTTTTCTCTCAACTTTACATGTACAAAATGCATCATTTTATTATCTACTTGCAACATTATTTTTATACTTGTAAAAATATGCATTTTCTTAGCACAATAATTAACCTGAGTTTGATCGGATAACCGCAACTTAGCGGATCTTAAAGGATGCCTAACCCCTTCCCTTTAGGATAATAAAGAACCCTTACCTAGAATCTCATTAGTTTCGTAGACCATAAAATTGGAGTTATTTTACAGCTTTTAGTTAAGATTTAGGTGCCCTAATTCACCTTAGAATAATTAGGTGGCGACTCCTCAAAGCAAGCATTTTTATCCAATTCAGAGGCGATCGACGCCATCGCGTCGCGAAGCCCGCAGGTCAAAATCGGGTGCGACAGGGAGTACTATGTCGTTTCTCAAGTAACCCAGGATTGAACATTGAAAAGCAATTTCAAGAGTGCTGGCTTACTTGAAAGGAACCATAGATTATGGTTTACATTTCCATGGTTTTCCTGCTGTATTGGAAGGATACATTGATGCAAACTGGAACAATGTAGAATCCAAGTCCAAGTCTATTACTGGATGGATATTTACATTAGGTGCTGCTGCTGTGTCTTGGGGTTCCAAGAAGCAGACTTGTATTTCTGATTCAACAATGTTGTCAGAATTAATTGCACTGACAGATGCATGTAAGAAGGCAGAATGACTTAGAAACTTACTTATAGAGATTCATTATGGAAGAAGCCAACTGCAGCAGTCTTGATCAACTGTGATAATCAGGCTATGATCTATAATGTCTCAAACAATACTTATAATAGAAAGTCAAGACATGCAAGTTTTAGACATCAAATAGTAAGACAATTACTCAAGAGAGGAGTAGTTGGAGTTAACTATATTGAAACAAAGAAGAACTTGGCAGACCCATTTACTAAGAGTCTACCAAAGGAAGTAGTTTCAATAAAGTGTAAGGAATGGGACTAAGGTCTGTGAAAGAAGGTTAATCACTGGTTAACAGAAACCCAACCTATGTTTTGAAAAAGATAAACAAGGTTCAATGGGTGCCAACAAGTTACGGGAGTGATTATGAGACACTAAGTCAAAACTTCCCATTTCTGTATTAGTGTAGTGATTCTACATGATTGAGGATGGATGGACATTCTTAATAAGTCTATGTTTGTTTACATGTGTATCGCAGAAACACCTTAGAGACTTACCTATATGAATATGGAAATCAGGAGAATAAGACCGTTCTCTAAAGAATACTCATGAATCCAGGATATAAGTACATGGTCATTAACGTGCTAAGCTACAGAACACACAATTCTCTAAAGTCAATATGTGTGGAGATTTCAGTTTTATCACAATGGGTACTTGGTTCAAGACTAGTTCACCATAGAACCTCGATAAGACTTTGAATTTCTTACACTAAGTGAAGGTTCAAATTCAAAAGATACCTATCATTTATGTATTGATTTCTACGATGATGCTTTGTCTCAACTTATTTTGAACTACATTGTCTTGATCTCACTCGGGTACGTAGGCAATCAGTTGAGTGATGCAGCCATTCCTGTTCGGAAAGATTTTACTTTATTTTATTTTTTTATTTTGAAAATAGGGGGAGAATGTTGGATATTTTCAGTAAAATCAAAAGTCATCATTGATGTGATGCCCCTTCAATTTAGGGGGAGTCTATTAACATAATTCATATTTATTTTGAATTTGAACAGACGCAACCTTTCCCAATAGTCACCATTGATGCCTCTTGGAGGTGTCTGTTGGTGATGAAAAGACATCACCAATGGATGTGAAATCTCTATAAGTAGTAAAGATGTTTTCTCATTCAAATAAGAGATATGAAAAAGAGTCAAAACTTCTGTTGAAAAATAATCAAAACTTCTGTTTTTCTTTTCTTTCCTAAGCATCATCAGAAACTTCATACTGTGTGTTTTTGGTTGGATCAAGGGAGTACAAACTTTGAATTCAACATCGTTGTTATGGCTTCATTGTATCATGAAGTCAATTTTTCTGTGACCTATTGTACTCGCCAATTTATTGGGAAGGGTCGAAATAATTGTCTAAAAGTCTGCATAAGAGCCTTGAAGTCAGAGAACAACAATTCGGTGTCTATGTTTCATCATGTTTGTACCATATTTTACAACAATAGATAAAACAAAAATGAGACAATCAAATGATATTCAAAGTAAAGTAGCCCGAGCTCCGATGATACCGTGAGCTAGACTCTTCTGGTAAGGTTACTGACAAAGCTTAACTTGATCAAGAACAAGAAATCACAATGAAATCAGCTGAATTTTGCTTGTGGAATTCTCCATGAATTACGATGGGACGGAAACCACTATTTACACTAGAGCTAGAGGGGTGAATGATCTATGAATCATGCCCTCTTAATTCTCAATATTAATGATAACATTTAAGAGTAATAAAAACGATGATACATATTAAAGATCGAAGAGGAAAAATCGGGATCTCTCATAACGGACATTTGATGGGTTTGCCCGGTGAACTGGCAAGCTCCTCCTAATCCTTCATGACATTCGCCACCCAGAGACAGAAAGATTGGTTAGACCTCCAACCAGACATACATGCTTTCCCGAAATCTCTCACTTGCCGACTCTAGCCTGATCTGTCATTTATTGTCACATGTGAACACCTGATACATCGAATTGGCGTCTACGTATTTTACTCAATACTTAAACCTTAGTCAACGCACTTAAGTTACTCCCTCTGTATATGTGACAAATTTTTTAGTTAAAAAAAAATATGTGTCTTTAAATTTGAAATCAATTAACTTTATACTTTTCATCTTAATTTTTTTAATCATAAAAATATTATGACATGTTTACAATTACAAGTTTATAATATTCTATAGCCGCACAAATGCTATGGTATGTTTTAGATCACAAATTTTGAAAATCTTTATTTTTTTCTTAAACTTCGTTTTGATTCAAACAATGTCATATAAATCAAAACAGAAAGAGTAATTTATAGCAAATAGAGATCATTGCACAAATTAAGAACACCATAAGAACAAGATAAAACGCGTACTTGGCAGGGTCAACTGATCTACAACTTTGCCTACGGGTTCAGCAGAATCTAGTAGCTCTGGCATATTTGTGTTTAAGATTTCACTTAACATGTGTAAATAACATATCAAGAATCCAGTAAACTGCATTTTTTAGAATCTAGAAATCCACAAACTCAAAATTCTAATTTCGCCTATGCTATTTGCGTTATCTTATCCATCAATGCGGAAACATTTCAACTGAAGTTGGTTAGGCTAAGTTTTCCTGTACCTTTCCTCTATCATCATAGCACAGTTCAATGAGCGCCAATGTTGGGAGGGGAGAGGGGATCTAACCAATTCAAAGGCGGATTTATGGATTCCTATAGCAACCTCAAGTTAATAGATATACAAGACCCAGATAAAAGTTCATGAATTCATATGAACCTATATCCATCCCTGCTAACCATACATTTATGGGCTCTCACAACATGGGGTCAAAGATTCACACAAGACCTGCAATACTGTCAAGCCAACATCAATACATGAAGGGATTCAGACTCAACATGGAATTCAACAATATGAGGCCCAAGATATGTCCACCGATTAAAGAATTGAATGCAATATGTCCCAGCAGGATTGCTATTCATTTTTGTCTCCGTTTTTTGAAGTTGTGCAAAAATAAACTTCTTTTGTTTTATAGGCAGGACAAATAACTTTTTTCTTCTAACTTTAGAAAGTGTTGAAGAAAACAACATGAGGTTTCTTGATTTGGGGTTTATTTGATAAAAATAGCGATTCAGTATCGTTTGTGAAGTGTTTGGCGATTTTCTTTCCAATTTTCGATTATTTGGAGCAGACTTGGGGTGGTTTTAATCGAAATTAGAATTGCAAGTTTAAAGAACACCTTGTTAGAAAATAGAGACAAATCATGTCAGTGTGGCGAAATTTGAAAATAATTTAACAAGATAGGCAATATGCAGATAACACAAACTCATGCCAATCCAGTTGGATATCGGGGGCCATAGGAGGGATTTACTAGTGATACTTCATATATAATGGGATTTAATTGTTGTTTACAATGGTGCAGGAAACGGAAATAAGCAACTGCTAAGTATTACAACACAATGAAGTTATAACAAACTGAATTTCAATGAACTGGAACAAGAAACTGAATTTCAATGAACTGGAACAAGAAACTGGAACAATTTTGATATGCTGAGTTGAGTGATCACACTTTGTCTTTAAGACAAGATTGCCCTGTATGTATCCTTTCTACGTTCTGGACAATTGTCTCCCAAGATAAAACAACAAATGAACAAATGAGCAAATGAAACTCAAGTGTTACCTTGAAGAATTTTGAGTAATGAAATGATGTTGGAAGTAGTAGAAAGAAACTGATTTCGTTTGTGTGTTATGTGTTTCTCAACAATTGTGCAAAGGCCTCATTATATAGTTGAAGGAGATGACTTACCAACTGACCACATAATTGTTGTTACTGGCCAAGTAATGACAATTATGGAGGTAGTAATTTACCAAAATAAATTGTGAATTGATGTGCAACAGATTAGCCTTTAGGGAGAGTTATTCAGCCAAAATAAATGACTGAATTGAGTGCATTTTAAGGCTGGTTAACGTTCCAAATACCAACAGCCAGCAAAAACACAAGTTCTCGGCCCAATTTAACTTTACCAGAAACTTTAGGGATTAAACTGTAAATATGAAACAATTTGGGTCCAAAAAGATAATATCAGAAGCCCACAGCCCACAGCCCGTGACCGGACGGGCGTGCGGCGGCGGCATGCGTGTGGGCTTATCCTCGAACTGAAGCACATCTAGGTCCTTCCTCCTTTAAACACATGGGATACCCCTTGGGGTCCCAAACCCTCAAGCCAACTTTGAGACTTATAAACTAAACAAATCTTTCTTCCCCCCACCGATGAGGGAGGATTGGTCTTTACCACCTTTTTCCATGCTTCAAACACCTCACTTCGTGGACCAATATCTCTTTCATTTCTTAACGAAATTTGACGATCGTTGGCCCTACGGTCATCTACTTACTTAGTAGATTATGCACGTGTGAAGAACCGGATTCTCCAACATACGGAACACTAGTGTTTAAGTCATTAAAGATGATTGGACGCAACTCCCGCCAAAGGCAAATTTCCAACATTAATTACTTTTTTTGTTTTCCTTCTAGTGTGCTCTCATGATCGAAATTAATAATTTTGTTCATAGTGACACATTTTTTTACGGATCAGGACAAGATGTACTAGCCATACCTGTAACCAATAATATAGCTTTGCCTCCCTAAATTTGGCTTGAAATTTAAGATAGGTGGGTATTTTTATGACAAAATAGTAGTACAACCTTAATTAAGTGATATTGTAGTGGTGGGCAGGGTTTAAGTCAGGACCCTAGCAGCATGACAAATTAATCACAAGAATTAGAGTGATTGATAAGGACACTCACGTTAATTAATGATTATGTAGGCGTTTGGTGGAAAAGTTAGATGGGAAAAGAAGAAGAGGAAAATAATCTAAAGATATTTGGGTAATAATTTGACAAAACCATGTTTAGAGTTTTTATGATCTATGCCATGAGTGGTGGGGAGAAGTGAGAGGGTTTTTTCCTTCTAACTTTTTTCTTCATTTTCTTTATGTGTTTTCACCCGGTATCTTGTAGTTGCATAGAAGCCCGACTAATCAGATTCACGTCATGTAAGAGGGGAAAATGCTTCCTACTAGAACATTTTTCATATTTAGGGCTCGACCTCGAAACTTCTAATTAAGGGTAGAGAAATCCTATCAATTTCACCACCCACTAATAGAAACAATGATTTTTTCCACCGATATTCAGTGAGAAGTTTGTGTTATATTTATAAAATATGATTTTTTCACCTCATTCCCACCGAATTAACTCACTGGAAAAACGCATGATGAAAAATAGATCTCATAAAAATGCTGAAAAATTTTATAATTTTTCTATGTGAAATCACTATTATTTAGTTTTTTCTATCAACATTCAGATAGTCACTCAACATTTTTTGAGGAGAAAACTAGTGATGTTTTAATAGTGACAGTTCTCTCTGAGTAAAAAATTTAATTTTCTTTAATGTAGGAGATCTTTTGAGTGTTCTATAAGTTTTGCATCATACTCCCACTTCAATTTTTCTTTCTGTCTCTTCTTTTTGTTTTGTTTTTCTTTTTCAATTGTTATTTCACTTTTTTGTGCTTGATTATCGAGGAAACGAGAAAGTAGGTCAACCTTCACATCTTAAGAATTCAAAAGTAGTACTCTTGTTTGGTTATTTACTTATTTATAGTTTTTGTTAGGCATAGGACCATTTCACACAATTAGATTCTTTTGCTTTCGAGTACTTCGAGTTGAGACTCTTGAAAATACAAGTGAATTATTTAAAGATACTGAAGTAAGCGAATTTGAAAGACTGTATGAAAGTTCTCTTTCAATTTTTTTCTTTTCATGATTCAAGTGTTTATTTGACATAAAATGTTTTCCATCGGAGGGATTTTATTTTTCCTACAACTCTCTAAACTTTAAATTTCATATTACTTGCTTTAACCAATACCTCAACATTAATTTTTAGTACTTAAAGAATTCGCCAATATGCTACCTTTGCTAATATTATTATTAATCTTTAATATGTATATTTTCTGAAAACATTTCGACTCACAAACTGAACATTGAAAAACAGTTTTCAAGAAACTATTTTCGATAAGAAATATTTTTCTAAAAAAATGTCTTCCGTCATATCAAATACCATCTATATCCACTATTCTTTTTTATATAAATGAGTATGAACTACAAATTTGAAATGAATATATTTGTATATAATAATAAGTTGAATCTATTCGTATGAAGATTCAAGTTAAACACCAACTTCTCACAGTGTTGCCCATGAAATCGCTCGCGTACGAGGTATCTCTCTTTTTTTCTTTTTTTTTTGTATTGAATTGAATAATGATAATTTACTGATCTATTTATTTTCAAGGTTGGGTATATTTTACTACTGTCCCTTACAAATTACTCCAACATGATATAACATTTTCTCCCTTCTATTTGTTTTTGTGGGTGCTTTTGAGATAGATCTGAAGCTTTCTATTTACTTTGGTCCCAGCATAAATATACTTTTTTCCTTTATGATAATAAGTTATACTAGTAAAGTAGTAAACACAATTTACTCTGAAATATTTAGACATGCATTACCGCTAAACTTGCTCAATCAAATTCTCGGTGAGAAATTAGTCCCGTTCGATGTTTTCATAAAATTATATTAATTTATTATAAATAAATATTTTAATACAGTAACAATATATATTAATTAACTATAATTAAGTGAAAAGAATTTATGTACAAACATATTATTTTTGTTGGAAATTTACTAAATGTGGAATTAAGTATATCCCATTAATTTATGACTCGAACAATTGGGGCCCGCACGTCGGAAACGTCATTTCCACATACATGCACACGTAGTGCCAAATATCGCAAATTTCATTAATGAAAGAGATATTGGTACGTATGTAATACGTTTGAGACATAGAATTATGGACGGTTACTGGCTAAAAGACAGTATTCCACGTTGGTAAACGAAGGAAGAAGTGTAAGATGAAACAAGTCGGAAATCACCGCGGAGCCGTGAAGGGCCGCGGTGCCACACCGTCGGAGTCGCGGCGCTAATTGGTTGGCCAGTCACTGGAGCCGCGACGCTAATTTACAGAGCTGCGACGCTTCAGAGGCAGAATGTTGCGACAAGAAGTTGGAAAGATCTGACCTTTGGGCTGGTTTTGGAGCATTGATTCTCCATTACTTGGCACATGAATTCAGCCATTATTTGGCTGAATGTAACCCCTCAATCAAGTGTCATTATATGGTTATTGAAGGCCATTAGTTGGCTAGTTAAGGGGTCTTCTCCTTACACTATAAATTGAGGCCTTTGGCTCAATTGAAGAACACTACTCAACACTTAGAAAATACTCCAGATTTTCTGAATTCATCTTCTTCCTCTCTAGCAAAGTTACTATACTCAAAGTTCTTTAAGAGTAACACTTGAGTTTCCTTTGCTCATTTATTAAGTTGTTGTTGTATCTTGGGAGACTATTGCCCAACACCGTAAAAAGAGATATACGGGGCAATCTTGTCTTAAAGACAGAGTGTCATCACTCGACTCAACAAATCACACAAGCAGTTTGTTAAGTTCTTGATTTCCAGTTTATTGTAATATATAGTTTATCCTTTCTTACTATTGTAATAGTTACTTACTTCCCGTTCCCTGCAACAATTGTATCCCAATAATTTTAAGACAAGATTTTGTTGTAAATACCTAGAAAGATGACCGGAAGAGATCAAACTGCTTTTGATTCTGCTGCTGCTGCTACTCAAGGCAATCCCTCTGCCTTCCCCACTGCTCAAGGCACCCCTAATGCTTTTTCGTTTGCTCAAGGCTCATCCAACACCTTTACTGCCGCTCAAGGGAACGTTGTCGTTCCTCCACCCGTTGGATTTCACTATGAACGCCCTGAAAAGTTCATGGGCTCAAACTTCAAGAGATGGCAACAGAAGATGTTATTCTATCTGACTGTTATGGGAATGACACATTTCCTAACAGAAGATCCTCCACAAGCTGGAGATGAAATTGACCATTTCGCCTTCTGAAACGGCTGAATGGGGTCTAGGTATCCATGTCATTAATGGTATAAAGATGGTTTTTGTTGCATGGAGTCATAGTGATTTCATGTGTACGAATTACATATTGAACTGCTTGTCAGACCCTCTCTACACGATGTATTGCACCGTAGGCACTGCCAAAGAGTTGTGGGGGAAGCTGCAAAAGAAGTACAACGCACAAGATGCACGTACTAAGAAATTCATCGTTGGAAAATTTCTGAAATTTCAAATGGTGGATAGTAAAACAGTGATGTCCCAAGTCCAGGAATTCCAAATGATTCTACATCACCAGGATTTGGAAGGAATGAAACCAAATGAGCAGTTTTTGGTTGCATCACTGATTGAAAAGTTACCTCCTTCGTGGAATGAGTTACTTAAAACTCAAGACAAATGAGATGACCTTTGAAGAACGTATTATCAAACTCCAAATTCAGAAAGATAATAAGAAGGCCTTGCCTAGGGGTAAACAACTCGCTGAGGCAAAGGCAAATCTGGCTGAGGCCAAAGGGAACCCAAGCAAGAAACGCAAGTTCCAGAAAGACGACAAGACCCAAGCAGCGGAGAAGTTCAAAGAAAACTGTCACCACTATAGAAAACCTAGTCACATGATCAAGGACTGCCGCAACAAGAGAAGGCCAATGCTAAGGGCAAGACACATGTTAATGTCGCCAAAGACCAGTTTCTGGATGACATAATTGAGGAGTTCTCAGCGGTGGTGCTAGAAGCAAACCTTGTTGAGAATCTTATGCAATGGTGGATGGACACAGGTGCTACAAGACACATCTGTTCTAATAGAGATGTTTTCTTCACTTATACACCAGTTATAAACAAGAAGCTGTTCATGGGCAACAACGCCTCTTCTGACGTGCTGGGGGTAGAAAGGTAGTCCTGAAGATGACTTCTGGAAATGAGCTCACTCTGAAGGAAGTGATGCATGTTCTTGAAATTAGAAAAAATTTAATTTCAGGTAATTTATTAGTTAATGCTGGTTTTAGACTAGTGTTTGAGTCCAATAAATTTGTAGTCACTAAGAATGGAACGTTTGTGGGAAGATGATTCATCTATGAAGGCCTCTTCTGTATTACGTACAAGTAATAATATTGAAGCTTCTTCTTACTTGCTTTCGTCCTCTAATTTATGGCATCATAGATTAGGACATGTCAACTACAAGCCCATCCAAAGGTTGGTAAAGTTGGAGTTGTTGCCGTCTATCGACGTAAACCCTCAACATAAGTATGAGCTGTGCGTAGAGGCAAAACTCACAAAGCTTCTTTTTCGATCCGTCGAAAGGAATACCGCTCCTCTAGAACTTATTTACACAGATATATGTGATTTGAAGTTTGCACAAACTAGAGGGGGGAACAGGTACTTTGTGACATTCATTGATGATAGCACAAGGTATTGTTACTTTTACTTGTTGAAAAGTAAGGATGAAGCATTTGAAGCATTCCGACATTACAAAGCAGAAGTTGAGAACCAACTAAGCATGCATATTAAATCCATACGTAGCGATAGAGGGGGAGAATATGTGGCGCCATTTGAGTAATATTATGCCAAATCAGGAATTGTTCATCAAACGACAACTCCATACTCACCTCAATCGAACGGTGTGGCGGAATGGAAGAATCGCACATTGCAGGAAATGATGAATGCCTTGCTCATCAATTTCAGTCTTCCCCAAAATATGTGGGGAGAAACTGTCCTTACCGCTAATACAATTCTTAACAGAGTCCCACATAAGGGTAAGGACAAAACTCCATATGAATCATGGAAAGGAAAGAAACCCACCTATAAATATTTAAAGGTGTGAGGTTTTCTAGCAAAGGTCGAAGTACCCAAGCCAAAGCAGTTCAAGATTGGGCCTAAGACTGTAGATTGCATATTCATCGGATATGCAAATAACAGTAGTACTTATCGCTTCTTAGTGCATAAGTCAAATATTCCAGATATCCACGGGGGTATAATTATGGAATCAAGGAATGCACAATTCTTTGAAGATACCTTTCCGAGAAAGTAAAAAGGCATAACCTCTCGCAAACGAAGTTATGAACAAGGCTCTCAGGAACTGGGAGTCGTTGACGGCCCGAATCTAGATGGTTCAGATCTAGTGGATCTCGAAGTGGCTGAATATCCGGAATCTAGTGTTCCAGATTCTCAGAACTTGGAGAATCTAGAGATGGAACTAAGGCAAAGTAAAAGGGCCAGGAAGGATAAATCTTTCGATCCTGACTTTGTAGCTTATATGGTTGATGATGAACCAAGGACAATTGTTGAAGCATTGTCAACTCCAGAGGCACCGCTGTGGAAAGAATCTATTGAGAGTGAAATAGGCTCCATTCTGCATAACCATACTTGGGAGTTGGTTGATCTTTCTACGGGAAATAAACTATTGGGTTGTAAGTGGATACTCAAACAGAAGTATAAAACAGATGGGTCTATAAATAAGTACAAGACCAGGTTGGTAGTCAAGAGCTATGGGCAAAAAGAAGGCTTTGACTACTTTGACATGTACTTCCCGGTGTCTAGGATGACGTCCATATGAGTATTTATTGCGATTGCAACATTGCGTAACCTTGAGATACATCAAATAGATGTCAAGACAGCCTTCCTAAATGGCGAATTGGAAGAAAAAAT
This sequence comes from Anisodus acutangulus, assembly GCA_029783415.1. Lineage (NCBI taxonomy): Eukaryota > Viridiplantae > Streptophyta > Magnoliopsida > Solanales > Solanaceae > Anisodus > Anisodus acutangulus. Next base: position 36,702,140 of record CM056508.1, read on the forward strand.
CTATATGGAACAACCTGAAGGGTATATGGTTCCAGGGCAAGAGAAGAAAGTCTGTCGGCTTGTCAAATCTCTGTACGGGCTGAAACAAGCCCCGAAGCAATGACACGAAAAATTTGATAGTACTCTACTATCGAAGGGTTTCGCCATTAATGAGTGTGACAACTGTGTCTACATGAAAGGTAACTCTGACTGGTTCGTTATGATATGCATATATGTAGACGACATGTTGATCACATGGAGCAGTCCTAGCAAAATTCTAGAGACTAAGAACATGTTGAAACAATGCTTCGACATGAAGGATATGGGTATCACAGATATCATCTTAGGGATAAAAATATCTAAGACGTCTAATAGACTGGTCTTATCTCAGTCTCACTACATCGAAGATGTTTTGAGAAAGTTCGAGATGTTTGATTGTTCGCCTATAAAGTCACCAATGGATAGAAATCAAAAGCTTGATAAAAAACGTGGTGCACCCATATGCCAGGAGCAATATGCACAGGTAATTGGTAGTTTGATGTACATAACAAACTGCACCCGACCTGATATTGCTTATGCAGTCAACAAGTTGGCTAGGTTTACCCGTAATCCGAGTAATGATCACTAGAAGGCGTTGAATCAAGTACTACAATACCTGAAATACACGTCAACTTATGGGTTGCATTATTCGAGATATGCAACTGTACTAGAGGGGTACAGTGATGCAAACTGGATATCTGACATATAGAACACCAAGTCCACCAGTGGGTATGTATTTACAATTGGTGGTAGGTCTGTGTCTTGGAAATCCTCTGATCCACGATGGAATCAGAGTTTATCGCTTTAGAAAACACATGAGAAGAAGCTGAGTGGCTTCACGGCTTCTTAGAGGATGTTCCTTGTTGGAACAAACCCATACATTATGTAATGATCCACTGCGACAGCCAGTCGGCTCTAGGAAAGGCACGAAATTCTATGTACAATGGCAAGTCCCGTCATATTTGATGGAGACATAAGACTGTTAGACAGCTGATCACCACGGGTATAATATCCATTGATTACATAAAATCAAAGGATAACATAGCATACCCACTAACAAAGGGCTTACCCAAGGATCAGATGCTCTGCCTGTCTAGGGGAATGGTCTTAAAACCCAAAGTATAAAGACCAATACGGTGGTAATCCAACTTTACTGACTAGAGATCCCAGGAATAAGGTTCAATGGGAAAACTAAATTGTAAACGTTCAGTTGATAGCTTTAGTGGAAGCATGAGTACTTCAGATAGTGATTTCTGTAAAGAAACACCAAATCCAAAGCCATTCCCGCGATAGACTATAAGTGCTATCGGCAGTGTGGATGAAAGTTACGTTTTCAAAACCTTTAATGATCCTCACCGGTTGAGGTTAGGTTTGGGGAATTTTTTAATGGTTCCTAACACTTGTAAAGTGGGGGTATAGCAGGATACCTTGTAGGAGACCACCTATTTAAGTGCGAGGACATGCCGCCTCAATTGAACACACTTAAGAATCCAAGAAGTGTCCACGGCCACAACGGACAAAACATTACGAAGAACTGAGTAGAGAAAGTTGTTGTGTTGGTACCATTGACTTGGCTTACACTAAACACTGACGGTTCAAGACATCACGTTCACCGCACAGTAAGTAAGTCCGATGGTATTCAACTATGGAAGTTTCAAAGCGTATGCTACCTATTCAAATGCAACATCGGTCCGCTAAAAGATTGTTGGAAAAAGCACCAAGTATGTGCGCCAAAATCACTTTCAAGAGGGAATTGTTGGAAATTTACTCAATGTGGAATTAAGTATATCCACAATCTAGTTTGGGCCAGGTTTTTGGCACTTTGACCTGCCAACAACCATAAAATGCGTGGTATATGGATACGGGCGCCACGTACCATCTCACAAATAATTCTAGTAATCTTCATCAACTACGTAAGTTACAATCTCCACAATCTATTATGGTCGGTAATGGTCATCGCATTCCAATTCAAGAATTTGGCCACACCCTTACCCCACCATCGCATCCCCACTTCTCTCTTAAAAACATCTTTTATGCCCCAAACATCATCATAAATCTAATATCTGTTAGAAAATTTGCTACCGATAATTCTGTCTCAATTAATTTTGACCCGCTTGGATTTTCTGTAATGGACCTCCATACCGGGAAACTCCTTATGAGATGCAATAGTGAGGGGGACTTATATCCTTTCCTACCTATATTCGCTGCTAGTGTCACTTCTCTCACCGTCATAACAACCATATCTCCCTCAACGTGACATAATAGACTTGGTCATCCGGGTTCTCACGTTTTTTATTCTCTGAGAAACCTAAATTTAATCCAATGTAACAAAGGGAACCTGTCTCATAGTTGCTCCTCTTGTCAGTTAGGAAAACACGTTAGACTATCATTTACGACTTCTATGAGTACTACTTTCTCTCCACTTGATATTATTCACATTTTTTATGGACATCTCCCATAACTAGCAACTCAGGCCACAAATATTATTTGATATTTTTGGATGATTTCTCACACTTTCTTTTGGTCTGTCCACTCAAACTCAAATCTCAAGTGTTCTCCAAATTTGCTGAGTTTCGCACACTGGTTAACATGCAATTTGAAAAAGACATAAACGTTTCAATGTGATAATGGCTATAAGTTCAATTATTCCCTGTTTCATAAATTTTGTGCGGCTAATGGCATGATTTTTCATTTTTCGGCCCCTACACCTCCCCTGAAAATGGTAAAGCCGAAAACATTCTCCGCACCATTAATAATATGATTCGTACCCTCATTTTTCATGCATCTCTCCCCCCTAACTTTTGGGTATATGCATTAAAAATGGTAAAAAACATTCTTAACATTTTACCTATCCGTGCGATTCAAAATAGGACACCCACCAAAATTCTCTACCGTCGGATCCCTACCTATGACCACCTTAAAATTTTCGATTGACTGTATTACCCAAATATGACATCCACGACCCCTCACAAATTAGCACCCTGTTCTACTCCGTGCGCCTTCCTAGGTTTTCCATCAAATCATAGAGGGTACTTGTGCTATGAGCTCTCCACCGATAAAATTATAATTCTCGCCATGTCACATTTGTTGAGTATGTTTTCCCGTTTGACAACATTAAAAAATTCTGAGTCATTGATTACCAATTCCTCGAAGATTCGGACCTATCACCGCTTGTCCAACAAGCATTCCGTCATGCTGCCACTGTTCCGGTGGCAGTCTCCGCACCAAATGCCACCACCGGCAGTCCAGTAACGGCCTCCCCTCATCATCCCCTCGGGTTTGCCACATTCGACAACCTAGTTGTCCCATTCCCAATGAGTCATATCGGCTCTACCATCTCCGGCGGCCAACTGCGTCAGTCCACTTCCACCATCCGCTGCCACCTACGACAGCATCACTACGTCTTCATCACCGCCGATGTCTCTGTCTCAGACAACGCCGATTGCCACCACCACCAGCAATCGGCATAGAGTCTCTATCTCACCACCGGAAAACTCAGCCACCACCGATTGTTTCACCGCCTCCAACAAACCTTATAGTCGACTACCAAAAACCTACCGGTCACTGCACCTCTGATCTGTACACCGACACAACCCTAGTACAGTCCTAACCCACCACCGTCACCATACCCGACTTTGCCCAACCCACACTACACCTCTCCACCAGACCCACCATCTCATCCACCAAACCTATCAACAGTCCAGGACACCACTCACCCACTGCCATGTCCCGTCGAGCATCACCATTACCAGACCTACACCACCTACCAAACGAGTGACCAAAATCCACCAACCAAACAAAATATCAAAACTGCCCATGTCCCCACACACCGTATGGAAACCCGTTCCCAACATATATTTTCAAACCGAAAATCCACTTTAACCTATCTACCTAAACCGTATCTCCAATTCCTAAAAACCTAAGATTAGCCAAACAAGACCCTAATTGGAATGCGGCCATGCGTGAGGAATTTAATGCCTTAACTAATCAGCACACTTGGGATTTGGTTCCTAGACCGAAGGGGGTGAATGTGATCCGTTGCATGTGGCATTTTCATCACAAATACATAGACAATGGTGAGCTAGAGAGGTATAAGGCAAGACTTGTGGCTAATAACACTAATCAACATGAGGGTATTGATTATGGTGAGACATTTAGTCCGGTTGTCAAATTGGCTACTATTCTTACAATTCTGAGTATTTCTATGGGTAAACATTGTCCTATTCATCAACTTGATGTGAAAAATGCGTTTCTACAAGGGAATTTGAAAGAAACTATTTATATGCACCACCCGCCTGATTTTGTCCATCCAGCAGCCCCTCAGTATGTCTGCCGTCTTCGTAAGTCACTATATGGCTTGAAACATGCCCCTCGAGCGTGGTATGATCACTTTGCACATTATATTATGCAAATTAGGTTCGTATGCAGCAAATGTGATAATTTTATATTTATTTTTCATTGAGGTAGTAGCATTGCTTGCTTATTGTTATATGTGGATGACATTGTGCTTACTACCGCTTTTTGATTTGCTGAAAAATGAGATCATTGCTTTACTTAAAACCGAATTTGCTATGACTGACTTGGGGAAGTTGAGCTATTTTTTGGGGATATCAGTGACTCGTTCTGTAGATATTATGTTCTTGTATCAGCGCAAGTATGCAGAGGAGATAGTGTACAAGGCTAATATAGCGAACTGCAAGATTATGTCCACTGACTCAAAATCAAAGCTTAGTGCTGTTGATGATGATCTTGTATCCGATCCCACTCTTTACAGGAGTGTTGCAGGTACATTGCAGTATCTTACCTTCACCAGGCCTGACATTGCTTATGTTGTTCAGCAGGTTTTCCTGTTCATGCATGCCCCAAAGCCCCATTTTATTGCCCTTAAGCGTATCATTTGATACGTTAAGGGCACACTTGATTATTGATTGCATGTATACCCCCTCAGCACCGACCATGTTGTTGTCATATACGAATGTTGATTGGGCAGGTTGTCCGGACATGCGACGTTCCACCTCAGGCTACTGTGTGTTCTTAGGGGATGGTCTCATTTCTTGGTCTGCCAAGAGACAAGCCATATTATCCCGTTCGAGTGCAGACGCAGAGTACATAGGCGTTGCTAATGTTGTTGCTGAAATATGTTGGCTCTGAAACCTTCTTTTAGAGCTTCAGTGTCCATTGCGTAAGGCGTCTTTGGTTTATTGTGATAACATATCCGCCATATATCTATCTCATAATCCGGTTCAACATCAGCGAACTAAGCATATTGAGATGGATATCCACTTTGTTCGTGAGAAAGTTGCTCTCGGTCATGTTAAGGTATTGCATGTGCCTTCTTCATATCAGTATGCGAATATATTCACAAAAGGTCTTCCTAGACAGCTCTTTCTCGACTTTAGATCCAGTCTTAGCATTCGGCCTCCTTCCGCTCAAACTGAGGGGGTGTATCAAAGTGTGCACAATAATAATATTTAGCCATATTTAATCTTGTGTAATTAAGGTAGATATTAGATCCATGTTGTATAAGAATTTTACATTATACACCATATATATATTTTGTATTAATAAAAAAGTCTTCCCAAAGAAGATTAATACCATTCTACACGTTAAGCTCAAATTCTTCTATGCTATAAATAGAATATATCATGCTTAGCTTGTGGGTCATTAGGTCACGGAGATGTATATGATTACATTAGCTCTTTTGACCCACAAAGTGATATTATTATAGGTGTTTGTGGGCTAAGATAAGATTGATTTAAAATCAAATTATAAGTATTTCTTTTTCTCCTTTTATGCTTTCTTCTATAGGAGAATATTTTTCTTCTTCTTAACTTTAATTAGCACTTTGTTTAGTCCAACTTCATACTAGGAAGATAATTTTGTAGGGACCATTGGCTCACATGCCTAAAGTTCTTTTGGGGGCATTTTATTTTCTAGTCTTGGAAGTGAAGACAATTCCCATCAAATCATCCACTAATAATCTTCTATGTCCAACATCATGCCAAGATTTCTGGGCATATGAATTTGTATATGCATGTTCGCACTAAAACTCAATTTTCTTTTGTTAATTTAAGATTGGAAGAATCTCAATTTATTAAATTCACTCCTTGAGCTGTTCAAATTCAAGTCATTTACGCCAATTTTAGGTAATTTAGAATAAAATCTCTAAGCACAATATCCTCAACTATTTGTTTCTTTGGATGGGGACAAATTATAGGGGATTTTGTCACATACTCTTCAAGCTTTAAGAAGAGTCTTGTGACGTTAGACTACTAGACAAGTCAAAGAATAGTTATATTAGGGATTTGCCAACAAAGTAATTCCATAGATGTAAATTTTCTATCATTTAGTTGTCACGTCGCAATTTCTAGATCTAAATAAAGATCAATGCAAATTGTAAGACATCATGTGCATAATATTAAACCCTTCATCCTATTTTATGTGAATGTGTCCAAAGTGAAGGTCAAAGCACTTGATTTTCAACATGAATTCAGAAATACATTTTTTATTTTTTATTTTTATATTTAAGAATTACTTAAGAAGTACTACTAAGTTTGCATAGTTGTCCAAAATATCTTACAACATTTGACAATATTATAATAAAAATAATAATAATATGAATTTCTGAATAATAATAGTGTCACATAAAATCCACAAATAAACTGTATTAATTATATTCTTATGTATTTACAATTTCAAGATTCCCTATGGAGATCACCATAGATCTGCCCTCTTAAAAGAGAATTGTGCATGAATCAACGACAATAATTCTTCTTATATTGGAGATAAAGGAATGAGCATAAAGTAATTGGCATGGTGTGAGATCGATCAACACATATTTTAAGACATCAAGTGCGGAATATTACACCATTCGTTCTATTTTATATAAAGATATTTGAAATATAAGTGTCAAAAAGCCTAATTTCAATTTCAATATGAATTTGGACATAAATTAAAATTTACATACTTGAAATTACTTGAAAAACACTACTTATTTGTTCAATAATAATAAAAAATGATTCCCGAATAATAATTATACTGTCGTGGTATTTACAATTTCAAGATTCCCTAGGGAGACTATAGATCTACTCTCTTAAAAGCATGAACCCAATGACAATATATATAGTTGCTCTTATACTGGAGGAATATAAAAAGAAAGAGCATAAAGTAATTGGCATGGTGTGAGATGCATCATAAAAGTGTCCACGATCCATAGACAAATATAGATAAAACTTAGCAAACACATTATGCATAGTCGATCCCACGTTGGGATATTGTGGTTGAATGATTTAGGAAGAACAAGTGTCTATTTGTTAGGTTACAGTGACAACTTTTATTCACTGTTTCTTTCTTGTAGATCCAGATCTCTCTCTTATCTTCTATATTCGTCATCTTTGTTTCCTTAGCTAAAAATTGCTTTAAAAAACAACCGTTGCCTTATGGTGTAGCCTTCTATCCACAGGAACGTCTGAGCTTAATAAAATTTGTATTTGGGATTTTTAATTCTTTTTAAAATCCGAAATTTACTTATCCGACTACTCAAAATTGGCGCTTTATAAGGGTAACTCACTCATTCTTAAAGGGGACTTCTTTTTCAAGCCTTGCCCTTTGATCAATAGTGAAAAGACTATTTTTTTTCACTACGTCCTTCCGTGCCTACAATTCTATATACTTGTAGCTATATAAAGTGTATTAGTTAAATAGTAGTATTTTTGGTTTCTCGGTTAGTGATAAATCTTAATTTCAATCGTTGTGATATCTGATTAAGTATATTTAACCTATAATTATTTGAAATGCCTTTGTAAGGAGATCGCTGGAGCAGTATGAAGACACGAAGATGGACTTATACATAATGTTCATTGACCTAGAAAAGGCTTATGATAAAGTCTCTACGGAGGTCCTTGGAGATTTTGTAGTCTAGAGGTGTACATGTGGCTTACATCAGGGCTATTAAGGACATGTACGATGGGTCAAAATCCAGGTTAGGACAGTGGGAGGTGACTCAGAATACTTTCTGATCATAATGGGGTTGCACCAAGGATCAGTCCTTAGCCCGTTCATATTTACCTTAGTGATGGACGAATTGACACGGGATATCCAAGGGAAGGTGTTATAGTATACGTTATTCGGAGATGACAGAGTATGATTGATTAAACGCCTTGTAGAGTTAATGATAGGTTGAAAGTTTGGAGAAAGACCCTAGAATCTAAAGGTTTTAGTTTAAGTAGGACGAAAATAGAGTACCTGGAGTGCAAGTTTAGTGATGTAATGCATGAGTCGGAAGTGGAAGTGAAGATTGAGGAACAAGTCATACCCAAAAGAGGAAGCTTCAAGTATCTTGGATCCATAATCCAAGGAGACGGGGAGATTAACAATTATGTCGCACACCGTATTAGAGCGGGGTGGATGAAATGAAAGCTTGCTTTCAAGATATTGTGTGATAAGACTTTGCCGTCAAGGCTTAAATGTAAGTTTTATAGAATGGTGGTTAGACCTACATTATTGTATGGAGTTGAGTGTTGGCCAGTCAAGAACGCTCTCATTCAGAAGATGGAGGTAGTAGAGATGATGATGCTTAGACGGATGTGTGGGGGCATACTTGAAGAGATAGTATTAGAAACGAAGTTATACGAGACATGATGGAAGTGGCTTCCGTGGCAGTCAAGATGATGAAAATGAGACTGAGATGATTTTGGAATGTGAAAAGGATGTTGAAAGATGAGCCAGTGAGAATGTGTGAGAGGTTGGCTGTGGCAGGATCTAGGAGAGGTAGAGGTAGGCCAAAGAAGAACTGGGAAGAGATGATCATTAGACATGACATGACACAACTTCAGCTGACTGAGGACATGACATGACACAACTTCAGCTGACTGAGGACATGACCTTAGATAGAGAGGTATGGAAGGCAACGATTAAGGTAGAAGATTAATAGGTAGTTGCGTGTTATCGCACTTTATGTAGGAGAGTTAGGGGCTAGCCTCCTCCTCTTCACCTCTTTTTATTTTTATAATTTTATTTAGTTATGGCGTAGTTTCTTAATCTTCGAGGTGTATTACTATTTGTTGCTGCACTTGTCTTGTATTTTGTTATCTTGCTATTTTTTTCTTATAATCCTGCATTGGTTACATTTCTTTTGAGCCGAGGTTCTATTGGAAATAACCTCCCTACCCCCATAAAGGTAGGGGTAAGGTCTGCGTTCATCCGACTTCCTCAGACCTCATTTGTGGGATTACACTGAGTATGTTGTTGCAATTATTTGAAATGTGCACTTTTTGGTTTCAAATATTAACTGTTTCACTATTTAATTACCTTTGTGTTATGTTAAACTTATAACGTTACTCATATTTGAGATTAATATATTTCTAAAAATGTCAAAATATAACATATTCTCTACATAAAGGAATAAAACACACACATTTTAATCACCTGAAGGTTTAAATCTATTGCGTCATATATCACAAGGACCATTATTTAAATTTACTAATAATTGAGGGATCAAAAATGCAATAATGTATAGAAAAAAATGAGTTTCACTATTTGAAAAAATATGTTATATAAAAGATTTTTGAATAGGAAAAGTAAAAAATGCAAAACCATGCTACCAACTCCTAGTATATTTTTATTTCCTGTAATTAAAGAAAATCATAGTCTCACGAAAGTAGATATGTTATTGGTAGCTATTAGGCAAAAATTGGTCATCCTAACACATAAAATTAAAAGATGAAATCAGTTCCACAAGGATACAAAAAGATTAGTTATAGATAGAGGTGATAAATGGACGGGTTGGACTGAATTTGAACGGGTCAAAATGAGTTGAGTTAGTAAATTAGTGGATTATTGATCCGCCCAAATGTTACTTGGGCTGCAATGAGTTTGGTTGAAATGGACTAAAAAGTGGATCAAAACCCAACTCACTCAATTTTTACTAAGCTTTAATTGCATTATTTCTTTTTTAAAATAATTTTTAGTACCTAATAAATAGTTATTTTTCTTTATTATGACTATATTTAACATATCAAATAAAAAAACAATCGTTTGAACATATTTTGATAGATTTTTCATGAATCAAATTGAGTTACATATTAGCCCAAATTTTGATTGGGCTAAAATGAATTGAACTGTCAAATAGACGGGTCAATAACCCACCAAAACTTAAATGAATTGGACGGATTATGATTTTATGGGTTAAGTTTGACGCCTCTGGTTGCATAACCGGTGAGCTTATTCCTATGGAAGAAAAAGCAGCCACTTGTTCCCCGGGCATAGCTGAATGACAAAGGAGGGGAACTTAAAATTCAGCTGGAGGCCTGCAGCATGGGTTCGAACCCTGGTGGGAGCAATTTGCTCTCTTCTAGAGTAGGACCTTGTAGGTGATATCAGTTGCTTTGTTCTCAAACTTCGGTCATTCAGGCACTCCCGCAATTTATCTTCAGGAATAATAGTGTAAGCCAAAAAACTAGATATAAAAAAAAAAAAAAAAAAAAACAGGCACTTTAAAAGTTGACCTACCGAACTAACTACCCCTAAATTCTTCATCTGTAAATTCAACGAAGACAAAATTAGAATCATTGTGTTGTCTGCAACTCTGCATAATTAATGCATTCTCCTCGTTATAATTACAGTAACAGTTATGCCAACGTAATCTGAATTAATATAGAAAATAAAAATTAAATAAGCTTTACTTGTTTAATTCAATGAAAGAGATTAGACGTGATCAATAAAATTTCTTCTTTGTGTTTAGCCGAAAAGCGAAAAGTAATTTATTAGGTCAACCATTAAATTATTAAGATCGAAAATACAAATCATGTAATTAATCCAAATTTGATTGATACTTTATTAATTTGAATAAAATAAAAGTAATGTAACAACAATAACAAGATATATAATCAGATTTAAATAACAAAGAAGAGGAATAGACGAATTATAAGCAAGAGTGTCTCTATTGCCTCGATAATTGGTGATTATCTCCAACCAGAATGGAAAACATATCCCTGATAGAGATTTGAAAGGGCGGGTGACTTGGAGCAATAATCAAATCCGTCAACATTGTATTTGGGCCAGACTAGATAGAATTCTTTTGAACGGGACTTAAGAGTCATGATAACAACTATGCCCCTTTTCCGGCTTAAAATTATCCATTTTGAGGACATTTTTTCGAGACTTGTCTGGAAAGTAGGTAACTATCTACATTGATAAAAATATATTGAAGACTACTTACACAGATATTTAAGATAAACAACTTGTTGAAGTACTTTTATTGTTGAAATCTGTTAGTCTCATATCAGCTCTGGATAACCTGGACTCCTTCTATGGTACGGGCAATCTCCCTCTATTTGAGCTAGCTAGCTTTTAGAGTTGAGTTAGATCCAAAATCTATTTTTTTACATGGTATCATAGTCAGACCATCTCAATTCTCGTTTACCAATGTTGGCCCTCCTATCTTATATTATTCACGCTTAAGATGTCCAGTAGCGGGTGTGCTGGGAGGGAGGGGGTGTTGAGTCCCATGTCGACTCAAGATGGGTAACATGGACTCCTATATGGCTTGGATAATCCTCCTTCATTTGAACTAGCTTTTGGAGTGTGTGTTAGGCCCAATATTCATTCTTCACAAAATTCATATTTTGTAAAAGTGAATGAACGAGAAACAATAAGAGTCATATATCATATTTGATAAAATAAAAAATGGATTAAAATTTCATAATTGCTTAGAATAAAGCAAAGAAGATTTAATTGGTCAATAACAATAAAATGCACTCCTCTTTTTTATTTTTGGAAATTGAAAATATGATATTCGGAAATAAATATATTTTATTATTTGTAACTACTTAAATTTAATATTTATAAATAATGTTTGATCATTATTATTTGCAGATATTAATTTCGCTAGCTAAAATATTGGTACTATATTAAAAACACTTATTTGAGTATTACTTCAAGCGAAATAATGAAATTTTATTCATACCAACTTCAACTTTTTTTTTCTTTTCAATTTCGGCTTTGAGATAATTTGTTTCTGTCAACTTTAATAAAATATTGTGCAAATACTTATATAAGGACTAAGGAGAATTCTTAAAGAGAGAATAAAAGAAAAAGAAAAAAGAGAGGGGGGAGGAGGGTGTTCGGCGCGTGAGTTAAAGTTGTCGGCGGAAGAGCGTGCGGAGAAAAGAAAAGCTAATTAAGGAAGGATTAAGAAAATTAGAGCGGCAAAAGGGAATGGTGAAGTTTGCATAACGAGGAAACATGTCGCCTTGATTAGCGCATGAGGTTATGGCCTTATGGGGGGTGGCCAAACGTTGTCATTTAATTCCCTATGTCCACCCAATTTTTTTTTTAATTAATTTAAAAAATAATTACATATTTTCTTATTTTATAATATTTTAACTTTAAACGTTATCTTTTACACTTAACGAAATTATCTATAAATACACATATATCTTTAACTCGTTTTAAACTACAAGATTCAATAGTATTCTTTTATTTCTTAAATTTTATACGCAATCAAACTATATCATATAAATTGGAATGAATGAGAAATATCTTTAATTGATGGTGTGGCTTAAATGTTTTTTTTGCTGTATCTGCGAAAAAATTCCATATCTTGACCATCTGTCTCCATTCTTCTTAATCTATTGCTCAATTTGGGGCCTATCTCACGATATTAGCCAAATTCCACTTGTACTTTTAACAAACATAAAAGAATATCTTTAATACTCCCTTCATTCCATTTTAAGTGTCTCACTTTCTTTTTTTGACTTTATAATTATAAGATTAAGAAATATTTTAATATATTATACACATCTTTAATTTAAGATCACAAGATTTAAAGTTTTTTTTTTTAACTTTGTGTCTACTCAAATTAAGACACTTAATTAAAATAGAGGAAGTAATATTAAATATGTCATAATATTAAATGGTATAAGAGCATGCCATAAATGAAAAAATACAAATACAAATTAATATCGAGTGAATATTTTTGTTTTAAATATTGAATGATATTATACTTTCTGGATGTACTAAAAATGAAACAGTGTCTCATAAAATGAAAGATAAGTAGTGGAGTATACTTACTTATAATGGATGGCATTATCATTTTTTACGTATATTAATAGTGGAGTCTGTACTGTTAAGGGTCTCGAAACTATTTACATTATTTATCAACAGAAACTTTTTTCCCTTTTGGATAGTTTGTTATATTTTATAATTTTTTTCTATCTTCAAAAAAGAGTTTTAGAAAAGTTACTCAAAACAGTTGTTTTAAACAAAAGGTGTGCAAAACAAATACTCCCCCTCCATCTCAAATTATTTATTATGATTATTAAAATAATTATCTCAAATTATTTATCGTATTAGATATTCAAGGTATTATTATTTATTTTTTTCCATTTTATCCTTTGTTATTAACGAAGATGATACATAAATAAAGTAAACATTTAATGGAGAGACATTATAAATTAGATATAAATAAGATAAAATAAATCAAATATCATTCTATTTAATATTTCTTAAATGCCGTGTAAATCAGAGTCACAAATAATTTGAAACGAATGGAGTAATAATCTTTATTGTATTGACTAAACACCTTAAAATCAGCATTAAAGTGTATGATACAGGCATATAGCTGCACATAATAATGGGGCAAGAAGAAAATAGGGAGGTTGAACCCTTTTTAATGATTCAAAACAACCTTAGTACGGTCAATTATTACAGTCATTATTATTTTGATAAACAGGAGTAGAATATTTATTTATATGAACCATTAATGAGTCACCAAGGCTCATATCACAATATTAGTGCTGCACCAGCTTGTATTAAATTTACTTAAATGTTTGTAGACAGCAAAGCTAGCACCTTATTTATTCATCTATATTGACTCTGCAAAAAAGGATGTTACAGTACGAGGTAAATTTTCATGTAGAGTATGCAGTGAATTCAGGCCTCTTAACAGGAAATATATTATTCTTGATCTTGTAAATTATTAAAAAACAATAAAGAGGAAAAAGATGACGATGAATAACTGTTGTTCATTGTCTGAAATCTAAATTAAGAGCTTGTTGAATTGTCCCACATAAGGTGGATGTAGATATTTGGTCTTAATATTTGGATAATTTTTATATCATGAGCTAGGGTTTTTAGGTTGATTAGGTTTAGAATTCATTTTTTGATGAAACTTTAAGATCAGTACGGTTGTTCCTATTATATTTTTTTTCTTCCAAACCCTTATTAGAAATCACTCACTGGGTTACTTACAAATTTTCAAGTCTCTTTCGACGCTGAAATTCTGTGTGTCCAGATCAAGTAGAGGTTTTACACATGATAGCCCGCCTCCTAATGTATGATTTGGATAATTTTCATCTCATGAGCTTGTTAGGAAGCCAATTTAATTATTTTGACCTAGTGATAAAATGTGTTAAAACCTTGTTTTATTATGGTACTAGAGTGAAACACATACCAATTCTTGATCTAATTGATGTTAGACCCTTATATTATGTTGTTCACGCTTCAATTGACAGATATATAAGAGGGTGTTGAATTGTCTCACATCGGATGAGATGTTACTATTTAATATTATTATATTATCTTGAGCAGTGTTCATCTTATGAACTACTATTTTTTTGAATTGAGTTAAGCACAATGCTCATTTCTTTTATCAATAGCGCGGAGTTCATTATACTTCAAGAACACACTAGTTTTCCCCCTCTTTCAACTTGTCACGAAAATCCCATTGTGCCGTCAGGGTACCTACCCTAACCCGTAGGCGAACCCAACATACAATCATACTAAGAATGCGGAAATAAATGCGGAAGTAAGGAAGTAAAGGAGAAGTAATTTAACAAGTCTCAATAGCAAATACATAGTCTGAAGAAAACCCCCAAAAGATCCGGTAGTCATGAGTACATAGCTTTAGTAAAAGAATACATGTCTAAAAGTGAACAATAAATATTGTCTGGAAATAATAATGATAGATAACAGAGTTCCAGTGTCGGAAATGCATCAGTGACTCACCCTGGACTCTGCAAGCAATCACTAGCAAGCTAAGCTCTATCTGCTCATCTGTCCTCCGGCTCAGTACCTGCACATAGAGTGAAGCAAACGTAGAGTGAGTATGTGAAACACTTGTACTCATCAACATCATTGGCCGACTCTAGCTATAACGGTGGCGAGGGTTGGTACTTTCGGATACCTCTATGCTAATTAGTTAGTTAAACATAGTAAGTAATCAGTTGACCAACCTAACAATAAGTCTACAGTTCGATATTGTAAAAGTACTCTCACGTTCTCAGGTTTATAACAAGGTTCAGCCTAAACCCCATTCAAGACGTCTAGACCCATCAAGATACTCCACTCAAGTCCCACAGTGATATAAGCGTAATCTAACTGTATTTCTTTCATCAAACCAAAAGAGTCTAAGTATATCAAGATCAACACCGAACACACATAGCACCAAATACATATCAGAATATGAATTAATGTAATGCAAATGATATGTATGTATGCAATGGCCGTATGTACCCGGTATACACACGTTGCTGCAGTAGCTGTCACGTGACCCATGAAGGACTCATGAGGTCCATATACCCATCAGATTCCATAGGATACCAGCTCTGTGGCTGAAGTATCATCATCAGTCATCACTCTCGTATTATGTATCATATCCAACAACCAGCTTCCCAAGCCTCTCTCAGCAATATTTCAACAGTTCAATGCCAATTATAATATGTACGAATGATATGGATATGTGTACATTATGCAATCAACATAATCAATACAATCAGTATTTATCAGTTTCTTTTCAAGTCTTTAGACGAGATGTAGAATGATGAATGCATGACAAGTTCAATCAAGGATATATAATATCGAATATGACGACAAGCCCAATTAATCAGCAAACATACCAATCTAAGCGGATTACGCACCACGCTCACGATCCGAAGGGCTAAACACATAATCTCCACCAAGTATATCAAACTAGTTCATTATTTACTCAAAATAAGTTCACTGGTACCCGTATTAGTGCTCAGGACCCCCAATTCTCGATTACTCATATTAATTAATTAACAACATACCATCACATAAACGCTATACTAGACTCTAGAAAGTCTCAACTTCCCTGGATTAAAGCCGAAGAACTCACGCAATAAATTTTTCCTTTCGTTGAGACTTCTCACGAGCCCACTCTGATCGATCATATCAATTATATGAGATTACGATCTAACAGTACCCATAATCCCCAAGCTAAATTACAAAGAAACCATGGGCCGACATTATTAAAATACAAACTTTCCTACTCAAATAGTACAAATACATGCTAGATAGTCATAATCTCAAGTTAATTTAACAACAAAGTCCAATTGGATCCTCAATTTCATGAAATGTGCAAAAACCCTAATTTCTAACCCTAGAATTTCCCCCAAATCTCAAAAGGGCATTAATCATGCAATTGGTGAAGTAATTATCATCTACTAGTCTAATACATTACTAATTTACAATATCAACAATAATAATAATCCAATAATCAATCCCCCAACCCCAATTATACAACAATAATAACATACCCAGTGAAATTCTACAACGTGGGGTTTTCCCATCCCCAATTATAACTCTCTTTTTCTTAACAAGACATTTCTCTTATTTCCCCATCTAGGAATCATGATTAGGATGAAGATTAACTACAACACATTAATGAAAGGGAGAAAGATTACCTTTAATGATCAAATCTTCTTGAACCTTCAAGAACACCCATTTGCCCAGCGCTAGTCCCACAGAGGATATTTGGGGAATTAGAATAGAATTTTAGGTCTTCAATTCTTATAATCTGAACAGTATTTCCAATGGAGCGGACACGCCGCGGTGGAAAACCTATCTGTTGGGACGAATCAACTTAAAAACCCGACAACTAGCTGGGGCGAAAGAAAACGCCGCCGAGGCGTTTCCGCCCAGTGAGGACCTGTCCGCTAAGGCGGAACATTGGCTTATGGGCGAACCTCACTTCGGCGAGCCAGGCCTCCGCTGAGGTGGACACGCTGAAGCACAACCAAGGACGCCGGGGCGAATACCGGACACCAGCAATGCCCAATTCTTCCCAACTCTCTGTCAATCACCCAAAACACTACCAGAACCTCCCTATCACAAACCAAACATGCACTCATACCAGAAAACACATTTCAGACCCGCTCGCGCACTCGGATTCCCCAAAAAGGTGTCTAAGGCTCGAGTTTGACTAAACTCAACTCTTAAGTTCTAGTTCCACAATTTTACAACCTAACCTTCAAAACTCACCTGACTGCCTCGGGAACTGAACCAAGAGCTCGACTAAGTCATAAACGTCATTCCAGAGCTAATGAAACCGACGAAACTACTAACGGAGTACGTTTATCCAAAAGTCAACTATGAGTCAAAATTTTCTATTCTCTTAACTTAGGATTTCTCAAATCTATTAAAATGGGTTCGAAACCACCCGATCGCGTCGAGAACCGTGCCACCCATCCCCGCAAGTCACAAACAAGCAAACAAAAACTCGGGAAAGGTAATTTAGGGATTGTCGAGTAAAATAAGCAAAATGACTTTTCGAGTCATTATACATCTTGTGTTCTATACATATGTTTTAGTCTACTTGATCTTCCGTTAAGTTTTTTTTCAAAAAAAATTGGGAGTATTTATTAAATTCGAGATAACGTTTATGCATGAAAAAAGTCAAATAACAAAGGACACACAAGGTGAGTCGTACTATTACAAGTTCTAATCCGATAGCCTCTCCTTGAATAGGAAAAGAAAAATACTCATTCCGTCCCAAAAAGATTGTCTTACTTGTCTTATTAGTTTGTCTAAAAAAGATTGACATATTTTATCTTTAGAAATAATTTAACTTTATGAGATGATTTACAGCCACACAAATATTTACGGCTTGTTTTGGATCATATATTTTAAAAGTTTTCATTTATTTTTTAAATTTCGTGCAAAGTCATACTAAAATAGTCTCTTTGAGACGGAAGGAGTATTTGTTAAGAAAGGAGAGAAATAGAAAGGCTGTAGTCACATAGAATGTACTCCATGACTGCCAGCCATTTGATGGGCCTAATCCACTCTGGTATATGTCAAGTGGGTCCATTTGTATGTAGGCCTTATATCTGATACGATGTCCATTGTCTTCGCATATCACCCAATTTGTGTCTGCCCTTATCTTCTCCGCAGATTGACATAACGCAAGCCCAAACTTTGAATTCTCACATTGAACTAGTTTCTTTTACATTTGTTTTTGCCGGATTGCCCTTCATATGGATTGGTCTTTAATCCCCCCCCCCCCTCAAATAGCTGATCTTTAATTTTTATTTCTATTTCTCATTTAAAAAAATTGTGGTTCAAAGTATGACCAGTGAAATCAGAAATACTGGGTTCGATCCCCAACAGAATAAAAAAAAAATCCGCAAGGCGAGGTTTCATTGAAACTACGCCTATTTGGGCAAAGTTACATAAAAGCTATGCCTTATCCGGCATAATTCTGTAGAAATTAAGTTATCGGATATAAGTTGTGTAGTAACTAATTCGCAGTGCAAGGTTTCATAAAAACTATGACTTGTGCGGCAAGTTACATAGAAACTGTGTCTTGCTAGCATAAGTTCCGGATAACTTAATTTCTACAGAATTATGCTGGATGAGCTATGTAACTTTGTTCGAATATGCATAGTTTCTACGAAACACTGCCTTACGAAATTAGATCATAGATTCGAATTTTTTTGATGTCAGAGATATTTTTGTTATTTAAAATGCAAGGAAAAAAAATTAAAGACTGCCATTTGAGGGACGAAAATTAAAGGCCATCCAAAGTAGGGCATTAGTGGGAATTAAGCTGGTTAATTGGGCCTACGGATCCATGTTTATGATGTGGATTTGCACCATGTAACTATTTTAATGTGATAGTTAAAGCCTAACTAATATCTTTTAACTATTTAAGTTTTAGTTGAAAAGGTAAACTTCGAACAATACCGGTGAGGAAGTGATGCTTCTTATTCTTCTTGTTTTTTTTTGTTTCCTTGGTTCTCCTCATACTGTATCAATATGATCTTTTAAATAATATCATCATTGTAATTAAATCCTAACTAGTGTGATTTCTTAGAATTCTTTCTTTGTATCTAATGAGTGAATGGTTATCAAAAGAAGATATAGAAAGAGAATCCACTAGGTACATGAATTTAATCCACTAGGTACATGAATTTATCCAATTAAATTGAAAAAAGGTGTAATTTGTGTGAGCGTACGCGTTCTTTCTTTGATACTTGATCTTCATGTTTTACTTGGATATTCTAATCCTTTCTATTGAAATGGGTGAAGAGTCAAATGATTTGGTAATTTCTCATGAGGGGATGAAACGAGAGAAATTTGAATCAGAGTTCTGGATTTTTGTTAATCATTTGCCGTAATAATTGTTGGAAATTTGCCTTTGGTGGGGAGATGCGTCCATCCATCTTTGATGAATTAAACACTAGTGTTTCGCATGTTGGAGACCTTGTCTCTTCGCACATGCATGATCTACGAAGTAAGTAGATGACCGTAGGGCCAAGAATCGTCAAATTTCATTGAGAAATGAAAGAGATATTGGTCCACGAAGTAAGGTGTTTGAGACATGAAAATGTGGTGTGGGACAAATCTACCACATCGGTGGGAATAGGAAGAATTGCTCTCTATATAAGTCTCTAATTGGTAAAGGGTTTGGGACCCCAAGGGGTATCCCATGTGTTTAAAGGAGGGAGGACCTAGATGTGCATGGGTTCAAGGCTAAGCCCACACGCGCGGCGCCGCCGCCCGCCCGTTCGGGCTCGGGTCGTGGGCTGTGGGGACTTTCTGATATTATCTTTTTGGACCAGAGAACTTTGTCAGATGTACAGTTTGATCCCTAAAGTTTCTTATGTACAGTTTGGTCCCTGAAGTTTAATATTTTACAGTTTGGTCCCCATAGTTTCTGGGAAGGTGACGGAAGGCAGAAAGCCTACCGTTGGGACTGTTTTTGAGGCATTAATCAGCAATTACTTGGCTGATTAACTCCTAACTCCTCCATTATCACCCTCCTTCATGTCCATTATTTAGCCCCTCTTGATGACATTAACAGCCATTACTTGACTGTTTTAATGCCATCCTAATGGCCATTAACATCCACGTTTTGGGCTGTTGTTTAGCCCCTCCTCCATGCTATATATTGAGCCTCTTTTGGCTCAATTCAGTGACAGTTTCTAGAGACAAAGCAGTGACGAATATGCACTGCAAAACAGCACTGAAAACACACGAAAATAGCAGCACTTTTCAGTCACAAAAGAGCACAAAACAGTGGACGAAATCTGTCCAAAATAGTGGCCAAAATCAGTGCAATTCGTGACTGAAAAACAGTGACCAAACCCTTACATATACACAAGATATACACTACAGAGACACACTATATACACAGAGACAAAAGAGAAGAGTATTGAGAAACTCTTCCTTCCTATTCCATATCTTCAGCAAGTCGAGTCATATTTGTTTTATTCGGCAGGCTCAATCTATTGGCTTTGTAGTGTTGAGATTAAAGTGTTGTTTTATCTTGGGAGACTATTGTCCGCTAACGTAAAATCATATATATGGGGCAATCTTGTCTTAAGGATAGATGGCTATCCTCGACTCAACACACAACGTTGTAACCATCCAGATTTAGTTATTTGTTGATTTCAGGATATCAACATTCAAGATACAACAAACTTGCGGCAGTTCTCAACATTGGCTTTGCAAGGTGATCAAGATTCAAGACACAACACACATGCGACAGTTTTGAAGATTGACAATTTATTTATCCTTTCGAACATTTGTAATAGTTATTACTTCCCGTACTGCTCTATAAAGTACAATAGAGTACCAACAATAATATTTCGGGGTTTGCAGCGATAACTCGGTATATCTACTATACGTCTATTAACTAAAATATGTTGATGATTAACTAATTGACAGGGTGCGGGAATAGTTGAAGATGAAGCCATAACCCTGTTTCATCATTTCTTCCTCTTAGTCTTTTTCATGCTTGCCTATATGAATCTTTTTCATACTTGTTGAGCCATTGCTTCACAATTGTTAGTCACCGAAAAAGAATTGTATTGCATTTTTTCTGGGTTCTTATTGAGATACTTGGAAAAAAGTATGTTTGGACTTTTTAAGAAATGAAATGGTGATCAATATAGTTGAAGTTCGAACTGCTATTTAACCTTTAAAATTGAGCTTTGAACTATGTGGGTCGCTACAAAAACTATTACCTTTTATTACAACCTTCCTGAGTCGCAACTGAATTCTTACCTATTGTTTTAATTAAACTAGTCTCTCGGTATGCGCGTTACGCGTGTACTCCAACTCCATGAGCATTGATTTTTTAAAGAAACACATAAATATTACTTACTAAAAAATGTGATTGAGACATAGATGATAGTAAAAATTAAAGATAAAAGTGTAAACAAAAGAAAATGATGCTTGTTGATTATATTTAGCTAACAAAATAAAGGAAGAAATTTTAATTTTACTGTATTTCAGTCCACCTCTAAGCTCCTTCTTGAGCTTTATAATTACATGACTATAGACAAAGATATACTACATACTATTAATCAAGGTACTTCCTTTTTTTTCTGGGAAGAAAATTAAATTCTCGCAATTAACACATGCTTGGTGGCAGATTAATCTGTTGTAATATATATATACCCGTGAATAAGTTATTTGAAGGGTTCAATATTTTACCTTGTTTGTGACTGACACCTTTGTTAACGGTGTTGTAGTAATATTAACTTGATTTTTAGGATAAAGTATTCCTCATAAAAATCTTTATCAACATATTTATTTTTGTATGGAACACATTATAAAAATTAGGTACTTCAATGTTGAGAGTATTCTAATTTTGTAAAAGAAAAATGAGTCAATAACCCATAGCTAATAAACTATAAGTACTAATTAAGCAACGTCATTTTTTTAATTTTTAATGATGGGAGTACCAATCATCTTTTGAAGGGTGCATTAATCAATAGAGTTAGATTATTTCTTCAAAGTTAGGTCTAAAGTATGAAATTGATTTCATAGCGCGTAGATGAATTACTTTTCAAAACCCGGCTAATGCGGTATGTTTTGTGCATCAAGATACCCTCTTTTGAAAAATCTATGAATCAATAAAGGTAAATCATTCTTTTTAGCCATGGCAAAAATATAAGTGCCTCATAGAAAATACACCAATGTCCCCTGGGGCATAGCTGTATGACAAAGGAGGTGAACTTAAAATTCAGTTAGAGGCCTGCAGCGTGGGTTCGAATCCTGGTGGGAGCGAGCACTTTGCTCTCTTCTGGGATAGGACCTTATAGGTGATATCAATTGCTCTGTTCTCAAACCCTGATTATTCAGGCACATCCCGCGATTTACTGGTAGTAGTGTTGAAGGATTAGTACAACTATCTCCAGGAATAGTCTGACGTAAGCCAGGAAGCTGGATATAAAAAATAATACGCCAACACTGTTATTTTGATATAATAATTACTCAATAAATAGGAGTAACAATCAAGGAAAATCACTCATTAAAACACCTAAAAAAGTGTGTCAATTATCAATAGAAATAATGCAGCGACAATGAAGAAAGGGAGAAAGAATTACCCTTTTCAGAACGATGTGCAATATGTTTATTGAAGAATTGTATTAATTTCCACTTAGTAAGTCTTTCTCATTAATACAAAATATATATTGAGTGTATAATGTGGAATCCTCATATAATAGGGATCCTATATTTACCATAATTATACAAGACTAAATATGACTAAATATATTAAATATACACGTGCTAATACACCCCCTCAGGCGGAGCGGGAGAAGGCCGCACGCTAACACTAGATCTGAAGTCGAGGAAGAGCTGTCTAGGAAGGCCTTTTGTGAATATATTCGCATACTGATAGGAAGAAGACACATGCAATACCTTGACATGATCGAGAGCAACCTTCTCACGAACAAAGTGGATGTCCATCTCAATGTGCTTAGTTCGCTGATGCTGAACCGGATTATGAGATAGATATATGGCGTATATGTTATCACAATAAACCAAAGATGCCTTATGTAATAGACACCGAAGCTCCAAAAGAAGGTTTCGGAGCCAGCAGATCTCAACAACAACATTAGCAACACCTTTGTACTCTGCTTCTGCACTCGACCGGGATAATGTGGCTTGTCTCTTGGCAGACCAAGAGATG
Source organism: Anisodus acutangulus (assembly GCA_029783415.1). Lineage (NCBI taxonomy): Eukaryota > Viridiplantae > Streptophyta > Magnoliopsida > Solanales > Solanaceae > Anisodus > Anisodus acutangulus. Next base: position 36,725,382 of record CM056508.1, read on the forward strand.
AGGTTATCCCCTAAGAACACACAATAGCCTGAGGTGGATCATCGTGTGTCCTGACAACCTGCCCAATCAACATCCATATATGACAACAATCTGGTCGGTGCTGGGGGGGGGGGGTAGATGCAATCCATAATCAAGGGTGCCCTTAACGTATCGAATGATATGTTTGAGGGCAGTAAAATGTGGCTCCCTGGGGCATGCATTAATAAGCATACCTGCTGAACAATATAAGAAATATCAGGTCTGGTGAAAGTAATGTACTATAGTGCACCTGCAAGACTCCTGTAGAGGGTGGGATCTGACACTGGATTACCATCAACAACACTAAGTTTTGACTTAGAGTCAACTAGAATGGACATGATCTTGCAGTTTGCCATTTTAGCCCTGTACACTATCTCTTCTGCATACTTGCGCTGACACAAGAACATAGTATTTGCAGTATGAGTCACTGATATCCCCAAAAAATAGCTCAACTTCCCCAAGTCAGTCATAGCAAATTCGATTTTAAGCAATGCAATAATCTCATTTTTCAACAAATCAGAAGAAGCAGTAAGCACAATGTCATCCACATATAACAACAAATAAGCAGTGTGACTACCACGATGAAAAATAAATAGAGAATTATCACATTTGCTGCAGACGAACCCAATTTGCATAATGTACTTTGCAAATCGATCATACCATGCTCGAGGGGCCTGTTTCAAACCATAAAGTGACTTACGAAGATGACAGACATACTGAGGGGCGGTTGGATGGACAAAACCAGGCGGCTGGTGGATATACATAGTTTCTTTCAGATCACCATGTAGAAATGCATTTTTTACATCAAGCTGATGAATCAGCCAATGCTTACCCATAGACGTACTCAAAACTGTGCGAATGGTCGCCGATTTAACAATCAGATTGAACGTCTCCCCACAATCAATACCCTCCTGCTGATTAGTGCCGTTAGCCACAAGTCTAGCCTTATACCTCTCTAAATCACCACTGTCCTTGTATTTGTGATGAAAAAACCACATGCAACAGATCACATTCACCTTCTCCGGTCGAGGAACCAAATCCCACATGTGCTGTTTCGTTAAAGCATTAAACTCCTCATATATGGCCACATTCCAATTGGGGTCTAGTTTGGCCAATTTGGGGTTTTTGGTAATTAGAGAGATGATTTGTGTAGATAGGCTAAATTGGACTTTAGGTTTGAAAATCCCGTGTCTGGCACAGGTTTCTATACGGTGCGAGGGTGCGAGTTGGGTATGTTTTCTTGGTGTCGGGTCGGGTTCACTAATGGGGTTTGGGATTGGGTTATTCTAGTTACTAGATATAATGGTGGATAGGGGTGGTGTAACGGGACTGGGTGGGTGGTTTCCGATTGCAGTGAAAGGGTTGTGTAGTGTTGTCGATGTGGGCAGATCGATAATGGCGGATGACAACGAAGTGGGGTACGACGACGGTGGTGGAGAGGGATCAGTGTTTTGGGATTGTGGTGTGATGTTGGTGGTATAGGGTCGGTTTCTGGGGGCTGGTGAGGATGCGGGTTGGCGTTGGGTGTGTGGTGGCGACACAATAGTGGGGATGGTGATCGGTGGGGAGACTGAGGTGACGGGTCGATTGTCGGTGGGGATGGAAAACAACGGTGATTGTGATAGGGAGTTGACAACTGGACTACCGGTGGTGGTAGTTTGTGTGTCTGCCGCCGCTGGGACAGTAGTAGTCTGACAGAATGCTTGTTGGACAAGTGGTGATGGGTCCGAATCTTCGAGAAATTGGTAAGCAGTGACTCGAAATTTTTTAATGTTGTCCAACGGAAAAACATACTCAACAAAGGTGATGTGGCAAGAAATTATGATTTTGTTGGTGGAGAGCTCATATCACAAGTATCCCCTATGGTTTGACGAAAACTTAGGAAGGCGCACGAAGTAGATCTGGGTGCCAATTTGTGGGGGGTCGTGGATGTCAGATTAGGGTAACACAGACAACCGAAAATTCTAAGATGGTCATAGGTAGGGATCCGACGGTAGAGAATTTCGGTGGGTGTCCTATTTTGAATCGCACGGGTATAAAATGTTGAGAATATGTTCTACCATTTTTAGTGCATATACCCAAAAAGTAGAAGGGAGAAATGCATGAAATATAAAGGTACAGACCATGTTATTAATGGTACGGAAAATTCTTTCGGCTTTACCATTTTGAGGGGAGGTATATGGGCACGAGAAACGAAAAACCATACCGTTAGCCGCATAGAATTTATGAAACATAGAGTTATTGAATTCACGACCATTATCACATTGAAATGATTTGATATCTTTCTCAAATTTCATTTTGACCATTGTACGAAATTCAACAAATTTAGAGAATACCTGAGATTTGAGTTTAAGCAGATAAACCTAAAGAAAGTGAGAGAAATCATCCAGAAATACCAAATAATATTTGTGACCTAGATTGCTAGTTAAAAGAGAAGTCCATACATCAACATGGATAATATCGAAGAGAGAGAAAGTAATACTAAGAGAAGGCGTAAATTGTAGTCGAACATATTTCCCTAGATGACATGAGGAGCAATGGTGGGGAAGTTTCTCTTTATTACAGTGAATTAAATTTTAGTTTCGGAGAGAACAAAAAACATGAGCACCTGGATGACCAAGTCTAGTGTGCCACGTTGATGAAGATATTGTTGCGAGAGCAGTGAGAGGAATGACAAGGCAGCTAGAGAGGTGGGAGATGTAGTATTGACAACGGACGTGAGTATGAAAGGATAGAGGCCCCCCTCACTATTGCACCATGTCAGAAGATTCTCGGTACGGAGGTCCGTTACTGAAAACATGAACGGGTCAAAATTAATTGGGACAAAATTATCGATGGTGAATTTTCTAACATATATTAGGTTTTTGATGATGTTCGGGGAATAAAAGACATTTTTAAGAGAGAAGTGGGGATGCAGTGGTGGGGTAAGGGTGAGGCCAAATCCTTGAATTGGAATGAGATGACCATTGTCGATCATAATAGATTGTGGAGTTTGTAACTTACGCAGTTGAGAAAGATTACCAGAATTGTTGGTGATATGAGACGTGGCACCCGTGTCCATATACCACACATTATCGGGTTGTTGACTAGTCAAAGTACCAAAACCTAGTCTGAATTGGCTTGGGCTGGGCTTGGGATGGACTGATGCCCCCAGGATGTTGGGCCTGTCGGCTGTGGCCTGGTGGTGTCGGTCTCAGACCGTTGGGCCGATGCTGGGCTACAGGCCACTGGGCCTGACAATCGAGGCCTGTCTGTAAGGCTCCCAGTTCGCTGGGCCACTGCTGGGCTGCAGGGACATGGCCCGAATGAAGTTGGCCCTACATATGGCCCGTCGTTTGGGCCTGTGACAGGCTGCTGGATTACTGAAGGTGCCACTAGGCCGTTGGGTTTGGGAAGCGGTTGGCAGCCCAGTCCCTTGTAGTGCTTCTGCCGCTGCCCGTAAAACCGGCGTGATTAATCTCCCCCATGAATGCTTGCCGGAAAAAAATTATATTGTGGTTCGGGGCATATATTTGTGGTGTATGTGAGGAAGTAGAAATCGTATACTCAGTGTTTATCGGTTTATTATAGAGATAAGGAGGCTGTACATTTACTATATATCGGTGTATACTAGTGGTATACGGCCGAAGTCCGGCGCCGGAAAAATAATAGATGCGGTTGAATTGAGGGGATTAGGGTAGGGAGGAAGTTTTGGCTTTTCAATCCCAAAAGCTAGCTTGTAGGGTGAGGATTGTCCAAGTCCATATAAGGAGTCCATGTTCTCATTCCATATCTGATGTGAGACTCTTAACACTCTCCCACACGCCCAGACGTGACATCGTATGGTGGCTAAAAGTTTTTCCTAATCCTTCTATAAACATTTATCAACAACAGACTAAATTACTCTAACAAACATTACAAAAGTGAAGAGACAAATTGATGCATGGGCTTCCTGAGGAAGAGATGGCTTGAACAGTTCAACAATCTGCTCAACGGACCGGGCATTGATTTGGGAGATTATTTCCATCGACGGGACTCTGACAAAGAATTTTGGAGTTCGTACAAAAGCAACGTACTTAATCAAACTTAAAAGTTGTGACTCTTAATGGAAGTGTTAACCGTTCATTGTTCTCTTAGATCGTTTAGGTTTCTGTTTTAAAATATTAAATAGGATATTTAGGTTGGAGTTCATGCTTTTAATATAGTATAGTTAGGGGGAATTGAACTATATTGGTTATTTTGTTAAAAATGTATTTTATTATATAGAGGGTAGGGGAAGGAGAAATGGGGAGATTATTACAATGTGAAGATTCGAACCCTCACCAACAAAGCAAAAGTTCAGGTAGCCAACCAACTGAGCTACTAGATCCCTACACCATTTTATTGGCTTTGTTACTAGTTCTGAATAAATTTTAGTATTGGAAATTACTTTCCTGCTTTTAATTCAATATGGAGAATTATTCATCTTGAATATTTCTTTCTATTTTCTTATTTAATGAATAAGAATATTTCCATTGTCGGTACTAACTCCAGTATGGAGTAACTTTCTTTTGTATTGGGAGAATAGCGAATCTTGATATTTCTATATAATAATAAATGTTGTTCCTCAATTTCACATGCTTGAGCTGAAACTTTTTATTTAAGCTTTATCTACTTTACAGTTACAGCAACATACCCAGTGAAATCCCACAATATGGGGTTTGGGAGGGTAGAGTGTACACAGACCTTACCTCTACATTAGTAGGTAGAGCGGCTGTTTTCGAGAGACACTCGGCTCAAGACAAGGCACAAGATCAAGCAAAGTAAAGTACGACAAACAAAGTGAGTAAGTCATGATAGCGAATTCTGAAAGGAAAGAAGCAAAAGAGAAGCAATATCTAATGCAAGTAAATAAGACAAACAAAATACACATAGCAACATAAATCAAACGTCAAGGGACTATAAGGAAATAATGTGCCTACCAGTATGCTAGGCTAAGCGAGCCTACAATAATATTACTACAACTGCTAGTTTGTAAGCGTAGGTAGGACTACGCTGGACTACCTACTACCCTTCTACCCTAATACATGTCCTCCATAACCCCCTATCTAAGGTCATGTCCTCAGTTAGTTGTACTTGCGCCATATCACGTCTAATCACCCCTCCCCAATACTTCATCGGCCTACCTCTACCCCTCCTGAACCCGTCCATAGCCAACCTCTCACACCTCCGCACTGGGCATTTATGTCTCTCTTCTGCACGTGCCCAAACCATCTCAACCTCGCTTCTCGCATCTTATCCTCCACCGAGACCACTCTCACTCTGGCGCGGATATCATCATTTCTAATTCTATCCCTCATTTTATGCACACACATCCATCTTAGCATCATCATCTCCGCAACTTTTATCTTTTGGGTGTGCGAAATCTTGACCGGCTAATACTCCGCCCCATACAATATACTCGGTCTAACCACCACCCTATAGAATCTGCCTTTAAGTTTTGGTGGCATATTTTTATCGCACAAAACTCTTGATGAGAGCCTCTATTTCATCCACACTGCTCCAATACGATGTGTGACATAGTCATCAATATCTCAATTCCCTTGGATAATCGACCCGAGGTACTTGAAGTTCCCTTTCTTTGGAATAACCTGAGTACCAAGCCTCACATGCACGCCTATCTCAAGGTCGCTCCCGTTACTGAACTTGCACTCGAAGTATTCTGTCTTGGTCCTACTCAGCCTGAACCCTTTAGACTCTAGAGTTTGTCTCCAAACCTCCAACTTAGCGTTCACTCCGCTGCGAGTCTCATCAATCAGGACTATGTCATCTACGAATAACATACACCATGGCACCTCCCCTTGGATTTTTCACGTCAATCCATCCATCACTAAGGCAAATAGGAATGGGCTAAGAGTTGATCCCTAGTGCAGCCCCATCATCACTGGGAAATGCAACGAGTCTCCTCCTACTGTCCGTACCCTGGTCTTGGCTCCATTGTACATATCCTTGATTGCCCTAGTGCATGCCACATGTACACCTCTAACCTCCAAACATCTCCTTAGAACCTCCACAGGGACTTTGTCGTATGCCTTCTCGAGGTCGATGAAAACCATATGTAAGTCTCTCTTCCTCTCCATCTACTGCTCCACCAACCTCCTAATAAGATGAATGAATTCTGTAGTTGAACGCCCCGACATGAATCCAAACTGATTCTCGGAGATAGATACGCCTCTTCTCACCCTCATCTCCACGACTCTTTTCCAAACTTTTATAGTGTGACTTAGCAGCTTGATACCTCTATAGTTTACCGTTAGATATTTTTTTTGGAAAGATAAAAAATCACTCTTTATTTCATTATGCTATTATTCCATGTCAAAATCCAAAGACATTCTATAGGCATTTTCTATCGGAAGAATAATATCCTTCCACAAAAGTATTTGAATTTATTAACGTCGATCTATTTTTACTACATATAGTATTAACATTTTACTAATTCCGTAATCGAGAGAGGCGAAAAAAGTAACATAATTAATTGTTGTATTAATCGATGTTAACAATTATTTAGCGACATTTATCTCTTTTATGTTACAATTAATTCTACACTTATTTGTAATCGAGAGAGGCAAATAGTATAGTAATTAGTTATAACAAGTAAGATAACAGAAAAAGACTTACTAAAAAGAGCATGTTTTAGTACAATAATATATTTCTGATTCTTTAATATTACTATTTGTACAACTAAATTGTTTAACTAAGAGGAGTGCATTTAACTGTTCAACTTCAATAATAATATATAAGAAACGTCTGTTGGATAGGCAAACCAATCTTTGTGGGTTCGACATCTTTTTATATTATAATTTGGCAAAATGCGAGTTAAATTTCATATACGCTTGTGACTCGCCAAATTTTTGGCGCCGTTACCGGGGATTGGAAATAACTACATCAGATTAATTATTTTATTACTAATTTGGAAAGCACAATTTTTTAAATCTCTACTAGTTTATGACCCGCTCTTTTTCTACAAAGTTGTTTGATTTCGACTCTGAAATTGAAAAATATTTACGATTGTGCAGGAAAGGACACACTTCAATTTCTCATAGTGCAACTAACAAAGACATGGAACAAGAAGGACTTCTCAACAATCCACCTCCGCCGAATCTGTTATTTCCAGAAGACCAGTTTGATAAAGTAATACCGTGACCAGCTAATATGATCCTAAGGGAGTATGCTAGATCTGATCAATTTATGGATGAATTAAGTGTTAGAAGACCTCTTGTGACATCTAACAACTTTGAAATCATAACCAGTTTAATTCAAACAGTTCAACAATCATGTTAATTCACTGGAGATCCTAGAGAAGATCCACACAATCACTTAATTGATTTTCTTGAGTTAGTTCAAACAACAAATATAATGGGGTATCACATGATGCAATTAAGCTTGGTTACGTAACCTACCTCGAGGATCCATTACATCATGGGATCATATGACTCAAAAATTTCTAAACAGATATTTTTCTCCTGCCAAAATAATAAAATTTAGACAAGATATTAATAATTTTGTTCAAAATGACACTGAATCAGTTTATCAGGCTTGGAAAAGATTTATTAAGAAAATGACCTCATCATGGAATCCTTGACCATATGCTACTATACATTTTCCATTATGGGCTAAAACTGTCATCTAGAAATGTTATAGATGCAGCTGCTGGAGGTTCCATAATGAGAAAGACTACTGTTGAAGCTTTACCATTGTTAAATGAAATTTTTGAAAATGCAATGCTGGAGGTTCCATAATGAGAAAGACTACTGTTGAAGCTTTACCATTGTTAAATGAAATTTTTGAAAATGCAATGCAGTGGCCAGCTGATCGGGTGACAATAAAAAATCAGCAATGTTTGAAAATTTTCCGAAAAGCTAATCATAGGCTTCTCTCCATCGGAACAATAGAACCGTTATTATGCTCATTACTAAACTTGTTGAAGAGATGAAATATAACCAATAAACCAGATGGATGTTTTGAATGCCTTAACTCAACAAGTTGCATCTTTAACACAAAAGCTTGAAACCTTTAAGATAAATCCACAAAAACCCAATCAACCTGAAGGATGCGACATTGGTGATGAAGGTTATCTTAATCATGAATGTCAAGCTAATAATCATAATGCCAAGCAGGTAAACTTAATAGGTTATAAAGCTTACCCCTATTGAAGTCCCATGACTAAAAAACATCCAGGATTTCAATGGAGCAACCCCAATAGTTCTAAAAACTCCCACCAATTTCAGAAGCAGCAGACACAGAGACCACCCGACTTTCATAATTGAAATAGAGGACATCAAAATTTTCAACAGAATCAACAACAACCCCAAAGAACTCATCAATCAGGCCTTGAAGACAGGATATACAAATACATTAAGGCAGTTGACGAGAAAATAAAAACTCAAACTTCAGCCTTAAAAAACTTAGAAATTCAGGTAAGTCAATTAGCAACCCTTATGTCCGAAAAATTCAAGGTGCTCTACCTAGTAACACAGAAAAAAATCTAAAGAAGCACCTCAAAGCAACATTTCTACGATCAAGTAAAGCCCTAAACGATCCGTATGCTAATAGAGAAGACGAACCACAGAAGATGGTACACGCAAATGATGGTGAAAATGAAAAAGATTATTAATGTTCAGAAGAGAAAAATGAAAAATATGTGGAGTACGTTTACACGAATCCAGTAAACTTAACCTCTATGTGGTAAGATAAAATCCTTTCATTCACGACACACCCGATCAAGCTTAGGATTTGTCAAGTGTCTATCAAAATGGCTTAATCATTGTATCTCATCTATATTAGTTGACAACTAGACCATATTCTAAATATGTCTATTGCGTTGGCCAACGACTTAGTCAACCTAATATCACTGAGAATCTGAGTGTTCTCTCGATTATACATTCGAGGAATGAATCCTAATCTTGACTCAACTACCACCTTTAATCCACATCGTAATGTACCCAATACAAGTCGTATCTCAACGTATAAGGCATTTGAGCTTAGGACAGGATCAAAGTACATTACTTTGTAGACAAGGTGCGTATTGACCTCAAGTCTAAGGACTTTTATCTCCCACACGCTGATCATACTTTAGACAAGTATAACAAACAATATATCAGCATGGTATACCAATACTTCCAAATATCCATATGTCCATCACGAGTAGCCATTACTCGTAGCAGGTGAGACATACTACATCCTCTAAGGATGTGATGCAGACCACATGTCGACTTATCACATATCATCGATATCCCATTCTCGATGATCATTAGTCGAGGCTATTTTAAGAGTTACGTTATAATATTAATATCTCACATTATCAATAACAGCTTAACCTCCAGGTTTACAGCATCTCAAACTTCTGTCAGCCTTGCACCTCTATTGAGTAATGTCTGAGTCGCAACATCAAGGTCTGAGCCAAATTGAGCAAGGGCGGCCACTTCGCGATATTGTGCCAATTCCAGTTTTGAACTACCGCAGACTTGTTTCATAGTTTTCAACTGAGCGACAGACCCGACTTATTTGAGTAGACATACTGAAAGAACAAGAGGAAAATTAGGGATTTGGAAAAGAATTTGGGAAGAGGAAAAAAAAAACCAAAGAATTGGCCGGCCGCCGAGGAGGCTCGAGTGTCGAGAGGTGAGGGCTATAGAAGTATGGGTTGGAGAAGGAAAATATTTGCCCTAGACTTCTGATACCATGAATGAAATAATCCCGTAATTATTTTCATTAATGATGAGGTCTATATATACATGATATACAACATCTAAATATGAAAAATAAATCTACTTTCATAATACAATTATAATACCCTGTCCTAACAAAAGAATAATACCATAATTACATTTGTACAAAATTCTACAAATAAGGTAAATTATATACCAGCTAGGAAGGTGATATACAAGGTTTGTCAACCGTGTATACACGTTGGCTTTCAATATGGATAGAGTCGCCTTTAGCATCGAGTTTTCAATATGATACTCAACTCAAATCTGCCTCAAATCGTGTTCAAACACCTCCAAAATTGATATTTAAGCTCCTCAAGATGTCTCCAATAAAACCTGATATCACCTAATAAAAAAAGATCACAAATACTTAGATTAAAAAATTCGAATAAAACTTTATTGCCTTCAATGGAGTTTTCAGGTCCTTGAGAAAGAGATTGAAAAATTTGAGAGTGATTGATTTTTTGTTTTTGAAGAAAACGGTTAGTAGAGAGAGAATTGAAAATATTTTTGAAGCAATTTTTATGGATAACGATTTTGGTTACATAATACTATTTTTTAAAGCTAAAGAATAAATATGATCTACCGGGTGCCAAAAACAAAAAAAATCAGCTATTTTATATCATTTACTATGCCAGGTAGATTGACATGCAACGCCAAAATGTCAAATTGGGAAAAACAAGCTAATTTGGCAGTCTAATGTGTTTTATTATTGCTAATTGATAAGACCAGAGAAATATATAGGAAGCTTCATTTCTGGTCCTACCCACTGGATCCTTATCTGTTAGGCAATGCTCCACATTTTTTTTCTTTTACAGAGATATTTCCTTAGAAAAATGATGGAAAGGTTAGAGTTGACGATAAAAGGAATAAGGTATATACAAAATAATTTGTAGGATATTAGTGTAATTTAACATATTATGATTGATTATATATCATTTTTCTTAAGTTTCAACTTATAATATTTACATGCAATTATGTATAAATAAATAAAAAATTAATGGTAAAAACCACACCTAAATTATCATTTTTTCGCGAGTTTCACATCCCAACTATCAGTTATTTCCCTTTTCCTAGCCGAACTATCACCATCTATGTATTAAAACACACCTCAAAGATAATTAGGTAAATTATCAACTTTGTTCTTTTTCCTATGTGAACTATCACCATCTACTTAACTAGATGTGTTTTAATACATAGATGACGATAATTCAGGTAGAAAAAAAGACAACTAATATTTTAGATCTGAAACTTGCGAAGAAAGTGATAGCTCAGATATATTTTTGACTATAATCTCATAATTTAATTGTGCAAATCTTTCGGTATATTGTCAATGATAGAAATTAAATTCAAAATATAATTATAAAGGTGGACAAAAAATATATTGTCATGGCCTAGGATGCATTCATTCATGCTCTCTTCCCATATATTAATGCTTAAATTATGTCCCCTTGGGCATAACTAGATGACAAAGGAGGGGAACTTAAAATTCAGCTGAAGGCCTGCAGCGTGGGTTCGAACCCTGGTGGGAGCAATTTGCTATCTTCTGTAGTAGGACCTTGTAGGTGATATCAGTTGCTCTGTTCTCAAACTCTGGTCATTTATGCACATTCCGTGATTTACTAGTAGTAGTGCTGAGGGACCGGAACTACTATCTCCAGGAATAGTCTGGTGTAAGCCAGGAAGCTGGATATCAAAAAAAAATAATGCTTAAATTATATGATATTCAATAAAGAAATACAAAACCTTTCAAACAAATCAAAGCTATATTCGCCGTCGGAGAGAGAAACCTCCCCTCCATAAATAACAAGAAAACGTAAATAGTTACAAATTAAAATATTGGCTCCTTCATGACATTAATATAACATTTTTGGATAATTTTCAAATACTACTTGACGTTTAACTAAAAATAAATTAAAATGTGTTCATTGACTAAATATAAGCAGGGTTCCAAGAATATAAGTATTGATTTGTGCTAACCACGAAATCTATAAACAACATGCCATTATTTATTAGGCTTAATTATATAGCATAACCTCTTAAGTCTTATGTAGGCCTGATATATGTTGTTTCTTCGCTAAGCACGTAAAGTATTTTTGTTAAAAGGTAACGGTAACATTAGAACCTAAAACTAATTTCTCATATGATTTAAAATTAATTTTTTTTGTAGTATTTCATATAAATATTAAAACACCTTAGACAAGGGACACTTTTTTCTGTATTTAAGTCATACAAAGAACCATGCTTCTTCAATGTTCTTTACAATTCAAATGGAGTATCGTATGAATATTCTAGTAAAATTAAAACTATTTAAATTTATTTTCATAATTTAATAATGTGACTCGTACAAAGAATAGTATAAACCATTTTAACATTTTATTTCGGCAAAATGTTAATTTGCTCTTATATTATCCGAATTGCGCAATGTTGTTATTCATTACAACTTTGGTCCTTTGTACCTTGCCATTCAAATAATTTTGTATTTGCTCTTATCATTGGCGGAGCCAATGTGAAATGGATGGACTCCATGTGTTCAAAATTTTTGTAGAAAAAAGGTCTAAATAATTTATCCACTACTTCTGACCATCGTTTACAAGTATCCTTAGGGGAAATCTTTGTTAGGAATTACAGACAAAAATGAGACCCTTTCCTAATTGCGAGAATAATATTAGATCAAAAAATCAATTAAAAGCAAAGTTACTCAATTTCAAATAATATAAGAGCATTTTCATTTCATAAATATAGATATTCTTTCACATCATTTCTTTTAGCGTCAAGCAGACATATTCTCATGGGATTTCCAATAAAAGAAGCAACGGATAATGATCTCATCTCTAATAAAAAAAACAATGTTTCTAAAAAAAAAGAGTTTAAGTTTTAGATATTGAGCAAAATTGTTTTACATGCTCAGTGTAAAAGATTGACCGCAACACGTAATTCATAATATATATCCGTAACTAACTTTTAGATGATTGATTTTGTCAATCAATTTGACACCAAATGACAATATTGGTTCTGTAATTAAACTTTAATGTTAAATTAAAAGATTATTAAGACAAGTGGAGGCGGCGATGACCAAATTAACCAGTGGATTACAACCTAATACCTCCATGGTGTCCAATCTGTACTGTTGTTGATGCTCCGTACATAAAACATGTTCTTTCAATTTATTTATTCACTTTTATTGATGTTTGCTATAGAATTCTATATTGATATTACCTACCAACACTAGGGGCCACTTGGAAGACTTTTGAACGGTAATATTTTTAGTATAATTTTTTGGTATAAATATCTGATATTCGAAATTCTTCCATCGTTTCCGTCAAATTTAATAGATAGAGTTTGTTATATATTTAACGTAGGCAAAAAGTATATAATTTTGACAAATTCAACTAATCAAAACTGCTTAAAAAAATTTAAAGTTTATTTTGAATCTATTTCAAACATAAACGATCAGTTAAGGTCAATTTTGGCACATAGAACAACAAATTACGTTGTCAAACTTATCCATTTAGGATTACAGTATAATTTTGTCATTAATAAGCAATGGAAGAATGACCTTCATTGATATTCCAGATCATAAGAAAAATATAAGTTAAGAGGCAGATATTTTAGGGAAGGTACGTATACTTCTCCCTTTACTTTATTGCCAAAATGATAATCATCAAATTAACAACACAACATAGTTGCTTGTTAAGGAGCAATAAATTAAATTGTAATGTCACTTGACAAAGCAAATATTAGATTACACGGTTTTCTTTCTTTAATGCGCCAAACAAGGGGACACAGAAAATGAACGGGAAAATTGAGAAGTCGGAAGAAAGAAATGATTTTTTTATTAAACGCAAAAAAATTGGCTAAGTATTTCATTCGAATAAATATAAAGGCAGAATGGATGATTTTGTGTCTATGATCAATCTTCCTTGTGATTGAGACCAATTATTCAGATATATATGGGTAGTTACTCAAACACTTTGACCCTCTAATTTAGACTTTGGAGTATTCTACTTTTCAAGCTAAAACAAAAGAAATAAGAAAATTTAACGAAAACAAACATACATAATCAATATTTACATTCGTCTCCCGGGCATAGCTAGATGGTAAAGGAGGGGAACTTAAAATCCAACTAGAGGTTTGTAGCGTGGATTCGAAATCTGGTAGGAGCAATTTGCTCTCTTCTGGAGTAGGACATGTAGGTGATATCAATTGCTCTGTTCACAAACTCTGGTCATTTAGGCACATCCCGCGATTTACTGGTAGTAATGCTGAGAAATCGGGATTACTATCTCTAGAATAATCTAACGTAAGTCGGAAAACTGGATATAAAAAAGATATATTTACACTAAATCAATAAACAAGTAACACAATTCTTTCACATGCACTTTCATCACTTAATTAATAGTAGAATATATTCTTATGACCTTAGGGTAACGTGATAAAATGAATGAGATCAGTTCAGATACTTTTAATTAAAGGGCTCAAGTTTAGCCCAAAGAATGACGAAACACTTGGTAGAAAGTATTTTTTAAATACGCAACTTGAATCTGAATTAGTTGGGATGAATTACAAATATCATATATAGTATAATTCTTTTCCCTTCTATATATTGCTCAACTATAACTCTATAATGGACTAGTGGGGTATAAATTATAATAAACTTTTATCCATATGTAAACCGTTGGCACAAGGGTGAGGGTGACCAGTATCCTTAAATAGCTGTCCAAAGCTAACCAGCTTTATACCTTTTGCCTTTACAATCTCGTGTTTTTGCTTTCATTTTGCACACGCAAGAACAAAGTGCTAATTAATTTGCATCTCTTTAATAAGTAGAACCACAAAGAAGAAGAAATCAGCAATCAAAAATGGTGAAAGACAGGACAATTGGTGTGGCAATGGATTTCTCAAAGAACAGCAAAACAGCTCTTGAATGGGCCATTGATAACTTAGCTGATAAAGATGACACCTTTTACATCATCCACAACAAGACTCATTCTTCTGATGAGTCCCGTAATAAGCTTTGGGCTCAATCTGGTTCTCGTAAGTTAAATTATCTCTCTTTTCTTGTTTTTATTTATATGGATTTGACTTATATACTCAGAGGCGGCCAGAATTTAAAGATTATGAGTTTTGAATTCTAATCTTTTTGAGTTACTTGATTTTAAATTAATAATCTGTACAAATTTGATGTTTTTTTAAGACAAGTACATGTACTGAATCAAAGTTACTTGATTCCACCGAAGGCATAGCTAGCGCTCTAGCTCCGCCCCTGTGTATACTTGTTACTCTATTTGTCGAAAATTATATGACATATTTTTCTTTTTAGTCAGTCCCCGAAGAATGACACATTTTTTTTATTTAGCAATAATTTAATTTTAAATTTTATATTTTATGCTTAACGAGATGATTTATAACTACATAAATATCTTTGATTTATTTTAGATCACGAAATTCAAAAGTCTTTATTTATTTTTTAAACTCTGTTTTCAATCAAACTAGATAATATAAATTGAGACTAGGGAGTATTTTTACATCATCCATATCAAGACTCATTCTTCTGATGAATCACGTAATAAGCTGCAGAGTGAGTCTAGAAATTTGTGATGGCCGAGGTTAGATGCAGCGGGAGTCGAAGTCGGCGGGGCTGGAGAAAGGGGTGGGGTCGAGTGCAGCGAGTCAGATGCAGCGGGACTTGCTCGATCCGTCCGATCCCGATCCGTCGATATCGAGCGGCGGGGTCGGGGCGGGGCGGGTCCGGCGGGTTTTCTTTTTTAAAAAAAAAAAAAAAAAACATATGTATAAAAAAAAACTCAATAAACAAAACAAGATAGTGTAATAAAAACATCTCAAGACTGTTTTTGTGTCTCTTATATTATTTAATAGACATATGATCTTTTTGTAATACAAAATTACAAATACAATTGTCTAAAATCTAAATTGCAACTTTGTGGTGTTGTCCAAAAGTTGCAAATTACATAATAAAATTGCAATTAAAAAAATTACATTCTCAAAAAAACCTGTTCTAATTGCTTGATGATTTCCTGTGGTTCTTCGGTTGGAATTGGTATTTGTTGGTCAAATTGATCCACGTCGCTTCCACTACCTTCGGTTAAGATTTCGTTGTAGTTTTCATCTTCTTCTTCGTTGATATCCGGTTGACCGCACCTTCTCCGCTCCTCTCGTATCCAATCTACGAATAATACCGCAATTTCCAAAGTGTCTCCGGCTAATGAGTGTCTGTGGTCTCCTATTTGATATCTTCCGCAGAAAAAGCGCTTCAGGCAGATTGATGACGCTTGAATGTTCAAAACATCTTGGGCCATCAATGAAAGTGTCGGAAAGGTCTTCTCATTCCCTCCAAGATTTCAAACAAGTCTTCATATCCATCTTCATTGATAATTTCTTGATCTGATGCAGAACCACGCAAAATAAAAATATCCAACTCGCTAATTTGGTTAGTAGTAGAGGTGCGGCGCACATTCTATTTACGAGGCTTTCAATACTAGCCGTAGAAACAACATGTCTTTTGTGAGGTTGTGTTGAAGATGAAGAAGATGGTATGGAAGCCGGTAAGTTACTAGCATTTTCTTGTTGATAAAATCTATATATTTTTTTTGCATTGGTGTTCTACGCTAGACAACACTTCTTCTTTAGTTTGACGTTGTTCAATAGGTGGTGGGTGATTTAGATTTTTGAGACTTGGAGGTGGTAGTACTTCTATACAATCGTAAATAGTTTCAATTAGTGATTTAGTACCGTCTATTTTAATAGTAGGATTTAATCTGTAACCAATAATATAAATAGTGGGAATAGGAATAAAATATTTTTTTATTTTGACAAACATTTTTTAATAGCTGCCTTATAAGCTGGTTTTTTCATATATTCACTAAGTAATAAAAATATTAGAGTTATATAAAACAACATAGTTGAAATAGTAGGATAATATATACTGGAAAATTCTTTTGTTGCTTGAAAAATTTCTCTAAAAATACAATAAGTTCGGAAATTTTTACCCAATCACTATCTAAAATCATATCAGCTGGATTTTTATTATGAGAGTTAAAAAATAAAGTTATAGGTATTCTATAGTCATAAGCAACAAGTAGTTTCTCGTATAAAGAATTCCACCTAGTGGATACTTCTTGTGGAATTTTTCTATAAGGTAGTCCACAATCGTGACAAGTTTTTTTTATATTCTTTTCTACGTTGTACTTTATTACTTTTAAAAATAAAGTTTATAGCAAATTGTATTTTACTAAGAATGTCTTCAAAAAGTGATAGACCATCATTTACAATTAAGTTATATATATGGCACGCGCATTTTATATGAAAATGATCTGAAAAAGACGGAGTTAAACTATTTTTTAAAATTGTAATTGCGTAATTGTTATTAGAAGCGTTATCTAATGTAATAGTCATAATTTTATCGGTAATTCCGTAATAATGGCACACTTGATAAATATTATCTGCAATAAAAGTACTAGTGTGCCTATCATCTATATATCTATACGCTAAAATACGTTTTTGCATAGACCATTTATAATCTATCCAATGACAAGTTACAGTTAAATAATCATGGTCGTTAGTACTACGATCTATATCAGACGTGATAGATACTTTGCCATTAAAATGATATAATGAAAAACGCAAATATTGTTGATATTCATGCGCAAATTTAAATTGAAAAACGTAAATATTGTTGATAATCGAGAGGTTGAAAATTGAAACTTTGCTCGATGGAAGATCCTCAAGCTAGTTGCCAACTTCACTCCCAATTCCCAAATGAATAAATAAAATTGAATATTTAGTAAACAATGTAGACTTGTAGAGAGATATATTGAGAGATTAGAGAGATTGTAGGAAGATTTGTGAGAAAGATGAAGAGAAAATGAGTTATTTATAGTTGGAAAATTGGGTTAAAGTGTAAATATAATAACTTATGGGTTAAAAATAAATATTAAGGGGTAGGGGGTTGGGGGAGGGGGGGGGAAGGCCTAAAATGGCCGTTGGCCAACGGCCAAAATCTAAAATAGTCGTTGGTGCAACGACCATATTTGCAAAGGGGGGACAAATGGCGGGGTCGGGGTCGGGGTCGGGTCTCGCGGGACGAGACATTGTCCCGTCCCGAGTTCGAGGCCCGACAATGTTTTTTTTTTTTTAGCGGAGTCGGGTCGGGGTTGGGCCGTCCCGGCCCACTGGCCACCCTTAGCTGAGTCTGGTTCTCGTAAGTTACCCCTTCAACCTTTTGATTTTTTTTTTGTTTCCCCACTTTCTCTTCGGATGGATTTAATTAAAAGAAAATATGATATGCTCAATTCGTTCAAATTTAGGCAAGTCATCAATCTATTCATTTATTAGCTCAACTATTTTGATCCGTCTAAATTCAGTTTCTTTAAAATTCGTTTAAATATTACTCGTAATAAAGAAAAAATATTAGATACTTAAACCAATTATAAAAAAATAAATAAAGAAATTAAAACTTAATAAGAATTGGACGGGTGGACTCATGATCCGTTTCTTAGTCCATTTTAGCGCCTACCAATTTCAACACAAGTAACTTTTGGGCGGATCATTGATCCATCTATTTATTAAAGGGCAGTCCGGTGCACTAAGTTCCCGCTATGCACGGGTCCGAGAAAAGGGTCGGACCACAAGGGTCTATTGTACGCAGCCTTACCTTGCATTTCTGCAAGAGATTGTTTCCACGGCTTGAACCCGTGACCTCCGGATCACATGACAACAACTTTACCAGTTACTCCAAGGCTCCTCTTCAATCCATCTATTTATTAACACAACTTGTTTATCATGCCCAAATTTAGATCAACTCGCTCATTTGACACCCCTAAATTCAATTTATATACACGGACAATCCATGCATTTCAGCATGTTATAGCAATTAATCTGCCTTATTTGTTCAATTGTTAATTTCATTTTTTATGAACAATTAATTATGATTATCTTTTAAGAGGTCTGATAATCTGTACAAAAGTTAAATTCTTTGTGAAACAGGGTGTTGATTAACACTTTAATTTTCTTTTGTATTGCTAGCTTTAATTCCGCTGGCGGAGTTTAGGGAGCCAGAAGTATTGGAGAAATATGATGTGAAGATTGATATTGAACTTCTTGATATGCTTGATACTGCTTCTAGGCAGAAAGAGGTTTTCCATCTATCATCAAATTTTCTCTCTTTTTTCTTTTTTGGAGGTTATTTTTCCTGAAAATATTTCATTGATCATTGTATAGATAACAATTGTCACCAAACTATACTGGGGAGATGCTAGGGAGAGACTGTGTGAAGCTGTTGAAGATCTGAAGTTGAATTCTTTGGTTATGGGTAGCAGAGGCCTTACTACCCTCCAAAGGTATTTTTTTTCATTGCTCTGTCCATAATTTCCCCTTTTTTCCTTCAAAATTTACTTGAGCACGATAAATTTATCTCCGTGTAATTAATAATTTATCGAGTTGTGGAAACTGTCACTAATATTTGTATTAGGATAGACTATTTACATTACACCTGCTAGGGTGCGATCTTTTTCGGACCCTGTTAACGCGGGATGCTCTGTGCACTGGACTGCCTTTTTAAAATTTACTTAGTAATTTTTTTTTTCTATTCATGTAATTTTCGATTTGATATGTATTTCTTGGTTAAAACAGGATATTCATGGGAAGTGTGACCAACTATGTAATGTCTCATGCGACCTGCCCTGTGACCGTAGTCAAGGATCCTGATTTCCACAAGCACTGATCAAGAATTATGGATTGAATGCGACTAACAAATGATGCCCGTTGAATAAGATGAAAACTGTAAAATGTTTTTATTTTCTCTTGTGATAACATATTACAATCCCTTACTTTCAATGCTAAATATGACACATTTTATTTTTGTGATTTCAATAACTATTGAGAGATTGATGATTTGCACTTGTCTGATCTATGTTATCTTTCATTCTTCTTAGACAAGGAAGAATTATAAAGGTTCTTTTTTTCCATTTATCATATACTAGTGTTGATGAGTTTTGGTATCAGGTATCGCATGAATTAATAAAGGTGCATATATATTAATTGACTCTAATAGAATATTTGTCAATATTCTTTTATTAATTGTATTAATTGTATATCGTCTATTTTATGTAGAATTATAATCATTTTGTAATTAGGTTATTAGTTACCTAGTTTGCATCAAAGTAAATACTCTTGTAACCTTATATATATATATATATATATATATATATATATATATATATATTGTACATCATTCATCAATAAAATTAAGGGAACATATTCATTTATGGTATCAGTAGCCTAAAACTACAAACCTACCCTAGCCGCCGATACACCTTCTCGACCGCCACCTTTTTTCCACGTCGGCACCTAGCCCACGTCGGAACCCTAGCCACCGACCTCTCTAGGTCACCCCCTCTTTTCCCCACGACGGAACCCTAGTTTTTCTGGCCATTCTCCCTCCCTCTTCCTCTTAAATTTCCTCTTTCATGGCTGACAAAATCAAATTCCATCCGGCACTTGCAGTAAACAACATTAAAAACTTCATCCCTGTGACTCTTGAGACGGAAAAGGGTCAATACTCCTCGTGGGCGGAGCTTTTTAAGATCCATTGTCGTGTTTACGAAGTTATCGACCACATCATCCTTCCCATGCCGAAGTCCACAAATGTACCATCGACTTCGACTTCTGATGATACACTCTGGTCTCGTTTGGACACAGCCATCCTTCAGTGGATATATGACAGATATCTAATGATCTGTTGCACTCTATCATTGAGATCGATGCCACTGTCCGCCAAACGTGGGAACGTTTGGATAGTATTTTCCACGAAAATAAAACTCAATGAGCGTTATACCTTGAAAATCAGTTCAAGGACGTTCATCAGGACGATTTTCCAAACGTTTTTGTCTATTGTCAAGAACTCAAGATGCTTGCCGACCAACTCTCCAACGTCGGCGCACCAGTCACTAATTAGCGGTTAGTCATGCAACTTTTTGCAGGTTTGAACGAATCCTATGACGGCAATGCTACCATCTTTCAGCAATGCACGTCATTACCTCCGTTTTATGAGGCCCATTCGAAGCTCATCCTTGAGGAAACCCAGAAAATCAAGCGCAACACCACTCGGGCCAGCATAGCCGACGTCGCCCTTACCACCACCATTAGATCCTCCATCGACGGCAGGGACTCCCAGTCCAGCAATCAGAACCGTCGGCCAGAGGACCTGTAATAGTCAGCTTCCTCCTGTAACAACCGCCGGAGCAGGCAGTCCGACAAGGGCCGCAACGGAAGAAATTCTGGCAACAATGGCAGCATGAAGGGGCATTCCCCGTCGATCGAAAATAGCCAGCAACGATCTAGGCAGTGGCAGAAGCCTCCGCCGTGGGCCCCACCATCATGGGCATCCCCTTCTTGCCCGTACATGACATCCTCGTAGACTCCATTCCAGAACCGACAGGCCCAACCTGGCATACTTGGCCCACGTCTACAACAGGCCTACACAGCACAGGCCCTTCCGCCATCGACTTATGCACTAACTGACATTGAGGCAACTATGAGCACATTGTCACTCAACACTCCAGACAAAAATTGGTATATGGACACAAGCGTCACATCTCACATGACGACATCACAAGGTACTTTCTCGTCTTATTCCAATTTGAGTAATTTAAATCGAAATATTATTGTTGGTAGTGGATAAGGATTCTCATCCGTGGTTATAGTCATTCCTCTCTATCCCCACCACATCCACCACTAATCTTAAAAAATATTCTTCATGCCCCTAAACTCATTAAGAATCTAATCTATGTGCGACGTTTCACAATTGACAATTAGGTTTCTTTGACTTTGATCCTTTTGGTTTTACTGTAAAGGATTTTACGACAGGGAGACGAATAATGAGATGTTACAACACCATAGATCTCTACCCTATTTCAAACGATGTCAACAATCCAACCTCAGTTCCCTCAACCTTTGCTGCTCTTTCGTCTTCCTTATGGCATTCTAGATTAGGACATCCGGGAGATTCCATTTTACGCTCCCTTAGGAAAAATAATTTTATTAATTACAATCGTATTTCTAGGACTCCTATATGTGAATCTTATGTTTTTTAGAAAATATGTCAAATTATCATTTTCTGCACCCACAAATTGTACTTTAATGCCTTTTGATATCATACATATATGTGGACATCCCCTATTTTGAGTACGGCTAGCCATCGATATTATGTGTTGTTTTTGGACGATTATTCCAACTTTCTATGTACTTTTGCAATTGAAAATAAATTTCAGGTCTACCCCATTTTTTCTTCATTTAGTGCTTTCGTAAAAATATAATTTGAAAAGAGCATTAAATATTTTCAACGTGACAATGGCAGAGAATTCGATAACAACCAATTCAAACCGGTTTGCTCCAAAAACGGTCTTACCTTTTATTTTTCATGCCCTCACACATCCTCCCAAAATGGTAAATCGAATGAAAAATCCAAACTATAAACAACCTCATTCGTGCCCTACTTGCTCACGCCTCAATTCCCCCTCAATTATGGAATTACGCACTTTCCATGGCCACATATATCCTAAACATAATCCCAAACAATTCTCTATCTCAACGGTCGCCCACCCAAGTTTTGTTTCGTAGGAACCCCTCCTACCAACACTTGCATAGTTTTGGATGTCTTTGTTACCCTATCCATCCGACCACTCACAAATTCCAACATGATCTTCCCCGTGTGTGTTTCTGGGTTACCCTTACAATCATCATGGTTACTCATGCTATGACCTATCGTGCCGTAAAATTATTATTTCACGTCATGTCCTATTTGATGAGTCTCAATTCCCCTTTGCCTCTCTACACTCGCCACCTCGACATTCCTACGACTTCCTAGATGATGGCCTAAACCCTCTTCTAATTCACCATTTACATGGTCCGCTGTCCCAGATCTCGGCATCCGCCACCACCTCGGCCAGTTCGGGACTAGCTGCCCACCCGTTTCTGTCAACGGTTGCCCGGAACAGCCCGCCTCAGGGTGATTCCGCAGCCACCTCTCGGCAAACTGAGGTTCGGCCAGCCAGTACCATCACCCCTGCCCTTCCTCCTCTTCTAGGCAGTCCTGCAGCAAACCCCCTCCCGTCCCGCATCCCAAGACTTACTCTCGGACCATGGAAACTCATGCCATGCACGAAATTCATAAACATAAATGGTTGTTTAACCTTTTCATTTCAGTTGTCCCTTCCTCTGTCCCTCGTAACCCGAATGATGCCTTGTCTGACCCTAGTTGGAAAGCTGCAATGATTGACAAATATAATGCTCTTATTGATAATAAGGCGTAGGACCTAGTACCCCGTCCGTCTGATGCTAACATTATTCATTCTATGTGAATTTTTAGACATAAAAAGAAATCGGATTGTTATAGCAGGTCTCAATAAGTGTGAGTGGATTGTGATAAAACGTTCAACCCAGTTGTAAAGCCTACAACCATCTGGACCGTCCTCGACATTACCATATACAAGTCTTGGCCCATTCATCAGCTTGATGTAAAAAATGTCTTATTACATGTGGATCTTCATGAAACAGTGTATATGTATCATCCTATGGGTTTCAGGAATGCCTTATTACATGTGGATATGTTGCGGAAATCACTCTATGGACTGAAACAGGCTCATCGAGCATGGTACCGGCGGTTCACTGATTATGTTTCCTCTATCGGTTTTTCACATAGTAGATCCCATCATTTTTTGTTCATATACAACAAGGGTACATACATGTCTTACCTATTATTATATATTGATGACATCATCCTCACCACATCATCTGATTCTCTCCGCCAATCCATTATGTCTCTCATTTCCTCTGAGTTTGCTATGAAAGATCTGGGCCCTCTGAGTTATTTCTTGGGCATCTCTATTACTCGATATTCTGGCGGCCTATTTTTATGTTAGAAGAAGTATGCCAAAAAGATCATTGACTGTGCAGGCATGGCATCTTGCAAACTATCCCACACACCTATAAACACCAATTCCAAGCTTAGCGCTGATTCCGACCCGACTCACTATCGTAGCCTGGCTGGGGCCTTACAGTACCTCACATTTACGAGACCAGACATATCCTATGTCGTGCAACAAATTTGTTTGCACCGCACAGTCTGACTGAAGCACACATGCATGGCCTCAAACGTATTTTATGATACGTCCAAGGTACACTTCACTTCGGATTACATCAATATAGGTCTTCGCTCATTGGTCTCACTGCTTACTCTAATGCTGATTGGGGTGGATGTCCTGACACCCGATGCTCCATGTCTGGTTATTGCATTTTCCTCTTGGTCTTCCAAAAGGCAACCTACATTATCCCAATCTAGCACAGAAGCAGAATACAGAGGTGTTGCCAATGTCGTCTCTGAGTCTTGTTGGATCCGTAACCTTCTACTTGAGCTTCACTGCCCGATTCAAAAGGCAACACTGGTCTATTTCCATAATATTAGTGCGATATATCTTTTCGGCAATCCCGTCCAACATCAGCGCACTAAACACATTGAGATGAACATTCATTTCGTTCGCGAAAATGTGGCTCGTGGTCAAGTTCATGTCCTTTATGGTCCTTCCAGATATCAGATTGCCGACATCTTCACCAAAGGACTTTCGCACATACTATTTGATAATTTTCGAGTCAGTCTTAGTGCTCGAGAACCTGTTGGGATACAATTATTATAGGGAACGGGAAGTAAGTAACTATTACAATAGAAGAAATGATAAACAAACTATTAAAATAAAACTGGAAATCAAAACCTTAACAAATTGCTTGTGAGATTCGCTGAGTCGAGTGATGTCACTCTTTCTTTAAGACAAAATTGCCCCGTATGTCTCCTTTTACGGTGTTGAGCAATAGTCTTCCAAGATACAATAAAAACTTTAACAAGTGAGCAAATGAAACTCAAATGTTACTCTTGAAGAACTTTGAGTATAGTGACTTTACTAGAGAGGAAAAATATGAGCTCTGAAAATATAGAAAATTTTCTAAGTGTTGAGTGTTGTTCAATTGAGCCAAAGGCCTCAATTTATAGTGCAAGTTGAAGATCGCTCACCTAGCAGACTAATGGCCTTCAATAGCCATGTAATTGCACTTGAATGAGGGGTTACATTCAGTCAAATAATGGCTGAATTTATGTGGCAAGTAATGGAGAATCAATGCTCCAAAACCAGCCCAAACGTCAGATTTTTTCAACATCCCATCGTAGTAATATGCCTCCGAAGTGCCGCCGCTCCAGTAGCTGACCATCCATTTTGCGCCACGGTGCAACCTGGGAGGCACCACGGCACCACGGCTTAGACGGTTGTGGCGTCGCGGCCCTTCACAGCTCCGCGCACAATTTCCGACTCATTTTATCTTACACTTTGTACACTTCTTCCTTCCTTTACCAACGTGAAATACTTTGTCATTTGGCCAATAACCATCCATAATTCTATGTCTCAAACGTATTACATACGTACCAATATCTCTTTCACTGATGAAATTTGCGATACTTGACACTACGGGTGCACGTGTGTGGAAACGACATTTCCGACGTGCGGGCCCAATTGTTCGAGTCATAAATTAATGGGATATACTTAATTCCACATTTAGTAAATTTCCAACAATTCCCTCTTGAAAGAGATTTTGGCGCACACACATGGTGCCTTTTCTAGCAATCTTTCAGCGGACCGATGTTGCATTTGGATAGGTAGCATACGCTTTGAACCTTCCATAGTTGAATACCATCGGAATTACTTACTGCGCGGTGAACGTGATTTCTTGAACCATCAGTGTTTAGTGTAATCCAAGCCAACGGTACCAACACAACAACTTCTTCTACTCAATTCTTCGTAATGTTTTGTCCGTTGTGGCCGTGGACACTTCTTGGATTCTTAAGTGCGTTCATTTGAGGCGGCATGTCCTCACACTTAAATAGGTGGTCTCCTACAAGGTATCCTGCTATACCCCACTTAACAAGTGTTAGAAACCATTAAAAATTTTCCCAAACCTAACCTCAATAGGTGAGGATCTTTAAAGGTTTTGGAAACTTAACCTTCACCCACACTGCAGATAGCACTTATAGTTTATCACGGGAAAGGCTTTGGATATGGTGTTTCTCTACAGAAATAACTATCCGAATTTCTCATGCTTCCACCGAAGCGATTAACTGAACCTTTACAACTTAGTTATCTCATTGAACCTAATTCCTGGGATCTCCAGTCAGTAAGGTTGGGTTACCACCGTATTGGTTCTTATACTTTGGGTTTTAAGCCCATTACCCTAGACAGACAGATCATCTGATCCTTGGGTAAGCCATTTGTCAGTGGGTCTCCTATATTATCCTTTTACTTTATGTAATCAATGAATATTATACCTGTGGTGATCAGCTGCCTAACGGTCTTATGCCACCGTCGAATATGACGAGACTTGCCATTGTATATAGCATTCCGTGCCCTTCCTAGATCCGACGGGTTGTCGTAGTGGATCATTACAGAAGGTACGGGTTTTTTCCAACAAGGAACATCCTATAAGAAGTCATGAAGCCACCCAACTTCTTCTCTTGCTTTGTCTAAAGCGATAAACTCCGATTCCATCATGGATCGAGCGATGCAAGTTTGCTTAGAGGATTTCCAAGACACAGCCCCACCACCAATTATAAATACATACCCACTGGTGGACTTGGTGTTCTCTATATCATATATTCAGTTTGAATCACTGTACCCCTCTAGTACAACTGAATATCTCGAATAATGTAACCCGTAAGTTAGCGTGTATTTCAGGTATTGAAGTACCCGATTCAACGCCTTACAGTGATCATCACTCAGATTACGGGTAAACCTAGCCAATTTGTTGACTGCATAAGCAATATCAGGTCGGGTGCAATTTGTTATGTACATTAAACTTCCGATCACCTGTGCATATCGCTCCTGGCATATGGGTGCACCACGATTTTTATCAAGCTTTTAATTTCTATCCATTGGTGACTTTATAGGCGAACTATCTAACATCTCGAACTTTCTCAAAACATCCTCGATGTAGTGAGACTAAGATAAGACCAGTCCGTCAGACGTTTTAGAGACTTTTATCCCTAAGATGACATCTGCGATACCCATATCCTTCATGTCGAAGCATTGTTTCAACATGTTCTTAGTCTCTAGGATTATGTTAGGACTGCTCCCTGTGATCAACATGTCATCTACATACAGGCATATTATAACAAACGAGTCAGAATTTCCTTTCATGTAGACACATTTGTCACATTCATTAATGGCGAAACCCTTCGATAGCAGAGTACTATCAAATTTTTCATGCCATTTCTTCGGGGCTTGTTTCAGCCCGTACAGAGATTTGACAAGCCGACAGACTTTATTCTCTTGCCCTTGAACCACATACCCCTCGGGTTGGTCCATATAAATTTCTTCTTCCAAATCACCATTTAGGAAGGATGTCTTTACATCTATTTGATGTATCTCAAGGTCACGCAACGCTGCGATCGCAATGAATACCCATATGGACGTCATCCGAGATACCGAGGAGTACGTGTCAAAGTAGTAAAGACTTTGTTTCTACCGATAGCCCATGACTACCAACCTGGACTTGTACTTATCTATAGACCTATATGTATTATACTTTCATTTGAGTATCCACTTACAATCCAACGGTTTATTTCCCGCAGAAAGATCAACCAACTCCCAAGTATGGTTATGCAGAATGAAGCTTATTTCACTCTCAATAGCTTCTTTCCAGAGCGATGCTTCTGGAGTTGACAATGCTTCAGCAATTGTCCTTGGTTCATCATCAACCATATAAGCTACAAAGTTAGGACCGAAGGATTTATCCTTCCTGACCCTTTTACTTCGCCTTAGTTCCATCTCTGGAGTCTCTAAGTTCTGAGAATCTGGAACACTAGATTTCAGATATTCAGCCACCTCGAGATCCACTAGATCTGAACCATCTAGATCTGGGTCGTCAACGACTCCCGATTCCTGAGAGCTTTGTTCATAACTTCGTTTGCGAGAGGTTATGTGTTTTTCCTTTCTAGGAAAGGTACCTTCAAAAAATTGAGCATTCTTTGATTCCATGATTGTACCCCCATGGATATCTGGAATATCTGACTTATGCACTAAGAAGCGATAAGCACTACTGTTATTTGCATAACCTATGAATATGCAATCTACAGTCTTAGGCCCAATCTTGGCCTGCTTTGGCTTGGGTACTTCAACCTTTGCCAGACAACCCCACACCTTTAAATATTTATAGGTGGGTTTCTTTCCTTTCCATGATTCATATGGAGTTTTTTCCTTACCCTTATGTGGGACTCTGTTAAGAATCGTATTAGCGGTAAGGACAACTTCTCCCCATATTTGTTGGGGAAGACCGGAATTGATGAGAAATGCATTCATCATTTCCTTCAATGTGCGGTTCTTATGTACTACCACACTGTTCGATTGAAGTGAGTATGGAGTCGTCGTTTGATGAACAATGCCTTCTTAGGCACAATATTCCTCAAAAGGCGCTACATATTCTCCCCCTCTATTGCTACGAATGGATTTGATCCGCAAGCTTAATTGGTTCTCAACTTCTGCTTTGTAACGTCGGAACGCTTCAAAGGCTTCATCCTTACTTTTCAACAAGTAAAGGTAACAATACCTTATGCTATCATCAATGAAAGTCACAACTCCAACTTGACCAACCTTTGGATGGACTTGTAGTTGACATATCCTAATCTATGATGCCATAAATTAGAGGACTCAAGCAAGTAAGATGAAGAGACTTCTATATTATTGCTTTTATGTAATACAGACATGGTGTTCACTTTGAAGAGGCCTTCACAAACGAATCCTCTTCCAACAAACGTTCCATTCTTAATGACTACAAAATTTAGTGGACTCAAACACTAGCCTAAAACCAGCATTAACCAATAAAGGACCTGCAATTAAATTTCTTCTAATATCAGGAACATGCATCACTTCCTTCAGAGTGATCTCCTTTCCAGAAGTCATCTTCAGGACTACCTTTCCTACCTCCAGTACGTCAGAGGAAGCGTTGTTGCCCATGAACAACTTCTTGTTTGTAATCGGTGTATAAGTGGAGAAGACATCTATGTTGGAACAGATGTGTCTTGTAGCACCTGTGTCCATCCACCATTGCATAGGATTCTCAACCAGGTTTGCTTCTAGCACTACCGCTGAGAACTCCTTAATCATGTCGTCCAGAAACTGGTCCTTGACAACGTTAACCTGAGCCTTGCCCCTTAGCCTTGTCCTTCTCTTGTTGCTCAGTCTTGAGCTTGCGGCAGTCTTTGATCAAATGACCAGGTTTCCCACAGTGGTGACAATTTTCTTTGAACTTCTCCGCTGCTTGGGTCTTGCCGTCTTTCTGGAACTTTCGCTTCTTGCTTA
Source organism: Anisodus acutangulus (assembly GCA_029783415.1). Classification (NCBI taxonomy): domain Eukaryota; kingdom Viridiplantae; phylum Streptophyta; class Magnoliopsida; order Solanales; family Solanaceae; genus Anisodus; species Anisodus acutangulus. The sequence goes on from CM056508.1 coordinate 36,754,537, forward strand.
GGTTCCCTTTGGCCTCAGCTAGATTTGCCTTTGCCTCAGCGGATTGTTTACCCCTAGGCATGACCTTCTTATTATCTTCCTGAATTTAGAGTTTGATAATAAGTTCTTCAAAGGTCATCTCCTTTGTCTTGAGCTTTAAGTAGCTCATAAACTCATTCATGAAGGAGGTAACTTTTCAATCAGTGATGCAACCAAAAACTGCTCGTTTGGCTTCATACCTTCCAAATCCAGGTGATGTAAAATCATTTGGAGTTTCTGGACTTAGGACATCACTGTCTTACTATCCACCATTTGAAATTACAGAAATTTCCCAACTATGAATTTCTTAGTACCTGCATCTTGTGCGTTGTACTTCATTTGAAGTTTCTCCCAAAACTCTTGGGCAGTTCCAACGGTGGAATACACCGTGTAGAGAGGGTCTGACAAGCAATTCAATATGTAATTCTTACACATGAAATCACTATGACTCCATGCATCAAGAACCATCTTCATGCCATTAATAACATGGATACCTAGGCCCCCTTCACCCGCTTCAGAAGGCGAAGGGTCCATTTCATCTCCAGCTTGTAGAGGATCTTCTGTTAGGAAATGTACCATTCCCATAACAGTCAGATAGAACAACATCTTTTGTTGCCATTTCTTGAAGTTTGTCCCCATGAACTTTTAAGGGCTTTCATGGTGAAATCCAGCTGGTGGAGGAGCGACAACATTCCATTGAGTGGCAGCAAAGGCGTTGGATGAGCCTTGAGCAACCGGAAAGGCATTAGGAGTGCCTTGAGTTGTGGGGAAGGCAGAGGGATTGCCTTGAGCAGCAACAGTAGAATCAGAAGTAGTTTGATTTGTACCAGTCATCTTTCTAACTTAGTTACTTACAACAAAATCTTGTCTTAAAATTGTTGGGATACAATTGTTGTAGGGAACGGGAAGTAAGTAACTATTACAATAGAAGAAAGGATAAACAAACTATTACAATAAAACTGGAAATCAAAACCTTAATAAATTGCTTGTGAGATTCGCTGAGTCGAGTGATGACACTCTTTCTTTAAGACAAGATTGCCCTGTATGTCTCCTTTTACGGTGTTGAGCAATAGTCTCCCAAGATACAACATCAACTTTAACAAGTGAGCAAACGAAACTCAAATGTTACTCTTGAAGAACTTTGAGTATAGTGACTTCGCTAGGGAGGAAGAATATGAGCTATGAAAATATAGAAAATTTTCTAAGTGTTGAGTGTTGTTCAATTAAGCCAAATGCCTCAATTTATAGTGTAAGTAGAAGACCCCTCACCTGACCAACTAATGACCTTCAATAGCCATGTAATTGCACTTGAATGAGGGGTTACATTCATCCAAATAATGGCTGAATTTATGTGGCAAGTAATGGAAAATCAATGCTCCAAAACCAGCCCAAACGTTAGATTTTTGCAACTTTCCGTCGTAGCAATCTGCCTCCGAAGCGCCGCAGCTCCAGTAGCTGAGCATCCATTTTGCGCTGTGGCGCAGCCTGGGAGGCGCCGCGGCTCCGACGGTTGTGGCGCCTCGGCCCTTCACGGCTCCGCGGCGATTTTCGACGCATTTCATCTTACACTTCGTACACATCTTCCTTCCTTTACCAACGTGGAATACTTTGTCATTTGGTCAATAACCGTCCATAATTTTATGTCCAAAACGTATTACATACATACCAATATCTCTTTTACTGATGAAATTTGTGATACTTGACGCTACGTGTGCACGTGTGTGGAAACGGCGTTTCCGATGTGCGGGCCCAATTGTTCGAGTAATAAATTAATGAGATATACTTAATTCCACATTTAGTAAATTTCCAACAATCCCTCTTGAAAGAGATTTTGGCGCACACACATGGTGCCTTTTCTAGCAATCTTTCAGCGGACCGATGTTGCATCTGGATAGGTAGCATACGCTTTTAACCTTCCATAGTTGAATACCATCGGACTTACTTACTGCGCGGTGAATGTGATATCTTGAACCGTCAGTGTTTAGTGTAAGCCAAGTCAACGGTACCAACACAATAACTTCCTTTACTCAGTTCTTCGTAATGTTTTGTCCGTTGTGGCCGTGGACACTTCTTGGATTCTTAAGTACATTCATTTAAGGCGGCCTGTCCTCGCACTTAAATAGGTGGTCTCCTACAAGGTATCCTGCTATACCCCACTTAACAAGTGTTAGGAACCATTAAAAATTTCCCCAAACCTAACCTCAATAGGTGAGGATCATTAAAGGTTTTGGAAACTTAACCTTCACCCACACTGCAGATAGCACTTATAATCTATCGCGGGAATGACTTTGGATTTGGTGTTTGTCTACAGAAATCACTATGGATGCTCATGCTTCCACCGAAGCGATCAACTGGGAGGACCTAGGGTAGATTCAAAGAAAATGAGAGTAGTCATCCAATAACACGAGGGAATATTTAGGACCTAGGGAGCTAGTAACGGGGGAAGTCCACAAATCAGCATGAATGATATCAAATGGAGCAAACGTAATACTAACTGAGGAATTAAACGGAAGACAAACATGTTTGCCTAATTGACAGGAAATGCAGGTCTGGGCAAGTTTCCCATTACATTGAGTAAATTTATTACTTCTAAGAAAATGAAAAACAGGAGCTCATGGGTGTCCGAGCCTATTGTGCCAAATTGACGGAGACAGAGCAGCTAGGGTAGTGTGTGGGCGGGAACCGGCAGCGGACGAGGATGTGAATGGATAGAGGTCCCCTGTGCTATTGCATCTCGTAAAAGGTGTCCCCGTACGTAGATCCTTCACAGTAAAATCAAAGGGATCAAAATCAACTGACACAGAATTATTACGAGTAAATTTCCTAATGGATATTAAATTTTTGATGATGTGGGGAGGCATGCAGGACGTTATTTAGGGAGAATGGTGGGTGAGGTTTCGGAGTGTGAGTGTGACCATAGCCCTGAATTGGAATGTGATGACCATTGCCAACTGTAATAAATTGTGGAGACTTTAAATGAAATAATTGGGAAAGATTACATGCGGACCGGGTGAGGTGAGAGGAGGCCCCGGAGTCCATATACCAATTTTCGTCGGGCTGCTGCAAACTCATACTGTTGAATGCCTGACCCAAGTCAGGGGGGATTTGATTTAAGGGTTGTTGTGGGAACTGGGCCTGCACGACGTGGGCCTGATGTTGCCGGAATACTGGTGGGTGCGGAGCTAGAGCCTGGCCCAGTAACCCTTGTTGCTGAAAAAGGTAATGGGCTGGATGATAGCCGGAAATCGTGGCCCAGTTCTGATTTGGGTAGCCAGAGACTGGGCTGGCCCATGAAGTGTTATTGTTGATCTGCTGTGGTTGTTGTCCTCGGCCCTTGCCGCCTTACCCATTGTCGCGGCCCTTTCCACCTCTGCCACTGCGGTTTTGCAGCGATTGGATGTTTTTCGGCGGAGGTTGTTGGCCGGCGGTGGCCTGATGTTGCGCGGGCATTTCAACTACTAATGCCTTCTGGTTATGCTCGTCCTGCTTCGCACGTTGAGTCTCCTCCAATAATAATTGCGAGTGTGCTTTGTTGAAGCTTGGTAGAGGGCCAGCTGTTGTATCATAGTAGATAGAGTGTCATATTCACCCTTAGGGAGGCCTGCAACTAATTGTAACACCATCTTTGTTTCGGACACGGGCGTACCAACATTGGACAGTTGGTCTGCCACCAGTTTCAACTGCTTGCAATATTCTGACATAGTAGAGAAGTTATCAAGACGGGTGTTGTTGAATTGTTCTTCCAAGTACACCGCGCGAGTGTTCTTGTTGTCTTGAAAAATTTCTTCCAAACGTGTCCATAGATCACGGGCAGAGGCACCCGTTTTCATGATTGTGTATAGTAAATCCTTGGATATAGTGCCATATATCCACTGTTTGACTATGGCATTGAGGCGACGCCATGTGATGTCGTCCATATCGGGAGAACGAGTGAAAGATTCGTCTATATGATCAAGCACATGATATACACATGCATGGATATGAAATAGTTCCACCCATGACCAATATTGACCATCTTCCTGATCAAGAATTATAGGGATAAAATTCTTGATGTTGGTAACGGCGAGAGCCGGATGGAAAGATGGTGAGGAGAGAGTAGTGGGTGGTTGGATGACGACTAAGTTAGAAGCGGAAGCATCAGAAGAGGTGGGAGTAGCCAAATTTTCCATTAGAATGGTGGAAATTTAGGAAGAAAGAAAAAGAAGAAAAAACGGTGTTGCCGCCGGCCAAAAGGGGGGTGGGGCGGCAAGGGTAGGAATTTTTCTAGATTAGGGTTTTGGCTCTTGATACCATATAAGATGATATTAATCTCCCTTAGGGAGTCTTTCTCATCAATACCAATATATATAGTGTGCAATATACAATCCTAATACAATAGGAATCCTAATCTCAATACAAGAGGAATCATAATTTACCATAATTATCTATCACTAAATATATTTACAATATATGGGATATATTCTAATTATGAATAGGGATTATAGTGTTATACTTGTACAGATTTACACTAAGATCTATTATGTTTACTTATGTAATAGACTTTTAGCATATATACATAATTTGAGTCTAAAAGTTACTGAATTCGTATGAATCAATAAGTCATTAACAAAATTGTTTAGGAGAATTCGCAATTTCGATTATGAATTCATGTAAATTTAATAACTTTTATCTATATTATATATATATATTTATAAATATTTGATGATAAACACAATAGTTATTACTTGTATGAACCCATAAACTTTCCGGCTTCGTGTCCCGGTTAGGTTCAAAAAACGATGGGAATAAATCTTTTTCCAACAACAATGACTATAATTTGTCTATCCGTAAAATATTTGGGTAGAAGACAAGCGGCACTAAAGGAAACGATACCTCAAATTAGCTGTCCCAATCAAACGGTGCTTTATATTCCTTTCTAGATAAAAAAAACGTGTTCATTTAACTTTTATTTTTTTATTCAAAAAAAGTTTTTACTTATCAAATTAAAAAAAATAATTTTAATTTTTTAGATTTATCCTTATTAAGTGTTAGACAACTAAATTTCAATTTTATTTAATTAAAGATATATTAATTAAATTATTTATTTTTATATAGAAATTAATATTTTTTTTATGGGGGTAAATGACTAAGTGAACAATATGGGGAGAGTATCTTTTTGCCTTAACGCGTATATCGTACTTTCATTTTTCACACGCTACAAGGTGCTCTGTATCTCTTTTACTTACTACTCCTATTAATAATTAGGAGAAAAAACAACAAGAAGAAGAAATTAGCAACCAAATATGGTGAAAGACAGGACTATTGGTGTGGCAATGGATTTCTCAAAGAGCAGCAAAACAGCTCTGAAATGGGCTATTGATAACTTAGCTGATAAAGGTGACACTTTTTACATCATCCACATCAAGACTCATTCTTCTGATGAGTCCCGCAATAAGTTATGGGCTCAATCTGGTTCTCGTAAGTAATCTTTTCTTGTTTCTTACTATTAATTTTTATGGATTTGACTTATGTACTTGGTATCTATAGTTGTTTTTTAGACCAAAGGGTGTGGTGAGATTGATACGATCCCTCTCCCCATAATCAAATATTTCGGGTTCGAGCAATCCTGTTAGCGCTTTGCCCTTAAATGAGCCTTACACGGAGCAGATCCAAATTAAGACAAAAAGTGAACAGATTCTAGCATGTTAATACTTTGATTTTCTTTTGTTTTGTTAGCTTTAATTCCGTTGGTGGAGTTTAGGGAGTCTGAGGTGTTGCAGAAATATGATGTGGAGACTGATATTGAAGTTCTTGATTTGCTTGATACTGCTACTAGACAGAAAGAGGTTTTTAATTAATCATCCACCCTTTTCATTTTTTTCTTCTTTCTAATTATGATTTGTCCAACTTTCTGAATATTTTTCATTTGATCATTGTATAGATAAACGTTGTTATCAAACTGTATTGGGGAGATGCTAGGGAGAAACTGTGTGATGCTATTGAAGATCTGAAGTTGAATTCTTTGGTTATGGGTAGCAGAGGCCTCAGTACCATCCAAAGGTAATTTTAGCTTAGATTCTGTATTTATGGTGAAAAAAAGAGTTAAGGATCAAAACACATGTGTATCACCTTTTATGAGTTTGTTAACTGTACTATCAGGCGTGAAAGTTTTCTACTTAGACTATTAACAACTAGTTAGCAAAACACACTTTAGCTATCAGTTGTTCACTTTTTCTACCTCAACTATCAGGTACGAAAAGTGAACAATTGATAGTTGCGATGTGTTTTGCTAACTAACGAGTGATATTTTAGGTAAGAAACAAAAAAATGTGATACTTGAGGTGTGCCTTTGATCCTTATCTAAAAAATATTTAATATATATAAATAATTTATCAAGAATTCAGTAATATTTTTTCTCTAAATTTAAAATCCAAGCTCCGCATATGAATTTATTAGGAAACACATCTTCCTTTTAGTTCTTTTTACTAACTAGCTAAAATTTGATATTTGAATTTTTTTTATTCAAGTAGTGTTGTGTCATTTAATATTTGGATGTGTTTCTGTTGGTAAAACAGGATATTCTTGGGAAGTGTGACCAACTATGTAATGTCAATTGCGACCTGCCCTGTGACTGTTGTTAAGGATCCAGATTTTCAGAAGCACTAGATCAGGTTTTGTTTGGTTGAATATAAGTGACAAATGCTACTTATGATACCCATTTCGGATAAGATGAAGGCTTTTACATGTATTTTCTCTTATGATGACAATTTCCTTACTTTCAATGCTAAATGAGAGTATGAGACAGATCTTTTTCTGGTTTCAGTTAAAAATGAGAGGTTGATGATTTACTGTAATTGTTCTGCTCATATGACATGTTATCTCCCCTTCAAACCCCCCTTTGCGTCTCCTAACTTCGCCCCTGATTAATGTTATCTCTGCTTCTGTTCTAAACAAGAACTATAAATTATTTTAGATAAAGTTTTTTATGCTTATACTGATTGGTATGAGGTAACAAATATCTCGTGGATTAATTGAAATGCATGCGGCAGACACAGGGGCGAACCCACGTACTGTTTTTCGATGTTAGAACACCCATTGACCCGGACGCAAACTTTATATATTTATGTAGAAACTTCTTTAAAAATGGATATATTAGTTTAGTAGCACCCGTAAACCAAAAATTGTGGTGGGTGCTTTGGTTAGCCCAGATTAGAAGGGCATGTTGGGCTTGGTCGTGGGTACGCGAAATTTTAAGAGCTCTTATTCTATTTTTCTTATTTTTTACTTTTATTTCTTTTTCTCCCGTACAATTAAATCTTTATTGGTTCTCCTTTTAATTTTATTTGTACATTGTTTTTCAACTTAGAAATTCTTAAGTTTGTTAGTTGTCCCCCCGACTTCTCCTTTTTCTCCAATACAGATTCTGTTTCTTTTTCCTTTTTTTTCTTAGAACTTTCTTTTTTCACTTTTTCGTTCAGTCCTTACCTTCTTTTTTTTTTTTTACCGTTTCTCATTAATTCTACGCTTATCTTTTATTATCATAGCAAAATTTTATGATTGGTAACAACTTTACTCTAAATCTCATTAATTCTATCATCGGTAGCAAAATTCTATATCAATAACAATTTTAATCTAAAGGAAGATCAGCACCCACGACTTTAAAATTCTGAATCCGTCTTTGCTCAAACACCACTATTTAAAAAAGGGTAAAGGGTCAAAAGTGCCTCGGAATAAAATAATTTTGTCATTCGCTAAAAATATGTCTCGTTCCAACTAGGGATGGCAGTTGGGTATAATTTTGCGGATTTCGCACCGCACCCGCCCCAGTTGGGGTGAGTATGGGTATAACTTTGGCGGGTAGTAGGCGGGTATGATTATTGAAAATGTACCCGCCACGGGTAGACGGGTAGGTGGTGGTTTTACAGTTATACCTGCCTCCCCCGCCTACCCGCCCCATAAGCCCAATAATATTAGTATTCCGTAAGCCCATCCATAAGCCCATCTATAAGCCCAATACCCTTAATTAATATTAGACTACTAGGGTTTACTCATATCAACATTCAGCACTTCAGTCTTCACTCTTCAGCTTCAGCAGCAGTGCAACACTGCTCGATCCGCCGATACCCTTAACTCTTAATCCTTACGCCCCAAAAGGCCAAAACCCATCATCGGCCGACGACCATCGACCAACAGTCCATCACCATCGACCACGACCATCGACCTCATTTCCCCCAAACATATCGGACATCGACTATCGACCTTATTTCCCCCAAAACCTATCATCGACCATCGACCTTATTTCCCCAAATCCATCGGCCATCGACCGTCGACCAGCCCTTATTTCCCCCAAACCCGTCGGCCATTAGTTCGCTGCACCCAAATCTATCGGCCATTAGTTCACTGCACCCAAACCCATCGACCATTAGTTCGCTCCGCCTCAGTTTGCTACACCCAAAAAAGGTCAGTGTATCGAAAAAAATTAAACATTTTCCTTATATTTTGTTCACTATCGAAGCATGATAAACTAGTCAGACCATTAACAAGAAATATGTGTTGGGTCTCATTTGATAAACTAATAATATTTTCCTATTTATTGATGGTAAAAGTGCATTAACATTTTGGTCATACTTGATCTTTGAAGTTGTTTGAACGAGAGATAGGACTATGTGTTTTGTATGCTCACTAGGAAAATTCATCCCTTTTGTTTCTCTGAAGTTGGCTGGAGTAGCATGTATTGCACAACCATTACTATTACTGATTACTGATTAGTGTTCTGCCTCAAACAAATTTATGAATTGATTAATGATTAGTGTTTGATGAACTATAGGATTGATTGCTGATTACTCATTAGTTTTCTGCCTCAAACAAATTTATGGATTGATTACTAATTACAATTTTATGGATTGATTACTGATTACTGATCCTATGGACTGATTACTGATTATTGTTCTGCCTCAAACAAATTTAACATTTTTCAATGTTGTCCTAATCTGTATAGATGTAATTGCATAGGTAAGAATGGCAAGCAAGGGTAATGCCACTACTGTGTCTTCCTCAAAACCATCAAATCCTTCTACGGCAAGTTGTACCCCGAATACAGTGGAAAAAGGTAAAGATATTGAAGAGAGCCAAGAGCAAACTAATTCTGTAGATACTTCTGTTTTGCCCCGAACCAATAGACATACATCAAAAGCTTGGGATAATTTTACAAGAAAACGAGTAGGGGAAGAAATAAAAGCGGAGTGCAACCATTGTTTGAAGCAACTTGGTGGAGGACCCAGAGCTGGAACAAGTCACTTGAAAGAGCATGCAAGTAAATGTTCAAAAAAGAAATGCATGGATCTCCGACAAACAAGGATATTTGGTACACTTGCTAGCTCTTGTGATACGAATGAGACGCTGACATTGTCCCCGTATGAGTTCCGCCAAGATAATGCGAAACAAGACTTAGCAGAAATGATTATTCTCCATGAATACCCACTAAGCATGGTTGAGAATTATGACTTTAGAAAGTACTCTAATACTCTTCAACCAACATTTATGGGCTGACGACAACAACAATTAAAGGGCAAATTTAGACCATTCACAAAGTTCAAACGTGAATTCGACTCTTTTTTCTTTTATCACCCAACCCCTTTTTAAACTTTAAACCTTTCACTTTGATAATAGAGAATTAGGAATGAGATACTTTTTTAACAGACAAAATTGTTTAGTTTCGCATAATCAAGCGGCATTATTGACCTTTTACTCTTCAGGAAAAAAACAAAAAAAGTTGTTTCACTGTTCTTGGGTTAAAATTCTTGAGGTTGGCAGTGGCTTTCAAGTTGATAGCAACTAACTGCTCAGTACTGCAAACTTAGAAATAGACAAATACAATCCTTTGCTCACGTAAACAATTTTCAACTCTTATCTTAGATTAGAAGTAATCAAGCTTCAACATGTCAGGTGGAATATGATTGAATTTTTTTATTTTAATATTTCTCATATACTTGGAAATATTTGCAAGTTTAAATTTGTCCTGAATTTCCTATCTTATTTGAATTTTACCATGATTGTGTTTTACTTCGAAAATGTTTTCTTGATGAAAAAGAATTTTATCATATTTACCCTTTTTTTGGAGGAAAATTTTTGGACTTCTATAAATAGGAGATTATTTCTTCTCATAGACAATACAATAGCATCCACAATATAGTCATCATAGAGTTTCGTTTTAGGGGGGGGGGGGGATTTTTCCCTCAATAGTTTTTATGTTTTTAATTAGTTTTGATATGTAGATCAATTGATCAAACCATATAGAATATTATGCCTTTTTAATATAGTTTTTTGTTGTCTGATTTATCATTATTCAAAATTTACAATTATAAGCTTTCGCATGACGCCCTGATTATTTCAAATCCAACATAATCCTGTCGGGCAATAATACTCTACGCCAACTTGCTTGAATTAATGGACCAAGTTGATGGCATAGCTCCCCCACATGGCTAGCTATGACATATAATCTGTTTTTAATTTCAATTCATTAACAATTAAAATATGGCTTCTTGAGATCATAAATTGATATATTACTGCAGCCATAAAGTCAGTACGCATTAAATCTCAAACATGGCAGCCAACGGTTGGTGAGATTTAAACAGGCAATTTTGTATAAAGTTTTCCTCGTATGGAATGAGAAAACATTATGAAAATCACAGATCTTAATTAACATGTCTTTTGGACTTATTACATGATAACTTATTTCTCTATTTGATATAAATATACGAACAGCTGGAGAAGTAGTTGTTACTTACTCTTAGCCCTTTTTCAAACTGAAAAATTCCGATTGACTTCAAGTGGGTGGCCTATTTGGGATGGGGATTTGCGTGAGCGAGACTTGTTTCTACATCCTTTTGGATGATACGGCAACTCATTGAATACCTATTTGAAACACCTTAATCAAATAAAGAACCATGGGACCCACCCAAGAGCAGAGAGATCAGAAGGAAGTAGGCTCTTAGATAGGGCATTCTCGCAGTAGGATCACATGGTCTGTCCTGTATAAGGATAAAAGGTCAGCCCGATTCACTAAGCTCCCGCTATGCGCGGAGTCCGGAGAAGGGCTGGACTACAAGGTCTGTTGTACGCAGCCTTATCTTGCATTTCTGCCAGATGTTGTTTCCACGGCTTGAACACATGACCTCCTGGTCACATGACAACAATTTTACCAGTTACTCCAAGGCTCCCCTTCATATAATGAAAAAGATGATTGGTAAAAATAATTACTGTAGAAGCTAGCTTTCTAATTTGGGAAAAGGAAATGGTGTGATTACCAGCTAAAAAAAAGGTTCAAGAAGGCTCAATTTTAAGTAAATCACTCGAAATAGTCTTTAAGTTCAAAATAAAAATAAGTTTTAGTCATGAAAGGGTGTCAAATGCTATGGAAAATAAAAACAAAATGAAATAAATCGAATGTCAATTCTGTTTCTGAATGTCGGCAATTATGTCGTCCGACACCAGTAACAACACTTTGCAAAACAGAAACTTTAAAGAGTAAATGCAACGGAATTTAAAGAACACAAATGTTTAAATTTCATAAGTTATATGTATTATATAACTTATGATGGTCAATGACCAAATGTATTGTATATATATTATATACAACAGTACAAATTACTTTCTTTACAGATTTACAATATAAAACAGAAAGAAATTAAAAGTTGAAGTCGCAGATGACTTCTGCCTGAAAAATCTAACTAAGTAGACATATACAACCTCTCATTACAATTGCTCCATACAAAACTAATCTAGAATCTAAACAACAATTGTAATGTTGGACAGAATGTCGTCAACACACTCATGCAATACTGGTGATCCAGATTTCTGAGATGAGATCCCGAGAGCTCTCTTGATATTTTTGCTTTCTGATTCTGGAAGTCGATTCACTGCAGTAGCCTCTCTATTTATAGTAGAGAGTCTTTCTTGAAAGACCCATCGATTGGTTGTGGAGGTTGAGGGAAAGATGAGCAACTGGTAGGATTAGTTGGAGACGATCAAGAAGTAAAAACATCTAACAACTTTGACTTGTTCCTCACAAAAAGCAGCAGCCTTGGCTCGTTCTTCACACGTGTTTACCAATTCCTTTTTACCTTGCCAAGTCATATTTACTACATAGTAATCATTACGTGAAGTAAGGCAAAATCAGCTCAGAAAATATTGGTTCGAATGTTGTGCAACATTTGTCCCAACATTGTTATATATTCAAATCAATACTTTAGGAAATATGTTGGGTCAAATGTCACAACATCAAATTCAATATTAACAATCTCCGCCTTTTTGCCTTTCTTCACAAAACTCGTTAAAATGTAAAGTTGACTTATGGTGTTGTCATAAATGTTGTCCAACATCTGTGATCAACAATTACAAGGTCATGCTCCCCCTTAACCTGTGATGGCATACAAGCAAACACGTGTATACCAATTCGTAGGATTAAAAAAATATGAGCACACATAACCACATATCATCCAATATATACAAAACACGAATAGAAATAAACCATTGTCAAAAGATATCCACATCAATCCATCAAAATATTTAACAACTTAGGTTCAACAACATCATTCATCTTCCTCATCTTCCTCCTTGCTCATCATACATCAACAACAGATTTCTACCCCTACATAACAACTTCATCTTCCTCTGTAGCATAACATTTTTAGCTTCCTACCCCTGCATCAGCATCTTCCTCCCCCTACATCGTATAATCTCCCCTTTTTATGAAGAAAGTAGCATCATGAAATGATCTCTAGCTTGTATCAGGGCATTCCTTGCAGCATCAACTTCTGCAATTTATTGGTTGGTTTTTGCAATTCGATCCACAAGCCATTTTGTAGACAGTGTAGACTGTCTTGGACCAGTGTTGCCCAGAATGTTGGTGACATTTCTGGCAACATTTTCTCTTTCAGCTTCTTTCTTCCAGGGCAAGTCGATGACTCTGTCTTTGCTCTTCAAAATTGCTTTGTTTATAGTGTAAAGCTTAGGAGCCTTCCCTAAAGTGTCTTCTCTCTTAGGCTCAAAGCCTTGGATAGTTAATAATTTATAGACCAGAGAGAGAAAATGAAGGATTGAAGTTGATTCTTTCTCAGCCAAGTTGGCAATTTGATGAAATATCATTTTTCCCAAATCAACTTTCAAACCTTTCCCAACTTTATAAAATAGGGTGGATTGTTCAGATGTCACATTTGACTCATTCTTTGAATGAAGCTAATTGTGAATAGCAATTTTGTGAAGGGTGGAAAACAAGACTGTTAGTTTGGAGGCTGGACATCTAGGGATCCATTTCTTCATTATACCTCCAGTGAGGTATTCAATTACTTCATCCCTATTGTCTATCACCTATTCAGCTTCTCTAACATTATCTCCAACATTTTGGCCAATACATTGATTTATGATAGCAGACGTGAAAAGATATACATTTCCAAATTTCTTTGAGGAGGTATCCTCTATAGAAGAGCTTAAATTCGCATAACAACCTTACTATCTCATCAACATATAGTTCTTTTTCAGTGACAGAACCAAGAAGCTGTTTGTATTTTAAGAATTCTACCAAACCATATTCAGTGCAGAAAGCAATATCTAACACTCTCTCAGGCCTAATTACTCTATTCTTGTAAAAATACCACATATCATGGTTAGCTTTAAAATAGAATTTATCTAAGAAAGCAGATACCTCAATGTATGAGTCAGGCATGTCTAAACTGATGGATTTGGTATTATTGGAGGATGTCGTGGCGTGTGTCTTTTCGGATGTTGGTTGAAATATTTCCTGAGATGTTGTGGCCTATGTGGCAACATTTGGAGCAACACTTGTCGTTATAGTCCTCGGAACTCCCTTTGGAAAAAATTGTTTCAAGGGGGTTTCATATGAGATTTTCCTTTCTTGAGGCACACTGGGTTGTTCAGAAGCAGATGGTTCTCCCTCGGTTAAGAAAACATAGTCTGTATTTTCACTATCACTGCTCGAGTAAGCAGGTTTAGATGTTTCACATTTAGTCCTTTTGCTCAGCACTTCTCTGACTGTTTTCTCAAACATTCTACTCGATCGGCGAGTAGGAAAGGTAGATGACCTTGACCTTTTACCCAGAGATGAGAAATCAAAAGTTTGATCAACATCTATAGGGTTATTATTATTATTATCTCCAGGATAGCAGATATCTAAATAAAATCTTTAAACATTATTTCTTTAGAAAGATCCTCAGGGAGATTTGAGGAAGAAGACTGGCCCGGTTGCCGAGGTGTATTCGATGGATATATAATGTTCATGGGAGTGTTGGATGGAATGTTGGTTGACATTTATTCTTACATTTGAGAAGTTTCCATCGGTGAGAATTGAGGAGAGGGTTTTGAGGAATTAGGGTTTGTGAAAGTGATTGGAGTTTGATTTGGTGTTTCCATCGGGTAAGTAGGAGGGTATACACATGCTGAGCTTTTCCCCCATTTTTTTTGTTATTTTTTGAAAAAAAAAAACAAATGAGAGAAATATTTATATACATGGCAAATCTTTCTTAGCAACAAGAATCCCTTATCTTTAGGTGTTCCAATTTTACACAATAACTTACACTTAAAAAATTGGGATAAAAAGAATAAACATCACGGTAGGAATAAAATTTTAATCTTATCATTTTAAAATTTTAAATTCCTGTAATCAAGGCATATAATAAGGAGTAAGATCTGATATTTCAACGATAAGATAAACACAACATCCCAACACATATCACATTCTGAAGATGTCAACAGCAATGTTGGCAACATTTTGGACGACACAAGTATTTTGATCCCATAAGAATTTTCAGATTTGGCAACAAACCAAGACACGTTTTATATGCACTTTATGAGTTTGACTACTGGACCAAAGTAACATTTTTCCATAGTGTCCCTGGTCTAATCATATAACACATATAAAAGATTTTTTCGTGTAAAAATAAGAATACTTTTATGATATTCTCAAATCTCTTTTGAAGCACTCGATACTCCTATAGAATAGGAACAATATCTTTTCACGAGCTTTGTCCATTTTCACAGTTGTCAAATATTTGTAAAGGCTTTGCCTTATTTTGATACTCTATTTTGATGATATATATATATATATATTCGCAGAGAACGGTATCACTCAGACAACATTATTGAAGGATCATGCTTGTGTGACCAAAAGTTATGTACCATACAACAACAATAATCAGTTAGTGATATAACATAGGTAAATGTCACCAGAAATATTAGACAACATTTTAACTGACATTCACCAAAATGTCTTTTTAGAGATTACAAAGACCAAGAGATTTCTTTAAACTAGAAAATCTCTCATGATCCAAATCTTTTGTAAAAATATTAGCTAGTTGATGAAGAGTGTCAACATGTTCAATTTGAACTAGCTATTTTTCAACGAAATCTCTTAAAAAGTGATGTCTAATATCAATATGTTTTGTACGTGAGTGCTGAACTGGATTTTTGGAAATATTTATAGCACTTAAATTATCATCGTACAAAATCAAAATATTGCTAGTAAATCCATAGTCGTCTAACATGTGTCGTAGCCATATTAATTGAGAGCAACAACTTTCAGCTGCTACATATTCAGATTCAGCAGTTGAAAGTGAGACACGATTTTATTTACGACTATACCATGAAACAAGGTTATTGTCAAGATAAAAACTTCATCTACTTGTACTTTTTCTATAATCCACATCTACAGCCCAATCCGAGTCACTAAATCTTATTAAGTTAGGATTACTGTCTTTGGAATACCAGATTCCCAACTCAGATGTGCTAGCAACATATCGAATAATACATTTCACGGCATTTAAGTGGACATTTTGGAACAGACTTGAAAATGTGCACAAACACAAACACTAAATATAATATTTGGGCGACTAGCAGTAAGATAAAGAAGGCTACCTATCATAGATCGATATAATGTTGGGTCGACATTTTCACCAATATTATCCTTACATACCTTCTGCGATGAACCCATTGGCGTTTTCATCTATTTAGCGTTCTTCAAACCAAATCTTTTAACTAGATTCTTAGCATATTTATTCTGTGAGATGAAAATTCTATCTTCACTTTGCTTTATCTGCAAGCCTAAGAAAAAAGTTAGTTTCCCACTCATGCTCATTTCAAATGTCGATGACATAGCTTTAACAAATGAATTTAGGTACGACTGTGAAGTCAATCCAAAGACTATGTCATCCACGTGGATTTTGGCAATTATAATATCTACACCATGTCGTTTAATAAATAAAGTACGATCAGCTTCACCACGGTTAAAATCAAATTCAAGAAGAAAGTTAGTTGAATGACCATACCATGCACGAGGGGCTTGTTTCAACCCATACAAAGCCTTTTTAAGCTTGTACACATAGTGTGGATGGTAAGGATCTTCAAATCCTTTTGGTTGTTCAACATATACCTCCTTGTCTTGATAACCATTTAAGAAGGCACCTTTTACATCAATTTGGTGTAAAGTAATTTTCAGACAACAAAAAATAGCAAGTAAAAGTTTAATTGATTCGATTATAGCTACAGGTGCAAATGTTTCATCAAAATCAATTCTTTCAACCTAAGTATAACCTTGTGCAACTAGACGTGCTTTGTTTCTAACAACTGTTCTTGATTCGTCTGATTTATTTTTAAAAATCCACTCAATTCCAATTACATTTGTATTATTTGGACGTGGAACTAAGTCCCAGACTTCATTTCGAGAAAATTATTCAAGCTCTTCTTGCATTGCGTGTATCCAGAGATTATCTTTAAGTGCTTCTACAACATTCTTTGGTTCTAATGTAGATATAAAATAAGAAAGACTAACCTCTTGGTACATTGTTGACATACACACATACCTTACCATTTCTCTATAGTTGAGTGGTTCTTTGCTTCTTGTTATAATTACTTCAAAAACTCCCCCTATCACTTGGCCCGTTTGATGATTCTTCCTAATCCTTGATGAGGGGTCCCTACGAACTTGTCTAACAATTCAGCATTTGACTCCTCATCTGTGGCCTCTGTGGTCTCTATTGCTGTTTCGGATGTTGCTTCAGGTGTGACAACATCCGATTCTTCTACAATCTGTGGACTTTCCACTGTATCTATAATGTTATTTTCAATAGTTTTTCCTAAAATACCAGAAAGATCATCAAAGATAACATTTACAGACTCTTGTACAGTTTTGAATCTCAGATTGTATACTTGATAAGCATGACTATTTTGTGAATAGCCAACAAAAATTCCTTTATCACTCTTAGAGTCAAATTTAGCCAAATGATCCATGTCATTTAAAATATAACAAATACACCCAAAAATATGAAAGTAACGCAAAATTGGTTTCTTTCCATTTATAATCTCATAGGGTGTCATCTTTGTTCCTAACCTTAGATAGACTCTATTAGCTATGTGATTAGCAGTATTCAAGGCTTCTGCCCATAAATGTTTTGACAAATGTTTAGAATTAAGCATCACTCTAGTCATTTCTTGCAATGTCCTATTCTTTCGTTCTGCAATCCCATTATGTTGAGGAGTTTTGGGGCAGAAAACTCATAAAAGATTTCACTTTTTATCACAAAAAATTGTGAATGAACTATTTTGAAATTCTTTTCCATGGTCGGATCTAATCCGGAAAATAGGAGAATAGAAAGATTTTTAATTCTAGAGTGCAAGATATTAAACATGTCAAACGTTTGTTATTTTTCTTTCAAAAAATATATCCAAGAATATCTAAAAAAATCATATACTATCACAAAGGAATACCTCATGCCTCCTAAACTGTCTACTTCAATTGGACCCATTAAATCCATATGTAGCAATTGAAAACAGTGAGACGTACCTGAATGTTGTCTGTCGTGTTGGACAACATTATGAGAGCCACGAGTTTGCTTACCTTTCAAACAATCTTCACAGACAGTTTTGCCTTTATGGCTAAGTTTGGGTATGCCTCTAACCGCTTCATATGAGGCAAATGTTTCTAAATTGCGGTAGTTTACATGCCCCAACTTTTGATGCCATAGTGTTGTGTCATCGACCTTAGCATTATTGCATGTTTCTTGTCTTCCAGCAAGATAGCAATTATCACATATTCTAGTACCTGTCATGACACATATATTTGCTTCATTTGCAACTTTACAGATATTCTTATTAAATTTTATCTCAAGATCGTCATCACACAGTTGACTAACACTTATCAGATTAGCCATTAATCCCTCAACGTGTAAGACATTTCTTAAGGCTGGAAAACCAGGAACATCCAAGATCCTTTTTTCAATTATTTTGCTTTTACTGCCACCTCCATAAGTCACGTTTCCTTCATTAAATGAATCATAGTTCTTTAGAAAACCTTTTGTACCTGTCATGTGGTGAGAACATCCACTATCAAAGTATCAAGAACCTGAAATGTTAGTTCTTAATGCAGTAATAGCAACATTACACGTTACATCCTTTTTAGGAACCCAAACTCTCTTAAAATATTTTTTTACCTTTTGGATCAGAAATGTTGCTTCGATTGTTATCCGGAATGTTGGACAACATTTTAGGCAACATTTTGCTCACAGAATCTTGAATTTTGAAACAGTATGGTTTTAAGTGTTCAGGAGAGTTATAGTGATGACACACAAACTTCATATTCTTTGACCTTTATGAGAACCTGTTATTCAACCCTTTTTCTTTTACAAAGAATATTTTCTCATTTTTATCAAAGAGATTGGAGCATATGATTTTAAGAGAGTTTTCCTACCCAATTCATACATGTGAAGATTTACTACAGCTGAGTATCTCATTCAATTTTGAAGTCCCCGTGTTGAGCTTACAGAAGGTTGCTTCGGCTAAATCCATTTTTGCACGGATCTAAACCAAATTCAATATCCTTTTTGGTAAGTGCAACTTCAAGTTGGGTTATCGTGTCTTTTAATACTAAATTCTCATGAGTTAAAAATTTTACCTTTTTGTCAAGTTGCTTAGATTTTATGATTAAGGCTTTACAAATACGTTGTAATTCATTAATCATATTATCTTTGCATTCAACTTGATCCATACAATCAACCTCACTAACACTAAAGCAATTAACATTAGAATAGTTAAAGAATTCATACATTTCGGATGTCGCTGAGGATGTTGATGTCGTTGCTGATGTTGGAGAAAATGTCATGGCATCTGAGACAATATTGTATACGATATCTTCATTATCCGATAGAGACTGTTTGAAAACAATAGCCAACATTGCTTGTGTTTCAATTTCATGATCTCATTCCTCTTCTCCTTCATCATCACTAAGAGAAACCCAAAGGTTCTTACTAAATTTTCTAATAATGTTTGCACATTTGTTAGCATAGTGACCCCAACCCGAGCATGCATGACACTGCACGGACTTAAGTTGTTTGGGATCAAATTTGGTACGATCTGAGTTGGTTCTTCTTAGTTGATTTCCATTTTGTACATTTGGAAGGAATCTAGTGGGCTTTTGATTGAAGACTTGGTTTTGGTGCTCTTTAGATTTAGATTGATTTCTTTCATTATTGAACTTCCTCACTATCGAATTGTATTTTCGAGTGAGTAAGGCAACATTTGCACCAATACCAATTTCTTCAAGATTCTCATCCTCCTCTTCGATTTGACTCTCCGAGGATTGAACTTGAAGTGTCACATTCTTTCTTTTATACAATTCCTTTTATTCTCAATGTTCATCTCATAAGCTTTGAGAATGCTCATCAAGGTATAAAGGTCTATTGTGGCAAGATTGTGAGCTTTATCAATAGCACAAATCTTTAAATTGAACTTCTCAGGAAGACAACTGAGAGCCTTTTCAACAAGTTGAGTGTTGGTTAATGGTTCACCATGCACTTGACATTCATTTGAGGAAGACAACTGAGAGCCTTTTCAACAAGTTGAGTGTTGGTTAATGGTTCACCATGCACTTGACATTCATTTGAGATGTCAATCAACTTTTAAAATAAGATTTAATATTATCCGCTTCTTCCATCCTTAAACATTCATATTTACTCATGAGCATGCATAGCTTTGTTCGACGAACACTTGAGCTACTTTTACAATGAAATTATAAAGTATCACATGCATCCTTAGTTGTGGGGCAGTTTTGAATGAGTTTGAACATATACATATCAATCCATCCAAAGATTGCATTTAAGGATTTTTCGTTAAAGCTAGCATTATTGGTTTCTTCTGTAGTCCATTCGGATTCAGGTTTAACAAGAATGTCACCTTCCTTATCCGGTGGCAACATTGGAATAATATATCCATTGGTTATAGATCTCCATGCCCTAACATAAATTGATTTGATATGAGAACGCAGATGAATCTTTCAATAGGCATAGTTTGATCCATCTAAAATAAGAAGCCTACCAATAGTTGGATTTGTCGGATCCATAGCTTATGACAACATGACTACGCACATTGTGTTAAGTGTCGGCTCTGATACCATTTGAAAGGGTGTCAAATTCTATGGGAAATAAAAACAAAATGAAATAAATTGAATGTCAATTCTGTTTTCGAATGTCGGCAATTATGTCGTCCGACACCAGTAACAACACTTAGCAAAACAAAAATTTTAAAAAGTAAATGCAGCGGAATTTAAAGAACACAAAGGTTTAAATTTTCATAAGTTATATTTATTAAATAACTTATGATGGCCAATGACCAAATATATTGTATATATATTATATACAACAGTACAAATTCCTTTCTTTAAGATTTACAATATAAAACGGAAAGGAATTAAAAGTTGAAGTCGCAGATGACTTCTGCCTGAAAAATCTAACTAAGTAGACATAGACAACCTCTCATTACAATTGCTCCATACAAAACTAATCTAGAATCTAAACAACAATTGTAATGTTCGACAGAATGTCGTCAACACACTCAGGCAACACTGGTGATCCAGATTTCTGAGATGAAATCTCGAGAGATTTCTTGGTATTTTTGCTTTCTGATTCTGGATGTCGATTCACTGCAGTAGCCTCTCTATTTATAGTAGAGAGTCTCATCGATTGGTTGTGGAGGTTGAGGGAAATGTGGGCATCTGTAGGATTAGTTGGAGACGATCAAGGAGTAAAAACCTCTAACAACTTTGACTTGTTCCTCACGAAAAGCAGCAGCCTTGACTCGTTCTTCACACGTGTTTACCAACTATTTTTTACCTTGTCAAGTCATATTTACTATATTGTAATCATTACGTGAAGTAAGGAAAAATCACTTCTGAAAATGTTGGTCTGAATGTTGTGTAACATTTGTCCCAACATTCTTATATATTCAAATTAATACTTCAGGAGATATGTTGGGTCAAATGTCACAACATCAAATCCAACATTAACAAGTCAAAACCTAAAATTTTACTCTACGCTCTCTCCCGCGTTTTGGCTTTTTTTTTTCTCCACTTTCGATTCTTTATCTGACTGGTACCTCATTAACAGGTCCTCTATCAGTCTTTATTCACTCACAAACACAAACGCCATATCTATATGTGTGTGGATAACTGTAAATGTCTGTATACAGAGACTTATAAGCAACAAATATGAACAATAAAAAATCCATCCATTATAAATAACGACTCCTCTATGGCCAATGTTCTACAAACACTTCAAACAAGCATTAGATTTACTGTTCAAGATCGCTTCTTGTTCTTGAATAAACGCTTGGATGCTAGTTGATTGTGTCAAAAATCAAATTGTACAGTTAGATTGGATTGTGTTTCTTCAAAAAACATCTTCAAAATATGTATAATATGTGTATAATTTGTAAGTAGACATTAATTGAGCCTTTCAGAAAAATCCCAAAATATGCATAATATGTGTATAATTAGTCAGTATACATTAATTAAATAAAAATTGTACGTTGATTATACATTTATTATATACAAATTATACAACAATGATGTTTTTTCTATACATATACTTTAGGGATACATATTCTATACAATTTATATATGTGTGATACATTTTTTCTATGCATATACGGTAGTGATACATATTCTATACAACAATGATACATTTTCTATACGTATGATACATTTTCTATACATATACATAAGTGATACGGTTAGTGATACACTTAGTGATACGGTTAGTGATACACTTATACTTACTAATTATACACATATTATATGTATTTAATATGTATAGAAAATGTATTATTGTTATATAAAATATGTATCAATATAGAAATTGTATCATTATTATATAAAATATGTATGAATATTGTATATATATAGAAAATATATATGTATAGAAAATGTATTATTGTATAGAATATGTATCATTACAGTATGTGTATAAAAATATATCATTATTGTATAATGTGTATAGTAAATATATAATCAACATATACTTATTACTTATACACATATTATATAATTATTATACACATATTATACATGTTTTAGGAATATTTCTTGTAAGCAGCCGGAACTAGGAATCTTAACCATCTGTGAAACCGTCACACATATTATATAATTTAATGAAATGATACTGAGGGAGTAAAGTGTCAATATCATGAGTTCGTCTATGACAAACTCCTTGCTTAGACCATATATACAATATGAGAAAAAGAGAAATAAGAACCCCGACTTTAATTGAGAAAAAGAAAGGAGGAGGAGGAGCGGAATAATCCAAAAAAATTGTTATTATACTTTATTTAATTTATTTTTAAATTTATTTGTACAATCATATTTCTCTATAACAATCATCCTGCTATAAAAATATTTCATAATAACGACCAAGTTTTCTTTGGAATTGATTTTTTTTGTTATGCTATATTATATGTTCTTTATAACAATATTTCGCTATAACAGTTAAACAAATCCAGACAAATAACATAATTATAGAGAGATTTGATTGTATTGCATCGAAGGTTGCGGTGGAACCACAAATTCATATAAAGGGATTAAATAAAAAAAAATAGAAGTCACAAATGACATTTTTCTTTACCCTCATTGTCATTACATTAATTAAAATTTTTCCATATAATACAGGATTCAACAATTTATATATATTAAAAAATTAAATCTTGCGCGCCCTATGTACTACAATTATCCCATCAAAGGGATTCAATTAAACTCCTTGCCTCATTAATCTAGTGTCGTCCCTGATTGGGGTCTACTCAGCTAACGTGCAAAGTGGACCGCAATTTGACTGAACCTCTTCTTCCCATTATGGTTGGGTTGACCAAGAGGTTCAGTAAGAAAGATATGCCTCAATCCTAAAGTAATCGAGGTAGGTTATATGAATCTATTTCCGTGGAACTCGTTAGTCTAAAAAAAGTTAACACATTAAAACCACCATTGAATTAAAAGTAAATATTTCAAGATAAGAGTAGGAATATACCTTTTCATCTATAAACTTAGTCCAAAAACGTGCTATGGCTCTTTGGTAAGGATCTTTTGGTAGAAGAGGGATTCCTTCATTCCAAGTTTCATCAATATATTCAAGAATCACACTCAACAATTGGCTTTCCATTGTGCAACAACACTGGAATCTTCTTATGAAAAGGATTATACTTGACAAGTGTAGGACTCTTGTCAAATGTATTTTGCTCAATGAATTCATATTCAATTCCCTCGAGTTTTAAAGCAATCTCAATTCTTCTACTAAATGGACTTGCCCAAAAACCTATCAATTTCACTTCCTCCATATTACAATTCTTGATTGCTCAAACTCTTAGCTTGCTTTGTAATTCTATCTTCTTGGCTCTTGCCTCTTAACTATGGAATGGGATTTGAGATGTATGGGTGATGTACACTTCAAAAAACGTAGGTTTGAACAACTATATTTCATAAAAAAAATTACAAGAAATATGTTAAAAGAAAACAACTTGATAGGAGATGAGAATAATAAATTTGATATCCCACATGTTTACCCGGGGAGGATCTAGAAGTCCAATTATAGCTTTTACACATATCATGTATATATATTGGAAAATTTGTAAAATAAAATATTTGATTGTGATCTCAGTTACTATATATTGCAATATTAATTTGATGTCGTTAAAAAAGTTTATAAATTTTAAATTCTGAATCTGAATAGTGTTATTCACACATGATATGTGCCTGTTGACCCTCTTTTCACCATATTATATTTTTTGCATCTTGCGCTTGTTTAACTATTATAATTACAGCTGACTATTATTGTTAGGCAGCCAATCTTGAATCTGTTCAATTTGACATATAAGAAACATATTTTTTCCAATTGGATGAGAAATAATAAAATATGCTCCACTTGTTTAGAAAAGGGGAAGCTAGAAACATAACTCTTAAGGGGTCGTTTAGTTGGCATATGTACAAGGCTAATATACGTATAAAACATTGCATAATTTAGTACGGTATTTGGTTGGTATCAGCATGTTTATATAGAATCTTACAGCTTTAACTGTGTTTGGTTGCCATTTTAATATCGATATAACTGATACGGTATAACTTTATAAATAAATTGTTGTATAACTTTATTCTACCTCTGTGGTGGTATAAGTTTATACCTGGATTGTGAAATTAAATAATTCTTATATAACTAATCTCTCTGTATAACTAATTTATGTATAGCTAATCTCCATATAACTAATTCCTATATAACTTAACTTCCAACCAAACTACCCCTTATATTTTAGAAGCTGGAAGAGATTATATCTCATACAATCACCGACAAAACAAAAACACAAGGTACCATCTACAAGTAGTATTTTGTTGGCACACAAAATCTTGAAATTTCACTAGTAAGTAGTAAGAGATGTTCATTTAAGAGCTGGTGCAGATTAAAAACGAGATTGGAAATGGGAAAATAATTCATCCCTTGAAGGTAAATTTTCTTTGACTTGGCTGCAACTAATGTAATTATCGTGGGTTACAACAATTTCAGGAAACGGAAAGTAAGTAAATATTACAAATTGCTAGAAAGGATAAACTAAAGATTACAACAAACTGGAATCAAGAACGATACAAACTCCTTGTGATTTGCTGAGTCGAGTGTTGACACTCTGTCTTTAAGACAAGATTGCCCCGTATATATCCTTTTACGGTGTCGGGCAATAGTCTCCCAAGATACAACAACAACTTAACAAATGAGCAAAGGAAACTCAAGTGTTACTCTTGAAGAACATTGAATATAGACAACTTGCTAGAGAGGAAGAAGAAGATTTCAGAAAAATATCTCAAGTGTTTTGAACAATTGAGCCAAAGGCCTCAATTTATAGTGTAAGGAGATGACCCCTCAACTAGTCAACTAATGGCCTTCAATAGCCATGTAATGACACTTATTGAGGGGTTACATTCAGTCAAATATTGGCTGAATTCATATGCCAAATAATGGAGATTCAATGCTCCAAAACCAGCCCAAAAGTCAGAACTTTCCATCTTCCCGTCGCAGCATTCTGCCTCCGAAGCGCATCGACTCTGCGAATTAGCGCCTCGGCTCCAGTGGCTGAACTCCCAATTAGCGCCGCGGCGCTCCGGTGCCTCGGCTGCGCCGCAGCCCTTCGCGGCGATTTTTGACTCGTTTCATCTTACATTTTGCACACTTCTTCCTTCGTTTACCAACATGGAATACTTGTCATTTGGCCAATAATCGTCCATCATTCTATGTCTCAAATATTTCACTTCCGTACCAATATCTCTTTTAATAATGAAATTTGCAATACTTGGCACTACGTGTGCACGTATGTGGAAATGATGTTTCCGACGTGCGGGGCCCCAATTGTTCGAGTCATAAATAATGGGATAAACTTAATTCCACATTAGTAGATTTCCAACAATCCCCTTTTGAAAGAGATTTTGGCACACTCATATGGTGTCTTTTCCAGCAATCTGTCAGCGGACCGATGTTTCATCTGGATAGGTAGCTTTCGCTTTGAACCTTCCATAGTTGAATACCATCGGACTTACTTACTGCGCGATGAACGTGATGTCTTGAACCGTCAGTGTTTAGTGTAAGCCAAGTCAACGGTACCAACACAACAACTTCCCTTACTCTGTTTTTCGTAATATTTTGTCCGTTGTGGCTGTGGACACTTCTTGGATTCTTAAGTGCGTTCATTTGAGGCGGCCTATCCTCACACTTAAATAAGTAGTCTCCTATAAGGTATCCTGCTATACCCCACTTTACAAGTGTTAGGAACTATTAAAGTTTCCCCAAACCTAACCTCAAGTGTTGAGGATCATTAAAGGTTTTGGAAACTTAACCTTTACCCACACTGGAGATAGCACTTAATGTCTATCGCGGGAACTACTTTGGATTGATGTTTCTTTACAGAAATCACTATCCGAAGTGCTCATGCTTCCACTGAAGTGCTCAACTGAACCTTTACAGCTTAGTTTTCCAATTGAACCTAATTCCTGGGATCTCCAGTCAGTAAGGTTGGGTTACCACCGTATTGGTCCTTATATCTTGGGTTTTAAGCACATTACCCTAGACAGGTAGAACATCTGATATTTGGGTAAGCCCTTTGTCAGTGGGTCCACTATGTTATCCTTTG
This sequence comes from Anisodus acutangulus, assembly GCA_029783415.1. Taxonomy (NCBI): domain Eukaryota; kingdom Viridiplantae; phylum Streptophyta; class Magnoliopsida; order Solanales; family Solanaceae; genus Anisodus; species Anisodus acutangulus. Next base: position 36,781,021 of record CM056508.1, read on the forward strand.
ATTTTATATAATCAATGGATATTACACTCGTGGTGATCAGCTGCCTAACGGTCTTATGTCTCCATCAAATATGACGAGACTTGCCATTGTACATAGAACTCCGTGCCCTTCCTAGAGATAACTGAATGTCGTAATGGATCATTACAGAAGGTACGGGTTTGTCCCAACAAGGGACATCCTCTAACAAGTCGTGAAGCCACTCAGCTTCTCCTTCTGCTTTGTCTAAAACGATAAACTCTGAATCCATCGTGGATCGGGCGATGCAAGTTTGCTTAGAGGATTTCCAAGAAACAGCCCCACCACCAATTGTAAATATATACCCACTGGTGGACTTGGTGTTCTCTATATAAAATATTCAGTTTGCATCATTGTACCCCTCTAGTACAACTGGATATTATCGAATAATGCAACTCGTAAGTTAGCGTGTATTTCAGGTATCGTAGTACCCGATTTAATGCCTTTCAATGATCATTACTTGGATTACGGGTAAACCTAGACAACTTGTTGACTGCATGAGCAATATCAGGTCGGGTGCAGTTTGTTATGTACATCAAACTCCCAACCACCTGTGCATATTGCTCCTGGCATACGGGTGCACCACGATTTTTATCAAACTTTTGATTTCTATCCAGTGGTGACTTCATAGGTGAACTGTCAAACATCTCGAACTTTCTCAACACATCCTCGATGTAGTGAGACTGAGATAAGACCAGTCCGTCAGACGTCTTAGAGATCTTTATCCCTAAGATGACATCTGTGATACCCATATCCTTCATGTCGAAGCATTGTTTCAACATGTTCTTAGTCTCTAGGATCAACCTAGAACTGCTTCCTGTGATCAACATGTCATCTACGTACATGCATATCATGACGAACGAGTCAGAGTTACCTTTCGTGTAGACACATTTGTCACACTCATTAATGTAGAAACCCTTCGATAGTAGAGTACTATCAAATTTTTCGTGACATTGCTTCGGGGCCTGTTTCAGCCCGCACAGAGATTTGACAAGTCGACAGAATTTCTTCTCTTGCCTGGAACCACATACCCCTCAGATTGTTCCATATAAATTTCTTCTTCCAAATCACCATTTAGGAAGGTTGTCTTGACATCCATTTGATGTATCTCAAGGTCACGCAACGCTGTGATCGCAATGAATACTCGTATGGACGTCATTCTAGACACCGAGGAGTATGTGTCAAAATAGTCAAGGCCTTCCTTCTGCCGATAGCCCTTGACTACCAACATGGCCTTATACTTATCGATAGACCCATTTGCTTTATACTTTCATTTGAGTATCCATTTACAACCTAACGGTTTATTTCCCAGAGGAAGATCAACCAACTCCCATGTATGGTTATGTAGGATGGAGTCTATTTCACTCTCAATAGCTTCTTTCCAGAGCGGTGCCTCTGGAGTTGACAATGCTTCAGCAATTGTCCTTGGTTCGTCATCAACCATATAAATGTTTTGAACAATTGAGCCAAAGGCCTCAATTTATAGTGTAAGGAGATGACCCCTCAACTAGCCAACTAGTGGCCTTCAATAGCCATGTAATTGCACTTATTGAGGGGTTACATTCAACCAAATAATGGTTGAATTCATGTGCCAAATAATGGAGATTCAATGTTCCAAAACCAGCCCAAAAGTCAGAACTTTCCATCTTCCCGTCACAGCATTCTGCCTCCGAAGCGCCGCGGCTTTGCGAATTAGTACCGCGGTCCCTCGGCTCCAGTGGCTGAACTCCCAATTAGCACTGCGGTGCTGCTTGGGAGGCGCCGCAGTGCTCCGGTGCCTCGGTTTCTACGGGGCTGCGCCGCGGCCCTTCGCGACTCTGCGGCGATTTCCGACTCGTTTCATCTTACACTTCGCACACTTCTTCATTCGTTTACCAACGTGGAATACTTGTCATTTGACCAATAGCCATCCATCATTCTATGTCTCAAACGTTTCACTTAAGTACCAATATCTCTTTCACTAATGAAATTTGCGATACTTGACACTATGTGTGCACGTGTGTGGAAACGATGTTTCCGACGTGCGGGGCCCCAATTGTTCGAGTCATAAATAATGGGATAAACTTAATTCCACATTAGTAAATTTCCAACAATTATTTCTCCAAGCACAATAATTTCAAAATTTCTCATTTGTCACCAAAATTACACTAGAGGCTTCTTCAATTATTCCCATCCAAAATGCTATCACATTTGCAGCAAATCCAATTTTGTCTCCACCAAAAAACTTCTTACCCTTGAGCTCATTATCAAGAATTTTCAGCAGCTCACCACACTCCTCTTTAGCTTTCTCTTGCTCATCTCCATTGCCAAACAGAGCTTTTCCCATTGCTGGCATTCACTACATAACATTTGAGTTTCAATAAAAAAAATTACTCAATTATACAAATAGGAATATATAGCATGTAACGAATGGAGTTTAAATATGCGTTGATGGGTTACTCCCTGAGGTATGAAACATATTTACACGATCAGATTATTTATACGGTAATTATATTAAGTGTACAATATAAGAATGAGTTTAACTTGAATATACGACGGAATAATGAAACTTATAACACTATCATGTCATCCAAAAGATATCTACAAGTAAATCCTTCATAAAATTGTTAGATCTATAATCTTGAAAATGAGGTAAGTTAACTCATACAAGTAAAGATGTGATGGATATGTAAAGCAATACGGGAAGTAAATAAATTTCACAAGTGTTTGAAAGGATAAACAAACAAGCCAATATTCAAAACTGTCGCAAGCTTGTTGAGTCTTGAATCTTGATAACCTGAAATCAAGAAACACTAAATCTGAATTGTTACAACTGTGGGCTGAGTCGAGAGATGACTCTCTATCTTTAAGACAAGATTGCCCCGTATATATGCTTTTACATTAACGGGAAATAGTCTCCCAAGATAAAACAACAATTAATCAACACTACAAAACAAATAGGTTGATTATGATAAAGAAAACAAAACACGAAATGACTTGTTGAAGAACGGAAAAGGAAGGAAGAGTTTTCTGAAGAGTTTTCTGTTCACTGTTTGTGCTCACGTTTTGGAGTTATCTGTTTCTCTTTTGTGTAGTATATTGTAGTCTCGTCGTCTCCACAATTATTCCAAAAGATACCATTATATAACATAAGGGAAGGGACTCCTCAACTGGCAAGTAATGGCAGTTTAAGGCCAAGTAATGGCTGTTTATGGCCATTAGTGCCAAAAATCAACTCCAACGGCAGGCAAAAACTTTCTGTCTTCCGTCGTTCTCAATTTTATCTTTTCAGAAACTCCAGGGACCAAACTGTAAATATTAAACAATCTTGGGGTCTATCAGAAGAAGTCCAAGGCCCACAGCCCATGACCTATGACCCGCGACCCGAGCCCGGACGAGACGGGCGAGCGGCTGTGGCGCGCGTGGGGACTTAGCCTTGAACCCAAGCACCTCTAGGTCCTCCCTCCTTCAAACATATGGGTTACCCCTTGGGGTCCCAAATCCTTAACTAATTTTGAGACTTATAAAGTGAACAATTCTTCCTTTTTCCACCGATATGGTAGATTTGTCCCACACCATATTTTCATGCCTCAAACACCTTACTTCGTGGACCAATATCTCTTTCATTTCTCAATGAAATTTGACGATTCTTGGCCCTACGGTCATCTACTCACTTAGTAGATTATGCACATGTGAAGAGACAAAGCCTCCAACATACGGAACCCTAGTGTTTAAGTCATTAAATACGGGTGGACGCACCTCCCCACCAAGGCAAATTTCCAACAATTCCCTCTTGAAAGAGATTTTGGCGCACACAAAAGGTGCTTACTTTCAACAATCTTTCAGCGAAAAAATATTGCATCAGGAGAGGTAGCTTCTTCTTTGAACCTTCCCTAGTTGAATACCACCGGACTTACTACGCGGTGAACGTGGTGTCTTGAACCGTCAGTGTTTAGCGTAAGCCAAGACAATGATACCAACACAATAACTCTCCTTATTCATTTTCTTCTTATTGTTTTATCCGTTGTGGCCATGGACACACATGGATTCTTAAGTGCGTTCATTTGAGGCGACCTGTCCCCGCACTTAAATAGGTGATATCCTACAAGGTATCCTGCTATACCCCACTTCACAAGTGTTAGGAATCATTAAAAGTTCTCCCAACCTTAACCTCAACCGTTTGAGGATCGTTAAAGGTTTGGAAGCTTAACATTTACCCACCATGCAGGTAGCACTTTAATGTCTATCGCGGGAACAACTTTGGATTCATGTTTCCTTACAGAAATCATCATTCCAAGTGCTCTTGCTTCCACCGAAGCGCTCAACTGAACCTTTTGCAGCTTAGTTTTCCCATTGAACAAAATTTTTTGGATCTCCAGTCAGTATGGTTGGGTTACCACCGCAAAGGTTCGTATTGTTTGAGTTTTAAGCCTATTCCCCTAGACAGGCAGAACACTTGATCTCCGGATAGTCCCTTAGTTAAAAGGGTCCGCTATATCCTTTGATTAGTAATCAAGGAAGTGACACCCATGATGATCAACTGCCATACGGTTTTATGTCTCCGACAGATCCTGACAGATATGTCCAGACGCCGTCATCCGTGTCCTTTCTGAAGCCGACCGGCTAGCCACAATGTATAACTGCTAAAGGCACGGGTTTCTCCCAATAAGGGACGTCCTCTAAGGAGTCGTGAAGTTACTCAATTTCTTTCATGCTTTGTATAAAGTGATAAACTCCGATTCCATCATGAATCGGCCTATGAAAGTTTGTTTAGAGGATTTTCCAAGACCCACCATACACATTTACTTGTGGATTTGGTGTTCTTCATATCTGATGTCCAGTTTGTATCACTGTGTTCTCCCAGAACTGCTAGACATCCAGAATACCATGATCCGTAGATAAGCGAATATTTCAGATATCGTCATATCCGACTCAACGCATTCTATTGATCATTTATTAAATCATCAGTGAACCTTAGTTCAACTGATCTACTTTGTAGGCCGATACCAGGTCGGTTGTAGTGTGTAACATACATTGGACTATATGTGACCTGCGCATATCGCTCTTTGTATATGGGTGCACCATGATTTCAATCAGTTATATGATTCATATCGATTGGTGGCTTCAACGAGACTGTCAACTATCTCACGACTGAGTTTGGAGTTAGACCAGTCCGTTAGATGTCTTAGAAATCCAATTTCTAAGATGTCATCTTTGATACCCATATCTTTTGTTTCAATAGAACTTCCACTCTCAGATTGTTGGTTTCCAACTGTTGTCTTTCTAACTTTAGAGTCAATGTTTCTGTGGTTAGATTCATTATTTCTGTTTTATCTGAAACTTCCAGGACCAAAATATAAACATTTCAGGGACCAAAATGAAAGTTCAGGAAGAAGCCCAACAGTCTAGCAAATCAACTCTGATCCTCCCCTTCCAACTCTCCAATTAGGAAGGTTGTTTCAACATCCATGCCACGCAAGACTGCAATGGCCCTGGATGTTAAGCTACTCACAGGGGAGCACATGTACAAGTAGGAAAGGCCTTATACTCGTCAGTAGATCCATCTACTTTGTACTCACTTTTGAGTATCCTTTTTTCACAACCCAAAGGTTCTTTTCCCGGAGGAAGATCAATCATTACACAAGTATGGTTCTATATGATGGAGTCTATTTCTCTCTTTGTAGCTTCTTTCCAAAGTAGCGCTTTTGGAGATGGAAATTATTTGTTAATTGTCCATGGTTCGTTCTCAACCATACAAGCTAGAAGGCCTAGAAAAAGTCTTTGTCCCCTCTTTGCTCCGTCTCGGTACAACATCTAGAATCCATGAGTTCTGTAGATCTGGAATATTAGGTTTCGGATAGACAGCAACTTCCGAGTCTTGTAGATACGGAACGTCTAGTTTCGGACAGTCAGGCCCTCGCGAGTTCTTGTTAACCTCGAGTAATTACTTTTTTTTCATCTCAAGGAAAGTTATCCTCAAAGAATTCATCATTCTTTGACACTAAGAGGCGATAAGCACTACTGTTATTTGTTGATCCAGTGGAAATGCAATTTACAGTCTTAGGTCCAACTTGACCTGTTTCAGTATTCCAACCTCTACCAAGCCACCCCACATCACAACATTTGTATGTGAGATCCTTTCCATATCTCACACGGAGGGTTATCCTTATACTTATGCGTATTTCTGTTGAGAATCGCATTAGCGATAAGGATCACCTTGCCCCACATATTTTGGGCGTACGACTTTGCTCTTGGCTAACACCGTTGGACTGAGGTGAGTAATGAGCAGTCGTTTAATGAACGATGCTTCACATTCTCCCCCTCTATCACTATGAATTCCTCAATCTGTAGGCTTAGTTGATTTTCAACTTCTGCTTTGTAGCGCTTATCCGCTTCAACAACTTCATCTTTGCTTTTCAAAAAACTAAGGATATGAAATTGAAAAGCCAAAGCCCTATGTTAATCAGTTTTGCTGAAATCTCTCCTTTTGTAACCTCTTGAAGTACTCTTAAGGGATTTATGAGTCTTGCTACAGTTTTCTGTACAACTAGAAGAGGGTTTTGAGAAATTCGTATCAAACTGTTTGCAAAAGGTTCCAAGTTCGCACTTAGTTTTCTTTAGCTCTAGTTTGAGGTATTTTTGTAATTTCAGGTCTTGACAGATTTTTAGACCTACCTGTTGAGTTATACTGACAAGTTGTCCGTATGTAAACTCACTGTAGGGTATAATCTGTTTACCACAATTCTCTTTGATTTTGTTCCTAACCTTTTCTCCTAAAAGGGTAGGTAATCTGGCTAGGAATTTCTCTTTCCCGAATGGCTGGTTGGAATCTTCCCTGAGCATTACTCTGGTTAAGAAGGTATTTTTGTACCATTGGAAATCACTGAGTTTTTTGCATTTGAGGTTGGAAAGTAACTCGGCGTTTTTATCCTTCAAATGCGAAGAATCTCCTATGAAGTTTAAAGAGATTGTGAGAATCAAGGTTGCTACGGCATCTTGTAGGGGTTCACCTTGTTCATCAAGAATTGGTATTCCTTCTTCAGCAGTTTTGATGTAATTGAGGATATCTTCCTTTTGTTGATCAGCGAGATAATTATCCCACCAACCTTTCAATTGACCAGAGAATCCTGCGATGAGCAGTTCTGCAATGGTCTTGCCTTGCGTACCGTTCTGGGTTTTGTAGGCATTTGCAGCCATGGTCATTTGTTGAAGAAAACGACGAATATTATATTCGGTCATCCCATCTATGCTCCAATCATAAACTGAAGAGGCATTGAAACCGGATTGGGCTAGGGGTTTGACTATTCACAGATCTAGGGCAGGAATAATCTGTAATTGTTGTTGTTGTACCTGTTGTATTGGTCTTTGCCAATCCAAATGGTTAACAAAAGGTTTTTTGTTTTGGAACTATTTTGGGGTATCACTGTCGTCGGAGTCATGTGTTAGAGTAGTGATTTTATTAAAAGATTGTGGAGTATCCGGAACAACGTGTTCTGTATTAGAACTGTTGGATGTCCCAATTCTATTTAATTGATCCTGAATAGCCTGAATAAATTCAGACCTGTTTTGCGGGATATTCTTGACACCATCTTTGGCACCTGAAAGGGTTTAAAGATAGGGCTTTGGCTTTTCAATTTCATATCCTTAGTCTTTTCTGTGGAATCTATGGTGACTAAAGGGTTGGTTTTTATGTGTTTTTCTACCCTATCGAGTTGTTTTCCTAGGGTATTCAAACTGATATTGGTGAAATTATTTTGTGTGAGGATATTCTTGGTATTTGTTCTTTCATCCTTTGTAGGATTCTTAAGAGGAATCGCGTCTACAAGGTAGCCATGAATGTTTAGCTTAATACCTTGTAGAGGAGGGTGGTTGGATTGGATCTTCCTAGAATCAGCTAAGGTTTTCCACTCCGGTGATTTGTTCCTAGTCGTAACGGGATTTACCGTACTAGAAAAGGGATAATCAATGGAATTTTCGGAGGAATAATAATCGAACTAGTCAAAGAAAAGGATGTTTATCCTATATTCATTAACAAACTCCTAAAAGTTTTCTTGTATTTGCGTCCTAGTTTTTTAGAAGGTTTTGAAGAACCAAATTCGTTTTTCTAGGTTGTATTTTTCATAAAAATTATTTTGTAGGAATTTCTTGTCTATTTTGAATTTTTTTTTCTAACACACCAATTTCGTTTACTATGTTTTCTATAATCGAGGAAAAAGTCGGACTAGTAGGTTCCGGGTCCTCTATCTTTTCTCTAACAGTGGAATTTTCATAAACGGGTTTCGGTATTTAGTTGGAGTAGTCTACGTTTCTTAGATTGGGTAAAGCTGAAGTAGAATGTCTCTGTTTTGTTTTGTAAGTAGTATTTATGACTGAGGGAATCTGTGAGACTCTTCCTAAGTCAAGGGTTTCTATGGAACTAAAAGCATCGTATCTACTGCTCGTAGATTTTCTATGGAATGATAGACTGACTCTACCATCCTGATATTGGGTTATTTCTCTGAGATGTGTATTTGGTTGGAAAGTCTCTAGAGGTTCAGGTTTAGCAACACATTCTAAGATCCATTCGTTTGGTAGGGTAATATCCTTCCATCTAATAGGTCTTGGTATAACAGTGTTAGATCTGGAAAGATATGTTTGTAAAAGAATGGTTTCGCCTTTCTTACTATGGTATCTGACTTTTGTAGCAAAAGCTTGTAATGAATTCTATAAATTATAGCTACGGGAATCGATCCTTCAAGCATTTGGTAGTTGTGAGTTTTGATTTGTAAGACAAGGGATTTTTGGATATTTTTGTCATTTAAAGAAACTGAGAAATTTGGGTAACAGTCAAAAGATATTGGTCATATGCAGAGACTAGACTCAACAGAACTCAATAGGGAATCTTCGAAATCTGTGAATCTGGCATCACGCAAGATAACAAGGATTTAGTGTTTAATCCTTCCTTTGTGAGGGGTTTTATCCATACTTGGACTAATCCAATATGGATATATTTGTAATTTCTTTCTCTGTGTCTCTTCAGGGAATTTTGAGAAAGTAATTGGATTGTTTCAAAAGATTTAGATAATTGGATATCTCTTTCCTCTGCTTTGATATCAAACTTAGGCCGATGATCTAAGGGGGATAACAGACATGGAAGGAATCGGGATATAAGGTATTGAGAAATTAAAAGATAATTGAAATATGCAGAAAGTAAATAAAGATTAGCTTACAATTTAATGTTTCAGTTATGGAAACCATAAATCAAAGGTTCTGCAGGAATTTGAATCAAATAGACAGTTGAACCGGCCAAGTATTTAATGCAGGAATTTAAAGAATTTAAAAGCATGAAATGTTTAAAAGATTAGGAGGTAGAACCGTCCCTAATCATATTCATTTAAAATATTAGAATTTACAAAGTATTTTATCAAGGAGATATACCTTAGAAATTTCTAAAATATTTTGGATCATATGATATGAGTCATATGATATGGGTCATATGAACTGAATCATATGGGTATTTGAGGGGAATTTTGCTTCTAACCTAAAGGGGAATTTCTTTAGAGGAGCTCTCACTTCTCTCTAGGATCTGAAGTTTAGAAAGAGAAATGTGAAAAGAAAAGTCTATCCAATTAAGGGAGAGGGAGTCTCTTTTTATAGGAGTTTTACATGACATTTTCGTAATTAAAAATGAATCTAACTATTCATCTAAGTGGAGAATAACTATTCATCCGAGTGGAGAATGACTATTCATCCTTTTGACATTTTCTTGAATTATTGTTGGAATCTTTACTTTTTCGAAAGTAGCTTTTTTGGGCACTTTCTTTTGTCAGAATTTTATCTAAACTTTACTCCGGGTATTTTGAATTCTTTTGGCAACTTTCTTCAGAATACACTGTTGCCAAAAACCGGACTGTCTTCAATATTAATCTCTGGTTCTTCTTCCTATGATGAAGAGCCTTGTTTAGATGAAGAACCTTGTTTTGCCAAAAACCAACGAAGAGTATTACAAAAACCCCCACAAAAATACTCATCATTCCAAAAAACCAAATATCAAAAAAGTTGATTCCAAATACAAGGACATTACGTGTTACAAATGCCACAAAAAGGGTCATATATCGAAATACTGCAAAATGAATAAAAAATTACAAGAATTAAAACTCGACGATGAAGTCACCCAAAAAATCTCCAATCTTCTTATTGATTCCTCCGATTCAAATGCCGAGTCAGAACCTGGAGTAAAGTTTAGACAAAATTCCGAGAAAAAAAAGTGTCCAAAAAAGCTACTTTCGAAAAAGCAAAGATTCCAACAATAATTTAAGAAAATGCCAAAAGAATGAATAATCATTGTCCACTAGGATGAATAGTTATTCTCCACTTAGATGATTAGTTAGATTTATTTTTAATTACGAAAATGTCATGTAAAACTCCTATAAAAGGAGACTCCCTCTCACTTAATTGGATAGACTTTTCTTTTCACATTTCTCTTTCTAAACTTCATATCCTAGAGAGAAGTGAGAGCTCCTCTAAAGAAATTCCCCTATAGGTTAGAAGCAAAATTCCCCTCAAATACACATATGATTCAGTTCATATGACCCATATCATATGACTCATATCATATGATCCAAAATACTTTAGAAATTTCCAAGGTATATCTCCTTGATAAAATACTTTGTAAATTCCAATATTTTAAATGAATATGATTATGGACGGTATTACCTTCTAATCTTTTAAAATACTTCATGCCTTTAAATTCTTTAAATTCATGCATTAAATACTTGGCCGGTTCAACCGCTTATTTGATTTAAATTCCTGCAGAACCTTTGATTTATGATTTCCATAACTGGAACCTTAAATTGTAAGTTAATCTTTATTTACTTTCTGCATATTTCAATTATCTTTTAATTTCTCAATACCTTATATCACGATTCCTTCCATGTGTGTGTGTGTATATATATATATATATATATATATATATATATATATATATATATATATATATATATTACATTAATCAGAGAACTCCAATCATGAGAGAGTTGTGGCTCTGATACCATATAGAATAGTGTAAATCTTTTTTATTAGAGTTCTCCTATTAATGCAATATATATAGAGTATACAATTGTAGTTCTAATAAAATTATATATCTATTTTACATTAATTAAACTAAACTATTAATTACATAATATATTATGAATATTTACTATACTGTGAGTAAATGGGCTCAAGGAATTACCAAGCAACTCCATTTCTGCCGTATCACAAATTTGGTTATGGTGGTGTTCTTTATTGATCAATTTCTAGCCTATTTTAATAGAGCAAAAGAACAGTGAACTGTCTTTGCAACCAAGCAAATCCAATGACTTCTTTACACAATTCAGTTGTCTAATTTAATGCTTGTACACTGACCGACGACTTTTCCTCAATTAGATAAGTCTAGAATATGAGGTAGTGGTTAAAGGTTCTGCCCATTTAAGATAAGTGCTCCACGTTGACAGTAAACTTCATTTATAGTTATTAAATTAAGATATTCAAATCTGAATAGCTATTCCATTATAAAGAAGTATCCTTAAATTTGATCATTAGATAATTAAGATTATTTATTTTTTCAATATATATATATTATTTTTATCTAATAACAAATAAAATTAAAATATTAAAAAGATTAGAATATATCAATAAAATATTAGAAGAATCTTAATTTATATGATGTTATAAAAATTATTTGATAAACCGTACTCTAAAATTAGCGATAGTGGTCGTCGGTGGTACCTATTGTGATGTGGTGGCTTATTGCGGTTGGTGGAGGTGGCAAGTGGTGATTGTTGTGCATTGATCATGGCGATGGTAGCTAGTTTTGGTGGTTGGTGGTTGTCACGCTTAGTCACTGTGATTGATGGTTCATGGTGATAGTTGTGAGTAAATGTTTCTATTGGAGCTTGTTGGTAGTAGTGGCTAGTGACTGGTAGAGAAGGTGGTTGGTTGTCATGACTCATTTGGCTAGTCAAAACTAGTACCTAACGAGGGACTACTCACCCTTGGGAGAACCAATCTTTTATTCTAAAACCATTTCGAGAACGTTATTAGGGTAAAAAATTAGGAAATATAATTAATTTTAGAAAATTCATTAAACAACGAAAATAGAAAGAAAGCAGTACAAGTGTGAAAGTTAACCTAAAATAACAAAGTCAAGGGAGCTACAACAATTCCAAATACAAAGTCAAAGGTCAAAACCCAAAATCAAAATAAAAGATAGAAATTAGATGCTACCACAAATCTGATGCGGTTGACTCACCACGCTAAACTAGACATTGCCTTGAACAAGATCACGAAAATCCAGCAGTGCTACTAGCAGAAGGATCTTCATGAAGCAGTAAGTAAATTTGGTGAACATAATGCCCAGTAAGATTATTGACCCGCTCCTCCATCTTACCTAATGGAGTAAGTCTTCAAAATAAATGCATGAAATAAATTACATGATATATAACAATATCTGAAAGTATCCATAACAAATAAGCATTTCTGTAAACAGTGATCCCAAATAATAGCCCTCACGTGTGCACACACTATACTATCTAGTAGGTCCTATGTAGATAAGATTGCTAGGCCAGATCACGAGCCTTTTCCATATAAGATTGCTAGATTGCTCACACGGTCCCTCGTCAACGGAGTGACTAGACCGAATTCATGGGCCCTCATCGATATGATGGCTAGACCAAGAATTATGATAGAAGTCTAAGAATCCAATAAGACAAGTGAAGGAAAGTAATCTCATCTTTTTATTTCATTTTCAAGATTACAATTTATATACCAGTGTACATGATCATTCTATGATTAATATTAAGAAAGACTTATCTAATCATATCCTAATCATTCTAATGATATGAATCCTAATTATACCAAAACGAAGCATTGATCGCACAGAGAAGCACTGTTAGAGGCGTTTTTACGGGTTTAAACAGTCATGTCAGGACTGTCTTAGCTCAGAACAGATCCAAAACACCCTAACGTCACCATGGCTCAGCGGGTTACAACAGGATCATCAGTCTGAGTTTCAGACATTCTGCCTGGACTGTCCTCTGCCCAACCTTAGTATCTTCTCACATGAATCATTAGCTATATAATAGCATTAGTACCATGATTCCAAATAGACTAGTGTAACATAGGTTCAACACCAAGGATTTAGCCGATCATGGGCTAATTCCGAATATATAATAATAAAAATAAAATTAAAATACAGAAATTAAAATTACCTAAGATGAAGAGGTTGTGCTCAGTACCGGAGAGGGTGTAAGCAAAACTTAAACTTTTATTTAGGAGAGTTTTTACAGAGTGGAGAGAGAGTGGTTGGCGAAAGCCTGCCTCTCTTCCTTACTTCTGAATCCTTTTATAATGGATTCTAACAAATAAAGTCGCCTATTGGTGGCCGACAATTAAAAAGTAAACAGTGGCCTGAGTGGCCGACAACTAAAAAGTAAATAGTGGCCTAACAGGTGGCCGACAAACCTAAAAGATAAAAAAGTAAAAAGTAATACCGGTCAAAACTTATGGGCCCGACTAAAGTACAATAATTTATCTATTTTATTAAAGTAGATTCCATTTGTCTGGTGGCTTTTTTATGACGGGTCCACTAGTTGCTTTTTGTGTATTATGCTTTTTCTTTATCTTTGTTTTTTCCTGAAACTTCGAAACATATTCATGAATATCGAAATCTGCATCATAGGGGTCTTGGGAGTCCTGAATATCTTCCTCCTCTATATGAACGGATGCCATAGAAGTATCTGAGGGAAATTCCTCATTCAGATTTTTCATTAAATCTTTCTTTACTTCTGCCATATAGGATGATATAATTTTTGTCTTTGATATAACACCTTTTTTAAGCTGGATTTTCCTGGCAATATGTTGGAAAGGGCTATTAGCTTCTGATTGGGGTCGTTCTTCCTTTAATTTGGTATAACTTTCCACCGCTGAGGTTATTTGGTCTATGAGTTCTTGTCCATTCAAAATACCTTCATTGGTTTTTTATAATAATTTTTTCCAAAACCTAATATAATAGGTCCTCTGCAGACAAGGAATCTGTTCCGGGGTATAACCCACTTCTACTGACCATCTCATAATCCATGGAATGGAAAATTCTATGAAAAATGCATATTAGCAATGCCATCACTGTCATTTAATAATTTAAAAGTAGCATGATCGCTATCTACAGTGATAGTTTCTTCCGTAGTTTTAACTACTTGTTTGAATCCTAATTTTTCAGAAGTACCCATCTGGTATATCAACCGGGGTTGGATTTTCTGAATAGTCCACTTATTAAGAAGATCTAGGTGTTGAGGTATATCATATTCCTCTTTTTTACTGTTTTTAACAGTATTCTTGTTCTTAATGATATTCATCATTATAAGGAAAAGTTTTGAACTTTTGTTACCTATAACTACTTGTAAACATGGCTCTGATACCAAAATGAAGCAGTGATCGCACAGAGAAGCACTGTTAGAGGCATTTTTTACGGGTATAAACTGTCCTGTCAGGGCTGTCTTAGCTCAGAACAGATCCAAAAAACCCTAACGCCACGATGGCTCAGCGGGTTACAATAGGATAATTAGTCTGAGTTTCAGACATTCCGCCTGGACTGTCCTCTGCCCAACCTTAGTATCTTCTCACATGAATTATTAGCTATATAATAGCATTAGTACCATGATGCCAAATAGACTAGTGTAACATAGGTTCAACACCAAGGATTTAGCCGATCATGGGCTAATTCCGAATATATAATAATAAAAATAAAATTAAAATATAGAAATTAAAATTACCTAAGATGAAGAGGTTGTGCTCAGTACCGGAGAGGATGTAAGCAAAACTTAAACTTTTATTTAGGAGAGTTTTTACAGAGTGGAGAGAGAGTGGTTGGCGAAAGTATGCCTCTCTTCCTTACTTCTGAATCCTTTTATAATGGATTCTAACAAATTAAGTCGCCTATTGGTGGCCGACAATTAAAATGTAAACAGTGGCCTGAGTGGCCGACAACTAAAAAGTAAATAGTGGCCTAACAGGTGGCCGACAAACCTAAAAGATAAAAAAGTAAAAAGTAATACCGGCCAAAACTTATGGGCCCTACTAAAGTACAATAATTTATCTACTTTATTAAAGTAGATTCCATTTGTCCGGTGGCTTTTTATGACGGGTCCACCAGTTGCTTTTTGTATATTATGCTTTTTCTTTCTCTTTGTTTTTTCTTGAGCTGGAGGATGCCTCCATTTTTTCCTGAAAACTTTGAAACATATTCTCGAATATTATAACCGACAAAACCCAGCTCCAGAGATTTTTGGGCAGCTTAAATTATATCAGTCCTTTTATAAAAGATTTGGCAAAAGATACAACCATCTTATATGAAAGGCTGAAAAAAGTTCCTACACCATGGACATATAATCATACACAAGCTGTCAAACGAATCAAGGTTAAGGTTCATAACCTTCCTTGTCTCACTCTTGCAAATCCAACTTGGCAAAAAATTACAGAAACTGATGCCTCAGATATTGGGTATGGAAGTATTCTAAAACAACACTCTCCAGTTGATAAACAAGAGTATTTGATACAATTTTACTCTGGCAAATGGAATCCTAGCCAGAAGAATTACTCTACAGTTGCGAAAGAAATCCTGGCAATTGTAAAAAGTGTCTTAAAATTCCAAGGAGACTTATACAATCAGAAGTTTATTATAAATACTGATTGTCAGTCAGCAAAATTCATGTTTAATAAAGATTGCAAGCATGATGTTTCTAAACAAATGTTTGCTAGATGGCAAGCTTTATTAGCACCATTTGATTTTGAGATCCATTATAAAAAAGGGACAGATAATAGTCTACCTGATTTCTTAACTAGAGAATATTTAAATTCATAAACTAATAGTTTTATCATACAGGATGATGAGGCCCAATTGGCTATGCGGCGACTCAAATTATAGAGGACGCGGCGGAAGAGGTAGAGGAACTGGACGAGGTAATACTATTGTCCAGCAAGGTAATAACAAGCTTATAGCACAAACAGGGATTTCAGCCAGTGATAAAGAAAGTCCATTATATCAACAATTCATGGATTTTATAAAATCCAGAGGAGAAAATGATAACCCACAGCCTTCATCACAACAATCATACGCAGAAGTTGCTCATGAAGAGCAAGATGATAATGAAGGTTATGAAAAACATGAGAAAAAAATGTCATACTTATTCTCGACCATAAAGATTTACAATGGAAAGAGGAGCCATGGAAACTCATGGAGAGGTACTTAGAAGCTGGGTCATACCCCATCTTGACTTATAAATCAAGAATGCATTATGAGACTATTCTCACTACCACGGGATCAGCTGAAATTCAGCATTATTTCCCGATGCATACTAAAAAAGTTTATAACTTTTCCAAAATTATTATAAAAAAGATTTTTACTCCAGAGGATTGGGGATTCAGTACATCAAAAGAAAGGGAATATTTCCATCCTGAACAAAGGATTCAGGTTAAATTTAATTATTGAGATTATATAAAAAGCTTTTATAAAATATATTTATGTGAAAACCCAAACAAAAAACATTCTTGGTTTATAAAAATATGTTCTCATGTTTATAAACAGGACATTCCAAATTGGTTTTGGCATTGGTGGATAACATATGGTCCATCAATTAATATCTTGCCACAGGCATTTAAAGGTTTATATACCGAACGGATTGATGTCTCTCCAAAGATCATAAAATTAGAGGAGCAAAATACTATTATAAATGGCATTGCTAATATGCATTTTTTCATAGAATTTTCCATTCCATGGATTATGAGATGGTCAGTAGAAGTGGGTTATACCCCGGAACAGATTCCTTGTCTGCAGAGGACCTATTATATCAGGTTCTGGAAAAAATTATTACAAAAAACCAATGAAGGTATTTTGAATGGACAAGAACTCATAGACCAAATAACCTCAGCGGTGGAAAGTTATACCAAATTAAAGGAAGAACGACCCCAATCAGAAGCTAATAGCCCTTTCCAGCAGATTGCCAGGAAAATCCATCTTAAAAAAGGGGTTAAATCAAAAGCAGAAATTATATCGTCCTATATGACAGAAGTAAAGAAAGATTTAATGAAAAATCTGGATGAAGAATTTCCCTCAGATACTTCTATGGCATCCGTTCATACAGAGGAGGAAGATATTTAGGACTCCCAAGACCCCTATGATGCAGATTTCGATATTCATGAATATGTTTCGAAGTTTTCAGGAAAAAATGGAGGCATCCTCCAGCTCAAGAAAAAACAAAGAGAAAGAAAAAGCATAATACACAAAAAGCAACTGGTGGACCCGTCATAAAAAGCCACCGGACAAATGGAATCTACTTTAATAAAGTAGATAAATTATTGTACTTTAGTAGGGCCCATAAGTTTTGGCCGGTATTACTTTTTACTTTTTTATCTTTTAGGTTTGTCGGCCACCTGTTAGACCACTATTTACTTTTTAGTTGTCGGCCACTCAAGCCACTGTTTACTTTTTAATTGTCGGCCACCAATAGGCGACTTTATTTGTTAGAATCCATTATAAAAGGATTCAGAAGTAAGGAAGAGAGGTAGGCTTTCGCCAACCACTCTCTCTCCACTCTGTAAAAACTCTCCTAAATAAAAGTTTAAGTTTTGCTTACATCCTCTCCCGTACTGAGCACAACCTCTTCATCTTAGGTAATTTTAATTTCTGTATTTTAATTTCATTTTTATTATTATATATTTGGAATTAGCCCATGATTGGCTAAATCCTTGGTGTTGAACCTATGTTACACTAGTCTATTTGGAATCATGGTACTAATGCTATTATATAGCTAATGATTCATGTGAGAAGATACTAAGGTTGGACAGAGGACATTCCAAGCGGAATGTCTGAAACTCAGACTGATGATCCTGTTGTAACCCGCTGAGCCATGGTGGCGGTAGGGTGTTTTGGATCTGTTCTGAGCTAAGACAAGCCTGACAGGACTGTTTATACCCATAAAAAACGCCTCTAACAGTGCTTCTCTGTGCGATCACTGCTTCGTTTTGGTATGCTAATAAATCATATCATAATCATCCTAATAATATGAATCCTAATTATATGATAATAAATACAATTACATTGGTGATTTGATATGATTGAGATATTCATAATTATCTCAACAGTCCCCCGCAGTCTTAGCGGGAGGTTCTCGTATGCTGAGATTGTCACTGAAATCATCAAACAGTACGCGTGAAAGACCTTTCGTGAAAATATCTGCAATCTGATAACGGAGTTGTACATGGAGAACATGAACTTGTCCACGTGCAACCTTTTCACGGACAAATAAGATATTAATTTCTATGTGTTTTGTGTGTTGATGCTGGACATGGTTACCTGATAAGTATATCACACTCACATTATCACAATAAACCATAATTGCTTTTTAAATCGGACAATGGAGTTTTAAAAGAAGATTACGGAGCCAACGTGATTCAGTGACCACATTAGCTACCCCTTGGTATTATGCTTCAGCGTTTGACCGAGACATTATCGGCTGTCGTTTCGACGATCATGAAATGAGGTTGTCTCTAAAAAAACATACAATAACCAGAGGTGGAACGTCTTGTGCCCGAGCAGCCACCTCAATCAGCATCTATATAAGATGAGAGATTCGAAATGGAGGACTTATACAGATGCAATCCAAACTCAAGAGTACCCTTAACATACCACAAAATTCGCTTAAGAGCCCTCATACTTGTTGAACTGCATATGAGATATCAAGTCTTGTGAAAGTAAGATAATGAAATGTTCCTGCTAAGTTGTGGTAATGTGTTAGGTCACAGTATGGAGAACCCATAGAGTTACTCAATTTTTATTTTGTATCAACCGACGTATGTGACGGATTTCACGAGGACATGCCGGTTTTTTTAATGATCTCCTCAGCGTATTTATTTTGACAGAGAAACAAACCACCTGCATATTGAGTTACATCAATGTCAAAGAAATAGTTTAAAGGACCCAAATCCTTCATAGCAAATTCCGAAACAAGGAAAGTCATAATAGACTAGCGAAGTGACTCAGAAGATGCTGTGAGAGTAACGTCATCCACATAGAGAAGAATATATGCCATGTCATTACCCTTTTTGTAAATGAACAAAGACTGGTCAGACTTACTGTGTGAGAATCCCAATGTGGCTACGAACCCTGCAAACCTGTTATACCATGCACATGGGGCTTGTTTCAAATCGTATAATAATTTTTTCAACAAGCAAACATAATCTGGATGAGTCGGATCTCGGAATCCCAATGGTTGATGTATGCAAATTGTTTCCTGCAGGTGACCATGTAGAAATATATTCTTTACGTACAGCTGATGAATGAAGCATTATTTCGACAATGCCAGACTGAGAACAATCCTGATAGTCACTGGTTTAACCATTGGGTTGAACGTCTCACCGCAATACACGCCAACCTGATATCACCACCAACAAGATGAGCTTTGTGCCTCACTAAAAAACCATCAAAATTATTTTTATGACAGCAAACCCATATAGATCGTATGATGTTTACATTAGAAGGAATGGGCACTAATTCCCACGTCTTAGTTTTAATAAGAGCATCAATTTCTTCTAACATGAAAATTTTCCAATTCGGGTCTGATAGGGCCGCTTTTGGATTTTTTTGGAAGTGGAGATGGTTGTACCGAAGATGTTAGGTTAAACTGATGCTTGAGCCATAAAATCCCGTGCATGGCATGATTTTCAATGGTCCGAGGTTAGGCTAGGACCAAAGGTTGGGGCAGTAGGCTCTCAATTTGTGAATTGGGCCGAGGGGAGGTTCGAGATTGGGCCAAAACCGAATGTTAGGACAATGCGTTTGCGATTTGGGAATTGGGCCAGAGGGGTAAGTTTTTAGGCCAAATGAGCTGGGCCTATTGGCCTGGTTGGGGACACGGATGAGGGAGAAGTGGGCTCCCTCATGTGGGTCTGGTCGTCACGAACAGTAGACTGGGCCGAGGCCGAATAGAAGGAGGCAGTGGGCTCCTCAATTCGGACTGGCCCAGTCCCATTTCATTGTTGGGCCATCATAATTAGTGGTGTATTTTGGGCTAGTCCATTATGAGTTTGGGTATTGAGATGGTGATTAAAGATTGAATGTATTCCGTCGTCCAAAAATTTGTATGAAGGTGGGGATGCCACGTGAGATTTAGCAAACGAGAATGTAGACTCATCGAAAACAACGTGATGAGAGATGACAATTTTCCCATTCGGCATATCATAACACTTATATCCCCTATGATTTTGTGGGTATCCCAAAAAGATACAAGGTGTAGAACGGTCTTGAAGTTTGTTAATAGTTGTTGACGAAAATAAGGGATAACACAAACATCCAAAAACCCTCAAATGTGTATAAGAAGGAAGACGATGGTACAACATTTCTGTGGGTGATATGTTTGAGAGTAGCTTCCTATGAAGAATGTTTAAAAGATATGTGGCCATTTGATGTGCATGCTGATAAAAAACCGATGGTGTGGACGAATACATAAGAAGTGTGCGGATTAAATTATTGATTGTTCAAATCTTTCTTTCGGCTTTCCCATTTTGAGAAGAAGTATGTGGATACGAAAGACGTAAGGACATTCTATTTTGGTGACAAAATTCTTTAAATTGGGTATTTATGAATTTTCTCCCATTGTCACATTGAAAACATTTAATGGATTTCTCAAATTGGGTTTTGATAAAGACACTAAACTATTTAAAAATGGGAAAGACCTATGATTTTTGTTCTAAGAGAAATGTCTACAAAAAATTTGAATAATCATCCAAAATAAGCATATAATATTTATGACCTATTGAACTTAAAATCGGTGATGTCCACAAATCACAATGCATAAGATCAAATGACATAAGTGTATTTGAAGTAGATAATGAAAAAGGAAGTTTAACATGCTTCCCAAACACACAAGTCTGGCAAACAGAAGAGTCCATGTGTTCGTTACAATCAATAAAATTATTATTTCTAAGAACATTGAACACCGATGCTCCCGGGTGTCCCAACCGGTTATGCCATAAAATAGGGGAAATAGCTGCAAAGGTTGATAGACTGGTCACTTGGTTGTTGGTAGTGGTGGTGATGGGATACAAGTCCCCAGTGCTATTACATCTCATTAGTAGCATCCCCATCTGAAAATCCTTCACATAAAACCCAAACGGATTAAAATTAACAAAAACATTGTTGTCAGTAGTAAAATGATGTACATATACCAAGTTTTTAACTAGTTTGGATGCATGTAGGACATTTTTCAAACATAAAGGTCGGTGAGGGGAGGGAAGATTTAATTGGCCAATACCACGAATTGGAATTTCCTGCCCATTGCCAATAATAATATTTTTTATTATTATTCATATTAAAATAATACGAGAGATTACCTTGAGATGCCCGCATATGCGACATTGCCCCAGTGTTCATGTACCACAAATCATCGGGAACACTTAGATTCATGTTGTTCATGGCCTGTTTGATATTTGTGGAGCATAACTTGTGGAAGATGGTCCATGGGCTGCAAAAGCTTGTTGCGGACGAGAACCGAGAACCCTGGGCTGTCTAGAGGTGGGAGGAGGTCGGGACCACTAGGCCGTGGGATATGGGCAGGGTGGGGCAGCCCACAGTTGCGGCTGCCAGACCCACAGTGGGTACCGTCCCCACTGCTCATCGGGTGGCTGGTTGGGCTGCTGCCAGTGGTGTCTATTTTGACCCTGCTGGCCGCGGTTGTTTCCACCGCCGGCGACTTATCCTCCTCCCTGACCCCGCCCCTTTCCACAATTATTTTTCCCTTTGTTATTATTACGATTTTGACCCCCTTTTGACCTATTATTTAGTCGTTGACCCATTACCGGAACTAGAACTTTGAGTGACAAAATCATCATTATACGGGTGTGTAGCAATAAGAGCGGTGCCGGCAGTCGTTGCTGCCCTCGTCGCCTGTTTTTGCTTTCGGGTTTCTTCCAGAATCAATCTCGACCGAGCCTCATAAAATGGTGGTAAGAGATTGCTTTGGTGAATGAACGTAGCAACACCATCAAAATGTTCATTCAATCCCGCAATCAATTGGAGAACCAACATATTTGTGACCACCGCACCAACATTTGAAAGTTGATCGGCAAGCATTTTCAATTCTTGACAATATGCGAAAACGTTTGAAAAATCTTCCAATTTATATTGGTTAATTAGTTTTCAAGATATACTTCCCGAAAATTTTTATTATCTTGAATTGTTTTTTGTAGATGTTCCCAAGCCTGTTGAGCATTGTTCTAAAATGGTGTGCAAAAGGTCGTTGGAGATTGTGCCGTAAATCCATTGAAGAACTATAGCATCTAAACGAGACCATAAATTTGAGTCAACAACGGTGGTCTCCGATGAAGACTTATGAGGAATAATATGATCTATGACCTCGTATGCTCGATAATGGATTTTAAACAACTCTGCCCAAGAAGAGTATTGCCCTTTTTCCATCTCAAGTATAATAGGAATAAAGTTCTTGACGTTGTTTACGACAAGAGCAAGATGTAATTTTTGTTTGTCGGCCATTGTTGCCCAAGAAAATAGAAATAAAGTAAGAAAAGTAGGATTTTGGAAGATGAACACTCCTAGGGTTTCAGCTAGATGGTGACCGAATGGTATAACCCTAATTAGGGTTTCGGTTTGGAGGGAAAACCGAGAAGGAAAGTAGTAGAAAAGAGGGGCGGATAGGGTTAGGGTTTAAGAAGCCCTAATTAGGTTTTAGAAAGAGGGAGGGGCGTCGATTAGGTTTAGGTTTTAAAAAAAACTTCATTTGGTTTTAGAGAGGGGAGGAGGCCGAATAGGGTAGGGCAAAACTTGGGAGTTATTTTGTGGATCTTGATACCATGAAGGAAATTAATCTCATCCTTTTATTTCATTCCCAAGATTACAATTTATATACAAGTGTACAAGATCATTCTATGGATAATATTAAGGAAGACTTATCTAATCATATCATAATTATCCTAATAATATGAATCCTAATTATATGATAATAAATTATATCCTAATTATATATTAATAAATATAATTACATTGGCAATTTGATATGATTGAGATAATTATGGATTGGATCCACGATTATCTTAACAACAAGTACATCATTTCGTATAAGAAATTAACACCAGTTAATGAATATTTCACAGAACAAGTCTAAACACGTACGATAATATCATAAAGTCCTTGCATGCTCCAAATAGAGTAATGCTAGAATGTCGAGCATATTTGATATAAAACAAGTTTAGATCATTCTTTTGTAACTCAACAATATCATGCTATGTCCATGAAAATTTACATTATATAGGAATAGGATCAAAATAGCGTATATATATATATATATATATATATATATATATATATATATATATCCTAGTATGCGCTCGCCCAATAATATACAGGTTAGTTTTAACACATTTATGTGAAGGTTAAAGTCTCACTTAGCTCAAAACCGACAAGCTTCATAAATTCGATACATGCAATTCTTCACCCAAATGATCACCAACGACCTCAATTTATGCAAAATAACGATAAGCCTCATAATTATATTAGTCAGGGTCAATCTCATAATTTTAGGTCAAGCCTAGGTCAAAGTTAATGGAGTCAACAAAAAGTCAACCCTTGATCAAGCTAATCAAACCCACTACAAATTTTCAAGCTGAACTATCATAGGCTCACAATTCAATTTTTGTAATAGAGATTAGATTCTAACTTAATTAGCTAGGTCAGATCGCTAGCTATTTAATTGAATAACTAGGTCAAAATACCTAACTAAAGTTTCTTGAATCTTATGATTCCATGGTTAAAATCCTACCAAAATCAAGTATATTAATCCAAGGGTATTAGAGAATTATTACCTCAATAATTTGGATTGAAAATATTCCAACAAGGAATCCCCATGGCCTCCTCTTTATCAAAAATTGTAAAAACTAAATCTAAAATTCAAAACTGTTCAATGCATACTCTCGGGTCCATTCATATTTGTAGTGAAAATATATTTGTTGTCTTTGCTTCGCAAATCCGGAGCTTCCGAAACTCCACTTTTCACTTTTTTGTGAAAAAGACTCCGCTTTTGCGACCACATATTTGCGAACATTGGTCCACATTTGTGGAGTTCAGCCAAGTGACAGACTTTCACTTTTGTATTAAAGTGCCGCATTTGCGGCTATATTAGATACCAGATTTTTCAGCAGTAAAGTTTTAAATTTCAACTTGTCGAAAATTACCTTGAGCTCTCAGGTCTTCGTCCAAACCAACCTCGCAAGTCGCAAATAGTATTTTTACATTATACACATACTTTTTTTGTTAAGAGAAAAATCTTCTTCTAAAACTAAACCAAAATCAAAATCAAAACACAATTTCAACTATTGGGAGTCTGCCCAACTACCACATAGGATTGTGGTCGTGAGATGGATATGATCCTTTCAATCTTAAAAAGATTTCGAGTTTGAGTTGTTGGCATTAGCAAGAATAACAAGTATTTGTTTTGATGATTGGCAAAGTGAATACACAAGGTGAATGAACCAGGTCTCTGGACTTGATCTATTCGACAGACAGATGCAGTAGAGAGGCGAACAAATAAAACACAGAGCAAAAGTCAACGGAACCAGATCTACAAAATGTTTCATATAAAACACTGGTACGCGACAGAGTTGAATGGAACAAATGCAAGGACCAGGTCCAAGAACGTGTTCCTGCTCAGAGTCCTACCGCAAGTAGAATTTGGTATTTTATGGTAAAGACTTGGCGTACAAGGCTGCAAGATTTCTTGCCATACTTATCAAGATACTTCAGAGTCCTACAGGAAAACTAAAGTTGTGTAAAGATGCAATAATCTCAAACCCTATTTACCATGATGGGTCGTGTCATGTAGGATTTAGGGTTAGCCGACTTGGTGA
The DNA here is from genome assembly GCA_029783415.1 of Anisodus acutangulus. Taxonomy (NCBI): domain Eukaryota; kingdom Viridiplantae; phylum Streptophyta; class Magnoliopsida; order Solanales; family Solanaceae; genus Anisodus; species Anisodus acutangulus. The sequence goes on from CM056508.1 coordinate 36,805,942, forward strand.
AGATTAAAAGATATAATTATCCAAGTCTTTCCGTTAAGAAACTTGAGTCCTCACAAAGAGAGAAATCAGAATATCGAGCTAGCATAAGCGATATTATATTGAGAAGTTCTGATTCCAGAAGGGCCGCCAAATACAACAAGAAAGATTGTGGAATCTGTTTAATAGATAGATGCAGTAAGTTGAACAAATCAAACACAGAGCAGAAGTCAACGGAACCAGGTCTACAAACATATTCCATATGAGACACAAATGCAAGATAAAGTTGAATGGAACAAATACAAGGACCAGGTCCAAGAACGTGTTCCTACTCAGAGTCCTATAGCATGTAGGATTTGGTATTTTATGGTAAAGACTTGGCCTACATGGCTGCAGAATTTCTTGCAAAACTTATCAAGATACTTCAGAGTCCTACAGGAAAACTGAAGCTGCGTGAAGATGCAAGAATCTCAAACCCTATTTACCATGATGGGTCGTGTCATGTAGGATTTAGGGTCAGCCGACTTGGTGAAGATTAAAAGATATAATTATCCAAGTCTTGCCGTGAAGAAACTTGTGCGCTCACAAAGAGAAAAATCAAAATATTGAGCAAGCACAAGTGATATTTTATTGAGAAGTTCTGATTCCAAAAGTGTTGCCTAATACAACGAGAAAGATTGTGGAGTCTGTTTAGTAAAGTTTATGTTTTATAGTTCTTGAGTCTAGAATCGTGTATTAGGATTGGTTATCGAGTTGAACCTTTATCCGCTTTCTATGAAACATATTGTTAGGTATAATAGTTAGTCAAATTCAACTTCAAGTTGGGGATCAACTTAGAGTGGCCTTACTAGTGTCACGATCCAAATCACGGGTCATGATGGAACCTACACTATCCCCCGGTAGGCGAACCATCCCCAAAATTATTAATCAATTTAAGAAAAAAAAAGCTGAAAATGATGAATTAATACTAAAACTGACTTTCCATAAAATATTTAAGAACACCAAGTACATAAACAATACACTTCCCAAAACCTGGTCTAACTCGTATAAGAGCGTCTATAATTATTATAATTTGAAAGAAACTGAGCAACAATATATGTCTTAGAAAGTAAGAATAGAACAATAAAATATAGAGGGGGGGGGGGTCAAGTTGTTGATAGGATGAATAGCTCCCCCTGAAACCTCTAAATATCATTCCGGGGGTCAGGACTAGAACAATAAACTGCATCTACATCCAAATAAAAGATGCAGCGGTATGAGTACACAACGTTACCCCGTAGACATCATAAGCCAACAACGACAGAAAATATGTAAAGCACATAAAAACTAAGTCTACTTCACAATTACTATTATTTCAGCTTAATTCATATCTAACATATAAACTTATTCAGAACATGAAAATTTGATGAAACTCACAAATTAAGAAGATCAATTACATCACAATTTAATCACGTTGAATTCAACACAGTTCAAGCTTAGACCGTTCCTCATGGGTTCATCCTAAGTCCATTCGACTCTAAATCACCATAACATCACTTTTTATCGCATTAATATGCAACTACTTAACCTTTTCTTAAATACGAGCACAAAGGTGAATTATTTTCATCAATTCAATTACAAATAAGTCATGTAGCCACACAAACAATAAGAATTAAATGAATGCAATATTATGCAATGCAACTGGCCATTTTCAAACCAGATATACACATGCTACTTAACGTCGCCACATAACTATGACCTATGGGGGACTCCGTGAGTCCATATACCGCTCAGAACGAACCGACATATCCATCGCACTAGTAGAGCATTAAATTATGAACTCATTTGTCGAGTCATTTTATATTATATCATCTCGATATCATTATCATATCAGTATCAGTATTATCTCATATAAAACTCATTTACCTTTACTTTCCGATTTCATCAAACCAAACATCATTCCATAATAAATCCATCTCAGTATCAATGATAATATGAATGTATGAATGCAAATGGTAAATATGACAAGTAATCATAGTAGCATGAGATGAAATTCATATTTTTTAAGAGATGAATAACCACAAGCCTTATTGACATCACTTGCATTGCATAACATTGCATTCATTTCGTTCTTATTGTTTGTGTGGCTACATGACTTATTTGTAATTGAATTGATGAAAATACTTCACCTTTGTGCTCATTTTTAAGAAAAGGTTAAGTAGTTGCACATTAATGCGATAAAGGAATGAGATTATTGTGATTTAGAGTCGAATGGGCTTAGGATGAATCCATGAGGAACGATCTAGGCTTGAACTATGTTGAATTCAACGTGATTAAATTTTGTTGTAACTGATATTCTTGATTTGTGAGTTGTGTCAAATTTTCATGTTCTGAATAGGTTTATGTGTTAGATAAGAATTAAGATGAAATAATTGTTATTGTGAAGTAGACTCATTTTTATGTGCTTTACTTATTTTCTGCCGTTGTCGGCCTATGATTCCTACAGAGGTACGTTGTGTACTCATACTACACTTGCTGCATCTTTTATTTGGATGCAGAAGCAGTTTTTTGTTCCAGTCCCGACTCCCGAAGCGATCTTTGGAGGTTTCAGTGGGAGCTATCCGTCCCATCAGCAAACTTGAACCCTCCCTCTATTATATTATTTGTTCTTACTTTCTAAGACAGATATTGTTGTTCGGTTTCTTTCAAGTTGTAATAATTTAGACACTCTTGTACGAGTCAGATCGCGTTTTGGAAAGTGTGTTGTTTATGTACTTTGTATTCTTAATATTTTTTATGAAAAGTCAATTTTAGTATTAATTCATCATTTTTCGCTTTTATTTCCTTAAATTAATTAATGATTTTGGAGATGATTTGCCTACGGGGATAGTGTAGGTGCCATCATGACCCGTGATTTGATTCGTGATAACTAGTCTAGGGAGATTAGTGAGATAGGAGGAATTAGAGTTTAACTTTTAGGTTACAGAGTTTGTAACTTGAATTTGCACAGGCTCACATTGTAGTGGAGTTTCGGTTAAATCCTACAGAGGTGTAGGTTGTGATTTTTTCTACCTTTGAATGCCGGGTGGTTTTCACGTAAAAACTGTTGTGTCCTTGCTTTATTGTTCTTTACTATTCCGCAGACGCTACTTTTAGAATAGGTAGAGTAACATGTTCCATCCTATATGCGAAAATTAGGTATCGCGTAGGATAGATATTTGGTCGTGCAGAATATCACGAGTTCTAGGTATAAACTTACGTTATGTGTTGATTCCACGTCATCACTTAAGGTGTGTGTTTATTCTACTTAGAAATTGTTCAATGAGGTAACATAATCCCGGCAAAGTAAGAGTATGTTACTACAAATCTCAAAACATGTTTTGAGGGTGTTTTTATGTATTTTGCTTTCCAAATATTTAGGACTTTGAAATCAACTAAAATTTTATTTTGTTAAATCTGGTAAGAAGTTCTCCCTTTTAATAATTCTTACACGAATTCAGATTAATCCAATCCGGACTCCAATACATATATTGAATACTGAATGAGAAAAAAAAACTAAAGTCTGCCCAGTTAACCACCTTTTGTTTCCAGACTGCACTAGTTTAATTTGGACTTTGAAGGGTGATCAAGGCCGGCTGAAGGATAAAGTGGTGCAAGCCACGGCTTTAGGCCCCAAGTATTGAAAGGCCCCAAAATTTTATTTCTCTTATTATTTTAATATATGTATACTTTCTTCTTTTATTTTACTTGGCCCTAATATTAGATTTTTTTTATTTGTCTACTTTAACAAATCAAGAGATAATTATTATTTTCTTTCAATATTATCCTTATCATTAAGTAATTACATAAAATAATAGTAGTCAAACTTAAATTTTCAAAGCATAACTAATAAGATTAATTTAGTAAAACAAACCGTTAATACACAGTTTCTTAAGGGGAGTGTCAAGTCAACAAGGGTCAAGTAACATAAAATGGAGGGAGTAATATTCTCATTATTAAATGTAGATGAGAAGGGTTAGTGGATACCTTCATTGGTGAAATCTTATGTAGCCAATGATGTTCAACGTATGTGCAAGATGATCTGAATGCCTACGTTACAAATTTTATATGTAAATAAAAAATATTAAATATATTTTACGCCTCTTATTGATATTTGGCTTTAGGCCATATAATTGGTTGAGCCGCCCCTGTGGGTGATGTATACACATGACTTCTATCATTTACTAATAGATAGTTCTACAGATGGAAGAAATTACACTCATACAATCACTAACAAAGCAGCAAAACAGAAACATAAAAGATACTACCTACTATACTAAGTGAACTAGTTTTCTTTAATAGATGCAGCTTGAAATCGAGATTGGAAATGGGCAAGTAACACATCTCTTGCAGGTAAATATTCTTTGACTAGGCTGCAGTTAATGTACTCTTCTTTCCAAGCACAAAAATTGGGAAATTTTTCACTTGTAACCAAAACAATTCCAGAGGCTTCTTCAAGAATTCCCAGCCAAAATGCCATAAAATTAGCAGCAACATCAGCAAATCCAAATTTGTCACCCACAAAGAACAACTTGTCCTTGAGCTCATTATCAAGAATCTTCAGCAGCTCACCAAATTCCTCTTTGGATTTTTCTACCTCCTCTCCTTTGCTAAACAGAACTTTCGCCAATACTTGCAAGCACTGCAAAATCACTCAAAACTTAAGTTTCAAAATTTATAGGAGTATGTTGCATGAAACTGAATGAGTTTTAAGTTTTATACATTAATTGTGTAAAACATATTCGTACAATCAGATCACTAATAAGTTAAGTGCAAATAAAAATTTATGACAAATACTAATTGGTCAATTCATAAAAATAGTAATTAATCTGCCATAAATCATCAACCATATAATTAATCTAATTTATTGAACTACTAAAGATGTGGGGCAGCAGATGAGGCTGCTCTTCTCTTAACCAGATGTCTCGGGTTCGAGTCTTGAGTATGAAATTTTTTTTGGTAGAGAGAGTTTTTCCCGAATGGGCCCTACACAGCGTGAATCCGAATTAATCAGGATCCAATACGATTACCGGACAGTGAATGAGGAAAAAAATATAGTTCTATTGATGAGTGTCTCACACCTATTAGTTTGATTCTTATTACTCCTTATCCCCTCTCCCGATTCTCGATGTAATAAAAAAATCAATAAATTTTTTTGATAACATGTTAAATTACACTAATAATATCAAAAAAATTACAATAAAATATATATAACTTAAATCCAAAAGAATTTACCTTATCATCAAGGAAATTAGCCCAAAAACGAGCTATAGCTCGATCATAAGGGTCTTTAGGCAAGATTGAAGGACCTTCAAATGTCTCATCAATGTATTCAACAATTACCATTGACTCACAAATGGGCTTTTCATTGTGAATTAGCACTGGGATTTTCTTGTGAATAGGGTTCGATTCAAGAAGCAGAGGGCTTTTGTTTTGTAGATCTTCTTCTATATATTCATAGTCCACACCCTTAGTCTTGAGAGCCCACTCAACTCTGCCACTAAAAGGGCTCAATGAAACACCAAGCAACTTCACTCCTGCCATCTCAAAATTTCTCTGTGTTTTACTTCTGTGTTTGATCAACAATTCAGTTACGATTTTTTTTATGCTTTCATGCTGACAGGCGACTTATCCTCAATTCATTATTATGAGTGGTTGAAGGTTAGCGAATTGGGTGGATGGTCTATTGGTCGATAGTACAGTTCATCTCTTTTTCATTTTAGTTTGCAAACAGTAGATCTACTTGTATTCAATATTTATGTCTAAATTAACAAATGCAAATATTTTTCATGTATACTTTTATTATTTAACATAATTATGCTTCAGAAGAAAGCCATAATTTTGACCAAATCATAATCGGTGCCAACAATAAGATGACTTATGTGCTTATGTCACCACCCACTTTGTGGCTTGCTTTTTCATTAATGTTTCTGTTTTTAAAAGTACTTCCACACAAAATGGGAAAATTGATAGATTTTTTATTGTACTATTGCTACCAGGCAACAAAACAATAACACGTCCTCGTATGCGAATTGCTGATTAAGCGCTTTTTCAATCAAATACTCCTTATTTTAAAATAATTGATGTTTTTAGCTTAAATATAACTTTTAAAAAATTAAAAGTGTTTTTACTATTTATCTCTAATTAAATGCTTAGAAAAAAATTACTTAATAATTCTTGATTATGTAAATAAAGGTAATTTCGGAAGAATAAGATAAATTTGTTCTTGAAATCCTAAATTATTACTTAGTCCCAAAAAGATTGACACATTTCTATATTTAGAAATGATTTAACTTTATGATATGATTTACAGTCAAACAAATATCTAAGGCTTATTTTGGACTACACATTTTTAAAAAAAATCCTTTATTTTTAAACTCCATACCAAATCAAATTAAGAAAAACAAATTCGGCCGAAATTTATCTTGGGGCTAACTCAATCTAAAAAATTAATTTAAGTAGTAAAAATTATCCAATATAGGAGTTCAATTTTTCATCTCACAATTAATGTGGAACTCAACACGCCCGCACATTCAGAACTAAATATTTAGAACGTGTATAATATAAGATTGAAATCTAATATTGGGTAAATAATAAATCAGGAAGAGTCTCCTTGGGCCTGTTGATCGGCTGAGTTTCATATCTCTAAAGAGTAACTGCTAGCGCGCAAATCTATAATACGAAAATGAATATTGTATCTAAGTGTGAATCCATTATATGAAAACGGATATTGTGTCTAACTTAGGCTCAAGTGATAAGGATTATCCAAACAATATTATGATATAAAGAATGTAATCTCGCTTCCAACGATCTATATGGGACTGAGACTATATGGAGAGAAATGCAGGATCTAAAGTGTAATTTTATACTTGGAAACAAGACCAGATAGAATTTGATCATTATGAACAAATTTAAAATCTTTATAGATAGAGTATCATCGAAAAAGCGTAAGACTAAGAAGACTTTTCTTTGTCTCGTCCACACCCAGGAAAGAAAAGATCAGTAACAGCAGACTTTCAGTTCCAATAAGTTGATTCGAAATCTCGCTATTAATCCCTTGGCCTAAAAAAAGTAATCTTTCTCGATAAAGTCGGTTGATTAGGGCTATCTATTTCAATTTCTGTAGAGGAAATGTGCAAATATACCCCCTCAATTTTGTGATATAGAATAGATATGCCTTCATTAAAAAGTGGTGCATATATACTCTTGTCATTACACAAATTGTGTAAATATATCTTTTTATTGAAGGAATATTTTCTAAAAATCATTTCTTAATTTTTAATTAAAAAAATATCACGTGACTTTAAAAAAAAGGTTTACCTAATATTTTTAGTAGACTTATTTTTTAAAGCCACGTGGTACTTTTTTTCTCGTGGGTTGGGTTGGTTCGTTTAAAAAAAATGGGTAGACTTATTATTTTTAAAATCACAGAGATATTTTTTTTAAAAAAAAAACAGACCTGATCCACCAGAAAAAAAAAATACCACATGCCTTTAAAAAATAAATCTACTAAAACAATAGGTAGACATATTTTTTTAAAGTCGTGTGACTTTTGTTTTAATTAAAAAACAAGCTAAATAATTATTTTAAAATAAATTGTTAGTGAAAAAAGTATATTTGCACTATTTGTGTAATGACAGAGTTATATTTGCACCATTTATACAATGACAGAGGTATATATGCACCACGTTTTAAAGAGGAATATATATGCTCTATATCATTAAGGGATGTATTTGCACATTTGTCCATTTATGTATGCTCGTCTATTTAAGAAAAGAATGTCACTTATATTTGGTAATTCTTTAACTCCAAATAAGATTCAAGACTTTTTAATATTTACACACATATTTAATTTAAGATCATTAGATTTAAAACCCTTTAACCCTTTTTCTTAAATTAATTCCAGATCAATTAAGACGTGTATAATAAAGCGAAAGGAGTAAATTATATATATATATATATATATATATATATATATATATAAATAAATAATTTTAAATACTTGTTAAATTTTATCATCAAAAATTTCTTTATCTCTAATAGACTAATGAACTTTAATTACACCTAACCTATTTCTTGAAAGAAATCTATGAAGTCAAACTGATAATTTATTCAAAGAAACAATTATGATATTTACCTAAAATTTTTTGTATTTCTTATTAACATTATTCACTTGATTAAAGCTGATATATATTAAGACATTTTATTTATAATACAAGAAAATTATAGCTCTCACAGTAAAATGGTATTAACAGATTATAAGTTGGAAAATGATGCAATAGTCTTTCCTAATCATAGGAGAAAAAAAATGAAAGATAGAGATACCATTAAGTTTCTTAAAAATCGAACCAAATCGATAGATATGTATTATATTTGGTTTGGTGATGTTAATAATTAAAAAAATGAGTAAATTGATTTGATTTTGATTTTACCAAAAATTGACTCAAATGACGCATGAACACCCCTAGCCACGACATTCACCAATATAGCGAACTCAATTTGCTCCTCCACAAAAAACTGAGCTCATTAAATTAGAGGTGCGAAGGGGATGAGTTTGATTGAATTTGGGCAGGTTAAAATAGTCTGAATTTATAAATAATTGGTTAAATACTTTTTTAAAGGTTAATTAGACTAAAATAAACTAGATCAAAATGAGCTAAACAATGAGTCACGCACGAACACCAACTCTTACGAAGTTTTTGTTTTCTATTATTTGTTATAATTTATTTAATTATGAAACAAACTAATATTTTTTTTATTATGACTGTACCATATCAAACAAATACATATATTCTGAAAAAAATCTCTTATATATTTAGCCCAAATCAATTTACCTTTACCTTGAGTTAGATTATGTCCAGATTGATCCATCATGAAATTATGTCCCGTTTAACTAGCTCAAATTTAAATAAATTAAACGAATCATATTTTTATGAGCTAATAATGTCATCCTTACTCCATCAAGATCTTTCATTAGTTCAAAAAGCTTGCTCTTTACCTTTGTCTTGCTCCTCTCATTTGAGATAAGAATTTTTTTGCCATTACTGGTCTGGTACCAGCAAGACACTCAAAATTTAAATTATTTCTTCAATCGCAAGAATCTCTACCTTTACTAGAGGCGAATTTAGCGTTTGAGCTATTAATTAATTCAACATTTAAAGTTTTTAATATTATAATATATAATTATGAAATTGAGAATTTAATTTTAACTCTATAGCTTTTGTGTGTGTTCAATATCAAAAATAATAATATTGAGTTGATTGAAATTATTGCTCAAACGCTACATCTGCCACGTGTCGTTGCTTTATTAGAGGTTATCTCAAATCAATTTTATACAAAAGAAATACTTAGTTATCGAGCTCTCATAAATCTCATTTGTCCATTGCGCTATTAGCTCATCTTCATCGCTTCCAAAGAGGATGATTCTGAATTGTGCTATTGGAGGTCGTTTTATGAGTACATTATCTTGAGAAGTCATTGCACTATTTGATGTGTTCAACTGTTAACTGGAAATAACTTTCTCTCGTTGCTTGTCATTCTGAAAATTTGATTTTGCTTATTGAATGTAACTAACTTAGTTATCGATCATTTTAGGTATATTAAGTTGATGGAAGACTATCTAGTAGTAGGTGGCAATTATATGGGTGAATGATATCGGATTTGACTATCTAAGACAAAGGAGATAACACCTATTGTCTGTTGGAAATTTGTCTTTGGCGGGAGTCGCGTCCGAACAACTTTAACGGCTTAAACACTAGTGTTACACATGTTGGAGAATCCGGTTCTTCACACGTGCATGATCTACTAAGTACGTAGATAACCGTAGGGCCAAGAATCGTCAAATTTCGTTGAGAAATGAAAGAGATATTGGTCCACGAAGTGAGGTGTTTGAAGCATGAAAAAGTGTGGTATGGGATCAATTCTCCCTCATCGGTGGAGGAAGAAAAAATTGTTTTGTTTATAAGACTCAAAGTTGGCTTGGGGTTTGGGACCCCAAGGGGTATCCCATGTGTTTAAAGGAGGGAGGACCTAGATGTGCTTCGGTTCAAGGAAAGCCCACACACGCGCCACCTCCCGCCCGGTTCTCGGGCTGTGCTTCTTCTGATATTATCTTTTTGGACCAGAGAACTTTGTCAGATGTACAATTTGATCCCTGAAGTTTTATATGTACAGTTTGGACCAAAAGAATTTCAAGATGTACAGTTTGGTCCCTGAAGTTTTCAGAAAGTCAAAATTGGGCAGAGAGATCAGAAACGTCAACAACACTCAATTCAACCATTTATTTTGGTTGAATTACTCTTCCTAAATGGCCAATCTGTTGCACATCTTCACCATTTATTCTGGTGGTATTACTACCTCCATAATGACCATTACTTGGCCAGTAATGGCACTTATGGAGGCAGTTCATCAGCCCCTCCTTCTACTATATAAAGACCCCCTTGTCACCATTGTTGAGATACACGAAAATACATAAACAGAAACAGAATTTCAGTTCTTCCTACAACTTTCAAGCATCATTTCATTACTCAAAATTCTTCACGGTAACACTTGAGTTTCCTTTGCTCAATTGTTCCATTGCTGTTTTATCTTGGGAGACAATTGTCCAGGACGTATAAAGGATACATACAGGGCAATATTGTCTTAAAGACAGAGTGAAACACTCGACTCAGCATACACAAAACAGTTCCAGTTTTCTTGTTCAACATAATTGTAATTTCAGTTTGTTGTTGAATTGTAATTTCAATTTTTCTATTACTTAGCAGTTACTTGTAATTTCCGTTTCCTGCACCTTTGTAACCAACATTGTCGTGCGTCCACGAAATGCTATGTATTATGCGATGATTTAGAGCGTTATTTAAATTGGTTAGTTAAATTGTGAGCCAACGATGTATTAAGTCGTTATATGAATAATGTTGTGCGGAGTAGAGAAAAATACCTCCTGTTGTCATAATGAATAATTAGCAGTTGCGATTGTATCTTTTCGATGTTGTTAGTGGTGGTTCATACCCATGCTAAGGATAAATATTGTTGAGGGTCTCAACAAGCTTTAACAACAGCAGCACCATCCCTGACCCTACTTTCACTACCATAAACCACCAGTCGATGAAGAAATAATGCAAAATAAGGGATGGGATAATCATCCGATGAATATGAATTTTCCAACAGATAATGACGAAGATGCAGAGCATCCTACTATTGTTTGACAAGATATTAGTGTTAAGAGTCCCACATTGGATATGGAATGGGAACATTGACTCCTTATATGGACTTGGACAATCCTCACCCTACAAGCTAGTTTTTGGGGTTAAGTTAGGCTCAAGATCTATTCTTTAGATGGTATCAGAGCCAGAACCATTCCAATTATTTGTTTACCGATGTTGGGCCCCCAAATTATATTATACACGCTCCAATTAACAAGGTCTGGGCATGCGAGAGAGTGTTAAGAGTCTCACATCAAATATGAAATGGGAACATGGACTCCTTAGCTGGACTTGGATAATATTCACCCTACAAGCTAGATTTTAGGGTTGAGTTAGGCCCATCGGGAATAGTAAATAACTATTACAGTGATCAAAAGGATAAACAACAAAGAGGACAACAACAAGTTGTCAATATCTTGATCTTTATTTGAAATTTCAAAGATAGAACTTGTATTCGGAAATACAAGAACATGAACTGCTGTACTTGTGGCTTGTAGATCTGTTGAGAATACGAACGATTAGAGTTCTTTATCTGTTAAGTTAACACCTGAAATACTTAGCAACCAATTAGATAAACACAACACCACCGACTGAGTCGAGAGATGACTCTCTGTCTTTAAGATAAGATTACCCCCGTATATAGGCTTTACGGAAGTGTGGACAATAGTCTCCCAAGATGAAACAATAAAATATCAAGTGTGCAAAGCCTACACAAATTATCTCAACGAAGAACACGAATAATGAAGATTTCTAAGAGAAGGATTGATATCCGGAAAATCTGATCTCTTTGTGGTGTTGTATACTTGTATGTATATTGTCTTCTTCTTCTATAGAATTGAGCTAAAGGCTTCAATTTATAGGTGTGCAAGATGGTCCCTTCAAGTGCCCATGTAATGGTCATTTAAATGCCATATAATGGCCCTTTAAACCACCAACTAATGCAGCCAAATAATGGCTGAGTTATGGAGGAAAAACTGCAAAGTTAATGCTCCAAAACCTCTCCATAATCAGCCAAACTTTTGGACTTCCGTCAAGCACTCACTTCCTGGAAAGCGCCGCGGCGCTGCAGCATTTAGCGTTGCGGCCCAGACCGCAAGGCACCGCAACCCTTCTCGGCTCCGCGGCCCTTTCCGACCCGTTCCATCTTACACCTCGCACAATCCTTCATTCATTTACCAACATGGAACACTTGTTATTTATCCAATAACCATCCATCATTCTATGTCTCAAACATTTCACTTATGTACCAATATCTCTTTCATTAATGAAATTTATGATACTTGGTACTAAGATTGCACGTGTGTGAAAACGATATTTCTGACGTGCGAGGCACAATTGTTCGAGTCATAAATAATAGGATAAACTTAATTCCACATTAGTAAATTTCCAACAATCCCCTCTTGAAAGAGATTTTGGCGCACACACAATGTGTCTACTTTCAACAATCTTTCAGCGAAAAGATATTGCATCTAGAGAGGTGGCTTACGCTTTGAACCTTCCCTAGTTGAATACCATCGGACTTACTTACTGCATGGTGAACGTGATGTCTTGAACCGTCAGTGTTTAATGTAAGCCAAGACAACGGTACCAACACAATACATCCCCTTTAGTCGTTCCTTCTTTTGTTCTGTCCATTGTGGTCGTGGACACACTTGGATTCTTAAGTGCGTTCATTTGAGGTGGCCTGTCCTCGCACTTAAATAAGTGATCTCCTACAAGGTATCCTACTATACCCCACTTCATAAGTGTTAGGAATTATTAAAAGTTTCCCTAACCTTAACCTCAACCGTTTGAGGATCATTAAAGATTTGGAAGCTTAACCTTTACCCACCATGCAGGTAGCACTTTAATGTCTATTGCGGGAACGGCTTTGGATTCATGTTTCATAAACAGAAATCATAATCCGAAGTGCTCTTTCTTCCACCGAAGCGCTCAACTGAACCTTTTGCAGCTTAGTTTTCCCATTGAACCAAATTCTTGGGATCTCCAGTCAGTATGGTTGGGTTACCACCGCAAAGGTTCATATTGTTTGGATTCTATACCCATTCCCCTAGACAGGCAGAACTCTTGATCTTCAGGTTTTCCCTTAGTTAAAGGGTCTGCTATATCCTTTGATTAGTAATCAAGAAAGTGACACCCGTAATGATCAACTGCCATACGGTCTTATGTCTCCGACAGATCTGACAGATATGTCCAGACGCCATCATCCGTGCCCTTCCTAAAGCCGACCGGCTAGCCACAATGTATAACTGTTGAAGGCACGGGTTTCTCCCAATAAGGGAAGTCGTGAAGTTACTCAACTTCTTTCATGCTTAGTTTGAAGCAATAAACTCCGATTTCATCATGAATCAGCTGATGCAAGTTTGCTTAGAGGATTTTCCAAGACCCACAACACATATTTACTTGTGGTTTTGGTGTTCTTCATATCTGATGTCTAGTTTGCATCACTGTGTTCTCCCAGAACCGTTGGACATCCAGAATACCATAGTCCATAAATAAGCGAACATTTTAGACATCGTCATATCCGATTTAACGCCTTCAATCGACCATTTCCAGAATCACGAGTGAACCTTAGTTTAACTGATCTGCTTTGTAGGCCGATACCAGTTCAGTTGTAGTGTATATAATACATTGAACTACATGTGACCTGCACATATCGCTCCTTGTATATAGGTGCACCATGATTCCAATCAGTTATATGATTCATATCCATTGGTGGCTTCAACGAGACTATCAACTATCTCACAACTGAGTTTGGAGTTGGACCAGTCCGTTAGATGTCTTAGAAATCCCAATTCCTAAGATGTCATCTGTGATACCCATACCTTTCATATCGAAACTTTATTTCAATATGACTTCCACTTTCAGACTGTTGGTTTTTCCAACTGTTGGCTTTCTAACTTCAGAGTCAATGTTTCTGTTGTCAGATTCATTATTTCTGTTTTATCTGAAGCTTCCTGGACCAAAATATAAATATTTCAGGGACCAAAATGAAAGTTCAGGAAGAAGCCCAACAGTCCAACAAACAACTCTCCGGTTAAGAAGGTTATCTCAACATTCATGTCACGCAAGAATGCAATGGCCCTGGATGTTAAGCTATTCACAGGGGAGCACATGTCCAAGTAGTCGAAGCCTTATACTCGTCAATAGATCCATCTATTTTGTACTCACTTTTGAGTATCCACTTTTACAACCCAAAGATTCTTTTTCCGGAGGAATGTCAACCATTACACAAGTATGGTTCTATCTGATGGAATCTAGTTCTCTTTATGTAGCTTCTTTCCAAAGCAACGCTTCTGGAAATGACAATTCTCTGTTAATTGTCCATGGTTCATTCTCAACCATACAAGTTAGAAGGCCTGGAACAAGTCTTTGTCCCCTCTTTGCTCTGTCTCGGTTCAACATCTAGAATCTTTGAGTTCTGTAGATCTGGAATATTAAGTTTCGGATAATCAGCAACTTCCGAGTCATGTAGCTCTGGAACGTCTGGTTTCGGATAATCAGACACTCACGGGTTCTTGTTAACCTCGAGCAATTACTTCTTTTTCCTTTTCAAGGAAAATTATCCTCAAAGAAATCAACATTCTTTGACACCAAGAGGCGATAATCACTACTGTTATTTACAGATCCAGTTGATGTGCAATTTATAGTCTTATGTCCAACTTGACCTATTTCGGTATTCCAACTTCTGCCAAGCCACCCCACATCACAACATTTGTATGTGGGATCATTTCCATATTTCACACAGAGGGTTATCATTATCCTTATGCGTAGTTCTATTGAGAATCGCATTAGCGGTAAGGATCGCCTTGCCCCCACATATTTTGGGCGTACGGCTTTGCGCTTGGCTAGCACCGTTAGACTGAGGTGAGTAATGAGCAGTCGTTTGATGAATGATGTTTCACATTCTCCCCTCTCTATCACTACGAATTCCTCAATCCATAATCTTAGTTTATTTTCAACTTCTTCTTTGTAGCGCTTATCCGCTTCAACAACTTCATCTTTGCTTTTCAACAAACAAAGGAGGCAATACGTTGTACCATCATCGATGAAGGTCACAAAGTACTTATCTCCCCCCTCTATTTTGTACAAACTTCAAATCACCCATGTAGGTATGACTAAGTTCTAGAGGAGTGATGTTTCTTTCGCTATTCCTTTGACGGAATGGAAAGGTGATTTTGCCTCTTCGCCTACCTCATATTCATTTTGAGGGTTTATGTCGACAGAAGGCAACAATCTCAACTTCGTTAGCTTTTGAATGACTTTCTATTTAACGTGTCTTAATCTGTGATGGCATAGATGCACAGATTATAAATATATCATTCATTTAGCTACAAACATACTGTACCATTCTTAGTTATTATAGATTTGTTGGACTAGTCTCAAACTAGCTTGACCAACAGCGTCCCTTAAACCAAGTTTGGGACATGTATCACCTCATTTTAGAGTGATCCCATTCCCTGAAGTCCTATTGAGGACAACCTCTCCAACCCCTTCTGCTTTAGAGGTGGCATTGCTTAACATGAACAACATCTTGCCCGTGGTTAGGGCGTAACCAGATCACATGTGATCTGGATACTCTGGCCCACTCCAGTGGCTTTGGCAGACTAAGTGTTCAATTTATTTTCTGCCTTTCTTTTGGCCTTCAGATCATTTAAGACTTGGAAACTTTGGTCCACCTCATTAGGTGTCCATTACTTTTCTGCCTTTCTTTTTGGCCTTCAGATCATTTAATACCTAGAAATTCTGGCTCACCCCACTAGGTGTGCAATATCATCCTATCAACTGAATTCTGGCCCACTCTAGTCGCCGATAGGCTTTG
Organism: Anisodus acutangulus; assembly: GCA_029783415.1. Taxonomy (NCBI): domain Eukaryota; kingdom Viridiplantae; phylum Streptophyta; class Magnoliopsida; order Solanales; family Solanaceae; genus Anisodus; species Anisodus acutangulus. Next base: position 36,821,959 of record CM056508.1, read on the forward strand.
TACGATTGAGTGTCCAATATCATCATATCAAATGTATTCTGGCCCACTCCAGTTGTTGTAGGCTTTGTACGACTGAGTTTCCAATATCATTCTATCAAATGAAGGATCTTCTGTCAAGTAGTGTGATAGGTTCAATGTCTTTAGCTTTTAGTCTTCTTCCCTTGAGATTGGTGCCCAGACAATTCCTAGCGCTTTCTTAAGAGTGGTAACAGTTTTTGCACAGTCAGTGGATCTCTATCATTCGTATGTGTGAACATACTTTACACACTTGTCATAATTACACTCAAAAATGGATCTTTTAAGTTTTGTTTACAATAGTCCAATCTTTAACCGGGAAGGAAGGAGATTCAATATCTGATTTTAGAGTGTAGGGAATGTAAGTTTTAATGAAAACACTTTCATATTCTCAGCCTTGCTTTACACACTTTTATTCAGATATTAACTAAACACATTATAGATAAGGAATGATTATTAACTTAGACCTTTTGGATTCTGGCCCACTTCAGTCAGACTGAGTGTCCACATCCTCCTTACCATAATTTGGATCCTTTGTCTGGGACATATATAAGCCTTTTGCTACATGATAGAACATCATCTTCAGCCTTCTCCTCTTGTCCAGTTGGCATCCTCAGCCTCTCTTAGGCGTTTGTTTCCACTACCCTCAGGAGCGGTGACACCAACTCATCCTTGATCTTTAGCCATACAAGCATGACTATCAGTAGTATCTTGAAGCTCAGCATCAGATCCAGAGATCCCACCTTTGACGGAAACAAATTTGTAACTATCATCAAAGAGAGAACCAAAACTAAGACCATATTTGAAAACACGGTTGTTGACAGAGACAATGTTTGGACTGTTAGCAAAACTGTCAACAGAACTGTTTTCAAGAAGAAAACCACAGCCAGATTTGGTCACACACTTGTCGACCAACATCTTTCGAATCACTAACACAAATTTTGTCTTAAAATTGTTGGATTATGTAAAGCAATATTGGAAATAGTAAATAACTATTATAGTGATCGAAAGGATAAACAACAAAGAGGACAACAACAAGTTGTCAATATTTTGATCTTTAATTGAAACTTCAAATATAGAACTTGCATTCGGAAATACAAGAACATGAACTGCTATACTTGTGGCTTGTAAATTCACTGAGAATACGAACGGTTAGAGTCCTTCATCTGTTAAGTTAACACCTGAAATACTTAGCAATCAATTAGATAAACACAACACCATCGGCTGAGTCAAGAGATGACTCTCTGTCTTTAAGACAAGATTGCCCTTGTATATATGCTTTACGGAAGTATGGCCAATAGTCTCCCAAGATGAAACAACAAACTATCAAGTGTGCAAAGCCTACACAAATGATCTCAGGGAAGAACACGAATAATGAAGATTGCTAAGAGAAGAATTGATATCAGGAAAATCTGATCTCTTTGTGGTGTTGTATTCTTGTATGTATATTGTCTTCTTCTTCTATAGAATTGAGCCAAATGCCTCAATTTATAGGTGTGCAAGATGGTCCCTTCAAGTGCCCATGTAATGGTCATTTAAATGTCATGTAATGGCCCTTTAAACCACCAACTAATGCAGCCAAATAATGGCTGAGTTATGGAGGAAAAACTGCAAAGTTAATGCTCCAAAACCTCTCCATAATTAGTCAAACTTTTGGACTTCCGTCGAGCACTCACTGCCAGGGAAGCGCCGCGGCGCTGCAGCATTTAGCGCCGCGGTGCCGCGGCTCCAAAATTGGAATTAGAGCCGCATCTCTACAAGGGGGGCACCGCGGCCCTTTCCGACCTGTTCCATCTTACACCTCGCACAATCCTTCATTCGTTTACCAACGTGGAACACTTGTTATTTATCCAATAATCATCCATCATTCTATGTCTCAAACATAGGGATGGCAACAGATAGGATCTGGACCGGATCCTACTAGATCCATATCCAAATCCATTTTTCATATCTAGATCCATATCCGGATTCAGACCCATCGGGTCCGTAAAAATCAGATCCAAATCCGGATCCTCCGGGTCCACGGATCGGATCTAGATCCATATGTAAAAAAAATTGTCTTGTTAAGAATGTAACCTTGCTAGGAATTTTTTTTTTGAACCGAAAAACGATTTTTACTTAGCTAACAGTTTATTGTGTTTCAATTTTAAAATATTCATAATGAGATATTTTGTTTGTTGCCTCGTTTTGATTGTGAGCTATTAATTGAAAATGTTGGACAATGACAATAGTTGTGGAAAATGCTGACTAGTATTTCCACAATGCAGAACTTGCATGTGCTTGGAATCTTCACAAATGAAGTGAATATAATTTTAACTACTTGTCTATGGAGATGTTAGTCACTCACTAATATAACATTGATTTTATTATCGAAGTTACCTCTTTATTTTTTGGTTTTTGAGTTAACGCAGAGATAAATTAAACTTGTTTAGAGAATTAAACTTGCAAGGATGTGCTCAACAATTTTAAGAAAATACTTATAAAATTACATTCTAGGTTATGAATATATTTAATAAAAACGGATTCACGGATCGGATCTGGACCGGATACGGATCTCAAATACAAGATCCAGATCCAGATCCGATCCGTCATAAAAGGATCCGGGTTCGATCCGGATCCATCGGGTCCAAATTTTAAAGATCCATATCCTATAAAGCGGATCTGGATCCACCGGGTCCAGGATCCACTGCCATCTCTACTCAAATATTTCACTTACGTACCAATATCTCTTTCATTAACGAAATTTACGATACTTGGCACTAAGATTGCACGTGTGTGGAAATGATTTTCCGACGTGCGGGCTCCAATTGTCCGAGTCATTAATAATGGAATAAACTTAATTCCACATTAGTAAATTTTCAACAAGTTAGGCTCAAGATCCATTTTTTACATGGTATCAGAGCCAGAACTATTCCAATTCTTTGTTCACCGATGTTGGACCCCCAAGATCCATTCTTTACAAATTAACACAAGAAAACCACAATTATTATGATGAAACTGATTTTTCTATTTTTCAAAATTACACTTGAAAACTTTATTGTTACAAGTTTAACATAAATTGCTTTTAATTTGCAACACGAGCTATTAGAAGTTTTGGAAAGGCAGTGAAATTGCTAAAAACTGTTGGTATTTCTATGGTACTTTATAGAGCAGTACGGGAAGTAATAACTATTACAAATGTTCGAAAGAATAAATAAATGGTCAATCTTCAAACTGCCGCATGTGTGTTGTGTCTTGAATCTTGATCACCTTGCAAAGCCAATGTTGAGAACTGCCGCAAGTTTGTTGTGTCTTGAATGTTGATATCCTGAAATCAAGAAACAACAAAATCTGGATGGTTACAACGTTGTGTGTTGAGTCGAGGATAGCCCTCTATCCTTAAGACAAGATTGCCCCGTATATATGCTTTTACGTTAGCGGGCAATAGTCTCCCAAGATAAAACAACACTATAATCTCAACGCTACAAAGCCAATAGGTTGATCCTGGCGAACAAAAAAAATATGACTCGACTTGCTGAAGATATGGAATAGGAAGGAAGAGTTTCTCTTTACTCTTCTCTTTTGTCTCTGTGTATATAGTGTGTCTCTATAGTGTATATCTTGTGTATACGTGAGGGTTGGTCACTGTTTTTGACTGATTTTCAGTCACTGAAAGTTCAGTTTTTCGCCACTGTTTTTTAGTGGTTTACTGCCTGTTTTTGTGTCGTTTTCAGGTCTGTTTTCAGCTAGTTTTTTGCTCGTTGTGCACTGTATTTTCGTCTATTTTCTGGCCTGTTTCTTCCTCTTGTTTTGAGCCAAATGAAGCTCAATATATAGCATGAGGAGGGGCTGTCCAACAGCCACAAACAAGGCTGTAATGGCAATTGAGGGAGGCCATTAAAACAGCCAAGTAATGGCTATTAAGGCCATTGAAAGAGGCTACCCAAATGCCCAAGTAATGGGCAGTTAATGGAGACAGAGCAAACTGTACATCTGAAAGAATCCTGGTCCAAATTGTACATATGAAACTTCAGGGATCAAACTGTACATCTGGCAGAGTTCTCTGGTCCAAAAAGATAATATTAGACAGCTCCACAGCTCCACAGCTCCACAGCTCCACAGCCCCACAGCCCCACAGCCCTGAACCCAAGCACATCTAGGTCTTCCCTCCTTTAAACACATGGGATACCCCTTGGGGTCCCAAACCCTTTACCAATTAGAGACTTATATAGAGAGCAATTCTTCCTATTCCCACCGATATGGTAGATTTGTCCCACACCACATTTCCATGTCTCAAACACCTTACTTCGTGGACCAATATCTCTTTCATTTCTTAACGAAATTAGACGATTCTTGGCCCTACGGTCATCTACTCACTTCGTAGATCATGCATGTGTAAAGAGACGAGGTCTCCAACATACGGAACACTAGTGTTTAATTCATCAAAGATGGGTGGACGATCTCCCGCCAAAAGCTAATTTCCAACAATCCCTCTATGAAAGAGAGATTGTGGCGCACACAAGGTGCCTACATTTCGGCAATCTTTCAAAGAAAAAGATATTGCATCGTAAGAGGTAGCTTACGCTTTGAACCTTCCCTAGTTGAATACCATCGGACTTACTTATGCGGTGAACGTGATGTCTTGAACCGTCAGTGTTTAGTGTAAGCCAAGACAACGATATCAACACAATAACTCTTCTTATTCATTTTCCTTCTTACGTTTCTGTCCGTTGTGGCCATGGACACACTTGGATTCTTAAGTGCGTTCATTTGAGGCGGCCATCCTCGCACTTAAATAGGTGATCTCCTACAAGGTATCCTGCTATACCCCACTTCTCAAGTGTTAGGAATCATTAAAAGTTTCCCCAACCTTAACCTCAACCGTTTGAGGATCTTTTAAAGGTTTGGAAGCTTAACATTTACCCACCATGCAGGTAGCACTTTAATGTCTATCGCGGGAACAGCTTTGGATTCATGTTTCTCTACATAAATCATCATCTGAGGTGCTCTTGCTTCCACCGAAGCGCTCAACTGAACCTTTTGCCACTTAGTTTTCCCATTGAACCAAATTCTTGGGATCTCCAATCAGTATGGTTGGGTTTCCACCGCAAAGGTTCGTATTGTTTGGGTTTTAAGCCAATTCCCCTAGACAGGCAGAACACTTGATCTCCGGGTAGTCCCCTAGTTAGTAAACAAGGATGTGACACCCGTGATGATCAACTGCCATACGGTCTTATGTCTCCGACAGATCCTGAAAGATATGTCCAGACGCCGTCATCCGTGTCCTTCCTAAAGCCGATCGGCTAGCCACAGTGTATAACTGCTGAAGGCACGAGTTTCTCCCAATAATGGACGTCCTCTAAGGAGCCGTGAAGTTACTCAACTTCTTTCATGCTTTGTATAAAGTGATAAACTCTGATTCCATCATGAATCGGCCGATGCAAGTTTGCTTAGAGGATTTTCCAAGATCCACCATACACATTTGCTTGTGGCTTTGGTGTTCTTCAGATCTGATGTCCATTTTGCATCACTGTGTTCTCCTAGAACCGCTGGACATCCAGAATACTATAATCCGTAGATAAGCGAATAACTCAGATATCGTCATATCCGACTTAAAGCCTTCTATTGATCATGTATTAAGATCATCAGTGAACCTTAGTTCAACTGATCTGTTCGTAGGACGATACCAGGTCGGTTGTAGTGTGTACAATACATTGAACTACACATGACATGTGCATATCGCTCCTTGTCTATGGGTGCACCATGATTCCAATCAGTTCTATGATTCATATCCATTGGTGGCTTCAACGAGACGGTCAACTATCGACCAGTCCGTTAGATGTCTTAGAAATCCAATTCCTAAGATGCCATCTGTGATACCCATATCTTTCATATCGAGACTTTGTTTCAATATGACTTTTACTTTCAGACTGTTGATTCTCCAACTGTTGGCTTTCTAATTTCAGAGTCAATATTTATGTGGTCAGATTCATTATTTCTGTTTTATCTGAAACTTTCAGGACCAAAATGTAAACATTTCAGGGACCAAGATGAAAGTTCAGGAAGAAGCCCAATAGTCCAGAAAACCAACTCTGATTCTCTTCTTCCAACTCTTCGATTGGGAAGGCTAATTCAACATTCATGTCACGCAAGACTGCAATGGCCCTGGATGTGAAGCTACTCACAGGGGAGCACATCTTACAACCCAAAGGTTCTTTTCCAGGAGGAAGATCAACCATTACGCAAGTATGGTTCTATATGATCCTGTAGATACGGAACGTCTAGTTCCGGACAGTCAGGCCCTCGCGGGTTCTTGTTAACCTTGAGCAATTACTCTTTTTTCCTTTTTCAAGGAAAGTTATCTCCAAAGAATTCAACATTATTTGATGCCAAGAGGCGATCAACACTACTGTTATTTGCAGATCCTGACAGATATGCAATCTATAGTCTTAGGTACAACTTGACCTGTTTCAGTATTCCAACTTTTACCAAGCCACCCCACATAATTTGGGCGTACGAGCTTTGCGCTTGGCTAACACCGTTGGACTGAGGTGAGAAATGAACAGTCGTTTAATGAACGATGCTTCACTTTCTCCCCCTCTATCACTACGAATTTCTCAATCCGTAGGCTTAGTTGATTTTCAACTTCTGCTTTGTAGCGCTTATCCGCTTCAACAACTTCATCTTTGCTTTTTAACAAACAAAGGATTCCATACGTTGTACCATCATCAATGAAGATCACAACGTACTTGTCTCCCCCCTCTATTTTGTATAAACTTCAAATCACCCAAGTAGGTGTGACTAAGTTCTAGAGGAGCGGTGCTTCTTTCACTATTCCCTTTGATGGAATTTGGAAAGGTGATTTTGCCTCTTCATCTACCTCACATTCATTTTGAGGGTTTATGTCGAAAGAAGGCAATAATCTCAACTTCGCTAGCTTTTGAATGACTTGCTATTTAACGTGTCTTAATCTATGATGGCATAGATGCACGGATTACAAATATATCATTCATTTGGCTACAGACATATTGTACCATTCTTAGTTATTATAGACCTGTTGGACTAGTCTCAAACCAGCTTGACCAACAGCGTCCCTTAAACCAAGTTAGGAACATGTATCACCTCAGCTTAGAGTGATCCCATTCCCTGAAGTCCTATTGAGGACAACCTCTTCAACCCCTTCTACTTTAGAGGTGGCGTTGCTTCACATGAACAACCTCTTGCCCGTGGTTAGGGCGTAACCGGATCATATGTGATCTGGATACTCTGGCCCACTGCAGTTGCTTTGCAGACTGAGTGTCCAATTTCTTTTATCCCTTTCTTTAGGCCTTCAGATCATTAAGACCTGGAAACTCTGGCCCACCTTGCTAGGTGTCCATTACTTTTCCTATGAAATGAATTCTGGCCCCACTCCAGTCACCCGGAGGCTTTATATGACTGAGTGTCCAATATCATCATATCAAAGGAATTTTGGCTCACTCCAGTCGCCCGGAGGCTTTATATGACTGAGTGTCCAATATCATCCTATGAAGGATCTTCTGCCAAATAGTATGACAGGCTCAACGTCTTTAACTTTTAGACTTCTTCCGTTATGATTGGTGCCCAGATAATTCTTGGCGCTTACTTAAGAGTGATAACAGTTTTCGTACAGTCAGTGGATCTTACTCCCTCGTATGTGCGAACATACTTTACTCACTTTTAATAATTACACTTAAAATAACGGATCTTTTTAAGTTGCTTTACAATCCAATCTTTAAACGGAAAAGAAGATGAGATTAAACTTCTGATTTTTAAAGCGTAATGAATATAAATTATTTTCATATTCCTCCTTGCTTTAATCAATTTTTAATCAGACCTCATTTAATCTTTATTCTTGACAAGTAAGAAAAACTACTTATCCCAATTTCGGATTCTGGCTCACTTCAGTCACTTCATCAGACTGAGTGTCCGGTTCCTTCTTACCATAATTCGGATCTTTTGTGTGGGACATATACAAGCCTTCTGCTGCAAGATAGAAGTACATCTTATGTCTTCTCCTCTTGTCCCATTTGACATCCTCAGGCTCTCGAGAGCGCTTGTTCCCACCAGTCTTGGTAGCGGTGACACCATGAACATGTTCATCATCATCACTCTCTTCTACCAGAAAACCATTACCATAGCCAGATTTGGTCACACAACTTTTGACCGACATCTTTCGAACACTAATAGTATTACAATACAGTTTTGTCTTAAATTGTTGGTATTTCTATGGTACTTTATAGAGCAGTACGGGAAGTAATAACTATTACAAATGTTCGAAAGAATAAATAAATGGTCAATCTTCAAACTACCGCATGTGTGTTGTGTCTTGAATCTTGATCACCTTGCACAGCCAATGTTGAGAACTGCCGCAAGTTTGTTGTGTCTTGAATGTTGATATCCTGAAATCAAGAAACAACTAAATCTGGATGGTTACAACGTTGTGTGTTGAGTCGATGATAGCCCTCTATCCTTAAGACAAGATTGCCCCGTATATATGCTTTTACGTTAGCGGGCAATAGTCTCCCAAGATAAAACAACACTATAATCTCAACGCTACAAAGCCAATAGGTTGAGCCTGGCGAAGAAAACAAATATGACTCAACTTGCTGAAGATATGGAATAGGAAGGAAGAGTTTCTCTTTACTCTTCTCTTTTGTCTCTGTGTATATATGTGTCTCTATAGTGTATATCTTGTGTATACGTGAGGGGTTGGTCACTGTTTTTGACTGATTTTCAGTCACTGAAAGTGCAGTTTTTCACCACTGTTTTTCAGTGGTTTACTGCCTGTTTTTGTGTCGTTTTCAGGTCTGTTTTCAGCTAGTTTTCTGCCCGTTGTGCACTGTATTTTCATCTATTTTTTGGCCTGTTTCTTCCTCCTGTTTTGAGCCAAATGAAGCTCAATATATAGCATGAGGAGGGGCTGTCCAACAGCCACAAACAAGGCTGTAATGGCCATTGAGGGAGGCCATTAAAACAGCCAAGTAATGGCTATTAAGGCCATTGAAAGAGGCTGCCCAAATGCCCAAGTAATGGGCAGTTAATGGAGAGTTAATCAGCCAAGTAATGGCTGGTTAATGCTCCAAAACGCAGTCCAACAGTAGGCAGAAAAAGTCTCCAGAAATTCTGGGGACCAAACTGTACATATGAAAGAATTCTGGTCCAAACTGTACATATGAAACTTCAGGGATCAAACTGTACATCTGGCAGAGTTCTCTGGTCCAAAAAGATAATATTAGACAGCCCCACAGCCCCACAGCCCCACAGCCCCACAGCCCCACAGCCCGTGAACCCGGAACCAGGAACCCGGAACCGGACGGGACGGGCGGGCGGCGGCGGCGCGCGTGTGGGCTTAGCCTTGAACCCAAGCACATCTAGGTCTTCCCTCCTTTAAACACATGGGATACCCCTTGGGGTCCCAAACCCTTTACCAATTAGAGACTTATATAGAGAGCAATTCTTCCTATTCCCACCGATGTGGTAGATTTGTCCCACACCACATTTCCATGTCTCAAACACCTTACTTCGTGGACCAATATCTCTTTCATTTCTTAACGAAATTAGACGATTCTTGGCCCTACGGTCATCTACTCACTTCGTAGATCATGCATGTGTAAAGAGACGAGGTCTCCAACATACGGAACACTAGTGTTTAATTCATCAAAGATGGGTGGACGCATCTCCCCGCCAAAGGCTAATTTCCAACAAAAACGTGATTAGAGGAACACCAGAGCACATGCGAAACTCTATTTTAATATTCTTATTTTTTGCAAAAAAAAAAAAAAAAACTTCATATTCAAATTCATAACACAATAGCATCTCTAATATATTTGTTAAAAAGTTTTGTTTTGGGAGAATTATTCTCTTAATAGTTTTATTCTTTATTTTTATATTAGTTTTTCACATGTAGGCCAATTAGTCAGACAATATTAAAGTATTATGTCTCTTTTAGTATACTTTCTTTTGTTCCTGATTTATTATCGTTCAAAGTTTGCAATTATTAGCTTCTGCATAATGTCATGTTATTTTGATCCCCAACAAATTCTAATACCAGTACAATGATGATAAATTATTATCATCCACTCTATATGCATATCCTTATGATGCATTAAGATCACTTTCTGACAGGATTCATGAATTGACCGTAATAGAAAACAACACACTATGAGGCAAAGAGATGAAAGTGGCGTTTTTGGAAAAGAATAAACTTGGATTCATCGATGGATCACAGAAGCGAGCTGAAGAAAATTTAATATTGAAATTTACCGTAGAATTTTACATCATATCTAATGCGAGATAGGATTACCTTTACCCGGATAAAACAAGTGAAAATGACAGACTTGCCTTGTGCCAATATAGGCTACAAAAGGAGTATTAAGAAGGTCAGGTTTAGGATTTGAAATTATTCAAGTTTATCCGGTTTATAATCAAGCACATCTTTTGAATTATATATTGCATATCACATTTTTATGCTATACCAGATAGGCTTAGCACGGGCGCAACACTTCAGCAACGAATCCAAAATCTTTTTATGATGATGAATCAAACTTTTATTAATTAATACTGGGCAATGTCTCTGTAGAATAGTATAATTATCTTTGTATGGAGTCTTCTCATTAATACAATATATATATATATATATATATATATATATATATATATATATATATATATATATATATATATATGTGTGTGTGTGTGTTTACAATTGTAATCCTAATCGTATGAGGATATCTATAAAAAGTGAGTTATCACTTTTACTGCACATGAACCCAATCTGCAAGCTGTAAGTGGCAAAGCTGTCCTACCAAGCCCTGGGAGTTTGTTTCAAGCCATAAAGTGACTTTCGAAGCCGGCAGACATACTGAGGAGATGAAGGATGCACAAAGCCAAGTGGTTGATGCATATATATGATTTTTTTAAATCACCATGTAAGAACGCATTTTTCACATCAAGCTGATGAATGAGCTAATTCTTTCCCATAGCAATGCTCAAAACAGTGCGAATGGTAGCTGGTTTAACCACTGGACTGAATGTCTCACCACAATCAACTCTCTCTTGTTGCCCTATGCCATTTGACACAAGTCTCGCCCTATGGCGTTCAGGCTCAACACTATCTCTCAATTTGTGACGATAAAGCAACATGCAACAAATCACATTCACCCCCTCTGGTTTTGGGATAAGATCCCAAATGTGTTGTGTAGTGAGCGCATCAAATTTCTCACGCATGACCGCATTCCAATTTGGGTCAAGCTTGGCTAATTTTGGGTTTTTAGGTAGAGGTGAGATAGTCTGAATAGATAGGTTAAAATAGACTTTCGGTTTAAAAATCATGTGCTGGGCATGGGTTTCCATTAGGTGGGTCAGGAACGAGACTTGTCGGGTGATGGGAACTGGGGGAGGTGGGGTCATTTGGGTGGCAGGAGTTGGGGGCAGTGGGGTTGGGCTAGGAAGTGTGGTTGTTGGGGAGGAGGTGGTAAACGGGGGTTGCGAGGCTGACGTCACGTGATTTGGGCAGTGGCGCAGTGGGCTATTTACCGAGAATAATGGGGTCGTGACGGGAGCAGTGGGTAGGGGGTGGTCGATGGGATGGGGAGGTGGTCGACGGGTTGTGGGGCAGTGGCAGGACAGCTAGCACGGGCAGTGAATTTTGAGCCACCATACTAGCACTATGTATTGCGTTTCTAATGAGAGGTGAAGTGTCCGGATCATCAAGGAAACCGTAATCAGTGACTTGAAATTTTTGGACGTTTGCAAATGGGAAAATGGTCTCCTCGAATGTGACATGGCGAGAGACTATGATTTTATTTATGGACAGATCATAGCATAAGTACCACATTTGGTTCGATGGGAAACCTAAGAAAATGCAAGGAGTAGTCCTAGGTGCTAATTTGTGAGGGCCGTGGAGGCAAAATTCTGGTAGCATAGACAACTAAAAATTCGAAGGTGATCATAAGAGAAGATCCAGTGGAAGAGAATTTCAGTTAGAGTTTTATTTTGAAGAGTTCGTGTTGGTAATATATTAAGGACGTAAGATGTCATGTGTAGTGCGTAAACCCAAAATGAAGGGGGGGGGGTGGAAACATGGAAGAGCATAATGCAGATCTTATTGTTGATGGTGCTCATGATTCTTTCTACTTTACCATTTTGAGGTGAGGTATGGGGGAAAGAGAATTGGAACACCATGTCGTGGTTTGCACAAAATTTATGGAAAAGGTGATTGTTAAACTCACGACCGTTATCACATTAAAATATTTTGATGGTCTTTTCAAGTTGGTTTTTAACATGCTCTTAAAATTCAAGAAAAAATGTGTAAACTTGGGACTTATATTTTAGAGGATAAACCCAAAGAAAATGAGAGAAATCATCCAAAAATACCAAATAATATTTGTTACCCAGTTTGCTAGTAATGGGAGATGTCCATAAATCCGCATGAATAATATCAAAGGGAGAAAATGTTACACTCAATGAAGATTGAAAAGGGAATCTAACATGTTTCCCTAAAGGACAAGAGTGGCAAGCATGGGCAAGTTTCCCTTTATTACATTGAATGAAATATTGATTCCTAAGAAAATTAAAAACTGGCGCTCCTGGGTGCCAGGGTCTACTGTGCCAGGTTGAATGAGAGATTGCAGCTAGAGAGGTTGGTGGATTGACAGTTGCAGCGGAATTACATGAGAAATGATATAGGTCCCACACACTAATGCATCTCGTAAGAGTTATCCCCGTACGTATGTCCTTCATAGAAAAACCAAAAGGGTCAAACTCAATAGATACATAATTATCACTAGCAAATTTCCTAACAGAGATTAAGTTTTTAATGATGTTAGGAGCATATATGACATTTTTATGGTAAAGAGATGGTAAGATGGTGGTGTTTGACTGGTGTCATAGCCCTGAATTGAAATGTCATTGCCGATCAAAATAAATTGAGGATTGATCAAATTAAATAGTTGAGGAAGATTATCAGAGTCGCGAGTGAGGTGAGAAGTGGCACATATATCCATGTATCGGGCGTCGTTGGGCTGCTGAAGATTCATAGTATTGTAGGCCTGACTTAGTTCGGTAGGGGTCATAAGAATGTATGCCGGTTGTTGTGGTTGGGTTGTAGAGAAGTGGGCCTGGCTTGGTTGACCCGTGTGTTGTGGGCCAGGAGTAGGGCCCAATATACTCGAACTCGGGTACTGGGCCAGGGCGGTTAGGTATGGGTAATGGGGGAGGCCCAATTTCCAGTGGTGGGCTACGACATTGGGCTGGGCCTGTAGTGGCTGTCCACCAGAATTGGACATGCCCCTATGACCCCTTTCTTTGCCACCGTTTCTGTTGCCTCTACCGCTGCGCTGATTATGGTGGTCGATGGGTTGTGGTGGTCCGACGGGTGCAGCGGCGGCCAGCGGTGCATCAACTACTAACGTCTTCTGAGTGTGTTTGTCCTATTTGGCACGTCTAGTCTCCTCTAAAAGTTATTGTGATCGGGCCTTGTTGAAACTAGGAAGGGGATCAACATGTTGGATCTTCGTCGCAAGTGTGTCATACTCACCGTTTGGCAGACCATTAATTAGTTGTAAGACTATCTTTGTTTCTAAAATTGGATTGCTAACATTAGATAATTGGTCTGCAACTACTTTCAATTTTTTACTATAGGCGGACATATTAGCAAAATTCTCAAGACGGGTGTCATTAAATTGCTCCTCCAGATACACGGCATGTGTGTGTTTGTTGTCTTGAAAAATTTCCTCTAGCCTGATCCATAGTTCGTGAGCCGACGCACCTGTCTTCATAATAGTATGAAGAAAATCCTTGGATATGATGTCATATATCCACTGTTTAACAATTGCATCAAGATGCTTCCACGTCGGATTGTCGACACCGGGTGGACGAGGCGTGGTGGAATCAATGTGATCAAGGACGTTGTATGCACAAGCATGTATTTGAAATAGTTAACCCACGATGAATATTATCCATCCTCTTTATCAAGAACTAAAGGAATAAAGTTCTTGATATTTATTACGGCGAAGGACGGATGAAAGGAGTTAGGAGAGGAGAAGGATGTGTGATGTCGGGGGTGGAGGAGGAACCTCGGGAGATTCGGGAGTAGCCATGAAGTGGCTGTTTTCGGTGGTTCAAGAGAAAAAAATTAGAGTTAGGGGCGAAAGGGTTGCCGTCGCCGGAAGCAAGGAGAGGGGGGCGAAAAGAGTACTAAAGAGGGTGTTTAGGGTTTGGCTCTTGATACCATGTAGAATAGTGTAATTCTCCCTTGTCTGGAGTCTTCTCATTAATGCAATATATATAGGTGTTTACAATTGTAATCCTAATCGTATGAGGATATCTACTTTACATAATTACACTAAAATAATAATTACAGAATATATGGAGAATTTACGTATTTTCTATCAGTATCAACTTATATACATCTTGTAAGTTAGTCCAAGAAGTTAACAGGTGCAAACATTTGTATTCTTGTGTGTATATAGTAGAAATGTAGTATCTTCAAAACATAGGTAGTTCCTTTCCTTCCGGCTTGTCCATAGTTTACAAGCAGGTACAATGTTCTAAATGGCTTTATATTTCCTATCTTCCTTCCAAGACAATGATGGTAGCGCCTCCTAGATCACCGGGCATATATCCATCTAACTACATGGATAGGAACACTTGGATAGTTGAGTAGCTATGAGAGTATGCAAAGAAAAATTGGCATCTTCTGAATCACTGGAGCAAAGTTAATGTCTATTGTATAAAGGTGTAACCTCTTTTGTTGGATAACGATTGTGCAATGTTGTTCAAACAAAACTAATGACTTTGAGTGGAACAATACATTTTCATACAAGTTCCATTGCTAGTTGTGGAGAAGAGGGCTTCAGGGAAGAGCCTATAGCAGGAGCCACAAAATAGTTGCCGATATTCTCTTTTCTTCTTCAACGTCTTGCTGAAATTCTACTTGTAATATCTAGCTCCAAGATTTGCCAACATTCCTTACGATTCGTGACAACAACATAAGGACAACCTACATCTTCTGAAGCTCCTTTATAGTTACCAGAACCTGCTGGAACACAAAATGATTGCAACAATTGGTGCATCATAAGTGCATTCTTTCCGAGAAGGCATGGTTAAGGATGACATTGAAAGTATACCGTGATATACACGGCATATACAATGCCTTGTGTATACGGTGTATATCACAGAAACACAAGACAGATTGGAAAAAACAGTCTGTGATATACATGCTAAGTATATCACGGTTTGGAGTATATTTGGTAACATGTTATTTGTATTTAATTAGCATTGTACACTTACCATAATTGTAGAATTCTTGTACAAATAGAATAGGGTTTTGGGAGTAGAATAGGAATAAGATTTTCCATATTATGAAAATTGTAAATTGTATATATACTCATTCTTAATGAATATAATCAAAGGATTATTTCTTTCACGGTATCAGAAGTCTAGGTCTCACATACCTCCTCCCCCAAAAGCTTACGCTACTCTCGGCTTCTTCGAAATCTGAGACCCTTCCTCGGTTTCTGAGCTGATTTCTTCCTCCTCTCTTCCCAAATTATCTTCCAAATCCCTCATTCACCTATTGTTCTTTCGTTATGTCTACGTCAAAGAACATGTTTCATCCTGCCCTTACTGTTTCCAACATCAAGAATCACATCCCTATTATTCTTGAGATGAAAAACGTCCAATATGTGACGTGGGCGGAATTGTTCAAGATTCACGCCATCTCACATCAAGTACACCATCACATAATTCCTTCCGTTGTTCCTACATCTGCAGAAGATCCTCAGCTATGGATCACTCTTGATGTTACCGTCCTTCAGTGGATTTACTTCACTATTTCTACCGACCTTTTACAAACGATCATTGAACCGCACACTACGGCTATGGCTACCTGGAATAGATTGCGTGATATATTCCAGGATAATCAACATTCCCGAGTGATCACTCTTGAGCAAGAATTTTCACAAGTCATCATGGAAGATTTCCCGAATCTTTCAGCTTATTGTAAACGGCTCAAGGAATTGGCGGACCAACTCCGTAACGTTGGAGCGCTTGTTACCAATAATCGTCTTATTCTCAAAAAGGTTGCAGGCCTATCTAAGGCCTATAATGGCGTTGGGACTCTACTCTGAAAAAAGTAATTCGCTTCCCCATTTTTATCAAGCTCATTCGATGCTCACATTAGAAGAAGCTACTTGGCAAAAAAGGCGGCTACTGGTGCAAGTTCTATGGTGATGATGACTTAATCCGATAACTCCCATGTTTTTGTTAACAATTCGGCCCAAAACTGCAACAGTGGCGGCAAGAAGGGTCAAAGCCATAAAAATAATGGCAAAAATCGAGGCGGCAACAATGGCGGCAGACGGAACAGTAGCAACACCAGTAGTGGGCCTCGGGGTACTGGGCCCCAGCCCACCTGGTCTCAGCCTTGGGCCTCCTGGCAGTGGTCTTGGACCAGCGGCCAGTGACCATAGTCCATCCTACTGCCCGCCCAGTTATTTCCTGGGCAGTTGGGCGTCGGTCCAGCCCAGTCACCGGCCCAATTTTTCTGAACCTTTAGACATCACCCAACAACGATATGGGTCGGGTCAGCAGGGCGGTCTGCTTGGGCCTCAGCCCCCGCAGCCTTCACTGCAACGGGCCTGACTCCGCTCCCGACACCCACCGATATTGAGGCCGCTATGCATACACTTGGATTAAATCCTCCTGATGCGAATTGGTACATGGCATCGGCGCCACTTCTCACATGACGTTTGACCAAGGTACTCTCTCGTCTTATTTCAATTTGTGCAAAAATTGTGGCATTATTGTTGGTAATGGCAACTCAATTCCAATTCGTGGTTTCGGTCATACAACTTTGTCTCCTCCCCATCCACCTCTTGTCTTGAAAAATACCCTTCATTCCCCTAACTTAATTAAAAATTTAGTGTATGTTCGTAAATTCACCACTGATAATTGGGTTTCTATTAACTTTGATCCATTTGGGTTTTCTCTGAAGGATTTTAAAATGGGGATACCTCTCATGAGATGCAATAGTAGGGGAGATCTTTATTCAATCACGCCCGCCTCCAGTTTCTCAAGTCAGGCCATGCCATCGACATTTGCAGCTCTAGCTCCTTCCTTGCGGCATACACGTTTGGGTCACCCTGGGTCGTCTATTGTTTCTTCCTTGCATAAAAATAATTTATTTCTTCTAAGGGTACGCGTAGTACTTCAATTTGTCATTTCTGGCCCTTGGGAAAACATGTTAGATTACCATTTGTAGCCTATACTTCTCGTACTTTGATGCCTTTCGATATTATTCATAGCGATTTATGGACATCTCCTGTTCTGAGTTTTGTGCGCCATCGTTATTATGTTCTCTTTTTGGATGATTATTCTAATTTTTATGGACCTTTCCGTTAGCGGAAAATCTCAATTTTTTCCACCTTAAAATTTAGAGTATTCATCCGTACCCAATTCAAATGGAAAATAAAAAATGTTCAATGTGATAATGGCAAAGAATATGATAATGGGGTATTTCAGAAATTTCGTGATGCTAATGGCATAGTTTTTCATTTCTCTTGTCCTCATACATCCTGACAAAATGGGAAAGCCGAACGAAATTCGTACCATTAATAATATTGTCCAAATTTTATTGGTCCATGCTTTCGTACCCCTCTCCTTTTGGCATCATGCTCTACAAATGACTACTTATCTCCTTAACATACTTCCTACCAAAGGATTGACATATTCATCCCCTCTTAAAATTCTCTATAATAAGACTCATTCGTATTCACATCTTAGGGTCTTTGAATGTTTATGTTATCCACTATTTCCGTCAACTACAATTAACAAACTTCAAGCCCGTTCTACCGCTTGTGTGTTTTTGGGTTATCCATCTAATCATCGTGCTTACAAATGTTTTTATTTATCATATAATAAAATCATAATTAGTCATCATGTTATTTTTTATGAAACCCAATTTCCGTTTGCTAAGGTGTGTAGTCCCGTACCTGGTTCATACAGTACCCCTAGAATGCCAGCAGGCCCACTGCCTATTGGCCCGCCAACACCCACAACCCATCCTGTCACCGTCACAGGTCCAGCAACTGGGCCAATCGTCCAGCCCAATTCTGCCCCTGTCTCTGTTCCAGTTCTCGATCCAGGGTCCAGTGTTGGGCCAGCAGGCCCACTACCTACTGGCCAGTCCGTCCCCCATCCGAATTTTCCCCAAAATCCATACAGTTCTCCCCCAAATCAACAACTTGTTACTCGTAGTCAACATGGTATTTTTAAACCTAAAAGATATTTTAATCTTAATTCTAATATTCTTAAATCCCCAATACCCTGTAACTCAGTGTCTACATTAAATGGCCCGAATTGAAAATTGACTATGCACGATGAATATAATGCTCTTACTGAAAATAAGACGTGGGAGTTGGTACCCCGTCCTTCAGGCATTAATATTATTCGGTCTATGTGGATTTTTACTCATAAAGATAATTCTGATGGTTCTTTTACGAGACATAAGGCTCGTCTTGTAGGTGATGGTAAGACTCAACAGGCTGGCATGGATTGTGGTGAGACATTTAGTCCGGTGGTCAAACCGGCTACCATTCGCATTGTTCTCAGTCTGGCTCTTTCAAAGGCATGGCCCATTCATTAGCTAGATGTAAAGAATGCTTTCTTACATGGTGATCTTAAGGAGATAGTCTACATGCATCAGCCCTTGGATTTTCGAGACCCTAAATATCCTAATCATGTCTCTTTATTGAAGAAGTCCTTGTATGGGCTCAAGCAGGCCCCACGGGATTGGTATAAGCGATTTGCAGACTATGTATCTACTATTGGGTTTTCTCACAGCAGGTCCGATAATTCTCTATTCATATATCGGCGTGGTACTTCCTTGGCATATATTCTAATAGATGTGGATGATATTATATTGACTGCTTCTTCTGATGATTTACTCAAGTCTATCATGACACTACTCAATTCTGAGTTTGCTATGAAATACTTGGGGCCCTTGAGTTACTTCTTGTGGATTGTTGTCACTCGACATCCAGGTGGGTTATTCTTATCCCAAAGGAAGTATGCCGCTGAGATAATTGAGCTAGCTGGTATGTCCTCGTGTAAGTCTACTTTCACTCCAGTTGATACTAAACCCAAGATGGGTGTTGCGGCTGGCTTACCTTACGAGGATCTCACCCACTATCGCAGTCTTGCTGGAGCTCTTCAGTATCTTAATTTCACGAGACCAGATATTACGTATGCCGTACAACATGTGTGTTTGTTTATGCATGATCCCAGGGTTGAGCACATGAATGCGCTCAAACGCATTATTCGATACATCCAGGGAACACTTGACTATGGCTTGCATCTATATCCATCGACGACCTCTACACTTGTATCGTATACAAATGCTAATTGGGGTGGTTGTCCAGATACCAGACGTTCCAGTCTGGTTATTGTATGTTTCTTGGTGATAACTTGGTCTCATGGTCTGCAAAGCGCCAGTCTACATTATCACGCTCCAGTGCAGAGGCCGAGTATCGAATGGTAGCCAATGTGGTATCTTAATCATGTTGGTTACGTAATATTCTCTTAGAGCTTCATTGTCTCATTCAGAAAGCTACCTTAGTTTATTGTGATAATATTAGTGTCGTCTATCTCTCTGGTAATCATGTTCAACATCAACGCAACATACCGAGATGGATATCCACTTCATTCGAGAAAAGCTAGCTCGTGGACAAGTACGTGTATTACATGTCCCTTCTAGGTTCCAAATTGCAGACATCTTTACTAAGGGTCTTTCCTCGGTTCTGTTTGAAGATTTTAGGGACAGTCTCAGCGTACGACGACCGCCCGCTATGACTGCGGGGTGTGAAAGTATACCTTGATATACATGATATACACGGCATATACAATTCCTTGTGTATACCGTGTATATCACGGAAACACAAGACAGATTGGACAAAACAGTATGTGATATACATGCCAAGTATAACACGGTTTGGAGTATATTTGGTAACATGTTATTTGTATTTAATTAGCATTGTACACTTACCATAATTGTAGAATTCTTGTACAAATAGAATAGGGTTTTGGAAGTAGAATAGAAACAGATACGAAGTGGAAAGAATATTATTAAAAAAACATGGCGATGTCAGTCATCAACCAAAAGATGCACCCATATGTATATACAAAAGCTGAAAGAATATATTGTGATAGAAGCTGTGAAGTCCTAAATTTCACTATTTTCTTATCATTAGGAAGCAACACATTATTTACAGAGAACAATGAGATAAGAATCTCCGGTCAGAAGAAACACATTTAGCTAAGAGTACCAGTGTAAAATTATTAACATACACTATTACTGATTCTGTGCTTCAAGGTTTGTTTTGGGATCTTTTACAGCCAATTCATCTTCTTTGTGTGCCTCTCATTTTTTTTTTCACCGACAGATCTTCAATACCCACTTTCCCTTTTCATTTTCTTGGACACCCATTTCCATTTCTTGGTAATTTACAGATCATACACTGCACATTTGTTGCGGTGTATGTAATCCCAGCTGGGTATTTTCCCTTTTTGCCATTGAAGTGATAATTTAGTTGTGGGTCATAACCCCAGATTCTGCTCGGAATTTTCATCGCCGGTGTGACAACTATACGGCGTTGCTCCGACCAGGTATTTGATTTCTCGATGAAAGAACCGGAAACAGGACCGGCGAACAGTACCGGCAACGTTTCCGGCCAAACCTTTCTTCTCTCTTCTCCTCTCTCATTTTTGTTCTTTTTCTCCTCGATCTACATTGGTACTCGACTATTTAGGGAAAACTCAAGTGAACAGTACTTTCAGTACCGTTGAATAGTGATTTTCGCCGGCGAACAGGTTCGATTCAATTGGAGTTGGTACCTCCGGTTGCCCGTATCCATTCTTTGTTCTTAAATTTTGCCGCTTCGCGGTATTGAATCGTGATTTTACGTTCTTGCATTTACTCTTCTTGTCTTTAGTTATAGCATTCTTGGCATAGTGATTTAACTTGCCTCTAGGTTCTTGTTAACTTGTGCTTTCACTTTGATCCCTTCCTGTTTTAGGGTAAACGTTTGATTAGTTTATTATTTTATATTTGCTTTAGTGACTTTGGTAACTGATGGTAGACTAGAGTCATGTTCTCGGTCGGGGACGGGGGTGAGGGTTGGGGGGGGGGGGGGTAAATGGGGTAACGGAGATGCTAGGCTGAGAATAGGGTCTTGGGACTTTGAGGGGGAAGTCATTAGAGCTAATTAAGATTTTTAAGAAGAAAAGGAATAATATAGCCTGTGTCCAAGAGACCAAATGGGTAGGATCTAAGGCTAAGGATATGGACGGGTATAAGTTATGGTTCTCGGGTAGGTCGAGGTATAGGAACGGGGCAGGCATTTTAGTAGACAGCGAGCTAAAGGATCAGGTGATAGAAGTTAGGAGGGTCAATGACAGGATGATGACGATTAAGTTGGTAGTTTGAGGGTTCACTATGAACATTATTAGTGCTTAAGCGTCGCAGGCGGGCTTGGACGGGGAGGAGAAGATGTGCTTTTTGGAGGATTTGGATGAGGTGGGGGTGGTAAACCACCCAATGAGAAAATTATTTGTAGGAGGGGATTTCAATAGACATATCGGGTCACTTTCTGAGGGTTATGACGACATGCATGGAGGCTTTGGCCTCGGGGACAAGAATGGGAAGGCGTCTCACTTTTGGAGTTCGCTAGAGCTTTTGGGATGGTGATAGCCAATTCGAGGTTCCTGAAGAAGGAGGAGCACTTAGTGGCTTTCCGTAGTTCGATGGCTAAGACTCAGATAGAATTTTTGCTCCTTAGGAAGGTTGACAACGGTCTTTGTAAAGACTGCAAGGTCATTTCGAGGGAGTATCTTACAACCCGACATAAGCTTTGGGTGATGGATTTGGAGATCAATATGGATAAAAAGAGGAGGGTTGTGGATGAAAGGTTAAGAATCAAATGGGAGAGTTTGACCATGGCTAGTGCAAAGAAGATGGGGGAGAGGTTGATGGCCAAGGAGGCTTGGGGAAGTAGTGGAGATGCGACCGGTATGTGGGATAGGACGGCCAATTGCATTCGAGAGGTAGCTAGAGAAGTTCTTGGGGTCTCGAAGGGTAGCCGTGGTGTGCACCGAGATGACTGGTGGTGGAATGGTAAAATTCAAGAGAAGGTGGAAGTGAAGAAAGCAGCGTATGAGAAATTGGTAGAAAGCAAGGATGATGTGGAGAAGTGAACGAATAGAGAACTATATAAGATGGCGAGGAAGGAGGAAAAACTTGCGATTATGGCAGCGAAAATGGTAGCTTTTGAATACATGTATGTGGAATTAGAGGGAAAAAGTGGGGATAGGAAGTTGTACATACTAGCCAAGATGAGAAAGAGGAGGGCCCGTGACTTGGATCACGTGAGGTGCATCAAGGACGAGGAAGGCAAAGTGCTGGTGGAGGACGCGTATATTAGGCGGAGGTGGCAGTCTTACTTTCATAAACCCTTGAACGAAAAAAGAGATAGAGATATTGTGTTGGAAGATATGGAGCAATCTGGTAGGTACCGGGATTTTGAATATTGTATAAGCATTAAGGTTGACGAGGTTAAGGGTGATGTTCGCAGGATGCGTAGGGGACGAGCGATCGGGCCTGATGAGATCTTAATTGAATTTTGGAAGAGCGCAGGCAGGGCAGGTTTGGAGTGGCTGACTGAGTTGTTCAACGTCATTTTTAAGACGGCAAGAATGCCTGAAGAATGGAGGTGGAGTACAATGATCCATTTGTATAAGAACAAAGGTGATATCCAGAGTTGCAACAACTATAGGGGTATCAAGCTGTTAAGCAACACTATGAAAGTGTGGGAAAGGGTAGTGGGGATGAGGGTGAGGAGAGGCGTGTCTATGTCCGAGAACTAGTTTGGATTCATGCCGAGGCGTTCGACCATAGAAGCCATTCATCTTATTAGGAGGTTGGTGGAGCAGTATAGGAAGAGGAAGAAAGACTTACATATGGTTTTCATCAACCTCGAGAAGGCATACGACAAAGTCTCTAGGGAGGTTCTATGGAGATGTTTGGAGGTTAGAGATGTACATATAGCGTACACTAGGGTGATCAAGAATATGTATAATAAAGCCAAGACCAAGGTACGGACAGTAGGAGAAGACTAGGAGCACTTTCCAATGATGATAGGGTTGCACCAAGGATCAGCTCTTAACCCATTCTTATTTGCCTTGGTGATGGATAGACTGAAGCGACAAACCCAATGGGAGGTTCCATTATGTATGTTATTCACAAATGACATAGTCCTTATTGATGAGACTCGATGTAGAGTGAATACTAAGCTGGAGGTTTTGAGACAGACTCTGGAGTCTAAAGGGTTCAGGCTGAGTAAGACCAAGACAGAATACTTGGAGTGCAAGTTCAGTAACGGGAGCGACCTTGAGACAAGCATGGAGGTAAGGTTTGGTACTCAGGTCATTCCAAAGAAAAGAAGCTTCAGGTACCTCAGGTTTATTATCCAAGGGGATGGAGAAATTGATGATGATGTCACACATCGTATTGGGGCAGAGTGGATGAAATTGAGGCTTGCATCTAGAGTCTTATGCGATAAAAATGTGCTACAAAAACTTAAAGGCAAGTTCTATATGGCGGTGGTTAGACTGACTATGTTATATGGGGCGGAGTGTTGGCCAGTCAAGACTTCGTACATCTAAAAGATGAAAGTTGCGGAGATGAGGATGCTGAGATGGATGTGTGGGCATACAAGGAGGGATATGATTAGAAATGATGATATCCGGGATAGAGTGAGAGTGGCCTAGTGGAGGATAAGATGCGGGAAGTGAGGTTGAGATGGTTTGGACATGTACAGAGGAGAGACACAAATGCTCTAGTGCGGAGGTGTGAGAGGTTGGCTATGGACGAGTTGATGAGGGGTAGAGGTAGGCCGAAGAAGTATTAGGGAGAGGTGATTAGATGGGATATGGAGCAGGTGCAACTTACGGAGGGCATGACCTTAGATAGAGGGTTGTGGAGGACAAGGATTTGGGTAGAAGGGTAATAGGTAGTCAAGCGTAGTCCTACTTATGCTTGCAAACTGGTAGTTGTAGTGTTATTATTGTAGGCTCGCTTAGCCTATCATACTAATAGGCGCAGTATTGCTTTATAATCCTAGATAGTTGGATTTCTGATGCTATTGTTCTTTAGTGTACTTTGTTTAGCTTATTTACCCGCGCTAGTTACTGCTTACTTTTTTAGAATGCACTAACATGGCTTATTCGCTTTTGATACCAACATTTTCATACTACTTTAATTTTTTTTGACCAGGTCTGACCATTTCTCTTGCTTTTTTCTTTATTTGCTTTTGCTTTGTTTGTGCTTATGCTTTGTCTTGAGCCTAGGGTCTCACGGAAATCCGAAAGCTCTTATACTAAAGGTAAAGGAATATGTGCCCCCTTCTCATTGATTATTGTGTACAATATAGTTATTGTTACATAATTATTTACATGGCTACAAACTAGGTAACTAATCTCCCTAATTACAATCAGAATATAAATTTACCTAATATAAAAGATATACAAGATATGGTAATATTCTATCACACCCCCGCAGTTGAAGCGGGAGGTTGTCGTATGCTAAGACTGGCTCAAAAATCATCAAAGAGTATGCGCGGAAGTCCTTTAGTGAATATGTCAGCAATCTGATATCAGGAAGGAACATGAAGAACACGAACTTGGCCACAAGTAACTTTCTCACGTACAAAGTGAATATCCATTTTAATGTGTTTAGTGCGCTGATGTTGAACGAGATTGTCGGAAATATATATCGCACTTACATTATCATAGTAAATAAATATAGCCTTATGGATTGGGCAGTGAAGCTCAAGTAGAATGTTGCGTATCCAATAGGACTTAGAAATAATATTTGCCACACCTCTGTACTCAACTTCAGCACTAGATCGAGACAGAGTAGGATATCTTTTAGAAGACAAGAAAGCAAGTTATCTCCGAGGAACACACAGTAACCCAACGTGGATCGATGAGTGTCAAGACATCCACCCCAGACAACATCAGAATAAGATATGAGACCAGAGAGTGAAGACTTGTACATGTGTAAGCCGAAATGAAGAGTACCTTGTACATATTGTAAAATACATTTGAGGGAATTCATATGTTCATCCGTTAGGCTGTGCATATGTAAACATATTTATTGCATGGCATATGATATATCTGGTCTCGTGAAAGTGAGATACTGCAATGCTTCTGCTAAACTGCGATAATGAGTCGGGTCGGCATACAGAGAACCAAAAGAGGCACTGAGTTTGGAATTAGTGTCCACCTGTGTGTGGGTCAGTTTGCAAGACATCATGCCTGCTCGGCCAAGAAACTATTTGGCGTACGTCCTTTAACAAAGAAATAAGCCACATACATGTCTCGTAACAACAATTCCCAAAAAATAGCTTAGGGGGCCCAAATCCTTCATAACAAACTCATAGGCAAGAAGTGACATAATAGATCGGCGAAGTGCATCATAAGATGTAGTTAGGATGATGTCATCAATATATAATAGAATGTATGTCATGACATTACCCTTGCTATAGATGAAAAGCGAGTGACCAGATTTGCTATGTGAAAATCCGATAGAGGATACAAAGTCAGCAAACCGTTGGTACCATGCACGAGGAGCCGGTTTCAGTCCATAGAATGATTTCTTCAAAAGACACACATAATCTGGATGAGCCAGATCCCTGAATCCCATAGGTTGATGCATATATATGGTTTCATGAAGGTCCTCATGCAAGAAAGCATTTTTGACGTCAAGCTGATGAATAGGCCAAGATTTAGACAAAGCAATACTAAAAATGGTCTGAATAGTTATCGGTTTCACTACCGGGCTGAAAGTTTCATCACAATCCACGCCCACCTGTTGAGACCTGTCGTCACCTATAAGACGGGTCTTGTGCCTCTCAAAATAACTATCATATTTCTTTTTATGTCTAAAAATCCACATAGAATGAATAACGTTAGCATCAGGAGGAAGGGGCACTAGATCCCACATATTATTTTTAATAAGAGCATTATATTCGTCAATCATGGCAGATTTTCAACTAGGATCGAACAAGGCATTTTTTGGGTTGTGAGGAAGAGGTGAATCGACAATCAAAGTCGACAAATTAAATTTTCGTTTGGGTTTTGAAATGACGTGCATAGCACGGGTTTCCATTATCTGTAGGGGAGCTGCGGGGGGCTGGGTTGGCTCAGGAAGGATGGGGAGAGACTGGACAGGGAGGGTCTGGATGGTGGGGTGGTGCCGCAAGCCGAGAAGAGGTAAGGGCAGGGCCGAGAAGATCCGTAACCCGAGCCGAAACCGAGGCAGGGATGGATGGGCAGTGTCCCGTATCATGTGGACGGGTATGATGACCCACTCGAGACGGTGATGGAGGAGTAGGGATGGGCTCCGGTGATGGCGGCGACAAATTTTACAAGTGTTGAATTAAGAGGGGATTGAGGCCATTATTTGAGAAGTCATAGGAATCTGGAGGCGGAGAATGGAGCTTGGCAAACGAAAATAGGGACTCATCAAATATGACATGCTGAGAAATGATTATTTTTTTGCTAGACAAGTCGTAACAGTTGTAACCTTGATGATTAGGGGATAATCAAGAAATACACACGGGGTGGACCTAGGTTGCAGCTTGTTGATTTGTGTGAAGGGATTGAGGGGGTAGCACAGACATCCGAAAGTCCATAAATGTTTATAGGAAGGATCCCCGAGGTAAAGAACTTGAGTGGGAGACTTGTGTTTGAGAGATTTATTTGGGAGAATGTTCAAGAGATAGGTTGTCATTGATAGAGCATAATGTCAAAAATAGTGTGAGCAAGGAGGGCACGAACTAAGTTGTTTATGATTCTAATTTTTCATTCGGATTTGCCATTTTGTGGAGAGATGTGGGGAAAAGCAAAATGAAAAATAAGGCCGTGTTTGGCGCAGAAAAGCTTGAATTGATTATTATCGAATTCTCTCCCATTTTCACATTGGAAACATTTAATATTCTTTTCAAATTGTGTCTTAATGAAAGTGCTGAATGAGGAAAAAATAGAATAGATTTTTGACTTATTACTAATGGGAAAAGTGCATAGGAAGTTTGAATAATCATATAAAAATAACATATAGTATCGATGTCCGGCCGTGCTTAAGATATGAGCAGTCCATAAATCACTGTGTATTATATCAAAAGGCATTAAAGTACAAGTGGATGAAGAATAAAATGGCAACTTGACATGTTTCTCAAAATTACAAGATTCACAAACAGATGGATAAGGGACATGTTTGCAATGAATAAATTGTTTTTTGCTAAGAGAGCGTAAAATAGAGTCTCCCGGATATCCTAATCTATTATGACATAAAAGAGACAAAATTGCAGCAAAGGTTGATGGAGATGAGGCTGGATGGCTGACGGATGTGGTGATAGGATAAAGGTCCCCGGTGCTATCACATTTCATGATTCGCGTCCCTGTCATAAAGTCCTTCACAGTAAAACCAAAAGGGTCAAATTCAAGGAAAACATTATTGTCAGTTGTGAAACGACGCACATAGATTAGATTTTTGATAGGTTTCGTGGTATGGAGGACATTTTTAAAAGCTAACGGGGGGTGTGGTGGGGAGAAGGATGATTGTCTATAATCTCGAATAGGAATGCCTTGTCCACTACCAATAATAATATTATGATTTAAATTGATAATATTGAAATAAGATGAGAGAGTACCTTGGGATTCCGTAATATGAGATGTGGCGCCAGTGTTCATATACCAACTATTGTTAGGAACGTTGAGAGATATCGTGTTCATATCCGCCTCAATATCCATCGGTGCGTAGATTGAAGGAGGAGAAACATGTGCACTGTATTCCTGTTGTGGATATGCATTGAGGATGCCGGGTTGGGCCTGTCAGGTCGGAGGTTGGGCCCAGGAGGACGTCGGATAGGGGAAATGTGGAGCAGCCCATACCGGCGGGGCCCACACAATCCATGGCAGGTAGGCAGCCCACAGTGGAGGTTGTTGCCACTGTTGATGCCGTTGTTGGTGGCTGCCTCCTGCCACCACGATTGCTCTCGGAATTTCTTCCTCTGTTGTTATTCCGGAGATGTGAGCCATATGTCAAATCGTTGGCTTGCCAATGGGATTTGGCGAGAGCCGAGCCTTTCGGGTCGGTATGATTACTAATGGTGGTTATGAGAGAAGTGTCGGTTGTGTTGGCATTAGTCGCTGCCCGCTTTGTTTTTCGAGTTTCTTCAAAGATGAGTCTCGAACGAGCCTCATAGAACGGAGGCAATGGTGTGCTTTGTTAGAGGATGGTAGTGACACCGTCATAATTTTCATTCAAACCCGCAATAAGTTGCATCACCAATCGTTGATTAGTGACCGGTGCACCGACATTGGAGAGTTGATTGGCAATCATCTTAAGTTCTTGACAATAGGCCGACGCATTAGGATAATTGTCATATTGAATGGCCTGGAATTGATTTTCCAAATACAAGGCACGTTGTGTTTTGTTATCATAAAAATACATTCCAAGCGCTCCCACATTTGTCGTGCAGTCACATCGATTTTAATAATTGTATGCAATAGATCGTTCGAGATCGTTCCATAAATCCATTGTAGGACAACCATATCTAAGCGGGACCAAAGTTCATCATTAGAATCATCATGTTTTTCTAGGGGATTTGATTTTAAAGGGATGATATGGTCGATGACTTTGTATACACGATAATAAATTTTAAATTATTCCGCCCAAGATGAATATTGAACCTTTTCCATCTCCAGAGTTATGGGAATGAAATGCTTGATGTTGTTAACTGCAAGAGCAGGATGAAATTTAGGTTGTTCAGCCATTGAAGATTGGAGAGAAAAAGAGGAAAGTCAAAGAAAGAAAGAGGAGGACTGCCGAGGAAGAAGGCTGCCGAGAGGGGGGGGGGCGGCTTTGGGAAAAAAAGGTTAGAGTTTGACTTTTGATACTATAAAGGAATATGTTTCCCTCCATTTTTATTGATTATTGTGTACAATATATATAATATTTCTTAATTATTTACATGGCTAAAAATTAGATAACTAATCTTCTTAATTATAATCGGAATATAAATTTATGTAATATAAAAGATACGATAATATTCTATCAAAAGGTTCCAAATCTTCTAATAGAGAATAAAAATTCATGCTTCCTAGACCCTCCATTATTAGAGGATTGGAACAATACAAGTGAATTGTAATGATCACAAGAGATTAATTTAAACTTGTCCAGAATTCTAGCAGATTAGCTATAAACGTATAGTCTAAGTTTGCTCTCCATGATCAAAATTGGGGTTGTAGGGAAATTTCATCTACTCCAATTTGTATGATGTTAATATTTATAGAATATCTCATAATTAATTCCATAGATCTTTCTTTGATATATATATATATATATATATATATATATATATATATATATATATAAATATATAACTCTTGCTCAATCTTTTTCACTTTCTGTTTTAGATTTTAATTTTTCGGCTAAAAAATCAATTTTTAAATCTTGATAACCCTATCATATTATAGATATTAATAGAAATTTCAAGATTCTTTCATTAATTGTATTAATTGTATATCTCTTATTTTAGGTAGAATTATAATCCTTTTGTAATTAGGTTAATTAGTTACCTAGTTTGTATCAAAGTAAATATTATTGTAACCTTATATATATTGTAAATCATTCATCAATAAACATCAAGGAACATATTCCTTTATGATATCAGTAGCCTAAAACTACAAATTTTACCCTAGCCGCCAATACACCTTCTCGGCCGCTACCTTGCGTTTTTTGATATCTCCTATATGTGAATCTTGCATTTTTTGGAAAACATGTCAAATTGTCATTTTATGCATCCACAAATTATACTTTAATGCCTTTCGATATCATACATAGTGATTTGTGGACATTCCCTATTTTGAGTACGGGTGACCATCGATATTATGTGTTGTTTTTGGACGATTATTCCAACTTTCTATGGTCTTTTCCAATTGAAAATAAATCTCAGGTCTACCCCATTTTTTCTTCATTTAGTGCTTTCGTAAAAACATATCCATGTCGTAAAGCCCGCAACCATCCGGACCGTCCTCAGTATTGCCATATCCATGTCTTGGCCCATTCATCAGCTTGATGTCCAGAATGCCTTCTTACATAGAGATCTTCATGAAATGGTATATATGCATCAGCCTATGGGTTTCAGGGATCCTATTCATCCGGATTATGTGTGTTTGTTGCGGAAATCGCTCTATGGACTGAAACAGGCTCCTCGAGCATGGTACCAGCGGTTTGCCGATTATGTCTCCTCTATCGGTTTTTCACACTGCAGATCTGATCATTCACTGTCCATCTATAATAAGGGTACATACATAGCTTACCTATCATTATACGTTGATGACATCATCCTCACAACATCATACGATGCTCTCCGCCGATCCATTATGTCTCTTCTTTCCTCTGAGTTTTCTATGAAAGATATGGGTCCCTTGAGTTATTTCTTGGGCATCTCTGTCACTCGACATTGTGGCGTCCTATTTCTATGTCAGAAGAAGCACGCCGAAGAGATCCTTGACCGTGCAGGCATGACATTTTGCAAACCATCCCACACGCCTATAGACACCAATTCCAAGCTCAGCGCTGATTCTGGCCCTTCATATTCAGACTTGACTCAGTATCATAGCCTGACTGGGGCCCTGCAGTACCTCACATTCATGAGACCAGACGTATCATATGTCGTGCAAAACATCTGCTTGCACATGCACAGTCCGACGGAAGGACATATGCATGCCCTCAAATGTATTTTATGATACGTCCAAGGAACACTTCACTTCGAATTACATCTATACAGGTCTTCGCTCACTGGTCTCACTGCTTATTCTTATGTTGACTGGGGTGGATGTCCTGACATCTGACGCTCCACGTTTGGTTATTGCGTTTTTCTCGGAGATAACCTATTGTCTTGGTCTTCCAAAGGCAACCTACACTATCACGATCCGGTGCAGAAGAAGAGTACAGAGGTGTCGCCAACGTCGTCTCTAAGTGTTGTTGGATCTGTAACCTTCTACTTGAGCGTCACTGCCCGATTCAAAAGAAAACACTGGTCTACTGCGATAATATTAGTGCGATATATATTTCCGACAATCCCGTCCAACATCAACACACTAAACACATTGAGATGGACATTCATTTCGTTCGCGAAAAGTGGCTCCTGGTCAAGTTCGTGTCCTTCATGTTCCTTCCAGATATCAGATTGCCGACATCTTCACCAAAGGACTTCCGCGCATACTATTTGATGATTTTTGAGCCAATCTTAGTGTTCGTAAACCTCCTGCTTCGACTGCGGGGGTGTAATAGAATATTTTTTAATATTATTTCATTAATTATATATCTCCTATTTTAGGTAAACTTATATTTTTTTTGTAATTAGGTTAATTAGTTATCTAGTTTGTATCAAAGTAAATATTCTTGTAACCTTATATATATTGTAAATCATTCATCAATAAACGTCAAAGAAGATATTCCTTTAGATATTTCTTCGTACATCCAATCAATAGGAAAGAGTGTTTTTACTTCATTAAACCACCATCAAAACCTTCTAATTTTAACTTAGAATGAGTTCAACTTACAAAACTGAATGAAATAGAGAGAAAATCTTTTCACTATGGGAATATTTCTACTATATCGAAGCGCCGGTTAAGATGTCAGGATCGACATGTTAGTTATTAGGGATTAAATGAAAAAATTGAGGATATCATGGTATTTTACAATCAGTTATCAATGCCACTTCTAACTAAGGCTGGCCAGTGGGCCGGGATGGCCCGACCCCGTCCCGAGCCCGCCCCGACCCCGAGTAAAAAAAAATGGTAGCGGGACTCGAACTCGGGACGGGACAATGTCTCGTCCCGCCAGACCCGAGCCCGCCCCAGGCCCGCCCGCCCCGACCCGGCCACGAGCCCGCCCCCAATCCCGCCCGAGAGCCCCCCTTTGCAAATATAGTTGTTGCACCAACGACCATTTTAGATTTTGGTCGTTGGGCAACAACCATTTTTGGCCTCCCCCCTCCCCCAACCCCCCCCAACCCCTTAATATTTATTTTTAACTCATAAGTTATTATATTTACACTTTAACCCAATTTTTCAACTATAAATAACTCATTTTCTCTTCATCTTTCTCACAAATCTTCCTACAATCTCTCTAATCTCTCAATATATCTCTCTATAAGTCTACATTGTTTACTAAATATTCAATTTTATTTATTCATTTGGGAATTGGGAGTGAAGTTGGCAACTAGCTTGAGGATCTTCCATCGAGCAAAGTTTCAATTTTCAACCTCTCGATTACACGTCGACGTTACGTCGGTGTTTGGTACATTCGTTCCTTCATTAAATTATTATTGTCTGTTTATTTTATTTAGCGCACTTAATTTTATTATCTTTAATTATTTATTATCATAATTAAAATGAAAGGATTAAGAGGTATGTTTAAGGGTAAGGGTGCTTCTTCTAGTAGGGGCAACCAGGGCAAGGGTACTTCTTCTAGTCATCTTATTTCTACACAGGATGATTTTGTTGATATTCAACATTTTCCTACAATACCATTAGATTTAGACGAGGAGCTATTTTCTGGAACTCAAGAAGACTTTAATTTAGACGATGATCTAGATGATACACCCACTAATGTTGATGACAACACACCCACTAGTGCACCTTCAACTGGAATACCTCTTATTCCCCCTAGTATGAGACGAGGTCCAGCAAAACGACCATTAAAATCAGATGCATGGACATTTTTTGATAGGGACGTAGAGAATCAAGTAGCTATATGCAAAATTTATAAAAATGTTTTAAAATTTAAAACTGAAAAAGGTCACAGTGGGACGGGGGGTTTAATTAGACACGTAGTAAGTGCTCATCCAGCTAGGTATGGCCAATACCAGGCTTCAAAACCGGGTGCGCAAATGCCCGCTCCATCGGGACAAGGTTCACATCGACATCTTGTCCGGACCAAGTCTGGTCAAATTAACCCTATGACGGGGGGAATTGTAGGCCCTAAATACAATAAACATAGAGATATGGAAGTAATATCAAAATTAGTTGATGTGGAGGGTTTGCCTTTTTCATTTCCTTCATCTCCCTGTTTTATTCATTACATTAGAGATATATATAATCCTGCTTTTAACGGTTTTCCTAGATCAACTGTTAAGAGAGATGTATTTACATTCGCGCATGAATATCAACAATATTTACGTTATTCATTATATCATTTTAATGGCAAAGTATCTATCACGTCTGATATAGGTCGCAGTACTAACGGCCATGATTATTTAACTGTAACTTGTCATTGGATAGATTATAAATGGTCTATACAAAAATGTATCTTAGCGTATAGATATATAGATGATAGGCACACTGGTACTTTTATTGCAGATAATATTTATCAAGTGTGCCATTATTACGGAATAACCGATAAAATTATGACTATTACATTAGATAACGCTTCTTCTAACAATTACGCAATTACAATTTTAAAAAATAGTTTAACTCCATCTTTTCCAGATCATTTTCATATAAAATGCGCGTGCCATATATATAACTTAATTGTAAATGATGGTCTATCACTTTTTGAAGACATTCTTAGTAAAATACAATCTATAAACTTTATTTTTAAAAGTAATAAAGTACAACGAAGAAAAGAATATAAAAAAACTTGTCACGATTGTGGACTATCTTATAGAAAAATTCCACAAGAAGTATCCACTAGGTGGAATTCTTTATACGAGTAACTACTTGTTGCTTATGACTATAGAAAACCTATAACTTTATTTTTTAACTCTCATAATCAAAATCCAGCTGATATGATTGTAGATAGTGATTGGGTAAAAATTTCCGAACTTATTATATTTTTAGAGAAATTTTTTCAAGCAACAAAAGAATTTTCCGATATATATTATCCTACTATTTCAACTATGTTGTTTTATATAACTCTAATATTTTTATTACTTAGTGAATATATGGAAAAACCAGCTTATATGGCAGTTATTAAAAAAATGTTTATCAAAATAAAAAAATATTTTATTCCTATTCCCACTATTTATATTATTGGTTATGTATTAAATCCGACTATTAAAATAGACGGCACTAAATCACTAATTGAAACTATTTACGATTGTATAGAAGTACTACCACCTCCAAGTCCCAAAAATCTAAACCACCCACCACCTATTGAACAAACTAAAGAAGAAATGTTGTCTAGCGTAGAACACCAATGCAAAAAAATATATAGGTTTTATCAACAAAAAAATGTTAGTAACTTACCGGCTTCCATACCATCTTCTTCATCTTCAACACAACCTCACAAAAGACATGTTGTTTCTGTGGCTAGTATTGAAAGCCTCAGAAATAGAATGTGCGGTCGTACCTCTACTACTAACCAAATTAGCGAGTTGGATATTTTTGTTTTGCGGGGGTTACATGCCGTACCAAGAAGTTATCAATGAAGATGAACATGAAGACTTCTTTGAAATCTTTGGAGGGAATGAGAAGACCTTTCCGACACTTTCATTGATGGCCCGAGATGTTTTGAACATTCAAGCGTCATCAACTGCGTCTGAAAGCGCTTTTTCTGCCGGCAGATATCAAATAGGAGACCACAGACACTTATTAGCCGGAGACAGCTTAGAAATTGCAGTATTATTCAGAGATTGGATACGAGCGGAGCGGAGAAGATGCGGTCAACCGGAGATCAACGAAGAAGAAGACGAAAACTACAACGAAATTTTATCCGAATGTGGTAGAAGCGACGTGGATCAATTTGACCAACAAATACCAATTCCAACCGAAGAACCACATGAAATTATCAAGCAATTAGAACAGGTCTTTTTGAGAATGTAATTTTTTTAATTGCAATTTTATTATGTAATTTGCAACTTTTGGACAACACCACAAAGTTGCAATTTAGATTTTAGACAATTGTATTTGTATTACAAAAAAATCATATGTCTATTAAATAATATAAAAGGCACAAAAACAGCCTTGGGATGTTTTTATTACACTATCTTGTCGTGTTTATTGAGTTTTTTTTTATACATATGTTATTTAAAAAAAAAAAAAAAAAAACCCCCCTGAACCCGCCCCGACCCGATTCCGACGGGATCGGGATCGGGATCGGGACGGGACTGGAGTAAGTCCCGCCAGACCCGACCCCTTCGTCCGTCCCGCCCCGATCCCGACTCCACCAGACCCGGCCCGCCAGACTCGAGCCCGGCCCACTGGCCACCTCTGCTTCTAACAAAGCAGACAATTAGGTTGATATCAGACTATCAGCACACTCTCTTACCTTACTGTGAAATACTTTTTTTTTGCTTCTTTGTTTCTTATAGATTTGGAGTGTGCAAATCTTATACTTAAAAAGTTAACGGTGGTGAGAAAGCCCACAATAAGATGACTTATGTGCTCATGTCATCCACATTTTCGTTAAATGTGGCTGCTTGCTTTTTTATCAATATTTTCTTCCTAAAAGTATAGAAATGTTTTCACACTTCGAGTCAGCAATTCTTCCTTTCTTTAGTAAATTCGATGAAACAATTGCTGCCTAACCAGCAAAACAGTAAACGTGACACGTCCTGGCAATATTTTCTGATTCGTTACAAATGTAAAACCCTTTCAACTATGAGTCACGCGGGCGGATTCACCATATTGCGGGTGGGTTCACACAAATCCAGAAGCTTTTGAATAAATTTTATATATATATATTTTTTTATATCTCAAAAAAATGATTTTTTTTAATTCATTAAAAAATAATATTTTTTTATTTAATAATTAATTTAATTTTAAATTTTATCACAAAATCAAATGATTTATAACTACACAAATATCTTTGACTTATTTTAGATCATAAAATTCAAAAGTCTTTCTTTATTTTCTATGTGTCAAATTAAAATATATCATATAAATTAAGATGAAGAGTACTAAAATATTCACTTAATATCTATAAAAAAATTAACTATAAATTTAATTATTATCATATATTAACTTAAATTCATTTTAAAAAATCATAATTTCAAATCCTATTAAGTCGAGTCACCAGTTCTTGACTTCTTTCTTGTTTTTATTTTTTCAATTCGATGAGAAATTCGTAATATGACTAATTGTTCTACAATCATTGACCATATCAAACAAAATTGTAACACGAGGTACTTCCTGTGTCCTGACATGTGTTATCTTGCTAACAAACCTTCTGAAAAGTAGTTTTATTGCCATACAAATTTCGAACTCAAGTTAAAAGTTAAAACCAACATTTTTTTTTTAACTAGAATAAAAAGGAAAGAAAGATACCTAAATTGAAAGTTGAAACAATGTAAATGTTTTTCTTTCAACATACTTCACACAATTACTAATGATTCAGTAAAACCTATGAAACTCGCCCTACAAATTACCATATTCCATAAAGTGGTGAAGAAACATATAATTTCACCTCTATTTTTATTCACACAAAATCTTGAAATTCACTAGAGGTATTCATTTGGAAGCAGCTGCTGCAGTCGCTTGAAAGCGAGCTTTGAAATGGGCAAGCAAATCATCTCTTGAAGGTAAATGTTCTTTGATTTCACTGCAATTAATGTATTCATCTCTCCAAGCACAAAAATTTGGGAATTTTTCTCTTGTAACCAAAACCACTCCAGAGGCTTCTTCAAAAACACCTAGCCAAAGTCCCACAAAATTTGCAGCAATATCAGCAAACCCAAATTTATCACCCACAAAGAACTTCTTATCCTTGAGCTCATTATCAAGAATTTTCAGCACCTCTAAAGCCTCCTCTTTACCTTTCACTTGATCCTCTCCCTTGACAAAGAAAGTTTTCCCCACTGCTGGTACCTGCACAATAATCAAAACTTAAACTCAATTCTGCAGAGAGCTAGTAATATACAACAAAAATAACTACACTTCAATCTCAGGTAAAATAGGGTCGATTATATGAATCTTTACTGATCATATTGCTATAATTTAAGCTCATCCTAAATTAATCTTATAAAAATATTAGCCGTACTTGAAATTTTATACTGATATATAAATTACTGACGCCATGATAAAATTCCTAAAAAACAGAAGACCTAAAATAAACGTACTATGGTGACTAAAACATAATCCTACTAATTGAAATATATAGCATGAAATTATTATACCTTATCTTCAAGGAACTTAGCCCAGAAACGAGCAATAGCACGGTCATAAGGGTCTATAGGCAAAATGGAAGGACCGTCAAATGTCTCATCAATGTATTCAACAATTACCATAGACTCACAAATGGGTTTGCCATTGTGAATGAGCACTGGAATTTTTTTGTGAATAGGGTTGGATTCAAGAAGCAGAGGGCTTTTGTTTTGTAGATTTTCTTCTATAAATTCATATTCCACACCCTTAATCTTTAGAGCCCACTCAACTCTATGACTAAAAGGGCTATACCATAGACCAAGCAATTTCACTTCTGCCATCTCTCAACTTTGGTTATCTTTTTTTTGCTTTACTATATTGAGGAATTTATGTGGTTGACGTTGTTCTGCTTTGGGGTCTATGTCTTCTTATATAGAGGGGAAAACAAGGAAGTGTCGTAGCAACCAAGCAAATTACAGGATAGAAGACACGTGGTCGTTTAGGTTACAACACGGAAGGCACGTATAAATATCAATATGCCCTCAGTTGAATTTTAAAAGTCGTTTCTATAATATAGATAAAGAATTTGTTGGTAGTCCGTTATTAAGTTCTTAAAAAGATGATTTTCAACAGTTTGTAATTCATTGCTAATTTACCAACATATTTAATTTGGTTGGTTGATAAAATTCTTAATTCAATTGATATTTTTGTTCTTTCTTACACTGAATCTCCTATAACTAGTTGTCTATCTTAACTTAAACATAATTTTTTGCCTTTTTCAATACGATTTCAGTCGAATAAAAGCCTGCGCAGATCTAACCTTGAAGAATTATGTGTGCTTCAAAATTAGTTATGTTGATTGCAATAACAGGTTCAAAAGGAGGGGAAAGTTGGGTTATGTTGGACAGATAATTAGGTTATGATATGTTGTTTTATCCATATTGATCCAACCCGTTTAGGCCCAATAAACTTTGGGCGTATTAGGTCTTGATCCATAATGAATTTGACCCATTTTAACCCGTTTGAATGTAACGACCCGTCCGGTCATTTTTTGGCTAAAGATATTTAGTTGACCAAATTATCCTTTTCGTAGATTCTTTTTGGGGTTTGTAACTCGTGATGATGAGTTGCACGGTTCCCGATGTGAGTAAGATAGGTTTCGGAAGAAAAAACTTAAGTTTGATATTTTTTAAATGAAAAGAGTTGACCCAAAGTTGACTTTTGAGTATATGGATTAGTTTTCGAGTTCGTCGCTTCCGGTAGGTCCGGACCGTCGTTTGTGACTTAGTCGAGTCTTTGGTTTGCTTCTCGAGGCGTTCGGATGTGTTTTGAGTTCTTATTTGCTAATTTGTGGAATTTGGGAAATTTGAGTGGATTTGTAGAAATGTGGATCTTAGCTTGGTCGTATAAAAATTCCGAGTGCGCTAGCAAATTTGTAGTCTCATTTACACTTGGGTAACATACTTGGTTTGTATCCGGGAGGTCTCAGATACAAACTTCTGTTCATTTAAATTGGTGGGTCAATATGGATTAATATTCAGAGTCTCAATTATTGATTTCTTGAATATATTTTTCCGTGTTATATTTGTAACCGGGGAAAAGGTCAAATATGCCTTTTAACTATGTGAAATGATCTATAATCACCTAATTATTTATCAAATCTACCTTATTGTTACCAAAACTAACTACATTTGCGGAAATGAGATCTCTTGTCCTCTTACAATTTGAATAGAAGAAAATAACTTTTTCAAAGCTCTTACGTGTTTTTTTTTCCAGATCTCTTATTTGTAAAAATGAAGATCTCTTGTAAAAAGAACATAAAACTAAAAATATTTTGTGAGAGGCTAGAAAACCATTTCTCCCACTAAACTTGTCCTAATTGACTAACTGATATTGTGCAGACCAAATAACAATCCTGTGTTATGCCTGATTTTCGCCTAGACGATGGACCAGGTTATTTTATTTGTTCCTAAGTTTAATTTGCGGAATAATACTAAACAGTAAAGTAACAACCGGTATTTTTACATGAAAAACACCTGGCTCACAAGGGTGAAAAATCATGACCTACACCTCTGCATGATTTGTCCCAAAACTCCACTAAAATTGTGAGCCTCAACAAAATTCAGATTACAAACACTTACCTAAAAGACTACCTCTAATCTCTTACCCCTACAATCACCATAATGTAGGTAAATTCATTTTACAAAATAACTACAACCTCGGAACTAATAGTAATCCCTCTTACAACAATCAAGAAGAAGGTTGCGACCCCTCCAAGTTACCCCTAATTTGAAACTATTTTTTCTTTAGAAAGCTTCTAAGAAAGCTGAAAATAGGTACAACTCAATAACAATCCTAATACAAGAAATTAGAATTGAAGACACTGTGAAACATATAGATGGAACAGGTTCTTCAATTTGGTCCTTAGTGATAGAGAAGACCATCCTCTTGATCAAGAACCAAAGAAATAAAGTTCTTGATATTTGTGACGGCGAAGGCCGGATGAAAGGGGTTGGTAGAGGAGGATGGAGGAGGATATGTGACGTCTTGTGTGGAGGAGGAGGAAGCATGAGATCCAATGTTGCCGCCAGAAATTTGGGAAGAGCACCGGATGAATTGCCGAGTAAATAGATCAAATCCGGACGCGGCTGTTGCTCCGCGGCGATACGGACTCGACCCGCTCCTACCCACTCCGGGGTACCATAGCATATCGGGAATAGGCAGCGAAAATTCTTTAGGGTTTGGGGGGTTGCCGTCGGAAAGAGAAAGGGGGCAAAAAAAGAAAGAATTTTAGGGTGTTAGGGTTTGTCTCTTGATACCATGTAGAATATAGAGGCGTTGCGAACGTTGTTGCCGGGATCTGCTGACTCAGAAACCTTCTTCTAGAACTTCACTATCCCTTACGTAAGTCATCTCTTGTCTACTGTGATAACATATCTGTTGTTTACTTGTTTCATACCCCGATCCAGCATCAGCGAGCCAAACATATTGAGATGGATATTTATTTTGTTCATGAGAAGATTTTCATGGATCACGTGGGAGATTGTTGAGTTGTAGAGCCTAATTCATCGCTGACACTATGAAGACCCTACGCAGAGTGTGGAACGTTGAGTTGGGAATTTCGGGCTTGTATTATGTTCGCCCTAGTTTTCATTATATATAGACTAGGGGCGTCGTTTTCTTTCGATGTCGAGCAAGAGAGAAAGAGAGAATTGTAAACTCAAACTCCCTATTTAATTATAGTAAAATTTGCAGCGGCAAAGTGGACGTAGCTCTCGCATTGAGGGTGAACGACTATAAATCTGTGTGTTATTTGTTCTTCGCTTATTTACTGTTTTTTTATTAGGTAGGATTTGGGACTCAAATTCTAACAACTGGTATGAAGAGCGACATGTTGCATTGCGATTCAGAAAACTATGGGAGGCGAAGATGGTTCGGCGCACGACATCGGGAAATTCGATGGTACAAATTTTGCATTTTGAAGAATGCAGATTGAAGATTATTTGCACGATGGAAAGCTTCATGAACCGCTGAGTCCGAAGCTAGAGGAGATGAATGATGCAGAGTGAAATCTCCTTGACAGACAGGTTCTGGGAGTTATTCGATTGATGTTGTCGAAGAACGTTGCTCACAACGTGGCGAAGGAGAAGACCACCACTGGAATGATGAAGGTTATGTCCGACATGTATGAGAAACCTTCAGCAAACAATAAGGCATTTCTCATGAAGAAACTATTTCATCTAAAGATGGAGGAAGGTGCTCCTATTGCATCGCACGTGAATGAATTCAACACGATTGTCAATCAATTGTCACCTATTGCAATCGAGTTTGACGATGAAGTACAAGCCCTAATTTTGATGGTGTATCTACCGAATAGTTGTAGCCGATGAGAGCAGTGGTTAGTAATTATGTTGGCAGTGATAAACTTAAATTCAACGATGTTATAGATCGTATCCTTGCTGAGGAGGTTCGCATGATAGATTCTGGTGAGACATCGATGAGTTATGCAATGAATGTTGAGAATAGAGGCAGAAATTATAACAGAAACCACAACCAAAATAAGGGCAAGTCGAAGTCAAGGAATGACAAGGGTCAATCCAGATCCGGGCTAACATTTGAGTGTTGGAACTGTGGGAAATCGGTTCACATCAAGAAGAATTGCAGGGCACCGAAGAAGGAGGACAACAAGGGAGTGGAATCAATGCTGCCACTGAAGACATTGGAAATGCGCTGTTGTTATTTGTTGACAACCCGATCGACTCTTGGGTGATTGACTCACGAGCATCTTTCCACACCACCCCACATCGTGATATAATAATGAATTACGTTGTCAGGAATCACGGGAAAGTCTATTTGGCAGATGGTAAGCCTTTAGACGTTGTTGGTATTGGAGACATTGTGGAAGATCACAAAGGTCAGACATGTGCCGAAGCTGATGCGTAATCTGATCTCAGTGAGTCACCTTGATGATGAAGGACATGATCTTAATTTTTGTAATGGGTCGTGGAAGGTTACGAAGGGTACTATGGTGGTTGGTTGAGGTAAGAAAACTGGTAGTCTTTATATGAAGACGATATGTCGTGATACAGTTGTTGTTGTTGACAACACCAAGGAGACAGAGTTGTGGCATTGCAGGCTGGGGCATATGAGTGAGAAAGGGATGAAGCTTCTGGTGATTAACGGCATGATTATGGATCTGAAGTCGATGGATCATCATATGTATGAGAGTTGCATTCTCGAAAAACAGAAGCGAATAAGTTTTTCAAATGCAGGTAGAGAATTGAAAGCTGAAAAGCTTGAATTGGTGCACACTGACATGTGGGGACCTGCTACTGTCCCCTAACTCGGAGGATCACATTACTACGTGACCTTCATTGATGATTCAACCAGAAAGCTATGTTATTTTATGAAAAATAAATCTGACGTATTCACTGCTTTCAAAAGGTGGAAAGCCATGGTTGAGAATGAGACAAACCTCAAGTTGAGGAGTCTGAGGTCCGACAATGGTAGAGAATACATTGACAGTAACTTCAAACAGTATTGTGCTGATAATGAGATCAAGATGGTGAAGACTATTTCTGGAACGCCCCAACCAAATGGAATAGCGGAAATGATGAATCGAATATTGAATGTGCATGCACAGAGCATGAGAATACACGCTAGACTGCCCAAGACATTCTAGGCAGATGCAATCAATAACGCAACCTTCATGATTAACAGAGGACTGTCTGTTCCTTTGGGTTTTAGAATTCCAAAAGAGCCTTGAAGTGGAAAAAAGGTAAATCTTTCTTTTCTGAAAGTGTTTGGTTGCTTATCCTATGTTCATATTGATGCTACTGCTAGAAGTAAACTTGATTCGAAATCTAAGAAGTGTTATTTTATTGGCTATGGTGACACCGAGTTTGGTTATCGATTTTGGGATGACCAAAATCGGAAGATCATCCGAAGTAGGGACATCGTCTTCAATAAACATGTGTTGTACAAGGACAAATTGTGGGAGAGTTCAGAATCTAAGAACAAGGAATCAGAAATAGTTGATTTGAGAGATTTTTTGGCACCCGAGCTACAACAAGGTACTACTGCGTTAGAGGAACAAACAGCACTAGAAGAAGGCTGACAAGCTAGTGATGGCGAGGTTGATGAAAATTCTGATTCTGAAAAATATCAGCGGACGCCGATCATAGAATTACGCAGATCATCCAGGATCAGTAAGCCGGTTCACAGGTTCTCTCCGTCTCTCAACTACATTCTGCTCACTGACAGAGGGGAGCCAGAATGTTACGAAAAAACAATGCAAGTTGATGAATCGATCAAGTGGAAGCTGGCAATGAAAGATGAGATGGACTCACTGTTGTTAAATCATACATGGGAGTTATCCAGAGGAGAAGAAGGCATTGTAGAAAAAATGGGTCTATCGAATAAAGGAAGAACACGATGGAAGTAAGTGCTATAAAGCAAAGCTGGTTGTGAAGGGATTTCAACATAAATAAGGCATTGACTACACGAAGATCTTCTCTCCCGTAGTCAAGTTGGTGACAATCAGAATTGTTCTTGGACTGGTAGCAAATGAAGATCTGTATATTCAATAAATGGATGTGAAAACTGATTTTCTTCATAGTGACTTAGAAGAGGAAATCTACATGAAGCAACTTGAGGGATTTGAGGTCAAAGAGAAAGATAAGGTGGTGTGCAAGCTTAAAAAGAGCTTGTACGGACTTAAACATGCTCCAATACAGTGGTATAAGAAGTTTGACATCTTTATGAAGAAAGCTGAATTCTTAAGGTGCGAAGCAGATCACTGTTGTTACTTCAAGATATTTGAAGACTCCTACATGATATTGCTCTTTTATATTGACGACATGCTGATCGTAAGAGCAGACCTACATGAGATTGATAGGCTGAAGAAGAAGCTGTTAGAAGAATTTGCAATGAAGGATCTGGGAGTCGCAAATCGAATCCTCGGGATGAGAATCATCATAAGTAAGGAGGGCCTCAAGCTCTCACAAGAAGAATACGTGAAGAAGGTTCTCAAAAGGTTTAACATGGATGATGCCAAGCCAGTTAGTACTCCCTTGTCTGGACACATTCGTTTATCAAAGGATCAGTCGCATGTGACTAAGGACGAGAAAGAGCATATGGAAAAGGTACCTTATTCCTCTGCTATTGGCAGTCTTATGTACGCGATGGTATGTACAAGGACATACATTGTACATGCAGTGGGAGTTGTTAGCAAGTTTATGAGCAATCCGAGAAAGCAACACTGAGAGGCTGTGAAGTAGATTTCTAGGTATCTGAAGGGCAGCTCAAGTTCAGCGTTGTGTTTCCGAAAGTCAGAGACAGGATTGCAGGGATATGTTGATGCTGACAATGGTGGTGATGTTGATAGTAGAAATAGCATATTCGGGTATGTTTACACCTTCGGAGGTACTGCAATTTGCTGGGTTTCAAAGTTGCAGAAGATAGTAGCTCTCTCTAGCTGTGAGGCTGAGTACGTTGCCGTGACGGAGGCCACAAAGGAGATGACATGTCTACAATCTTTTTTGCGGGAATTGGATCAGGACCACGAGGGGAGTGTGATATACTGTGATAGACAGAGTGCCATTCATTTGACAAAGAACCCGGTCTACCATGCTCGCACGAAGCACATACAACTCCGATACCATTTCATCAGATCAGCTTTGGAAGATGGAGCATTAGTGCTTGAAAAGATCTCAGGGAGTCAGAATCCAGCAGACATGCTGACGAAGGTCGTGTCGAATGATAAACTGAAGTTGTGTGCAGCTTCAGTTGGACTCCTTGGATGAGGATCGGAGTCACCGCTGCAGAAGGAGACATATGATTGAAATTAGTCTCCAAGTGGGAGATTGTTGAGTTGTGGAGCCTAATTCACCAACGACACTATGAATACCATACGCAGAGTGTGGAACGTTGAGTTGGGAATTTCAGGCTTGTATTATGTTTGTCCTAGTTTTCGTTATATATAGACTAGGGGTGTCGTTTTCTTTCGATGTCGAGCAAGAGAGAAAGAGAGAATTGTAAACTCAAGACTAGGGGCGTCGTTTTCTTTCGATGTCGAGCAAGAGAGAAAGAGAGAATTGTAAACTCAAACTCCCTATTTGATTATAGTAAAATCTGCAGTGGCAAAGTGGACGTAGCCCTCGCATTGAGGGTGAACCACTATAAATCTGTATGTTATTTGTTCTTCGCTTATTTACTGTTTTCTGATTAGGTAGGATTTGAGAC
This sequence comes from Anisodus acutangulus, assembly GCA_029783415.1. Lineage (NCBI taxonomy): Eukaryota > Viridiplantae > Streptophyta > Magnoliopsida > Solanales > Solanaceae > Anisodus > Anisodus acutangulus. The sequence goes on from CM056508.1 coordinate 36,866,929, forward strand.
TCAGATCCTAACAAGGGTGTTACATGTTCATTCTTGAAAGAAATAATCCCCTTGATTATTTTCATTAATTGAAAGATATTTATACAAGTTACAAAATAGGAGAATTCTATTCCTATTCTATTCCTAAAACCTTATTCTACCATAATTCTAACTATACAATTATGGTAAGTGTATAACACTAATTAAGGTAACCTTTACACTACAATATACTAAAAATATATATACCATATATACAAGATTGCATTTTATACAATCTATCCGAGAATGGGCTTGTTGGTGATCTGCTGGGCCACTGCCGAGAGCCCACTGCCATTTCAGTCCACTGTATTCCTGTGATATACACTTCTGTATATTCAGTGTATATCACATGAATATTTTCTTGTTTAACACACCCCCGCAGTCATAGCAGGCGATCTTCGAACGCTGAGTATGTCCCTAAAATCTTCAAAAAATACCGCTAGTAGACCCTTTGTAAAAATGTCTGCAATTTGATAACGAGACGGGACATGGCATACGCGAACTTGACCCTTAGCAACCTTTTCACGGACAAAGTGAATGTCCATTTCGATATGCTTAGTGCGTTGGTGCTGAACCGGGTTACCTGAAAGGTAGATGGCACTAATGTTATCACAATATACCAAGGTTGCATTCTGAATTGGACAATGAAGCTCCAAAAGCAAATTACGTAGCCAACATGATTCGGAGACCACATTCGCTACCCCTCGATATTCTGCCTCTGCACTTGAGCGGGATAGAGTCGCCTGACGCTTTGCAGACCAGGAGACCAAGTTGTTGCCAAGGAACATACAATATCCTGACGTAGACCGTCTGGTGTCCGGACAACCACCCCAATTCGCATCTGTGTACGAGACAAGTGTGGATGTAGAAGAAGGATACAAGTGCAACCCATAGTCCAGTGTCCCGTGAATATATCGAATGATGCGTTTGATTGCATTCATGTGCTCAACTCTGGGATCATGCAAGAATAAACACACATGTTGAACATCATACATAATATCCGATCTGGTAAAGGTAAGTTACTGGAGGGCCCCTGCAAGACTGCGATAGCGAGTCGGGTCCTCGTATGGTGCACCTGCCGCGACACTAAGCTTGGGGTTTGCATCAACTAGAGTGAAAGTGGACTTACAGGATGACATCCCAGCCCTCTCTATGATCTCAGCAGCATACTTTCGTTGAGATAAAAACAAACCACCTGAATGACGTTTGACAGCAATCCCCAAAAAGTAACTCAAGGGCCCTAAGTCCTTCATAGCAAACTTAGAACTGAGCATGGCCATGATAGACTGGCGCAATGCATCGGAAGAGGCAGTCAATGTGGTTAAGCTAGGTGACAGTTTAAAAGTAAGACACCTGGCTTCTTCCTTTTTTAAGCGAATTTATACCACTAGACAGTGAGTCTAGCAGCCTTTTATTAATAATATACAAAAAAAAACATTAATTTTCAAAAGAGAGAAGTACAAGTAAGGGGAGCTAGACTTTATCTTACCAATTTTAATGAGGTAACGAACCTCTACTAATTAATAAGCACGCAAAAAATAAGAACTTTAGTGAATTAGTTATTCCATGATCATCATGGAATTTTTATTATATTCTATTATGATACTCCAAAGAAGGACGCTTAAGTAATGCAAAATTATAAAAATCAAGAAGAATTTTGAGTAATCAATCTCATACTTCTTTTTACAAATGTTTGAATTATAAAAAAACACTGAACCATCTAAAATAACTTGATTCCTTTTCTTCTCTAAAATTCATCACTTCTTGAATTTATAAAGGAATGCTTACCCATCTAAAATAACTTGAGCTGACCCATCTAAAATAACTTGATGTATTTGATCCTTGTCTTCTTCATCTTCTGCTCCTCCTTTTTCAAATTAACCTATCCAAAATCACTTGAAAATTCATCACTTCTTCTTGAATTTATAAAGAAATGATGACCCATCTAAAATAATTTGATGTATTTGATCCTTGTCTCCTCCTCTTCTTCAAAATTTAACCTATCCAAAATCATTTGAAAATTCATCACTTCTTTTTAAAATTATTATATCTTGTTGAAAATGTTGATACTGTCATATGATTCTGCTTTATCAGTAGCATCTGTAGGTGATTTGGAATAAATTCCTCATACAACTTATCATACCAACCCTAATTTCTTCCTTGATAAGCTACTACAACTCTTCTTTCATTTAAAAGTTGTCTCAGGTCCCCTTGAAATATTTCTCCATCACTTTCATTCTTGTCATTGTTTCGATCATTCTCTTTATGTCCAGTGATAATTTTATCCTTATCTCCTAGAAGTAGACGACAAGAGATTTCATTATGACCGTGGTGTTTATAAAAATTGCAATATGAAGGGAGATTATCATACACAATCTCTTCAAATTCTTCTACCATTTTTTCAGATTTTCATCCAAATATTGCACCCTAACTCGGTGCGGCAAATTATCAAGGAGATCAAGTTCTATCTTAACTCGAGATGTGCTAGGTCTCGATTTCTCCTGAGTGGCCTTATCAATTGCAATAGATTTGCCAACAGGAGACGCTATTGAAAGTAGCGATTTTTTCGCAAACAACATCAGAGACAAACAGGGCAAAAAAATCCAAACAAACGCCCTAGTTGTCTTTTTCTTCGGATTAAATCCTATAGTCCATGGAAAAATTCAAAATCGAATGTGCTCACCTTTGTAACATGAATAATGGACAGTTTTAGTTGGTGCCATCACATAATCCTCCATCCTATCAAACCTAACCAAGATATTCTTGCATATCCAGTTGGTCTTGCGAAAACTTCATCACAAGAGATTGATGTAATCCTTCTTCTACAGTACTGCTCAATCTCCTCAATCGTAAATTTGACAGTAGGTTCACCATGAATGAAACTAATAGGATTTCATTATGTTTTGGTTATAGGTTTAGTAGTAGGACTTATTAGGGATGCATAGGATTGTTTATTTGATGTCTCTCCGGCAACTTGAAGTTGGGGAGAGGTGGTGGCTGTTAAAGATATATCTTCCATTGATTGTATAATATTTTCTCTCCTTATTTATAGATTTAGTTTTCCTATTTTTAGCTTATTCTTGATTATAAAGATTGTCATTTATTCTGATTAATTTCTTTCCAGACCCTTACCCTCTGTTTGGATGGTTGTTTCCCGTGGTTCATTAATGTACAATATTGTGTGGTATAGTATGGTATTATACTGTACTATATTATATTAATGAATACAATGTTTGGATAGACGGTATCGTTTGTCGTGATTTAATAATATATTTATTGTTTGATTTGATTGTATGATACTGTATAATAACATGTAAGTTTACTAAAATACCCTTAACTACTATAACTATTAGAGATACCAATAATTACTATGATAACCCAATTAAAAGACAAAATAAATGTCCTTCATCTCGTCATTTTTTCTTTGACCTTTTAACTTCGAATGCCAATGTGTGTTCAAGTCGGAGAGGCATACTAACAAGTTGATAAATAAACTCATAAAAATTGATAAAACGTGATAAAACATGATAAAGTAAGTACAATGATAATGCACTACATGTAAATTAATCAATTGGAGAACGGCTATCACTATGCAATAACTGTCAAATACGTTAGTTTGAATAATAATACTTTGACATAAATAATATAAATTTCATGTCGGATAAAATTCATAAAACCAAAACATAAAACGAATAAAAATATAAATTACTAATAAAGTTCACTACTAGATAAAAATAAGTTCAAGAATACTAGTCTAACTCAATTTTCATCAATCATCGCGGACAATAATAGTGATTTGTGTGCTTCCCATGAGACTCCAATCAACATTCGACAAAAGTATGCATGTCGACAAATATATAAATAAGCTCGTGTGATCATAGTCTGTTCCAAATCCATCTCATTTACCATTTGTCATAGCTCAGACTCTGGAATGAGTGGTAGTGTTGAAAGACGGTTGATGACACTTGCCAGATGATTCCACCAACCCTATTTCCGCTAATATGCTCATGGTGGTATGCATCAATTAATGCATCATCCATGATGTGTGACCAAACAATAGAAGAATTGTTATCTAAATCATGTGTATCACTCGAGGGCACCTTTGACTTTTTCGGCATAGTTGACAACTACATAATTAAGATAAATATATATAATATTTAGATAATAATATACGTCATTTATTCAAATTCAGAGGATGCAAAAAAACATTCATTACACATAAAGTAAATTGTATTACACATAAGGTATGCAATTCAAACAATGAATTGAAGAACACATGAATCTAGAAAATTGAACATTAGATAAAGTAAATGACATAACAATTCAATATTATTTAAATTTTCATTAAAAAAATCTTGGAAATTAGACCACATGTTGGCTGCAATGTGATCTCGAATCATCTCTCATCTCTGTGTTTCGTCATTGCTTTCCTAGAATTTGACGGTTCTTTAGACACACTATTACTATTCATAAGCTCAGCATCCACTTCTGCAAGTAACTCATCGTTTGGATTTACGCCTCTTAGATAGTTGTGAAAAATACAACACACAAAAATAATAAGTTTTTGGGTATCAACACCATATGATGGCTCAGTTGAACTAGCAATTATAGGAAATTTCTTTTTAAGAACTCCAAATGCCCGTTCAATAGAATTACGCAAAGATGCATGTCGCATATTAAACAATTTACGAGGATTTCGAGGTGGATTTCTTGAATACTCTTTCAAGTGATACCGCTCTCCCCTATAAGGTGTGATAAGCCCACTTCTCAACATGATTCCGGCATCAACAAGGTAGTATTTTCCTAAAGACAAAATCAAAACTTTTAATTATTTGTTCAAAACATATTTTTCTTTTAAATAAATACTTTTTAATATTTACCTTAGGGAATTTTTAATGGTTCTCGTCTAGTTAGTGCATCTTTCATGATTCTTGAATCAGATGTTTTCCCTTCCCATCCAGCTAACACATACGTGAATTTTAAATCAAACATACTTGCAGCCAATACGTTTTGTGTTGGATAATCTTTTCTCCCATGATATTTGGATGCTTCATCTTGTGGAACTTTAGCACATATATGTGTTCCATCAATTGCACCAATACAATCCTGTCATTATAAGTATGAATTAATATTTTAAGGATTTTGACATATGCAAACTATAAAGATAGTAGTTGTGTTCACCTTAAAGTATGGGTAGAATCTTTGATTGCTTGCAATTTCAGAAGGAACTTGGGAGCCATCCGATTATTTAATAAATTTATCATACAACCCCAAAATAGCTTGCAAGACAGTATGAAAATGACGACTAACCGACTCCCCAGAGCGCCGAAAGATTAAAGCTAACTCTCGATTTTTCATATTGTGTGCTAACAACCAAATGATTTTTGCAACTTGTTCTTCAACCGTAACTTGAAGCGCTGGTCTAAGACCACTTTCTCTAACTAAAATCTCACATAACCCGGTGAAAGCCGAATGAGTCATTCTTATAATATTAAAGCAGAGTTCGCTCGAGAATAGATAGCTCAATAATTCATTTCTAACTTGTTCTCCCTCAAGCCGTATTTCATTTGGTATCGAGCGTTGAGAATGTTCAATATCACATGTATAAATCCAAAACCAAATAACTACCAAGCTCGCAGCATATGCAGTTAAAGAGCTCACTTGTTGTAATATCTGTTTATTATCTTGATTATTCATATCAACCATCTATAAAAAGAAATTAAGGAGACACTAATAAATGCCCAAGAATATTAAACAGTGCATAACTTGATCCATTTGAATATGCAATCTCCAAACAAAAATATAATTTTTTTCATTGAACAACTAGCCAAGATCGAATGAGTTTACACAACTGCGTAGCAATTTGATTAAATCAAACAGAATAAAAGCGAGCAAAAAAGTTGAACAAATTGCTTCTATAGAATGATACGCAGCCTACAATATAATCTTAGATGAAGATAATTACAAATAACTTATTTTGTCTAATTTGATGGAGGTTTTCACCAATTTAAAATAAAAAAATTGAAGAAATTGCTTCTATAAATTTCTAGAAGATTGACATCATCTTATGTAGTTTGTTCTTGTTTTGCTGTACACATTCCCAATGATTATATATTGTTGCATAAAAAAATAAAACTAAAATAATTATCTTTGCTAATTAATAACATGAACTAAACAGAAACATAGAACAAATCTGAAGGTGGAACATATAAACTTATCAACAGCTAAAATCAGTGTGTTCATATTTTTCACTCAAATACTTCAATGAAGGCACAAGAGATTTTCAAAAACAAAATACAGAGAGCAGTAAAGAACTTACCGTAATTTGCTGAATTTGGTTGCAGGAGGAGTTCACTATTGGAGGAGGAACTGACGTTAGGAGTTGGAGGGAAAATTAAACACAATAGTTTATATATATTAATAAAACTAGGGTAAAGGATAAAATAGGAACTTTAAAAAATAAGTAAGAGTATAATGGGTAGAAAAAATATATAACCACGAAAATACCACCAAATCCGTGGTTTAAAAAATTGGGAGTTTTCATGGTTATATAACCACGAAATTACAACGGGATTACAATATCATACAACATAATTTTAAGAACAATCAAAACAAACATGGTTTAATAGAAAATGATACAATAATGACCCACGGTAAACAACCATCCAAACAGGGGGTTATGGATCCACCCTCTTGTATAAGTACCCTATTCATTATCAATAAACATATACATTCTCCTTTCTATAAACTACTTTATGATATCATATTTACAAGCTTCACAACCAAAAGTTTCTGGGCAATAGTCATGACTCCTTCGAACAGCACCTCTGAATCCCTCCCAACACCAACAAACTCAACCAAACTAATCCATCGACTAACCATCAAAATATTTCCTCTTCGCAAAATATTGTAGTCCATTCTAACACCATCTTCTTGAACAATAATGACCAACTTATCTCCATCAAGACTGCCAGCAAATCCCCACTAAAACTCACCACCACTAACTACTAATCCTGAAAATATCAATGGGAAATACTATTTAATTCCTATGATTTTATTCAGTTTATAAATGAACCATCATCCCCACAACCACCTCTGGGTATAATGACAAGACCATCTCATTAGAAGTGACATGGTTGCATCTCTTTCACCAAAAATTATACCATTTATTACTGATGATAAGACTTTCTATGCTCTTTTAGTAAAACATTACCACGACTTATGCCAGGCCATCGCGTGCTCGCATAATGAGTTTGAGAGAAGCCCTAAATACTATTCAAAAGGGAAATCTCTCCATTACTTTGTATTTGCAGAAAATCAAGGAGATTTATACTAGACTTGCTTCAGTCGGTGTTAACATATCCACTGATGAAGTTTTTGTTCATGTCGTAGACGACTTTACTTTCGAGTATGACAGCATTGTCTCTGCACTTCGTGCTCATAAAACCACCATAATCTTTCAAGATCTTTATGATAAATTGACTGACTTTGAAGCTCATTTTTCTCGTCGATCATCCCAGACTATAGTGTGAATCATGGTGAACTTTGCTGCTAAACCTCCCTCATTTACCAACCAGAATTCCAATCGAAATACCAACAACTCACATTCTAATCAAAGGATTTTTTCTCCTTCCAATCGGAATGAAAATGGCATCAATCAAGGAGGTCATTTTGGTGGCCAAAACAATATACATAGTGTCACTTGTCAACTGTGTGACAAACTTGGTCATCATGTAAAACAATGCAAGAAATTACTTGTCATTCTTGTTGTTGTCGTCACATGTACCAATTCCAGTGGTTCTTCGAGCAACAACCTCAACCGACTAACAATAAGCAGTCCAAAGCTAACTTTGCTTCACAGTCCATCAATACGGATCCAAATTGGCTTGTTGACTCTGGTGCCTCGCACCATGTTACACATGACTTACATAATCTTTCTCTTCACTCTATATTTAACTAATGTTTTATGTGTGTCTTAACCATATAGGATCTACCCTCATATCCTCTCCCTCTACACCTCTCAATTTAACTAATGTTTTATGTCTGCTTCGTATGAAAAAGAATCTTGTCTCTTTTTATTGATTATGTATTGATAACCATGTATTGGTTGAATTCTCACCTTAGTCGTTTGTTGTGAAGGACTACTACATGGGGCACCAATGGTAGCGGGGAAGCCTAAGGACAGTGTATATCCATGGCTTTCTAAGTCAACTCTCCAAGCTATATCTATTGCTCAAGTCAATACCACTTCCATCACCACCGCTCTCAACCGCATCGACGCCTTTTCCACCCCTCCACACCTACTATTCGCCATATTTTGAATCTTTTGAATGTTTCTTCATATTTAGAGATTTTTTTGCTATTCTTGTAAGTGCAATAAAATGCGCGCATACGACTCCTTTTAATAACTCCTCTATACAGAGTCCCATTCCTTTAGAATATATTTACTATGATGTTTGGGATGCTGCACCAGAAGTTTCTATTGATGGTTTTTAACATTATTTAATATTTGTAGATCATAATACGAAATATATCTGGTTATTTCCTCTAAAGAAAAAATCTGATGTTTCAATTGTGTTTTCAAAATTTAAACGAACTGTGGAGAAATTATTCCAAAAGCCCATTATGTGTTTTTACTCTGACAATGATGGAGAATTTATATGTCTTCATTCATTTTTTCAAGACAATGGGATATCACATTTTCTCACTCCTTCTTATGCACCTGAACATAATGCCACTGTCGGACGTCGTCATCGACATGTTGTGTAGACATGTATCACATTATTACACAATGTCAATCTTCCTCTAAAGTTCTGATCTTATGCATTCACTATTGTTGCCTACTTAATCCATAGGATGCCCGCCCGAACTTTAGATGGTGATTCACCTAATTTCAGATTATATGGTACTCTACCAAACTATAATAAAACTCTCTGTCTTTGGTTATTTATGTTATCCATGGTTGTGTCCCTATAATCAAAATATATTACAACCCCACTCTACTCCATGTCTTTTCCTAGGCTATTCACAAAATTAGAGTGCTTGTAAGTGTTATGATCTTGTAAATTCTCGTCTTTATTTATCTCATCATATTGATTTTGTGGAACACTCTTTTCCTTGTGTCTCTTGAACTAATAGAAAGTAGACCTCACATGTTATTGTTGATTCTTGGGCTCCCTGCCACTTTGCAATTCCTCTTACATATGACCAACCTTCATCCATCACATATCTTATAGCCTCTAAGACAACGCCCCTAGGCCCCACATCTTCTAGAGGTACACCTGGTAATGCTTCTTCATCAAACGAAATTGGGAGTTTATCCAATCACCACTCAGGTATGTCTCTTACTCATTCGTCATCCTCTAATTGTTCTAACTCTTTATCTTCTTCTGACTCCTCTTTATCTGATAACACCAATGGGTCAATCAAAATCTAACCATTCAACCCTCTCATCCCATGACTACCCGGCCAAAAAATAACATTCATAAACCCATCTAGAAATTGTGTCTTAGTGCTACTGTTCATGATTTTGCTAATATCAATGTCTCACCACTAACCAAATTATCCCAATTACCTCCAGCAAGTCAAAACAACCCTCTTCCTTACCTAAGCCTATAAAGCCTCATACCGTTCGTCAAGCCTTAAAAGATCCAAATTGGTGTGATGACATGAACAAAGACATTTTAACATTATAAAGTCAAGGCACTTTGTCTCATGTGACATCTGCCACTCATGCCAAACCAGTGGGTTCTAAATGGATATTTCGTGTTAAATATAATTCGGATGAGAGCGTTGGTCACTATAAAGCTTGCTTAGTTTCTAAAGGTTATCTTCAACGACATGGTGTGAGTTCTTTTAAGACATATTCTCCGGTTGCTAAACATATTACAATAAAAGTTGTTCTTTCTCTCGCGGTTTCTAAAGATTGGCCCGCTTAGGAAATTAGATGTCAATAATGCAATTTTACGTGGGCATTTATCTGAAGAAGTTTACATGTCTTAGCCACCTGGATTTGTCAATAAGAAATTTCTCAATCATATTTGTCAGTTACATAAGACTATCTATGGCTTGAAGCAGGCTCCACGTGCCTAGTATGATGAATCAAAAGCTTATCTTTTATCTGTTGGTTTTCATCATTCTCAGTATGACCATTGTCTTTTCATCTATGCAAAATTTGGAGTTATTATCTATCTTGTTGTTTATGTTGACGACCTCATAATTACTGGCAATCAGTCACGCTATGTCGAAGAATTTATCAACAAACTTGGTACTCGGTTCTCCATAAAAGATCTTGGTGATCTAATTTTTTTTCTTGGGTGTTAAAGTTACGCTTGCACCTACTAATTTATTCCTCAACCAGCAGAAATATAAATATGTGAGATACTTGACTTAACCAATATGGCAGATGCAAAACCAATGAGGATACCTACAACTAGTGGTTCATGTCCATGTTCTAAAGATGGTTCTCCTCTTGAAGATCCCATAAAATATCGGAATGTAGTTCGAAGCTTGCAGTATTTGCATTTTACTCGCTCAAATGTTGCCTTTATAGTCGAAAAGTTGTCGAAGTTTACAAACTGTCCCAGAACAACTCATTTGATGATGGAAAAATGTGTTTCGCGATATCTAGCTGGGACATCAGATCGTGATGTATTTCTTCGGAAAGACTCTCCTCTCCTGATTCATGCCTTTTCCGACTCTGATTGGGCTGGTGATCACTATAATCGCTCGTCCACTACAGCCTATGTTGTGTTTTCTTAGATGTCATCCAGTCTCATGGAGTTCCAAGAAACAACGAGTTGTGGCTCGCTCCTCGACTGAGGCAGAATATAGGGTCATTGCCTCTACTGAAATATTTTGGGTGTGTAATCTTCTCAAGGAGTTATCTGTTACTACCTCTCATACACCGATCATCTAGTGCTGTAATATTGGTGCTACATATGTTTGTGCTAATCCCGTGTTCCACTCTCGCATGAAGCATGTTGAACTTGATTATCATTTTGTCCATAAATTAGTCCAGCAAGGTCTTCTTCGGGTTTCACATGTTTCTTCCAAGCAGCAACTTGCTGACATGCTCATAAAACCTCTTCCAAGTGGCTCTTTTGAGTTGTTACGTTCCAAGATTGGTATCTCTGATCGAGCTACTATCTTGCAGGGGCATATTAGATATATCTTATATTGATGGTACAATATTTCTCTCCCTATTTAAAGATTTAGCTGCCCCTTTTTTTTTAGCTTATTCTTGATTGTAAAGATTGTCATTTATTTTGATTGATTTCTTTTCAGATCCTTATGGATCCACCAGCTTGTATAAATACCCTATTCATTATCGGTACATATACACTTCTCCTTTCTGTAAACTACTTTAGTAGAAAAACTACTCAAAGTCTTTGCTTAGCATGAAATTCTGTCTTCTTTACTCTTTGCCTTTTTATAGAACGGGCCAACCTCTACAAGAGCTTTCTACCTCCATTAGGTCGGGGCCAATTCATAACAATTATATTATCTTGCCTCTCTTTATTCTGAATTAAGAATTCATATTAAATCAAATCTCCATAGTTAGGGTGAGAGCAAATAGATGACATGTGTGCTTATGTCATTCCCTTCTCAGTCAAAATCTCGTATTAAAATATTCTACTCCCTATAAATATAAAAGGCCAATATAAAAATGCTTTCACACTGTGAATCAACAAGTCATTTCTTGCTCTTTCCAATTCGATGAGAAAATTGATGGAGTACAATCACTGACCAACCATCCAAACAGTTATAAGCTAACTTTTTCTAACTACACTTTTATTGTTCGCGAATACCGAATTCATATTTAACTAATGAATATAAAGATGGTCTAATGACATGCATATATTCTTAATATATTTATCTTACGTATACCTAGTTCAAACCTAAATCAATTTCAATTGAACTCACAAAAACACATCCTAAATCCATCTCTAGTTTTTATTGCCACACAAAATCTTGAAATTCACTAGAGGTGTTCATTTGGAAGCAGCAGCAGCTTGTAAGCGAGTTTGAAAATAGGCAAGCAACTCATCTTTTGGAGGTAAATATTCCTTGTTTTGGCTGCAATTAATGTATTCATCTCTCCAAGCACAAAAATTTGGGAACTTTTCTGTTGTCACCAAAACAACTCCAGAGCCTTCTTCAAAAACTCCAAGCCAAAGTCCCAAAAAGTTTGCAGCCATATCAGCAAACCCAAATTTGTCCCCCACAAAGAACTTCTTATCCTTGAGCTCATTATCAAGTACTTTCAGCATTTCACAAACTTCTTCTTTACCTTTCACACGCTCCTCTCCTTTGCGTAAGAAAGTATTGATCACCGCTGCCACCTGCAAATTACACTAGACACATAAGCTTCAACAAAAAATTTACTCAATTTGTCAGATAGGACTATACAACAATAATAACTACTCCTAAACTTCAAGCAAGTTATGATCGACTATATGACCGTGTCGCTATATGTAAGCTCACCCTAAACAAATCTTATATAAAAGTACTACTTTAGAATTTATTGAAATTTTATACTGGTATATAAATCTCACACAGGACAAAAGAAATCCTACAATAAAGAAAAACATAAGATCTAAAGTATAACATACTGACGTGACTAAAATTTATTCCCAACTAATTGGAGTATATGGCATTAATATAATTATACCTTATCTTCAAGGAACTTAGCCCAGAAACGAGCAATAGCACGGTCATAAGGGTCTATAGGCAAGATGGAAGGGCCTTCAAATGCCTCATCAATGTATTCAAGAATTACCATAGACTCACAAATGGGCTTGCCATTGTGAATGAGCACTGGAATTTTTTTGTGAATAGGGTTGGATTCAAGAAGCAGAGGGCTTTTGTTTTGTAGATCTTCTTCTATAAATTCATATTCCACACCCTTAATCTTTAGAGCCCACTCAACTCTATGACTAAAAGGGCTATACCATAGACCAAGCAATTTCACTTCTGCCATCTCTCAACTTTGGTTTTCTTTTTTTTGCTTTACTATATTAAGGAATTTATGTGGTTGTTCTGCTTTGGGGTCTAGTCTTCTTATATAGAGGGGAAAACAAGGAAGTGTCGTAGCAACCAAGCAAATGCTAATTAATATGTTTCTTCTTTGACAATTTAGTTTTGTAATTAATAATGATTCCACATTGACCGGAGACTAATAGGAAAAAAAGTCCAACTATTTATCAAATCTACCCTTGTTATCGAAACGGACTACATTTGTTCTCATTGACGAATGGAAGAAGTTTTCGGACACGTGATCCTTTTTATAAAAGAAAAAGGTTAAATTTGCCTTTAATCTATGAGAAATGGTTCAAATTTACCTCTAAACTTTGAAGAACTGAATTAATATTACAGTGGCAGCACTACAGACTTCTTTAACACTCGGAACCTTCAACGACCAAATCTCTATCCCCATGCCCAAATTTGTCAACCCGTGCCTAAATCAGCCCAAATAAAACTTAAAACAATGATTAATTGCACCACGAAGTTAAATTTACACCTATGTCAAAACTTCATCGATACAACTCCATCAACAATCTTTCTCAGATCACCAATAACAATATTTGAACTCCACGTCAACCTCCTAATACTAAAACAAACACATGTACACATAATTCAGCTCCTAAATCATTTGTAACAGTATTATAGTTCAATTTAATGTGGGGTTATAGTGGTTGAACGTCCCTGGTCCTATGGCGAAGGTAAAATAGTGACTGCAAAAAGTGGCAAAGATGAAGGTGAAAGTGGGAGAGATTGCCTGAATGGGGTAGTTTATGTATTCTTTTTATGAGTATAGTGGAAGTCACAAGTGGTAATGGAGTAACACGATCTTCAAAATGATATTTTTTAGAGTGGAAGAATCAATTATTATGATATTAATTGATTAAGAGAATTGTGGCATGGTGGTTGAGACAAATTAAAATGGTGAAAAGTTAACAAGTTACGGCACATTAGCAGGCAGAACAATGACAAAGATGACTTATGTGCTTATGTCACGCACTTCTTTTGGATCAAATCTCGTGGTTTGCTAAGTCATTACTACTCCAATATTTTCTCCTTGGAAACATAAAAAGATATTTACCATTATGAGTCACAAATTGAGAAAATTGATGTAATTAATTATTGCATAATCACTGACCCACCAGCAAAAGACGTAAAACTTTCTGGTAGGTGAATTGCCGACTAAGATACCTCTCTGATAAGTAATTGTATTCGAACATGAGTTTAAAATTGTAAATTCTGAAAGAGTGTATATTATAATATGCAAATATTTTTATTTTTTCTTATGTATATATTAATTGAGCCAATATTAATGATTCAGTTGAACCAACAAACCTCACCCTAAATTCACCTCTATTTTTATTGCCACAAAATCTTGAAACTTCAAAAGATGAATAAAGAAGGTGTTCATTTGGCATAAATTGCCGCAATGACAAGAAAGCGACCCTTTGAAATAGGCAAGCAATCATCTCTTGGACGTACATGTTTCTTGTTTTGGCTGCAATTAATATATTCATCTCTCCAAATTAGAGATGGCAATGGATTCGGTCTGGATCCGGTGAATCCAGATCCATTTTATAAGATATGGATTTTTAAAATTTGGACCCGACAGATTCGGATCGGACCCGGATCCATTTCTGATGGATCGAATCTGGATCTGGATCTTGTATTTGAGATCCGTATCCGGTCCAGATCCGATCGTGAATTCATTTTTCATTAAATATATTCATAACCTAGAATGTAATTTTATAAGTATTTTCTTAAAAAATTTCATAATTTCTGTATTTTATCCCTTCAATTCACAAATTTCACTTTCTTGCTAGACCAATTTCGGATATGGGAATTTGACTCTGAGCTGAATGATCATAATCATCGGATACCAAGAAGTTCGCCATCCTCGGAGACTATTAATTCCTCAAAAGGAAGTAACGACGAAGAGGTGACATCATAATTCATCAAGAGAAAAGACGCAGAACACAAAGAAGAAAAAGATGAAGAAAAACATTATATATGAGTCAGAAAGAGACCATGGGGAAAATATGCAGCAGAAATAAGGGATTCAACAAGAAGTGGAATTAGGGTATGACTAGGAGCATTCGATACTGCTGAAGAAGCTGTTTTACCTTATGATCAAGCTGCATTTTCAATGCGTGGTCCTTTAGCACTTCTCAATTTTCCTATGGAAAAAGTCCAAGAATCACTAGAAAAAATTGAATTTTTTAGTCAAGATGGATTGTCTCCGGCAGCTGCTTTAAAGGAAACACATAAAATGAGAATGAAAAATGTGAAGAGAAGGAGAAATAGGAAAAAGAAAACAGTTCTGATTTTTGAAGACTTAGGTGCTGACTTGTTAGAAGAACTTTTAATAAATTCATTTGAAAATAATGCTTCTACTTATTAGTAGTATTAAGTTTGCTTTCTCTATTTTATTTTCTTTCACTTTTTGTGGTGTAGAACAAGTGTTGTAAATTATATATATATTAATCATAAAATTCACAATAGCCTGCATGCCTTCTTTTGTAGATATTATATCTAAATTTGAATGAGTGGAGTATCTTTTTTACACTGTAGTTTATCTTTTGTGCCCATAATTCTCGATTATCTTTTGTGCCCATAATCAATTAAGGATGAGTCCTTTCTTTTTGTGCCCGTAATTTCTATTTTCTTAGAATGTAAATTTTTTATAAATATTTCCTTTATTTTGTGCCCATAATTCTCGATTATCTTATTGAATGAGATGAGTCCTTTATTTTGTGCCCATAATTTTCAATTAGATTGGGTTTCATTTTGTCAAAAAAGTTTCAACAGGTGAAAATATTATTCAAGACAAAATTTTTTACATAAGGATCCAGACTCGATCCGTGGACCCGGTGGATCCGGATTTGGATATGATTTTTATGGACCCGATGGATCTGAATCCAGGTATGAAAAACGGATCTGGTTCTAGATCTAGTAGGATCCGATCCAGATCCGATCTGTTGTCATCCCTACTCCAAACACAACAAATTGAGAATTTATCATTTGTCACCTAACAACTTCAGTTGCTTCTTCAAGAACTCCCGTTCTGTTGGGATTGAATTAATCAGCGCGTCATGCACAAATTTATAATTATAAACTTTGAACAACGATAAATCAGACGACAGAGAAACTATACTAAAAAGACATATTATTATATATGGTTTGAATAATCTCCCCTAAACAAGACTCATTAAAGACTACATTGTGGATGCTACTGTGTTGTCTATGAGAAGAAAGATGTCCTATTTATAGAAGTCCAAAACTTCTCCAAAAAAAGAATAAATATGATAGTCATTTTCCATAAAGAAAACATTGATACCTTGTATAAAACTCATGTGTGCAAGAAATATTCGATCGCATAGAGTGTACGAATGAATTGATTAACAATTCACAAATGAAAAAATGGCAAAAAAGAAAACATTCACTCCTCTTTTTTATGTTGCATCTATAGTATTTTTGCCCTGGTAAATTTCTTTCTCAGTTAATAAATATATAAAATCTTGGATTACTAATTGATATTATCAAAAAAATATTTTTAAAATAAAACACAATTATAATAAAAATTCAAATAAGTTTAGAAATTTAGGACAAACTCTAACACCTCCAAAGTCCCAAGAAATTTGCAGCGATATCAGCGAACTCAAATTTGTCACTCACAAAGAACTTTTTATCCTTGAGCTCATTATCAAGGTCAAAAAGTTTCTTTTTAGCTTTGTCTGACTCGTGAAAAAAACTTCTACCCACTATTGACCCCTGATAAATCATAACACTCAATATTTAAGTTTTACTGATTATATCGCTTTATGGCCTTTGATAATTGAGGCTAGTTTCACTTGAACACTTTTACCTCATTCAAGATCTGTATATATTAGAACCTTATGGTGACATGACAAAGAATGTGCGCGCTAACGAATATTAAATAATAATTTCTTTTTTCTTTTTTCTTTTTTAATTTGGGTACTGAAAATGTAGTTGTTATCTAACAAATTAAAATTCAGCTCGAGGCTTGCAGCGTGAGTTCAAATCCTGGTGGGAGTAATTTACTCTTTTCTGGATAGGACCTTGTAGGATATCAGTTGTTCTGTTCTCAAACCCTGGTCATTCAGACACATCCCGCGATTTACTGATAGTAATACTGAGGGACCGAGATTACTATCTCTCGGAATGGTCTGGCGTAAGCCGATACGCTAGATATATAAAAAATAAAAACAACCAGTAACACCGATTTCCACGGAGTCTCCCTTCCTGTTCGAGCTCTCCCTCTCTGCTCCAATGTCAGTCAACATGAGCCCAGTGCCCGCTCTGCAACAGTAGTTACTTCTCATTGTGTACTTGTACTTTTACATCAGGGGAAAATCCTCAGCCTTGTATAGATAAATAAGCCCTCCCAGAACAGGAAAAGGGGCCAAAGACTTCTCTCTTGCTCACTTGTAACCCTAAACACCACTATTGAATACATGAAACATCTCAAGCTCTCTACTTTATTTCTTGTTTCTTTATTTGTGCCACTCACATACTAGTATTTAATTACTTTTCTCGGTTTAGCTATAAGAGAAAAGGGTTTTGATTGAATAGGATTCGCGCGTCTTTAACCCCATTTCATACAAACTTAATTGTTTTTCTAAAAATCTTTTTTAGCCGTAAACATTGTTGGAAATTTACTAATGTGGAATTAAGTATATCCCATTATTTATGACTCAAACAATCGAGGCCCCGCACGTCGGAAATGTCGTTTCCACACACGTGCACACGTAGTGCCAAGTATCGCAAATTTTATTAGTGAAAGAGATATTGGTACGTATGTAATACGTTTGAGACATAGAATGATGGACGGTTATTGGCCAAATGACAAAGTATTCCATGTTGGTAATAGAAGGAAGAAGTGTACAAAGTGTAAGATAAAACGAGTCGGAAATCGCCGCGGAGCCATGAAGGGTCGCGGCGCCGGAGCGCTAATTGGTTGGTCAGTTAATGGAACCGCAGCGCTACTTCACAGAGTCGCGGCGCTACTTCACAGAGTCGCGGCGCTTCGGAGGCAGAATGTTGCGACGGGAAGTTGGAAAGTTCTGATCTTTGGGCTGGTTTTGGAGCATTGATTCTCTATTACTTGACACATGAATTCAACCATTATTTGGCTGAATGTAACCCCTCTAATAAGTGTCATTACATGGCTATTGAAGGCCATTAGTTGGCTAGTTGAGGGGTCATCTCCTTACACTATAAATTGAGGCCTTTGGCTCAATTGTTGACAACACTTAAAAATATTTTACAGAATTTTCTAACATCTTCTTCTTCCTCTCTAGCAAGTTTACTACACTCAAAGTTCTTCAAGAGTAACACTTGAGTTTCCTTTGCTCAATTGTTAAGTTGTTGTTGTATCTTGGAAGACTATTGCCCGACAACATAAAAGGAGATATACGGGGCAATCTTGTCTTAAAGACAGAGTGACATCACTCGACTCAGCAAATAACACAAGGAGTTTGTTTCATTCTTGATTTCCAGTTTTTGTTGTAATATTTAGTTTATCCTTTTTAGCAATTGTAATATCTACTTATCTGACTGTTATGGGAATGGTTCGTTTCCTAATAGAAAATCCTCCACAAGTTGGAGATGAAATGGACCATTCGCCTACTGAAATGGCTGAAGGGGGCCAAGGTATCTATGTCATTAATGGCATGAAGATGGTCCTTGATGCATGAAATCATAGTGATTTCATGTGTAAGAACTATATTTTGAACTGCTTGTCAGACCCTCTCTACACAGTGTATTGCACCGTAGGCACTGTCAAAGAGTTATGGGAGAAGCTGCAAAAGAAGTACAACACACAAGATCCAGGTACTAAGAAATTCATCATTGGGAAATTCTTGAAATTTGAAATGGTGGATAGTAAAACAGTGATGTCCCAAGTCCAGGAATTCTAAATGATTCTACATCACCTGAATTTGGAAGGTATGAAACCAAATGAGAAGTTTTTTGTTGCATCGCTGATTGAAAAGTTATCTCCCTCGTGGAATGAGTTTATGAGTTACTTGAAACTCAAAACAAAATAAATGACCTTTGAAGAACTTATTATCAAACTCAAGATTCAGGAAGATAATAAGAAGGCCTTGCCTAGGGGTAAACAACCCGCTGAGGCAAAGACAAATCTGACTGAGGCTAAAGGGGACCCAAGCAAGAAACGCAAGTTTCAGAAAGAAGGCAAGACCCAAGCGGCGGAGAAGTTCAAAGGAAACGGTCACCACTGTGGGAAACCTGGTCACATGATCAAGGACTGTCGCGAGCTCAAGACTGAGTAACAAGAGAAGGCTAAGGCCAAAGGCAAGGCTCAGGCTAACGTCATCAAATACAAGCTTCTGGACGACATGATTGAGGAGTTCTCAGCGGTGGTTCTTGAAGCAAACCTTGTTGAGAATCTCATGCAGTGGTGGATGGACACAGGTGATACAAGACACATCTATTCCAATATAGATGTCTTCTCCACTTATACACCATTTATTCACAAGAAGTTGTTCAAGGGTAACAACGCTTCATCTGACGTGTTGTGGGTAGGAAAGGTAGTCTTGAAGATGACTTCTGGAAAGGAGCTCACTCTGAAGGAGGTGATGCATGTTCCTGAGATTATGAGAAATTTAATTTCAGGTCATTTATTGGTTAATGCTGATTTTAGGATAGTATTTGAGTCGAATAAGTTTGTAATCACCAAGAATTGAACGTTTGTAGGAAGAGGATTCGTATGTGAAGGCCTCTTCAAAGTTAACGCCATGTCTGTATTACGTACAAGCAATAGTATTGAAGATTCTTCTTACTTGCTTGAGTCCTCTAATTTATGGCATCATAGATTAGACATGTCAACTACAAGTCCATCCAAAGATTGGTAAAGTTGGAGTTGTTGTCGTATATCAACGTAAACCCTCAACATAAGTGTGAGGTGTGCGTAGAGGCAAAACTCTCAAAGCTTCCTTTTTGATCCGTCGAAAGGAATACCACTCCTTTAAAACTTATTCACACAGATATATGTGATTTAAAGTTTGCACAAACTAGGGGGGAACAAGTACTTTGTGACATTCATTGATGATAGCACAATATATGTTACCTTTACTTGTTGAAAAGTAAGGATGAAGCCTTTGAAGCGTTCCGACGTTACAAAGAAGAAGTTGAGAATCAACTAAGCATGCAGATTAAATCCATTCGTAGCGATAGAGGGGAAGAATATGTAGCGCCATTTGAGGAATATTGTGCCCAATCAGGCATTGTTCATCAAACGACGGCTCCATACTCACCTCAATCGAACGGTGTGGCAGAACGTAAGAACCGCACATTGAAGAAAATGATGAATGTCTTGCTCATCAATTCCGGTCTTCCCCAAAACATATGGGGAGAAGTTGTCCTTACCGCTAATACGATTCTTAACAGAGTCCCATATAAGGGTAAGGATAAAACTCCATATGAATCATGGAAAGGAAAGAAACCCACCTATAAATATTTAAAGGTGTGAGGTTGTTTGGCAAAGGTCGAAGTACCCAAGCCAAAGCAGGTCAATATTGGGCCTAAGACTGTAGATTGCATTTTTATCGGATATGCAAATAACAGTAGTGCTTATCGCTTCTTAGTGCACAAGTCAGATATTCCAGATATCCACGGGGGTACAATCATGGAATCAATGAATGCTCAATTCTTTGAAGATACTTTTCCTAGAAAGGAAAAAGACATAACCTCTTGCAAGCGAAGTTATGAACAAAGTTCTTAGGAACCGGGAGTCGTTGACTGCCCGGATCTAGATGGTTCAGATCTAGTAGACTTCAAAGTGGCTGAATATCTGGAATCTAGTGTTCCAGATTCTCAAAACTTAGAGACTCCAGAGATGGAACCAAGGCGAAGTAAAAGGGCCAGGAAGGATAAATCCTTCGGTCCGGACTTTGTAGTTTATATGGTTGATGACGAACCAAGGACAATTGCTGAAGCATTGTCAACTCCAGAGGCACCGCTCTAAAAAGAAGCTATTGAGAGTGAAATAAACTCCATTCTACATAACCATACTTGAGAGTTGGTTGATCTTCCTCCGAAAAATAAACTGTTGGGTTGTAAGTAGATACTCAACCGTATAAAGCAGATGGGTCTATAGATAAGTACAAGGCTAGGTTGGTAGTCAAGGGCTATCGACAGAAGGAAGACCTTGACTACTTTGACACGTACTCCCTAGTGTCTAGGATGACGTCCATACGAGTATTCATTGCGATCGCAGTGTTACGTGACCTTGAGATACATCAAATGGATGTCAAGACAACCTTCCTAAATGGTGATTTGGAAGAAGAAATTTATATGGAACAACCTGAGGGGTATGTGGTTCCAGGACAAGAGAAGAAAGTTTGTCGGCTTGTCAAATCTCTGTACGAGCTGAAACAAGCCCCGAAGCAATGACACGAAAAATTTGATAGTACTCTACTATCGAAGAGTTTCTCCATTAATGAGTGTGACAAATGTGTCTACATGAAATATAATTCTGACTCGTTCGTCATGATATGCCTGTACGTAGATGACATGTTGATCACATGGAGCAGTCCTAGCTTGATTCTAGACACTAAGAACATGTTGAAACAATCCTTCGACATGAAGGATATGGGTATCATAGATGTCATCTTAGGAATAACGATCTCTAAGACGTCTGACGGACTGGTCTTATCTCAGTCTCACTACATCGAGGATGTGTTGAGAAAGTTCGAGATGTTTGACAGTTCGCCTATGAAGTCACCAATTGATAGAAATCAAAAACTTGATAAAAATCATGGTGCACCTGTATGCCAAGAGAAATATGCACATGTGATTGAGAGTTTGATATACATAACAAACTGCACCAGACCTAATATTGCTTATGCAGTCAACAAGTTGGCTAGGTTTACCCGTAATCCGAGTAATGATCATTGGAAGGCGTTGAATCGGATACTACAATACCTGAAATACACGCTAACTTACGGGTTGCATTATTCGAGATATCCAGTTGTACTAGAGGGGTACAATGATGCAAACTGGATATCTGATATAGAGAACACCAAGTCCACCAGTGGGTATATATTTACAATTGGTGGTGGGGCTGTGTCTTGAAAATCCTTTAAGCAAACTTGCATCACCCGATCTACGATGGAATCAGAGTTTATTGCTTTAGACAAAGCAGGAGAAGAAGTTGAGTGGCTTCACGTCTTCTTAGAGGATGTTCCTTGTTGGGAAAAACTCGTACCTTCTGTAATGATCCACTGCGACAGTCAGTCGGCTCTAGGAAGGGCACAAAGTTCTATGTACAATGGCAAGTCTCGTCATATTCGACGGAGACATAAGACCGTTAGGCAGCTGATCACCACGGGTATAATATCCATTTATTACATAAAATCAAAGGATAACATAGCGGACCCACTGACAAAGGGCTTACCCAAGGATTAGATGTTCTGCCTGTCTAGGGGAATGGGCTTAAAACCCAAGCTATAAATGACCAATATGGTGGTAACCCAACCTTATTGACTGGAGATCCCAGGAGTTAGGTTCAATGGGAAAACTAAGTTGTAAAGGTTCAATTGAGCGCTTCGGTGGACGTATGAGCACATCAGATAGTGATTTCTGTAAAGAAACACCAAATCCAAAGTCGTTCCTGCGATAGACTATAAGTGCTATCTGCAGTGTGGGTAAAGGTTATGGTTCCAAAACCTTTAATGAACCTCACCGGTTGAGGTTAGGTTTGGGGAATTTTTTAATGGTTCCTAACACTTGTAAAGTGGGGTATTGCACGATACCTTATAGGAGACCACCTATTTAAGTGCGAGGACAGGCCGCCTCAAATGAATGCACTTAAGAAACCAAGAAGTGTCCACGATCACAACGGATAAAACATTATGAAGAACAGAGTAAGAGAAGTTGTTGTGTGGTACCGTTGACTTGACTTACACTAAATACTGATGGTTCAAGACATCACGTTCACCGCGAAGTAAGTAAGTCCGATGGTATTCAACTATGGAAGGTTCAAAGCTGGAAGCTACCTCTCCTGATGCAACATCGGTCCGCTGAAAGATTGCTGGAAAGGCACTATGTGAATGCGCCAAAATCTCTTTCAAGAGGGGATTGTTGAAAATTTACTAATGTGGAATTAAGTATATTCCATTATTTATGACTCAAACAATCAGGGCCCCGCACGTCGAAAATGTCATTTTCACACACGCGTACACGTAGTGCCAAGTATCGTAAATTTCATTAGTGAAAGAGATATTGGTACGTATGTAATACGTTTGAGACATATAATGATGGACGATTATTAGCCAAATGACAAAGTAGTCCACGTTGGTAATCGAAGGAAGAAGTGTACAAAGTGTAAGATGAAACAAGTCAAAAATCGTCGCGGAGCCGTGAAGGGCCGCGGCGCGACACCGTCAGAGCCGCGACGCCGGAGCGTCGTGGCTCCTCCTAGGCAGCGCCGCAACGCTAATTGGTTGGTCAGTTATTGGAGCCGCGACGCTACTTTAGAGAGTCGCGGGGCTTCGGAGGCAGAATGCTGCAATGGGAAGTTGGAAAGTTCTGACCTTTGGGCTGGTTTTGGAGCATTGATTCTCCATTACTTGACACATGAATTCAACCATTATTTGGCGGAATGTAACCCCTATAATAAGTGTCATTACATGGTTATTGAAGGCCATTAGTTGGCTAGTTGAGGGGTCATGTCCTTACACTATAAATTGAGGCCTTTGGCTCAATTGTTGACAACACTTAGAAATAATTTACAGAATTTTCTAATAACTTCTTCTTCTTGTCTAGCAAGTTTACTACACTCAAAAAATTTTCAAGTGTAACACTTGAGTTTCCTTTGCTCAATTGTTAAGTTGTTGTTGTATCTTGGGAGACTATTGCCCGACAACGTAAAAGAAGATATACGGGACAATCTTGTCTTAAAGACAGAGTGTCATCACTCGACTCAGCAAATCATACAATGAGTTTGTTTCATTTTTGATTTTCAGTTTTTGTTGTAATCTTTAGTTTATCCTTTCTAGCAATTGTAATATTTACTTACTTTCCGTTCCATGCAATTGTTGTATCCCACAAACATTTCCCACTCTTTTATTTTTTGGTTTTGTTTCTTTTATTTTTTTCATTTTTCTAGTCTAGCTCAAGGTCTTCTTTCATTAATCAGTGGAATCTCTTTCAGTTGAAGTTGAATTTATTGGAGCAAATTGATTTTGCGGAAAGGGCTGTGAAAGAAGACAAAAGTGTGAGAAAGGTTGGATTTTGGAGAAAGACAATGAAATTTCGAGAAGAGGAATACATTGGTGGGACGGTGGTGAACGGGAGGTTTCAAGGGAGAAGGTGATGAAAGGGAGGGTTGTTTGGGTGGGGGCGGGGTGGAGTTTAGAAAATAAGTCTTTTTTTTGTTGTTGAAATAAGTTTTTTTCTAGATTTTTGGATAATTTAGTTTTTTCTTTTTAAAAAAAATCAAACTTAAGTAATTATTTGGATTCAAAGGAAATTACATATATTTCACCACGAAGAAAAAAAATCATTTTACTCACTTAAACTAATCAGACGACCTAATAACCATATAATTGTTTCAAGTGAAATTAACCCCTCCCCCAATACACATAATCAGTCACATAAAATATTAGTGACTTTTTCTGACAACTACATGGTGCAATCTATGTATTTTCCCTTCAAATATCATATGTCAACACTCATTCGTCCCTTAATCATATTATCCGCGTCTGAGTTTCACACATTATATTTTTTGAATTGATTGTTATTTTATATATAATATGTAGAGGTGTCAATAATCAACCTGTGAACAGATTGCACCATCTAATTTTGTTTTTAAGTGAAATTCACGGGGCAATTAGTGATAGATCAAAGAAAACAAATTGGTTTAGTAAATTGAATTATTTTATCTTGGGAAAAGAGTCAAATTTGCCCTCTAACTATATTTTATAGTTTAATATTGTCCTCCGTCAAACTTTGCGATAAAAAATGCGCTTCCCGTTAGCAAACTTATCAAATTTGCCATTACATGGATGAAAATCTGAGTTGGACTCCATGTCGAATCCACATAGTTGCACCCGTTACCCGTACCCGTTACTCCACATCAGATTCGAACTGATATCACCACCAGCCGTTGTTCCAATTTCCAACCCCTAAACCACCACCGACACCCAACAAACCATCATCGGTGCCGCTCTCCGTTCATTCATCAACCGCATCTCTGACACAATCCATTTTGGTCTTTCAAATCGGAGTCCACGACCGCTAAAAAAATAGCATAAGGTGGGTTGATTTGTCGTCGACGTTTTGCCGAAATAGTGAGCGTGATGGTATCGTTTGGCAGTGTTGTTGAGGCAGTTTGTGGTTGTTGACTGAGTTGGGTGGTTCGCAGAGGTTTCAGTTGTTAATGGGGTAGTGATGGCGATGGAGAAGAAGGGAGCGAGAGAGGGAGCAGGGGAAGGCGTTGGGTGGCTAGTGGTCTGGCGAGATTGTCGGAGTTTGGAGCTCCGACGGTGGTGGTCGGCGGATCTAGTGGTGAGGCAGTGAGGGGTTGATGTTATTGGTGATGTGATCACCGGCGGTGTTCAGATCTGGGTATTTGGGGGCTCACCGGTGATTATGTTTCATCACCGACTTCGTCGAAGACGACGATGGTGGTCTAAGTGGTGACTGCGGTGGTGGCTGCTCCGGTTCACCGGTTGGTCATCACCAGTGATTGTGTTTCATCACCGACTTCGCTGGAGACGGTGGTGGTGGTCTAGATGGTGACTGCGGTGGTGGTCTAGTTGGGTGAGCCGACGTAGAGTCTATGTGGATCCAATATGGAGTCCAACTCAGATGTCCATTCATGTAAGGGAAAATTTGATAAATTTGCTACGGGAAAAGCATTTTTTATCGCAAAGTTTGACGGAGGACAATGTTAAACTATAAAGCATAGTTGGATGGAAAATTTGACCCTTTTCCCTTTTATCTTTGATAATTGAGATTTTTACCCATTACATCATTTAGTGAGAAATAAACACAAGAATGACACATCTTTTTAAATATTATAAATATAGCAAATTTTATAACAAATATAACATTTCAAAAATAAATATGAGATCAATTTCCATAAATACATTACTTACTACATTTCCTCTCTCTTTCATAATTTCTCTCTCTTCCATAAATAAAAAATTATCTTTCCTCTTTAATTTTTCAAAAAAGGTGGAACTCTCACCCCAGGAGACCAAGGGAATTTGTGATTAAAAAAATTCAGCAAATTTTATTTTTATGTTGAATAGATTTTTCTGTAAAATATATATTTAATATATGTCAGATATATTATATTATGACTATTTTATACAATGTAAAGATTTTATTAATATATCATATACACTGTTTATACATAAATTATATTATATATATTCAATATAATACGTGTAACTAACAAAATATATTATACATACTATTTAACTATGTACAACATGTTTGATATATACGATTAATTATGATTTATTGTATGTCTTTGAAATAGAAAATACATACACACCACTAGCTGATTTTGTAATATGTTAAAATAATATATGCAATATCCAAATTTGAATAAAAAGGAATTTTGTCAATATAAATTAAAAAAAGAAAGATACAAAGACGCTAGAGAAAGGAAAGGATTTTTTTTTACTAATATAAAAACAAAATAAGAAAGAAAGAAATTAGAAATAAAATCTTTTTTTTTAGACAACCGTTATTAGCATGTTTTAAGGAATTAGTTGAGAAAAAGGGGGAATCTATTTATGTTACATATCTGGTATGGACAAGGAGGGAAAGAGGGTAACCTTATTAAATGAATAAATTGAGAAAAAAGGGGAATTTATTTTGGCTATAACTAATGTATGAGTATTTATGCTAAAAATAAATGATTTTGTTTTAGTGTGTAGTTACGTGAATTTCTCTTGATAATTTTAACTACCCACAATTTAACTCGTTTTAACCCAATCAATTTTAACCAAAATATATTTTGAACGAATTGGGTTTTGATCAGCGCACAAACCTAATCCGTTTCAATCAGCTTAAATTTGACCCAACCCGCTTATTTGCTATCTCAATTAGTAGGTATTTATTTATTACGGCTGAGTGTTCAATGAAAACATGTTCAAGTTATAATGTTAAAAGTTAAATTAGCTAACAACTTTCGGAGGATATATATGTATTAAGTCTTGTTACAATCTTGTTCCAATTAAGCTAAAGCAGAAATTGAGCATAGAGAGGGAAATTCCGACAAGAAAATTCAAGATAATATACAAATGACAAACATAACATTTTACTGTACTTATCCATGAAAATGGTAGTATATGTGTAGATATATTTCTATTATTTATATATTATAATTTTTCATCAAAGAGAATTTAATGGATTATATTCTTTGTCATTGCAAAGTGGCTCCGCTTATCACGATATCGTTCTCTCTCATTCTCTAACTGGTTTTGAGGTTTTTTATTTTTATTTTTGTGAAACAAAGTTATACTATTACATTGTTGAGCTTGTTGGAATTAAAGACAAAGGCGGACAGATTGTACATGTTGGTGGTCCAACTAGGGCTGGCCAGTGGGCCGGGACGTCCCGATCCCGGCCCGGCCCGGCTCGGCCCTTCCCGATCCCGACCCATCCCGTCGGGTAAATTACGGGATAGGGATTGACTCTAGTCGAGTTTGAAATCGGGATGAGACTAGGGTTGATCCCGCCTATCCCGGTCCCGCCCCGCCCCAATCCCGTCCAGAATGTAACCGTTGCACAAATGGCCATTTGCAATTATAACCGTTGGCAACGGATACAAACGGCAATTTTGGCACCCCAACACCCCATAAACTCCCTACCCCCTTAATATTTATTTTAACCCCTACGTTAGTATATTTACACATTAACCATATTTCTCAACTATAAATACATCATTTTCCTCTTCATTTTTCTCTCAAATCTTCCTACCATCTCTATAATCTCTCTCTCTCTCTCTCTCTCTCTCTCTCTCTACAAGTCTAAATTGCACACTAAATATTATATTTTATTTGATAATTTCTATCAAAGTTCAAAAATTGGGAGTAAAGTTGGCAACTAGCTTGAGGATCATCAAGTAAAGTTTCAATTTTCAACTTCGATTACACGTCGGCATTTGGTACACTCGTTCCTTCTTTTATTTAAATTATTATTATTTAATTTTAATTATCGTACTTAATTTTCTTAACTTTAATTCTTTATTTGCATAATTATAATGGAACGATGTTGACGTTTTTCTGATGGTAGTAGGTAACAGGGACAAGGGTGCATCTTCTAGTAATCCTAATTATGATAATTTCACTCATGTAGATGAAACTGAATTTTTTAATGTTGATATTAATGCAAATGTGCAATCATTAGGTCATGAGGTATATTCTGCATCTCCAACTATTGAACCAGACTATGATTTAGAAAATGAATTAGAAGATAATTTAGATAATACACCCACTAGTGCATCTCCACCTCAGGCTCAGACTGAGTCTCAGGCTGAAACTGAAACTGAAATCCCTCATATTCCCCCTAGTATGAGAAGAGGCCAAAAACAATAAAAATTAAAATCACTTGCATGAGATTTTTTTTGAAAGGGACATTCCTAATCAACTAGCTATTTGTAAAATTTATCTCGAAGTTTATAAATTTAAAACTGAAAAAGGTCAAGGTGGGACAGGAGGTTTAATGAGACATGTGGAAAAGGATCACAAAGCAAGGTATAATCAATACTTGGCTGAAAAAGCAGGTGTGCAAATGCCTTCTGAGTCGTGACAAGGTTCACATAGTGTCCCCGACCTTGTACTTGGTCGAATTAACCCGATGACGGGGGGAGTTATAGCTCCGAAATATGATAAACACAAAGATCGGAAAAATTTAGCAAAATTAGTTGTTGTGGAGGGTATGCCTTTTTCATTTTCTTTCTCCCCTGATTTTATTCATTACATTCGAGAAACTTATAATCCTGATTTTATTCATTACATTTGAGAAACATATAATCCTGCTTTTAACGGTTTTCCTAGATCAACTATTAGAAGAGATGTTTTTAAATTTGCGCATGAATATCAACAATATTTACGTTATGCATTGTATCATTTTAATGGCAAAGTGACTATCACTTCTGACGTAAGCGTAGTAGTAAAATGATTATTTAACTGTTACATGTCATTCGATAGATCACAATTGGTCTATGAAAAAGCGTATATTAGCATATAGATATATTGATGAAAAGCACACTGGAATTTTTATTTCAAGAAATATTCATGAAATTAGTGAATATTATGGAATTACTGATAAAATTATGACTATTACATTAGATAATGCTTCTTGTAATGTTTATGCTGTAAACATTTTAAAAACTCGATCGACTCCATCTTTTCCCAATTTTTTTCATGTTAGATGTGTATGTCATATTTATAACTTAGTTGTAAAGGATGACCTAAAACTTTTTAAAAATATCCTTGATAAAGTACAATTTACTATCAACTTTTTTTTAATGGTAATAATATACAAAGAAGCAAAGAGTTTAAAAAAATATGTCATGATTGTGAATTACCTTATAGGAAAATCCAGAAGAAGTTGCAACTAGGTGGAATTCTTTGTATGAACAATTAGTTGTTGCTCACGAGTATAGAAGACATATAACTTTAATATTTAACGCCTATAATCAAAATCCTTCGGATATGCTTGTAGATGATGATTGGGATAAAATTTGGGAACTTATTGTATTCTTAGAGAATTTTTTTCTAGCTACTAAGGAATTTTCTGGTATTTATTATCCTACTATTTCATCTATGTTATTTTATATAGCTCTAATATTTTTGTTATTTAATGAATATATGAAAAAACCAACTTACGCTCCAGCTATTACAAAAATGTTTGTAAAATTAAAAAAATATTTTTTCTATTCCCACTATTTATTTTATTAGTGTTGTATTAAATTCTACTATTAAAGTAGATGGTTGTAATGTCCTTATTGAAACGATTTATGAATGCCTAGAAATACTTCCAACAGAACCAACTAAAAAAGATGTTATCTCTAGCATACAAACACAATGCAAACCTATGTATATGTATTACTAAGAGCAAAGTGCAAATAATCAACCGTCTTTTGTACCATCTTCTTCTACTTCACTTCAACCTTATAAAAACATGTGGTTTCTGCTTCAAGTATTCAAGGCATTCGAAATAGAATGTATAGTGGTTCAAGTGCTTCACAAATTAGCGACTTTGATGTTTATGTTTTGCAGGGTGTTGTACCGTTCGAATCAATTGCTAATGAAAATGGACGTGAAGACTTGCTGAAATACTGGAGGGAGAATGAAAAGACATTTCCGACTCTATCAAATATGGCCCAAGATGTGTTGAATATTCAAGTGTCATCTACAGCTTCTGAAAGCACTTTTTGTGCTAGAAGATTTCAAATAGGAGAGCACAAACACTCATTGGCGGGAGACAGCTTGAAGATTGCAGTTTTATTTAGCGATTGGATTAAAGCGGAGCATAGAAGGTGCGGTCAACTAGAGATCAATGAAGAAGACGACTACAATTACAACGAAATCTTATCCGAGGGAGCAGGAAACGACGTTGAACAATTTGACCAACAAATTCCAATTCCAACAGAAGATCCTCAAGATATTGTCAGAAAATTAGAAAATATATGGTTGCATATATAATTTTTTAATGCCAATTTTACGATGTGATTTGCAACTTTTGAACTACGAAACAAAGTTGCAATTTGAAATTGTATTACAAAAAAAATCATATTTCTATTAAATAATATAAGTGGCAATTAGCCTTGGGATATTTTTTTACTATCTTGTTCAATTATTTAAGTGTTTAAATATATATTTTTAAAAAATTAAGTGTCTAGAAAAAAGTTTTTAAAAGTCCCCCCAAATCCCCTTTCCCGTCCCCCAAATCCCGTCCCCTCTGATAGCGGGATGTGGGACGGGATGGAACCACTTCCCGTCCCCCTAATCCCGTCCCCCTTCGTCCCGCCTATCCCGATCCCGACCCACTCCACCGTCCCCCAAATTCCGTCCCGTCCCCCAAAATTCCGTCCGACTGGCCAACCATAGTTTCATGTGGGTATTAACATTGACAATTGTATTATAAGGGTCGTTAGGACATGATTTGAAATCAGATTGATTTGAAGTTAAATTTTTTTTTAACATGCAATTTGAAATTATTAGGTGGTATTTTTCTCACAAATATGAAACTCCTTAATTTGTGAAAATTATAAAAGCAAACTATAGTTCCTAAATAAGGTATCAGAATATCCAAATGCGCCGTATTAATAAATTGCATATCTTTGTATTTATTTTATAAATAAACATGCGATTACATACTATTACAAAATTTCAAATACACGTTATTTTATAATGATCCACTGGTTCAATAAATCAGCAATAGTAATAACTAATTATTTTTTAATATAATTCTTCCTCATGATACGGATAATCTCTTCACGTCGAACATAAGTTTCTTTTTGCAAAATTTAAAATGATGAATATTTTTTCGCAAAATTCAAGACCCCTATCTTTGTTTGTTCCATTTGATTCGCAAGATTTGTCAAATTGGGGTTTAGGCATTCTTCAGTCTGTGTGTTTTGATTTTGAGAACTTTGTGTTAGCATTTTGGAGACCATAGTAGGCAATGCAGTGGATAACAATAAAGGAGATTGGTAAGGAAATAAATACTGATTTTTCTAATTAAAGGGTTGATGAGCTCATGTTAATAGAGGGAATTGAGATAGGGGTATTGGAGAGTTGGAATTAACAGAGAAATTGATTGTTGGGGCATGAGGGGTAGGGTCGAGGGACTCGGAGCTCCACCAGCGCCAGCAACAACAGTAAATTGGGATGTTAATGGTATTCATTCCGGATAAAAAAAAAAGTGTCAACTTAACCTTCTTTTTTTTTGTCAAAAAGAGTGTCCATTTATTAAATCAATAAATAATTAATCTTATTTTTTTAGATTTATACCTAGTAAGTGTTATATGATCAATTCTCAATACCTCTTTAATTAGAGGCAGTTTAGTCAAATTACTTTTTTTTCTAAGAGTTAGCATTTTTTTGTGATCCGGCCCTTCCCCGGACCCAGCACATAGTGGGAGCTTAGTGCACCGGACTGCCCTTTTTAAGGGGAGTCTTGGAGTAACTGGTAAAGTTGATGTTATGTGATCAGGAGGTCAAGAGTTCAAGCCGAGGAAACAACATCTGGCAGAAATGCGAGGTAAGACTGCATACAACAGACTATTGTGGTCTGGCCCTTCCCCGGATCCCGCGCATAGCGCGAGCTTAGTACACCGGGTTGCTTTTTTTTAATCATTTTCTTAAGAGGTGTGTAAATGACTAAGTAAATACTCTTTTTTATTCGGAGAGAGTAATAAATGAAATTGAAGAAAGGAGGACTCACTCTCTCTCTTGAAAGAGGATCCATTATTTAATTTTAGGCATAAATTAGAACATAAGTTTTTTTAAATATTTACAAATAAATTTATATATTTAAAATTATATAAGAATAATATATGCCTCATCAATGTATTCAATAATTACCATAGACTCACAAATGGGATTTCCATTGTGAATGAGAACTGGAATTTTCTTGGGAATAGGATTGGATTCAAGAAGCAAAGAGCTCTTGTTTCTTAGACTTACCTTTATAAACTCATATTCCACACCCTTAATCTTTAGAGCCCACTCAACTCTGTGACTAAAAGGAGTATACCAAACACCAAGCAACTTCACGTCTGCCATCTCTCAACTTTGGTTTTCTGTTTTTTGCTTTACTATATTGAGGAATTTTATGTGGTAGTTCTCCCTTGAGTTCTAGTCTTTTGTTTTAGAGAGAAAACCAAGGATGTGTTGCACTCCCTCCGTTTAATATAGAATAATGTTGTTTTAGCTCAAAATATATTTTTCCAAAAAAATTGTTACTTGTTTTCAACTATACATTTAATATTGACGAAGTATGAACAATATTTAAGAGGAAAAACCAATCTGTCTTTATTAAATAGAGATAACTTAGTAAATTATATTTTGTATTTATTATTTTTTTAATGGACGTGAAAAAAACTAAAATGACACTTAAAATGGGATGAAGAGAGTATCATGTTAAACTTGTACTACTAATAAATTCATTGGTTTTAATTGACATTTATCGATTATGTAATAAATTTGTTGGTTTTATCTGTCACTTTTATCTCTGTTCTGCTCTCCAAAGTGGAATATGTTTAAAGATGCCCTAATACAAAAAGTGGCCCTAAGCACTTTCCTCCATATCGAACACACCTAAATTTTTCCCGCTAAATTTAGCTTCATCGATTCCATTTCGGAGCTAGTTAATAATTGGAAAGACCGACTTTAAGTTCTTCCAGTATGACATAATTAATTTCTAGGACCATAAAATAATTTTAATGCAAGCTATTTGGAGTATTTGGGTCATTAAGTTGTTGATAAAGTTATTACTATTAATTTTGTGTATGTACTTAAAGTTATATAGTTTGTTAATTAGTCATCGAAGTGATCAAACCAGAATATTTAATATTTGCACATACATTAATTTCATGTTTATTTTATGCATGTATTATGTTTATATAGTTTGTTCATCAAAATAGCCAAACTAGATCATTTAAAGTAATCACATGCATAAAATTTTCTAACATTTATTTTATGTATGCATTTATGTTTATATAGTTTGTTAGTAAACCTATATGGAAATTGTTACGCCGCTCTTTTTCTCTAAGGGCAGCTGTATTACTAGGAAAATATGCTTCATTCTTCCCTTGATTATTTTCATTAATTGAAAGACTATTTATACAAGTTATATATTTTCATAATAGGAGAATCCTATTTCTATTCTACTCCTAAAACCTTATTCTATTTGGAGATGAACTATACAATTATGGTAAGAATACAAGACTAATTAAGGTATACTACAACTATACAAAACCTTGTACAATAATGTTACAAACCGTATACAATATTTCCATCAATAACCGTGACCATCCAATACCAAATATACATAGGATATACACGTGCATAACGTGTATATCTCATGTATATTTGGTATATTTAACACACACCCGCAGTCATAGCGGGCGGTCTTCGAGCGTTGAGACTGTCCCTAAAATCTTCAAAAAGGACCGAGAGAAGACCCTATGTAAAGATGTCTACAATTTGATATCTTGACGGGACATGACAGATGCGTACCTGACCCCGAGCAACCTTTTCGCGGACAAAGTGAATGTCCATCTCGATATGCTCAGTGCGTTGGTGCTGAACCGGATTACCAGAAAGGTAGATGACACTAATATTATCGCAATACACTAAGGTTGTCTTCTGAATGGGACAATGAAGCTCCAAAAGCAAATTACGTAACCAACATGATTCCAAGACCACATTAGCTACCCCTCGATATTCAGCCTCGACACTTGAGCGGGATAGAGTCGACTGACGCATTGCCGACCAGGAGACCAAGTTGTTGCCAAGAAACATACAATAGCCCGACGTAGACAGTCTGGTGTCGGGACAGCCACCCCAATCAACATCCGTATACGAGACAAGTGTGGACGTCGAGGATGAATATAAATGCAAACCATAGTTAAGTGTACGTTGAATATACCGAATGATGCGTTTGGGCGCATTCATATGCTCAATTCTGGGATTATGCATGAACAAACACACCTGCTGGATAACATATGTAATATTCGGTCTCGTAAAGGTAAGATATTGAAGGGCCCCTGCCAGACTGCGATATCGGGTCGGATCCTCGTAGGGTACGCCGACCGCGACACTAAGCTTGGGCTTAGTATCAACTGGAGTGGAAGTGGACTTACAGGATAACATCCCAGCCCTCTCGATGATCTCAGTTGCATACTTCCGTTGAGACAAGAATAACCCATCGGAATGACGAGTGACAGCAATCCTCAAAAAATAGCTCAAGGCCCCCAAGTCTTTCATAGCAAACTCAGAGCTGAGCATAGTCATGATAGACTGACATAAGGTATCGGAAGAAGCAGTCAGAATAATATCATCTACATACAACAGAATATAGGCCAAGGATGAACCAGGACGATAGATGAACAATGAATTATCCAACCTGCTGTGGATGAACCCAATAGTCGAAAAATAGTCGGCAAACCTTGTATACCAGGACCGTGGAGATTGCTTAAGCCCATATAAGGACTTTTTAAATAAACAAACATGATGAGGACGCTTGAGATCCCGAAATCCCAAAGGCTGATGCATATAGACTGTTTCCTTGAGATCCACATGTAGAAAAATATTCTTTATATCTAACTGATGAATAGGCCATGCTTTCGAAAGAGTCAAGCTGAGCACAGTGCGAATGGTAGCCGGCTTGACTACCAGACTAAATGTCTCACCACAATCCACCCCAACCTGCTGAGTCTTACCATCACCTACAAGTCGCGCCTTATGTCGTGCAAATGAACCATCTGAAATTTTTCTTATGAGCAAAAATCCACATAGACCTAATAATATTAATACCGGATGGACGGGGGACCAACTCCTACGTCTTATTATCAATAAGAGCATTATATTCATTGGTCATAGCAATTTTCCAATTTGGGTCATTTAACGCAGACACATGAGTACGGGGTAAGGGTGATTTAAGAACATTAGAATTTAAATTAAAATGTCTCTTTAGTTTAAAAACACCCCGCTGACTACGAGTGATCGGTCTATGACTTGAGGAGAAGTGGACGGATTTTGGGAATTTGCTGGACTCGGGATGGACTGGCCAGCAGGCAGTGGGCCTGCTGCCCAAGATGGTAAACTGGCGCTGGAACTGGACCAGTTCAGGGTGACCGCCCAATCGCCGAACCGACCCGATGGCGGTAGTGGCGACGGAAGGGGCCAACTGGTAGTGGGCCCACTGGAGAATTTTGGGTGCGCGACATGTCCAAAAAATGGTGAGTAATATACGGGGATATACCATCATCCAAAAAAAATTACGAACTAGGCTCGGGAGTATTAACTTTCGCAAATGGAAATTGGGTTCATAAAAAATTACATGGCGATTAATGATGATTTTATTGGAGGATAAATCAAAGCATTTGTAACCACGATGATTAGACGGAAAACCCAAAAACACACACGGAGTAGATCGGGCTTGAAGTTTGTTAATTGTGGTGGACGAGAATAACGGATAACACAAGCACTCAAAAACCCGAAGATGAGAATAAGAAGGAGTCTTATTATATAAAATTTGAAGGGGGGAAGAATAAATCAGACATTTGGAAGGAATTATGTTAAGGAGATATGTAGCCATTTGAAGAGCATGATGCCAAAAATATGGGGGTACGGAAGCATGAATTAATAGAGTGCGGATAATGTTATTTATGAAATAAATTTTTCGTTTGGCTTTCCCATTTTGTGAAGACGTATGAGGACAAGAAAAATGAAAATTGATCCCATTATTAGCACAGAATTTTTGAAACACCCCATTGTCATATTCTTTGCCATTATCACACTGAATATTTTTTATTTCTCGTTCGAATTGGGTTCTAATGAATACTCTAAATTTTAAGAAGACGGAAAAAACTTGAGATTTATTCACAATCGGAAACGTACATAAAAACTTAGAATAATCATCCAAAAAGAGAACATAATACCGATGACCCAAAGAACTAAGAACAGGAGACGTCCATAAGTCGCTATGAATAATATCAAATGGCATTAAAGTATGAGAATTTGAGTCTACAAATGGCAACCTAATAATTTTCCCTAAAGAACAAGACTGACAATTTGGAGTACTATTCGTACCCTTACATGAAATAAAATTATTTTTATGTAATGACGACAAAATAGAATATCCCGGATGACCAAGCCGAGCATGCCACAAGGAAGGAGCAAGGGCTGCAAACGCTGACGGCAAAGCTGGACTCGATGGACTGAAACCTGGTGTGATAGGATAAAGATTTCCCCTACTATCACACCTCATGAGAGGACTCCCTGTCTTAAAATCATTCACAGAGAAACCAAAAGGATCAAATTCAACAGAAATGGAATTATCAGTGGTGAATTTTCGGACAGATACTAAGTTTTTAATCAATTTGGGGGCATTTAAAGTATTTTTCAAAATGAGGGGTGGATTGGAGGGAGAAAAAGCTTTATGACCATAACCCTGAATTGGAATAGAGTTACCATTACCAACAATTATACCATGAGGGTTGCTCAAATTGGAATAAGACGAGAGAGTACCTTGATCGGAAGTTATGTGTGTCATCGCGCCGGTGTCCATGTACCAATTCGGATCCGGTTGCATCAACCCAAGCATGTGCATTGCGACCTCAATGTCGGTGTGAGTAGGTGTGGGGCCTACTATCGAGAATGCTTGTGTGGGCCGAGGCCCAAGCAGTCCACCCTGCTGCCCTGGCCCAGTGTTGAACCGAGAAGAAGAAGCCTGATTGTTGGGCCTAAATTGGGGTTGTCCAGCCCACTGCCCGTTGGAAGGCCCTGGAAAATAGGGGTTGTTGGGTCACGGCCCACTACCCCAGCCCCACTGCCATGGTCCTCACGGCTGGGACCAGTAGGGAGGTGGCTCACTGTTGACTGGACGGGGCCCACTGCTAGATTGTTGTCCACCGGAACCGCCTCGTTTGCCCCTGCGGTTTTTGCCATTATTCTTACGATTATTTTTTCCGCCACCATGAGCACGGTTTTGGCCCGAATTATCAACAAAACTGAAGAATTTGTGGAGGACGTCATCATGACTACAGGGCTTGCTCCGGTAGTCGCTTTCTTAGACAAACCGGCTTCTTCCAAAGTAAGCATGAAGCGGGCTTGATAAAAAGCAGGAAGTGGATTGCTTTGACGAAGGGAAGTCCCCACGCCATTATAGGCCTCAGAAAGGCCGACACCAATTATAGAACCAGACGATTATTTGTCACAGGTGTGCCAACGTTACGGAGTTGGTCGGCCAACTCCTTGAGTTTCTTGCAATATGCAGACACGTTTGGAAATTCTTCCATGCGAACTTGAGAGAATTCCTGCTCGAGTGTGACAACACGTGAATGTTGGTTATCTTGGAATATGTCACGCAATCTATTCCAAGTAGCCATAGCGTAGTGTCCGGCTCAATGATCGTCTGTAAGAGGTCAACCGAAATAGTGGAATAAATCCACTGGAGAACGGTAGCATCAAGAGTAATCCATAACTGAGGATCCTACACGGGAATAGGGGCAGCGGGAGGAATTATGTGATGTATGACTTGATGGGAGATAGCGTGAATTTTAAATAATTTCATCCACGTCGCATATTGGACGTTTTCCATCTCAAGAACAATAGGGATGTTGTTTTTGATGTTAGAAACCATGAGGGCAGGATGAAAATTGTTCTTAGACATAATGAAATAACGAAGGGAGAGAAGGGGAAATTTGGGAAGAGTGGAGGTAAATAATAATACGAATTCTAGTGAAGGGGACGGAAATCGGAAATGGTTGTGGCCGAGAAAGGGCACAAAAACTGAGAGCAAAGGTGGAAGCAAGACCTAGTCTCTTGATACCATGAAAGACATAATCCCTTTGATTATTTTCATTAATTGAAAGACTATTTTTACAAGTTACATATTTCCATAATAGGAGAATCCTATTCTTATTCTACTCCTAAAACCTTATTCTATTTGGAGATGAACTATACAATTATGGTAAGAGTACAAGACTAATTAAGGTATACTATAACTATACAAAACCTTGTACAATAATGTTACAAACCGTATACAATATTTCCATCAATAACCGTGACCATCCAATACCAAATATACATAGGATATACACATGCATAATGTGTATATCTCATGTATATTTGGTATATTTAACACTCCCACTGCATCCCTTAACTCCATCTGTCTATTAACATTTCAATGTAAACCTTATAACTCATACATTTGGAAGAGCATTACCAGAACCACTTTCTCACGACATAGTGGAAACGCTTGGAATATTGCAAATGGGATTTTCCCAGCCTATTCACTTAGAGAACTAATTTCAGGACATCTTCATGAATATCAACAACCTCTTAGTACCATTATCTCAAACTATGAATGGCAATTCCAACAACTCTTCTTTGACCTTCCAAACACTAAAAAATCTCTATTTTCCCACTGAATTTTTTACTAAAAATATTCGGTGGCTATTTCCCACCGAATGTTAATGGAAAAAACCTAAATGTGTTTAATGGGAAGGAACATGAAGAACACGAACTTGTCCACAAGCAACTTTCTCACGTACAAGTGAATATCCATTTCAACGTGTTTAGTGCGCTGATGTTGAACGGGATTGCCGGAAAGATATATCGCACTTACATTATTACAGTAAACCATTGTAGCCTTATGGAGTGGGTAGTGAAGCTCAAGTAGAAGGTAGCATATCCAACATGATTCAGAAGCAACATTCGCTACACCTCTGTACTCAATTTCGGCACTGGATCGAGATAGGTTTTCTTTTAGATGACCAAGAAAGTAAGTTATCTCCGAGGAACACACAGTAATCCGACGTGGATCGATGAGTGTCAGGACATCCACCCAGTCAGCATCAGAATAATATGTGAGACCAGAGAGTGAGAACTTGTACATGCGTAAGCCAAAATGAAGAGTACCTTGTACATATCACAATACATTTGAGGGCATTCATATGTTCATCCATCGGGCTGTGCATATGTAAGCATATTTGTTGCACGACATATGATATATTTGGTTTCATGAAAGTGAGATACTGCAACACTCCAGCTAAACTGTGATAGTGAGTCGGGTCGGCATATAGAGAACCCGAAGAGGCACTGAGTTTGGAATTAATGTCCATCGGTGTGTGGGCCAGTTGGTAAGACGTTATGCATGCTCGGTCAAGGATCTCTTCGGCGTACTTCCTTTGACAAAGAAATAAGCCACCTGCATATTTCGTAACAGCAATGCCCAAAAATAGCTTAGGGGACCCAAATCCTTCATAGCAAACTCAGAGGCAAGGAGTGATATAATGGATCGGCGAAGTGCATCAGAAGATGCAGTGATGATGATATCATCAACATATTATAGGATGTATGTCATGTCATTTCCCTTGCTATAGATGAACAATGAATGATCAGATTTGCTATGTGAAAACCCGATAGAGGATACAAAATCAGCAAATCATTGGTACCATGCATGAGGAGCCTGTTTCAGTCCATAGAGTGATTTCTTCAAAAGACATACATAATCTGGATGAATTAGATGTCTGAATCTCATAGGCTGATGCATATATACAGTTTCATGAAGGTCTCTATACAAGAAAGCATTTTTTACGTCAAGCTGATGAATAGGCCAAGACTTGGACAAAGCAATACTGCGAACGGTCCGAATAGTCACTAGTTTCACCACTGGGCTGAAAGTTTTATCACAATCCACTCCCACATGTTGAGACCTGCAATCACCTATAAGAGGGCCTTGTGCCTCTCAAAAGAACCATCTATTTTTTTATGTCAAAAAATCCACATAGAACTAATAATATTAATATTAGGAGGACGAGGTGATAGATCTCATATCTTATTTTCAATAAGAGCATTATATTCGTCAATTATTACATTTTTCCAATTAGGATCGACATCTTTCGAATTACGAGGAACAAGGGAAGGGGTGACCGAAGTGGACAAGTTAAATAGTCATTTGGGTTTAGAAATGTCGTGCATAGCACGAGTTTCCATTGTCCGTGGGAGTGCTGTAGGAGGTTGGACATGATTGGGATGGGGTGGCCTAGAAGTAGAGGCAGGACTGGGTGGAATGTCAGGAGTAGGGGTGGGGCCGAGAAGGGGCAGTGGAGTCGGGGAGAAGGGGGCTGGCTGAGATACAACTGAGACGGAAGGCCGTGACGGGCTGTTCCGAGGCTCCCGTTGCATGGCTGGATGGACTGCCCGCATCAGAATGACAATGGTGGGAACAGCTGCCGGTGTCGGTGACGACGGATTTGCAAGTGATGAATTAGAAGGGGATTTATGCCATCGTTTAGGAATTCATAGAAATTAGGGGATGGAGAATTGAGTTTGGCAAAGGGAAATTGGGACTCATCGAATATGACATGCTGAGAAATGATTATTCTTCAGCTTGACAAGTCATAATAATTGTAACCTCGATGATTGAGAGGGTATCCAAGAAAGACGCACGAGGATGAACGAGGTTGCAGCTTTTTGATTTGTGTGGAGGAGGTAGAACATATATCCAAAAGTTTGTAAATGCTTATAGGAATGATTTCGAAGATAAAGAATTTGAGTGGGAGACTTGTGTTTGCGAGACTTGTTTGGGAGAATGTTGCGCAGAAAAGTTTGAATTGATTATTATCGAATTCCCTGCCATTGTCACATTGGAAACATTTAATATTATTTTCAAATTGAGTCTTAATGAAAGTGTTGAATGACGAAAAAATAGAATAGACTTGGGATTTATTACCAATGGGAAACGTCCATAGGAAGTTTGAATAATCATATAAAAATAACATATAGTATCGATGCCCGACCGTGCTTAAGATAGGAGAAGTCCATAAATCACTATGTATTATATCAAAAGGCATTAAAGTACAAGTGGATGAAGAATAAAATGGCAACTTGACACATTTCCCAAAAACACAAGATTCACAAACAGGAAGAGAATGGACATGTTTGTAAGCAATACATTTATTTTTGCTAAGGGAGCGTAAAACAGAGTCTACCGGATGTCCTAATCTATTATGTCATAAAGGAGATGAAATTGCTGCAAATGTTGATGGAGAGGAGGCTGGATGGCTGATAGAGGTGGTGATAGGATAAAGGTTCCCGGTGCTATCACATCTCAGTATTTTCATCCCTTCATAAGGTCCTTTACAGAAAAACTAAAAGATCAAATTCAAGGGAAACATTATTGTCGGTTGTGAAATGACGCACAGAGATTAAATATTTGATAAGTTTCGGGGCACGAAGGACATTTTTAAGGAAAGAGATAATTGTCCATAACCTCGAATGGAAATGCCTTGTCCACTACCAACTATAATATTACGATTTAAATTGCTCATATAGAAATAAGACGAGGGAGTACCTTGGGATGCCGTCATATGCGATGTGGCGCCAGTGTCCATATACCAAACTGTTGTTAGGAACGTTGAGAGACATCGTGTTTATAGATGCCTCAATATCCGTCAGTGCATAGGTTGAAGAAGGAAAACATGTGCACTGTATGCCTGCTCTGGATGTGCACCGAGGATGCCGGACTAGGCCTGTCGAGCCAGAGGTTGAGCCCAGGAGGACGTCAGGTAGTGGCAAGGTGGAGCATCCCATGTCGGTGGGCTCCTCATAGCCCATGGCGAATGTGCTATCACTGTTGCTGCCGCTGTTGGTGGCTGCCAGCCGACGGGGGCTGCCTCCTGCCGCTGCTGCCAATATTTTCAGCGCCGCTGCTGTTCCCAGAATTTGTTCCTCGGTTGTTATTTCAGAAATGTGAGCCACATGTCGGATCGTTGGCTTTCCTATGGGATGGGCGGGAGCCGAGCCTCTTTTATCAGCATGGTTGCCGCCGGTGGCTACAAGGGCAGCGTCGGCTGTGCTGATATTAATCACTGCTCTCTTTTTCTTTTGGGTTTCTTCAAGAATGAGTCTCGAACGAGCCTCATAGAACGGAGGCAATGGGCGTGCTTTGTTGGAGGATTGTAGTGATGCCGTCATAATTTTCATTTAAACCCGCAATAAGTTGTACCACCAATCGTTGATTAGTGACCGGTGCACCGACGTTGGAGATTTGATCGACAATCATCTTAAGTTCATGATAATAGGCCGACGCATTAGGAAAATCGTCCTGTTGAATGACCTGAAATTGATTTTCCAGATACAAGGCACGTTGTGTCTTGTTGTCATGAAAAATACTTTCCAAGCGCTCCCACATTTCTCGTGCAGTGGAATCATTTTCAATGATTGTATGCAATAGATCGTTCGAGATCGTGTCATAGATCCATTGTAGGACAACCACATCTAAGCGGGACCAAAGTTCATCGTCAGAATCATCAGGTCTTTCTAGGGGCTTTGATTTTGGAGGGATGATATGGTCAATGACTTTGTATACACGACAATGAATCTTAAATAATTACGCCCAAGATGAATACTGAACCTTTTCCATCTCAAAAGTTATGAGAATGAAATTCTTGATGTTGTTAACTGCAAGAGCAGGATGAAATTTATGTTGTTCAGCCATTGAAAATTGGAGAGGAAGAGAGGAAAGTCGAATAAAGAATGGAGAGGGCTGCCGAAGAGGGGGGAGGCGACTTAGGGAGAAAAAGAAGTTAGGGTTTGTCTTTTGATACCATGTAGAAATATGTTCTTTGCCTTTCATTGATTATTGTGTACAATATATATAGTGTTACATAATTACAAACTAGGTAACTAAATCTTCCTCATTACAATTGGAATATAAATTTACCTAATATAAAAGATATAAAAAATATGGTAATATTCTATCACTAAATAGTACTCCCTCCGTCCCAATTTAAGTGTTTTAGTTTGACTAGGCACCGAGTTTAAGAATAAAGGAGGACTTTTGAATCTTGTAGTCTTTAATTAAAGATCTGTGGGGTCCCTTAAATCTTGTGGTCATAAACTTGTCAAAACATACTAATTAAAGACGGAGGAAATAATGTTTTCACACGGAAAAATTAGAAATGTTATCAACGTTTCCATGAGAACCTGTTTCCACCGTGTATCTTCACAATGAGTTGATTCGGTGGAAATGAAGAGGGGAAAATGTATTTTATAGCACAAATTTCCCACTAAATATCGATTGAAAAAAACTTTGCTTCTCATGGATACCATTTTCCCATGGATACCATCAGCCTTACTGTCACCCTACCCCATCAGGAGCATTTAATTTCTAGTGCTTCCACCTATTCTCTCTAACTCCAACAACAAACACCTTTTCCCCCTCTACCTCCTTCTGACTGGCTTTGGCGTCTCCCTACGCCAAATAAACTCAAATAATTTCTATGGTTGTCCTTTTCGCAACATTTCTCCGTTATATTCGTTGAAATATTTGGCTCACCCTAAACCATAATGTTTTCAACAATAATCATAATTATATTACATTTCATCCCGTAATATTATTTTTCAGGTTGCTGAGTATCTATCTACAATCCCCTTCTAAAACTACCACTCCTCCCACTTCACATAATTCTATATATTGGACTCCATCCCCTAATGGCTACAATAACAACAACATATCGAGTGTAGTCTCATAAGTGGGGTTTGGAGAGGAAAGGATGTACACAGACCTTATCTCTGTTGGGTTTAAATGATAGATTGAATGGGAAATGGAGGGAGTTCCCTCTTGCTTTATAAAATAAGCATTTGTCCCTCATCGGTAGTGGAAAGAAAAGTTCTTCTACTTATAAGTAGAAGTACTCCTTCTTGTTGCTAAAGGGTTAAGAAGAGGGTCTCCCCTCGCGCCGTCGTCGTCGCTAGGCTCGACTTTGGCTCGGCTCGGCTCGACTGATTGGATTTGGTCAAATGATCTGATTGATTGATAATCTTTTTGGACCAAATTTTCTTTAATTTTTAATTATTTAATTAAATTAATTAACTTATCCAATCCTACCCGTTAGTGACCCGGATTCACGTGTCTGACCCGCGACCCGGTTTCTTTCCCATATTTAAATTTCCCACCAGTTTTTAGTGGCTGTTCAGAAGGGTTGTAAACCTTCAGAAACAGTATTTCCATGGCTATAAATTCGTTTGATTCCTCATAATTTTATTCACTAATTTTCTGAACTTCTTCTTATTTTGCACAAATAAATTCCAGTGTTGTGATTTACTGCTGTTGAGTGGTTCACTGACACCGTTGTTCTAGGTACCGATAC
Organism: Anisodus acutangulus; assembly: GCA_029783415.1. Taxonomy (NCBI): domain Eukaryota; kingdom Viridiplantae; phylum Streptophyta; class Magnoliopsida; order Solanales; family Solanaceae; genus Anisodus; species Anisodus acutangulus. Next base: position 36,911,870 of record CM056508.1, read on the forward strand.
ACCGGTGAGTAGGATCGTTCTATCCTAGGAGGATATATTCTATTAACCTCGGGTACTTGAGGGGAATAATTTCATTAAGGACACACTATGCATTCAGTGGGCTCGATTTTTTCATTCTTAAATATTTTTCAGAATCTGTTCTTATTTTCCAGAATCTGTCCAGGTTTTTGTTTTCTGGTTTCAGAAATTAATTTTACTGCTTCATCGGTTTTGCAATACAGTATAGCAACAATCTTAAGGAAATTATCTATAATACTATAATCTGTATTCTGTTTAAGGAGATTAAAACTTGTGTAGTTTTCTACTCCATATGAATATTAGTATTCTGACTCAAAGATATAAAAACTTCGTTGGAATACCAAAGTTCATAATTATACTGCGATTTGAAGAAATAAAATCTCCATCATTTAAGTTTGTGATCTAATTGCTATTCTGGTTTTATTAACTAAAACAGTTTGTCGATTTGACAGTAATGATGGAAATTGAGACTGGAACTCCCTCTGCGACGGGATCTTCCTCTCCGAATATTGCACCAGCGGTTACTCCTACAACCCGTACCCCTGTGCCACCGGCTGAAAAACCTGCAAAGTTCACCGGTGCCAACTTTAAAGGATGGCAGCAAAGAATGTTCTTTTGGCTTACCACCCTTGGTATTCAAAAGTTCACCAGTGCGGACCTTCCCGTGCCTGCCGCCGACATGCCTGACAAACAAAAGTTCATGGTTATTGAGGCTTGGAAACAGGCTGATTTTTTGTGCAAAGGCTACATTTTGAGTGCCTTAGAAGATGACTTGTAGAACGTCTACAGTGCAGTAGAGACCTCCAAGGAACTATGTAGTGCACTTGAAAAGAAGTACAAAACCGAAGATGCTTGCTTGAAGAAGTTTGTGGTTGCCAAATTCCTAGACTACAAAATGGTGGATGGAAAAACCGTTGGAACCCAAGTTCAAGAGCTTCAACTTATCTTCCATGACCTTATTGCTGAAGGTATGGTAGTGAATGAAGCATTCCAAGTGGCTGCAATGATTGAGAAGTTGCCGCCCTCATGAAAAGATTTCAAGAATTATCTTAAGAACAAGCGCAAGGAAATGAAGTGGGAAGATCTTGTGATTCGTGTCAAGATTGAGGAAGATAACAAAACAGTCGAGAAGAAGTCGCGGGGGAATTCAACGATTATGGAAGCAAATATTGTTGAAGAGGCTGCCCCAAAAAGTAAGAAAAGAAAGAAGTTCACTGGACAAAAGAAGGAACAAGCCAAGAAAAAGTTCAAGGGCAACTGCTTTAATTGTGGGAAAGCTGGCCACAAAGCCCCAGATTGTCGTCTCCCGAAAAAGAACAAGGGAAAAGGACAAGCCAATATGGTGGAAAAGAATGATGATATGGATGATCTGTGTGCAATGCTATCGGAGTGCAATTTGGTTGGAAACCCGAAGGAGTGGTGGCTTGATTCTGGTGCCACTCGACATGTTTGCGCTGTAAAAGAAGCATTTGCAACCTACGCTCCCGCTGGACCCGAAGAGGTACTATTTATGGGAAATACTGCAACAACCAAGGTTGAAGGATATGGGAAGATACTTCTGAAAATGACTTCCGGCAAGGTGTTGACTCTCAACAATGTTCTGCATGTTCCCACAATCAGGAAGAATTTAGTTTCAGCTGGACTACTCGTCAAAAACGGGTTTAAGTGCGTGCTGGTTAGTGAGAAATTATAATAAGTAAGAATGATATGTTCATAAGAAAGGGCTACCTCACCGAGGGCCTTTTCAAACTCAATGTAATGGTTGTTGACAGTATTAATAAGAATTCAGCTTCGTCTTACTTATTGGAGTCAAATGATTTATGGCATGTTCGTTTAGGACATGTCAACTACAAAACCTTGCGGAAATTGATTAATTTAGAAGTATTGCCTAGATTCGAGTGTAATAAATCAAAATGTGAAATCTGTGTTGAATCTAAGTTTGTTAAACATACATATAAGTCTATTGATAGGAATTCAAATCCTTTAGACTTAATCCACACAGATATATGTGATATGAAGTCAATACCATTTCGCGGTGGGAAAAAGTATTTTATAACTTTTATTGACGATTGCACTCGATATTGCTATGTGTATTTGCTTAATAGTAAGGATGAAGCAATTGATGCATTTAAGCAATACAAGAACGAAGTGGAAAATCAATTGAATAAAAAGATAAAAATGATTAGAAGTGATAGGGGTGGAGAATACGAATCTCCTTTTGCAGAGATATGCTTAGAATATGGAATTATTCATCAAACTACTGCCCCGTACACACCACAATCAAATGGAATTGCGGAAAGAAAAAATCGAACATTAAAAGAAATAATGAATGCTTTACTAATAAGTTCCGGTTTACCGCAGATCTTGTGGGGGGAAGCTATCCTTACAGCTAACCGAATACTCAACAGGGTGCCCCACAGCAAAACACAATCTATTCCATATGAACTATGGAAAGGAAGAAAACCCAACTTGAAATAATTCAAAGTGTGGGGGTGTTTAGCAAAGGTCCAAGTTCTTTTGCCCAAAAGGTAAAAATCGGACCAAAAAATGTGGATTGTATTTTTATTGGCAATGCTACAAACAACAAAGCTTGTCGGTTTTTGGTTCACAAATCGGACAATCCCGAAATTCATGTTAATACGATAATTGAATCAGATAATGCTGAATTCTTTGAAAACATTTATCCGTATAAAACTGAATGTGAGTCGTCAAGTGAAAGATCTAAACGACCGCAGGAAGAACCAAAGGAAAGTACACCAAGTAAAGAGGATCCAAGGTGTAGCAAACGTCAAAGGACATCTACTTCCTTTGGACCAGATTTTTTGACATTCTTGCTTGAAAATGAGCCTCAAACATTTAAAGCAGCGATGTCATCTTCTGATTCATCATTTTGGAAAGAGGCAGTCAATAGTGAGATTGAATCAATTTTGAACAACCATACATGGGAATTAATTGATCTTCCTCCTGAAAATAAACCTTTTGGATCAAAATGGATTTTTAAAAGGAAAATGAAAGTTGATGGCACTGTTGACAAATATAAGGCAAGACTTGTGGTCAAAGATTATAGACAAAAGGAAGACCTTGATTACTTTGACACATACTCGCCGGTAACAAGGATAACATCTATTCGGTTGTTAGTGGCACTAGCAGCCGTACATGATCTTGAAATCCATCAAATGGATGTTAAGACAACTTTCTTAAATGGAGAATTGGAGGAAGAAATTTACATGGAACAACCTGAGGGATTTGTGGTTCCTGGTAAAGAAGGGAAAGTGTGCAAACTTGTTAAGTCACTCTATGGACTAAAACAAGCACCCAAACAATGACATGCTAAATTTGACCAAACAATGTTGGCAAATGGATTTAAAATCAACGAGTGTGACAAATGTGTTTACATTAAAAATACTCCAAATCATGAAGTCATTATTTGTTTATATGTTGATGACATGTTGATAATGAGTAAAAATATTGCCGATATAAATGCTACTAAGTGCATGTTGGCTAGCAAATTTGATATGAAGGACTTAGGAGTTGCTGATTTGATCTTAGGCATCAGAATTCATAAAACTCCACAAGGTCTAGCATTATCGCAGTCTCATTATATTGAAAGAGTACTTGACAAGTTTAAGTATTTAAATTTCAATATTGCAAAGACTCCAATTGACATGAGCTATACATTTCAGAAGAATAAAGGTGAAAGTGACTCACAATTGGATTATGCAAGAGTGTTGGGAAGTTTGATGTATATTATGAGTTGTACGCGACCAGATATAGCATGTGCTATTAGTAAATTGAGTTGGTTTACAAGTAATCCCAATAAAACTCACTGGATGGCAATGAAACGAGTTTTGGGGTATCTGAAACATACCCAAGACTATGCTTTGCATTATAACAAATATCCCATCGTGATTGAAGGATATAGTGATGCAAATTGGATCACCGGATCATCTGAAATTAAATCCACGAGTGGTTATGTTTTCACAATTGGGGGTGGATCAGTGTCTTGGAAATCATCCAAACAAACGTGTATCGCTCGTTCAACGATGGAATCTGAGTTTATAGCTTTAGACAAGGCCGGTGAAAAAGCTAAATGGCTTCGAAATTTCTTGGAAGATATTCCATTTTGGCCCAAATCTTTGGCACCTATATGTATACATTGTGATAGCCAAGCAGCAATAGGTAGGGCAGGGAGCGTTATGTATAACGGAAAATCGCGTCACATTCGACGGCGACACAATACCGTTAGACATCTACTCTCTAGTGGTGTTATCACGATTGACTACATAAAGTCAAGAGATAACATATCGGATCCGCTAACAAAAGGCCTATCTAGAGAGGCGGTTGAAAGATCATCTAAGGGAATAGGTTTAAGGCTAAGGACAAGTCATCATGGCGGTAACTCTACCTAGCAGACTGGAGATCCCAAGAGCTAGGTTCAAGAAGATCAAACAAAGTCATGACTGACGGTTCGACATTGTCAAATAACTAAATTCATTCTCATGATGAAGACAATGTCCAGGAATAAGGATAAAATGTTAAGGTTTTTTTTAACAAGTTAATAAAAAGCTTAAGTTTATTTTTAATGGTTTCTAAATTTGGCAGGTTTGACCAAATAGTGTGTCTACACGATAACACGTTTAGGAATCACCTATGTGAGTGTGAAGTGTAAGCCGCTTCAAAGAAAATGATTGTAAGAAGCCCATTCTCTATACACTGATGAAACCAGGAGGTGTTCATGGCTGAAACGAACACAACCATAAGAACCATAGACGGTAAAGGATTGATTGTGTGACATATGGTTGTCTAGGTATACGCCAAAGCTCGACAGTTCAAAGATATCAAATCTACCGATTGACCGAGTATATCCGACATATATTCACTATAAAAAGTTCAAAGGGAAACCTACTTATCCAGATGCAATTAATCCTTGATTGTATATTACACACTTGTCCATACATTCATTTATCTTATAACCATTCCCCATTCATGTGGGAGATTGTTGGATTTAAATGATAGATTGAATGGAAAATGGAGGGAGTTCCCTCTTGCTTTATAAAATAAGCATGTGTCCCTCATCGGTAGTGGAAATAAAATTTCTTCTACTTATAAGTAGAAGTACTCCTTCTTGTTGCTAAAGGGTTAAGAAGAGGGTCTCCCCTCGGCTAGTAAATCGTCGCTCGGCTCAAACCATTTCGACTTGGCTCGACTCGGCTTCAGATTTGGATTTGGATTTGGATTTGGATTTGGATTTGGTCAAATGATCTAATTGATTGATAATCTTTTTGGACCAAATTTTCTTCAATTTTTAATTATTTAATTAATTATTATTTAATTAAATTAATTAACTTATCCAATCCTACCCGTTAGTGACCCGGATCCGCGTGTCTGACCCGCGGCCCAGTTTCTTTCCCATATTTAAATTTCCCACCAGTTTTTAGTGGATGTTCAGAAGGGTTGTAAACCTTCAGAAACAGTACTTCCATGGCTATAAATTCGTTTGATTCCTCGTAATTTTATTCACTAATTTTCTGAACTTCTTCTTCTTCTGCACAAATAAATTCCAGTGTTGTGATTTACTGCTGTTGAGTGGTTCGCTGACACCGTTGTTCTAGGTACCGATACACCGGTGAGTAAGATCGTTCTATCCTGGGAGGATATATTCCATTAACCTCGGGTACTTGAGGGGAATAATTTCCTTAAGGACACACTGTGCATTCAGTGGGCTCGATTTTTTCATTCTTAAATATTTTTCAGAATCTGTTCTTATTTTCCAGAATCTGTCCAGGTTTTTGTTTTCTGGTTTCAGAAATTAATTTTACTGCTTCATCGGTTTTGCAATACAGTATAGCAACAATCTCTACCTTTGCGGGGTAGATAGGCTATTTCAGATGGCGCAATATGATAATACACACATAAAGATAATGTTCTATGCGATACCAAAATAATTGCCCTGCCTCCTAATGGCTATTTTAACTAAACATTGATGGCGCTGCCTCTCCAACAACTAAGATTGGAGGTGCAGCAGGGGTCTTTCGCAATCCCTATATAGCCAAATTAATATTTGGTTATATCAAGCCTCTTCACTATGCTGAGGTAGTATATGCTGAAATGATGTCACTATATCATAGACTACAATTTGCACGTCATGAGAAAAACATGCTTCCCCTTATTATTGAAATCGACTCTCAGGTATCGCTTCACCTCCTAAATAACCCAACCCCAAAATATTATTTTAAATACTTGCAGGGCCCTCTTGGATATGCTGAGAGCGGTACAGATATAGTGGCATATCCAAGATTCTCATTGAGGAGCTGTACAGATCTACCATAAGCATAGGACATCAAATGGTGTAGCATATGTCTGGGTCCAGCCCCATAATTTGAGGAGGAAAAATCCTCAAATCATCTGCAATTGTTGAAAGAGGTTGCAATTTGTTGAATTGCAATTGTCAACAATTGCAGCAGCAATTTGATACAATTGCTGAATTGCAATTGTCAACAATTGCTGCTGCAATTGTCGAAATTATTGAAATCAGACAGTCTTTACTGCTATAAAAGGAGCCCCTAGGCTTCTCATTTCATTAAACACCAAAAACATAATACACATAATAAAACCTCAGATAAAAATATATTTGAGAGTACAGAGAGTTCCTACAAAATATGTAGTAATATTTTGTAGATAAATTGTGACATTACCACACTTGTGAGTGTGAGAGTTTTTTAGTATATTCCTAAAGTATTTGTCAAAACTTGAGAAGAGCTTGTATACCCATTGTTATTATTGTTATAGTGGAAGGTTTACTGTGGTTATTTTTTCACGAGATAATTTTCTTGGCTTGTAATTAGTATTTTATTTACTATTCATAAAATACTATTTACATTGGAATATATCCAAAAATACTGAGTATGCTCTGTGATTGCAGCTGTGTCTGATCTTTCACATCAGAAAAGTATTTCGGGGTCTCCATTCTATTTTTTCCGCACATATTAATCCTGAAGGGGAATTGAAATACTCTCATTTTATTCCCAACAAGTGGTATTAAAGTACCCAGGTTACAGAGGCAGATTAAAAATGGAGGAATCATCGTCATTTGGCGGTATGTTCAAATTACACAATTTGGAAACCAAGCATGTTGGATCTTCTCTACTGTAAGGATCTTTATTTTCCCTTGTATGGTGATGAGTCCAAACCGAAAGAAACAACTGATGTTGACTGGAAAATCATGCATAGAAAAACTGTGGGTTACATCTGATGCTTCATTGAGCACAATATCTTCCATCATTTTGCTAATGAGGAAAATGTTGATGTTCTTTGGAAGAAAATAGAAGCTATGTTTGAGAGGAAAATGCCTTAAATAAAGATTCTATCATCAGAAGAATTATTCGATTGTAATATGTGGAGGGTGCCATCATGACAAAGCACCTAAATGCATATCAGGTTCTTATCAACCAATCCATCAATATGAAGATTACTATTGATGATGAAGTTGTAGCTTTATTGCTACTCAGTTCGTTGCCAGATAGTTGAGACACTCTCGTAGTGTCAACTAGCAACTCGGCTCCAGACGGATCACTGACCTTGCAAACGGTCAAAGATTGTCTTCTTAATGAAGATTCCAGAAGAAAAGAGCAAAATCATTCTTCTGAGTCAAAGGCGATGGTTGCCGGAAATAATGATCGAGGAAGAAGAAAAATTAAAAATTTGCAACATATCAGAGACAAATTCAGGGGAAAGTCTAAGCTTAGAAAAGACTTCAAATGCCATTATTGCGGTCGTCCAAACCACTATGAAAGAGACCGCAGAAAGAAGAAAAGAGAGCAAAAATATTGAAATAATGAAAACACGAAGAAAGACACGACAGTAGCTGCAGATGATGGCGATATCATCATGGTTTGCGATGATGCCCTTATGAGTATGGCATGCCAACAAATGAACTAGATCGTAGATTCGGGTGCATCCTATCACATTACACCATATCGTGATATGTTTGTATCCTATACTTGTGGTAACTTTGGCAAAGTCAGAATGGCCAACCAAGGTGTGACTGAAGTTGCAAGTATATGAGACATTGTCCTGCTTACTAATACATGATGTAAGCTTATATTGAAAGATGTTCGACATGTTCCTGATATCAGAATCAACATTATTTTCGTTGGCAAGCTCGACGATGATGGATACACCAACCACTTCGGCGAAGGAAAGTGGAAGCTTATCAAAGGCTCCCTTATTGCAGCAAGATGTAGGAAAAAAATTCTCTCTACTTGATGCATGCAAAGTTTTCCAATGGAGAAGTGAAGACAGTCGTTAAAAATCCCTCCATTGAGTTATGGAATAAAAGACTCGGACATTTGAGCCAGAAATGCTTAGAAATTTTGTCCAGAAGAAACCTCCTCCCTGAAGTAAAAGGTGAACACTTGGATACCTGTGTTGATTGTCTAGCCGGAAAACAACACATAGTTGCATTCAAAAGCTTCTCTCCCTCAAGAAGAGCTCAGCCTCTTGATTTGGTGCACACATATCCGTGCTACATAAAAGACAGATCTCTTGGTGGTGCATTGTACTTCGTCACTTTTATTGACCATTTTTAAAGAAAAGTCTGGTGTTTTTCTTTGAAAACCAAAGACCAAACGTTGGAGGTCTTTAAGCACTTTCAAGCAAAAGTCGAGAGAGAAACTGGAAGGACACTGAAGTGTGTTCATGCAGACAACACCAGTGAATACCAAGGCCCGTTTAAGCAACATTGCAAGAACCATGGTATCAAGTTTAAGAAAAGAATCCCAAAGACCCTCTAAACATAATGGTGTTGCAGAAAGGATGAACAGAACAATTTGTGAAAGAATCATATGCATGCTATCGCACTCCAAATTGTCAAAATCCTTTTGGGGTGAAGCTATGATGACTACAGTTGATTTGATCAACCTTTCTCCATCAACTCCTCTGGGTGTTGACATTCCAGATAGAGTTTGGTCAAGGAAAGATGTCTCTTACAAATACTTAAGAGTAGTTTTTGGATGCAAGGCTTTTGTACATATTCCAAAAAAAATGAAAGATCCAAGCTTGATGACAAAACCAAACCATGTATCTTCTTGGGATATGTCCATGAAGAGTTCGACTATAGATTATGGGATCCAGTTAACAGGAAGGTTTTCAGAAGTAGGGATGTTGTATCCTTGAAGATCAAGTTCCTGATGAAGCCAAAGAGAAACTTGAATTTAATTCAGAAGTTCCTGTCAATGTAGATCCAGTTTCTTCACCAACGGTCCAGGATTATGAGGGAGATACCCAACAAGAGCATGATGATGCAGTTGATGATGAAGCGAGTGACAATCAGAATTCACCTGCACAAGATGACGTACCTCCAGTTAGAAGGTCGACCAGAGAAAGATAATATTCTACCAGATATAGCCCACATGAATATGTGATACTTACTGATGGAGAAGAGCCACAAAGTTTTGCAGAAGCCACGACACATAACCAAAAAGAAAAGTGGTTAGAAGTCATTAAGGAGGAGATGGACTCCTTACAAGAAAACTACACATACGACTTAGTGAAGTTTCCAGCTGGAAAGAGACCACTGAAAAATACGTGGGTCTACAAGCTGAAGTCTGAGGAACATAGCTCATAACCAAGGTACAAGGCGATGATGGGTGTGAAGGGTTTCAGTCAGAAGAATGGTGTAGATTATGAAGAGATTTTCTCACTAGTAGTGAAGATGACTTCAATCAGAGTTGTTCTCGCGATTGCTGCCAGTTTAGATATGGAGATTGAACAACTTGATGTGAAGACTGCATTTCTACATGGATATTTAGACAAATAAATCTACATGGAGCAACCTGAAGGTTTCGAAGTCAAAGGGAAAGAGAACCTTGTACGCAAGTTGAAAAAAAGCTTGTATGAACTGAAATAAGCTCCTCGACAGTGGTATATGAAGTTTGAGTCCTTTATGTCAACCCATGGCTACAACAGAAACACCTCAGATCACTGTATTTTCTTCAAAAAGTTCACAGGAGGTGAATTTATCATATTGTTACTCTACGTCGATGACATGCTGATTGTAGGCCATGATGTCATCAAGATCGAAAAGCTGAAGAAATAGTTAAACAAATCTTTTGCGATGAAAGACTTAGGCTTAGATAAGCAAATCCCTGGAATGAGGATCTTCAAGGATAGGAAAAGTAAGAAGCTCTGGTTATCTCAAGAACAGTACATTGAGAAAGTTCTTCAAAGGTTCAATATGAGCAATTCGAAGCCAGTCAACACTCCACTTGTGGGTCACATGAAACTCAGCTCAGCACAATGCCTTTCAAGTGAGACAGACAAGAAAGAGATGCAAAATATACCATATAGTTCTATAGTGGGTAGTCTAATGTATGCTATGGTATACAGTAGCCTTGATATAGCTCATGCAGTTGCTGTGGTTAGTTATTTTCTTTCCAATCATGGAAAGGAACATTGGGCAGCAGTGAAATGGATATTACGATATCTTAAAGGCACTTCTAAATCTCGTCTGAAGTTTGGTGATAACCATTTCCTACTAGAAGGATATACAGATACAGATATGGCTGGTGATGCTGATTCTAGGAAATCCACATCTGGATACTTAATGAGACTTGCAGGGGGAGCTATCTCATGGAAATCTACACTTCAAAAATGTGTTGCATTATCCACAACGAAAGTAGAGTACATAGCTGTGACTGAAGCTTGCAATGAGGTGTTGTGGTTAAAGAAGTTTATACTAGAGTTGGGATTGAAGCAAGAAAAGTATGTGCTTTACTGCGATAGTCAAAGCGCAATTCACTTGAGTAAGAATTCGAGTTTTCACTGAAGATCGAAGCACATTGATGTGAGATATCATTCGATTCGGGATGCACTTGAAAGGAAACTAATGCATCTTGACACTGATGAGAATGGTGCCGATATGTTTATAAAGTCCTTACCCCGAGATAAGTTTGAGATCTGCAAACGTGAAGCGGGTCTAGTTGAATCTCCACATGGGACTGGGGGAGAGAAACGTGGGGTCCAGCCCCATAATTTGAGGAGGAAAATCCTCAAATCATTTGAAATTGTTGAAAGAGGTTGCAATTTATTGAATTGCAATTGTCAACAATTGCGGCAGCAATTTGATGCAATTGTCAACAATTGCGGTAGCAATTTGATGCAATTGTTGAATTGCAATTGTCAACAATTGCTGCTCCAATTGTCGAAATTACTGAAATCGGGCAGTCTTTATTTCTATAAAAGGAGCCCCTCGGCTTCTCATTTCATTACACACCAAAAACACAATACACATAATAAAATCTCAAATAAAAATATAACTGAGAGTATAAAGAGTCATACAAAATAAGTAGTAATATTTTGTAGAGAAATTGTGAGATTACCACACTAGTGAGTGAGAGTTTTTGAGTGTATTCCTCAAGTATTTGTCAAAACTTGAGAAGATCTTGTATACCCATTGTTATTATTATTATTATAGTATAAGGTTTACCGTGGTTATTTTTCCACGAGATAAATTTTCTTGGCTTGTATTTAGTATTTTATTTACTATTCATAAAATACTATTTAAATTGGAATATATCCGGAAATACTGAGTATGCTATGTGATTGAAGTTGTGTCTGATCTTTCACATCATAAAAGTATTTCAGGAACTCCATTCTATTTTTTCACACATATTAATCCTAAAGGGGAATTGGAATACTCTCTTTTTATTCCCAAGATGTTATGAAAAAGCATGCAAATCAACTAGCTTGGGATAATTAAGGGCACTAGCCATTAGTACTTATGTATCCCCACCCTCCTTTACTATTTCTGCACTTTATTAATATCAATAAAGCAGGGGTGCTCTACCGTTGCAAGTTGCAAGTAATGTAACTGTTATGTAACTTCAGTTGTATGGTTCTTATTATCAATGAAAGTGCTTGTTCTAGCAAAAAAAATATATATTAAGGCACCAAAATGACAAAACTAGCATGTTTATGAAAAATGTGCACACATAAAATTATCATTTATCCAGGAAACTAATGAAATGCCTATTATGAAAAATAGATGGATAAATTGACTTTCACTATTGCTAGAACTTAAAAAGTTTATCCAAAGGTGAATCAACATTGTAAGGTGTCAAAAGCTACAAAAGTAAAAACAAGAGATGAAATAAATCGAATGTCAATTCTGTTTTCGAATGTCAGCGACAATGTCGTCTGACACAAGTGACAACAATCGATAAAACAAAAAACCTTTATGAGTAAAATGCAGTTGAAAAAATAACGAACACAAAGGTTTATATTTTCATAAGTTATATGTTGATATAACTTATGATGGTCAATGACTAGAAGTATTGCATATATATATAATATATAAAATTACAAATTTCTTTCTTTACAGATTTACAATATAAAATAGAAAGGAATTAAAAGTTGAAGTCGCAGATGACTTCTGCCTGAAAAATATAACTATGTAGATATAGACAACCTCTCATTACAATCCCTCCTTATAAAACTAATCCAGAATCTAAACAACAATTGTAATGTTTGATAGAATATTGTCGACACACTCAGGCAACACTTGTGATCCAGATTTCTGGGTTGAAATCCCGAGAGCTCTCTTGATATTTTTGCAATCTAATTCTGTAAGATCGATTCACTGTTGTGGCCTCTCTATTTATAGTAGAGAGTCTTCCTTGAAAAGTTCATCGATCAGTTGATGAGGTTGAGGGAAAGGTGGGCAGCCAATGTGTTTGTTAGAGAAGATCATGGAGTCGAAATCTCAATAAATTTTGACTTGTTCTTCACTCAACTTCTTCACCAAGCTTTGACTCTTTCTCTCACATTTTACACAACTCTAATTTACCATGACTAAGTCATTTTTACCCCCACAGTAAAATATTACTGCTTACCGTGAAGTAAGGCAAAACTGTTTTTCGGAGATGTTGGTCCGAATGTTATGACATTTGTTCCAACATTTTTATGCATTCAAATCAGTACTTCAGAAGATATGTTGGGTTAAATGTCACAATATCAAACCCAACATTAACAATCTCCCCCTTTTTGCCTTTTTTCACAAAATAAACTATACAAACAACTTAGTGCATTGTTACAGATGTTGTCCAACACCTGTGATTACAAAACTACCCCCTTAACCTGTGATAGCATACAAGCAAACATCCATATACCACTCTATAGGATTAGAAACAAATAAGCATTTATATACACACATCATCCACTATATATAAAACCAAAAATAGAAATAAACCATTGTCAACAAATATCAACATCAATCCATCAAAATATTTTACAAACATTTATAGCTAAGATTTAGCAACATCCTTCAGCTTCCTCCTTGCTCATGACACAACAGCAGCAGCTTCCAACAAATTTCTACTTCTGCATAACAACTTTAGCTTAAGCTCTCAACCTCAACCTCTTCAGCAATACCTTCCTCCCAATAGCTTCCTCCTTTTGTACATCAGCATCAACAACTTTTTCAGCAGCAACAACAACTTCACTATCTTGTGCATCTTGTGCACCTTCAGTTTCTTTCCCCTGCTCTCCCTGCAAAGAAGCATCTCCCCCTTTTTGTGAAGAAAGCAGAAACAGAAAATGGTCTCTTGCTTGAACTAGGGCATCTCTGGAAGCATCAACCTCTGAAAGTTGTTGGTTGATTTTAGCCAATTTGTAGACAGTGTAGAATGTCTTGGACCAATGTTGCTCAGAATGTTGGTGGTATTTCTGGCAACATTTTCACTTCTAGCTTCCTTCTTCCAAGTTAAGTCGATGACTCTTTCCTTGCTCTTCAAAATTGCTTTGTTTACAGTGTAAAGTTCAGGAGCTTTCCCTAACGTGTCTTCTCTCTTAGGCTCAAAGCCTTGGGTAGTTAATATTTTTGTGATCAGAGAAGGAAAATGAAGGATTAAAGTTGAATCTTTTTCAGCCAAGTTGGCCACTTGATAAATGATCATTTTTCCTAAATCAACTTTGAATCCTTTCTCAATTTTAAACAGCAGGGAGGCTTGTTCAGATGTCACAACTAATTCATTCAAGGAAGGAAGCCAATTGTGAATAGCAATTTTGTGAAGGGTGGAAAATAGAGTTGTTAGTTTGGAGGCTGGACATCTAAGGATCCATTTCTTCATTATACCTCCAGTGAGGTATTCAATCATTGTATCCCTAGATTATGTCACTCATTCTGCATCTCTCATTCTCTCTTCAGTATCAAGTCCCATACATTGATTTATAATTGAGGGTGTAAATTGATTCATCTTGTTATAGAGATATACCTTCCAAAGTTTCTTTCAGGAGGTATCCTCTATAGTAGAGTTTAAGTTAGCATAAAACAACCTTATTATCTCATCAATATATGGTTATTTTTCAGTAACATAGCTAAGAAGCTGTCTGTCATTTAAGAATTCTACCAAGCCATATTCACCACATGAATCAATATCTAACACTCTCTCAGGCCTAATTACTATATTCTTATAAATGTCTCACTTATCGTGTTTAGCTTCAGAATAGAATTTATCGGAGAAAGCAGATACCTCTGTGTCTGAATCGGACATTGCTTCACTCTCTGATTCAGTACTGCTGGAGGATGAAGGTATTTGTGTCTCTTTTGATGTTGGCTGAAATGTTGCATGAGATGTTGTGGCAATATTTGAAGCAACACTTGTCCTTGTAGTCCTGGGAACTCCCTTTTGAAAAAATTATTTCAAGGGGGTTTCATCTGGGATTTCCCTTTCTTAAGGCACACTGGGTTGTTAAGAAGCCGATGGTTCTTCATCAGTTGAGAAAGCAGAGTCCGTACTTTCACTGTCATTGCTTGAGTAGGCGGGTTTAGATGGTTCACATTTACTCCATTTGCTACTCGAATCTTCTTGGACTGTTTTCTCAAACATTCTACTCGATCGACGAGTAGAGAAGGTATATGATCTGGGTCTTTTACCCAAAGATGTAAAATCAACAGTCTCATCAACATCTATAGGGTTGTTATTATATCCAGGATAGCTGATATCTAAAGGTTCATCAAAACCTTTAAACACTATTGCTTTAGAAAGATCCTCAGGGAGATTTGAAGAAGAAGACTAGCCCGGTTGCTGAGGGGTATTTGACAGAAGGCTAGTGCTCATGGGTGTGTTAGATGAAATGTTGGCTGACATGGGTTCTGACACTGGAGAAGTTTCCATTGGTGAGAATTGAGGAGAGGGTTTTGAGGAGTTAGGGTTTGAGATTGAGAATGAGGATCGAGTTGGTGATGATTCCATCGGGTAGGTAGGATTGTACCCGAGGTGTGATGTGATCCCCCCCATTTTATTTATTTAGGGAAAATTGGATATGATAAAAAAATACAAATGAGAGGAATATTTATATACATGGCAAATCTTTTTAAGCAATAAAAAATTTCTTAGTTTTAGGAGTTTTAGATTTATCTACTGACTTACACCTAAATTTGGGATAAAAAGATGAACATCAAGTATGAATTCAATTTAACCTTATCTTTTAAAGTTTGAAATTCCTATTATAAACGATGCATAAAAAAAGGGAGAAAAATATGATTTTTCTGAAATCAGTTAAGAACAGCATCCCAACAAATATCACAATCTGAAAATGTCAACAACAATGTTGGCAACATTTTGGACGACACAAGTATTTTGATCCCTCAAGAACTTTTCATTTTTGGCAACAAATCAAGACACGTTTTATACGTATTTTTATGAGTTCCACTAGACCAATGTAACATTTTCCCATCGTGTCCTTCTAATCATAAAACACATACAAAAGAATTTTTTTCATGTCAAAAAGATAAGAATACTTAGTTAGTATTCTTAAAATTCTGTTTAAGCATTTGATACTCCTATAGAATAGGAACGGTAGCTTTTCAAGGGCTTTGCCCATTTTGCACAATTGCCAAATATTTTTATAGGTTTTGCCTATTTTGATACTCACTTTTTATGATATATATATATAAGTATATATATATATATATCAACGCAGAGAATGATATCACGTTGAAATCACATTCTTATGAAGGATCATGCTTGTGTGACCAAAAGTTATGAACTATACAACAATAATCAGTTAGTGATACTAGATAGGTAAATGTCACCCGAAATGTTAAACAACGTTTCAACTGACATTCACCAAAATTGCCTTTTTAGAGATTACATAGACCAAGATATTTCTTCAAGCTAGAAAATCTCTCATGGTCCAAAGCTTTTGTAAAAATGTCAGCTAGTTGATGAAGAGCGTCAACATGTTCAATTTGAACTAGTTGTTTTTCGACTAAATCTCTTAAAAAGTGATGTCTAATATCAATATGTTTTGAACGTGAGTGCTGAACTGGATTTTTGGAAATATTAATGGCACTCAGATTATCACAGTACAAAATTAAAATGTTGCTAGTAAATTCATAGTCGTCTAACATGTATCTTAGCCATATTAATTGAGAGCAACAACTTCCAGTTGCTACATATTTAGATTCAGCAGTTGAAAGTGAGACACAATTTAGTTTACGACTATACTATGAAACAAGATTTTTGCCAAGATAAAAACATCCCCTACTTGTACTTTTTCTATCATCCGCATCTCCATCCCAATCTGAGTCACTAAATCCTATTAAGTTAGGATTAGTGCCCTTGGAATACCAGATTCCCAACTCACATGTGCCAGCAACATATCGAATAATACGTTTCACGGCATTTAAGTGGGATATTTTGGGACATGCTTGAAAATGTGCACAGACACAAACTCTAAACATAATATCTGGGCGACTAGCAGTAAGATAAAGAAGGCTACCTATCATAAATCGATATAATGTTGGGTCGACATTTTCACCAATATTATCCTTACATACCTTCTGCGATGACCCCATTGGCATTTTCATTTGTTTAGCATTCTCCAAATCAAATCTCTTAACTAGATTCTTAGCATATTTATTTTGTGAGATGACAATTCCATCTTCACTTTGCTTAATCTGCAAACTTAAGAAAAAAGTTAGTTCCCCAATCATACTCATTTCAAATGTTGATGACATAGCTTCAACAAATGAGTTTGGGTACGACTGTGAGGTCGACGCAAAAACTATGTCATCTATGTAGATTTGAGCAATTATAATATCTACACCATGTCGTTTAATAAATAAAGTATGATCAACTTCGCCATGGTTAAAACCAATTTCAAGAAGAAAGATAGTTAAACAACCATACCATGCTCGAGGAGCTTGCTTCAATCCATACAAAGCCTTTTTTAGCTTGTATACATAGTGTGGATGGTAGGGATTTTCAAATACTTTTGGTCGTTCAACATAGACTTCCTTATTTAGATAACCATTTAGAAAGCACCTTTCACATCCATTTGGTATAAAGTAATTTTCAGACAACAAGCAATAACAAGTAACAATCTAATTGACTCAATTCTGGCCACGGATGTGAAGGTTTCGTCATAATCGATAACTTCAACCTGAGTATAGCCTTGTGCAACTAGACGAGCTTTGTTTCTGAAAACTGTTCCCGATTCATCTGATTTATTTTTAAAAATCCACTTAGTTCCAATAACATTTGTATTGTTTAGACGTGGAACTAAGTCCCAGACTTCATTTCAAGAGAATTGTTCAAGTTCTTCTTGATTTGCTTGAATCCAAAATTTATCTTTGAGTGGTTCTAAAATACTTTTTGGTTCTAATGTAGATATAAAACAAGAAAGACTAACCTTTTGGTATATGGTTGATATACACACATACCTTACCATTTCTCTATAATTAAGTGGTTCTTTCCTTCTTGTTCTTTCAAAAAAACCCTATCACCTAGCCTGTAGGATGATTCTTCCTAATCCTTGATGAGGGGTCCCTTCGAACTTGATCTAGCAATTCTGCATTAGACTCCCCATCCATGACCTCCGTGGTCTCTATTTCAGGGTCAAATATTGCTTCGGGTGTGGCAACATTTCGGGCAACATCTGATTCTTTAGCAGTCTGCACATTTTTTACTGAAACAATAGTATTATTTTCAGTTGTATTTTCTGTAAGATCAGAAAAATCATCAAAAATAACATTTACAGACTTTTGTACAGTTCCGGTCCTTAGATTGTATACTCGATAAGCATGACTATTTTGAGAATATCCAACAAAAATTCATTTGTCACTCTTAGAGTCAAACTTTGTCAAATGATCTCTATCATTTAAAATGTAACAAATACACCCAAAAATATGAAAGTAACGCAAGTTAGGTTTCTTTCCATTTAAAAGCTCATAGGGTGTCATTTTGTTCCTGGCCTTAAGTAGACTCTATTAGAGGTATGACAGGCAGTATTTAAGGCTTCAGCCCAAAAATATTTTGACATTTTTTTAGAACTAAGCTTTAACTCTAGCCATTTCTTGCAATGTTTTATTCTTTCTTTCTGCTACCCCATTCTGTTGAGGAGTTTTGGGAGCGGAAAACTCATGAAAAATTCCCTTTTTCTCATAAAATTTTGTGAATGAGTTGTTTTCAAATTATTTTCCATGGTCGGATCTAATCCGAAAAATAGGAGAATAGAACAAGTTCGTAATTCTAGAGTGCAAAACTTTAAACATGTCAAAAGTTTATGATTTTTCTTTCAAAAAATATATTCATGAATATCTAAAAAAAATCATCTACTATCATATAGGAATACCTCATGCCTCCTAGACTGTCTACTTCAATTGGACCCATTAAGTCCATATGTAGTAATTGAAAACAGTGAGACGTACATGAATGTTGTCCGTCGTGTTGGACAATATTATGAGAGACACGGGTTTTCTTACCTTTCAGACAATCCTCACAGACAGTTTTACCTTTATGGCTAAGATTGGGTAAGCCTCTAACCGCTTCATATGAGACCAATTTTTCTAAATTGCGGTAGTTGACATGACCCAACTTTTGATGTCATAGTGTTGTGTCATCTATCTTAGCATTATTGCATGTTTCTTGTCTTACAACAAGATAGCAATTATCACCTGATCTAGTACATGTCATGACACATTCATTAGCTTCATTCGTAACTTTACAAGCATTCTTATTAAATTTTACCTCAAGGTCGTCATCACACAGTTGACTAATACTAATTAAATTATCCATTAAACCCTCAACATGTAAGATATTTCTTAAGGCTGGAAATCCAAGAACATCCATGATCCTTTTTCCAATTATTTTGCTTTTACTGCCACCTCCGTACGTCACATTTCCTCCATTGAATGACTCATAGTTCTTTAGAAAACCTTTTGTACCTGTCATGTGATGAGAACATTCACTATCAAAGTACCAAGAACCTGAAATGTTAGTTCTTAATGCAGTTATGGCAACATTACAAGTTAAATTCATTTTAGGAACCCAAAGTCTCTTAAAACATATTTTACTTTTTGGCTCAGACATGTTGCTCCGGTTGTTATCCGAAATGTTGGACAACAATTTAGGCAATATTTTACTCACAGAATTTTGAAGTTTAATACAGTACGGTTTTAAGTGTTCATGGGAGTTACAATGATGACATACAAACTTCATATTCTTTGATATATATGAGAACCTGTTATTTATTCCTTTTAAAAAGCATATTTTCTCATTTTCATCAAAGAGATTAGAGCATATGGTTTTAACAGAGTTTTCATACCCAATACCTACATGTGAATGTTTACAAAAGTTGAGTATCCCATTCAATTTCGATGTCCCTGTATTGAGCTTGTGGAAGGTTGCTTCGACTAAATTCAGTTTTGCACGAATCTTACCAAATTCAGTATCCTTTTGGTAAGTGCAACCTCTAGTCAAGTTATTGTGCCTTTTAAATCTACATTCTCATGAATTAAAGATTTTACCTTTGTGTCAAGTTGCTTGGATGCTAAGGCTTTACAAATACATTGTAATTCATTAATCATATCATCTTTGAATTCAACTTGATTCATACAATCAGCCTCACTAACAGAAATAGAACCACTAAAGCAATTAACATCAGAATAGTTAAAGAATTCATACCTTTCGGATGTCGTTGAGGATGTTGATGTCATTGCTGATCTTGGAGAAAATGCCGTGACATCTGAGTAAACATTATAGACGACATCTTCATTATCCGATAGAGACTGTTCGTAAACAGTGGCCATCATTTCTTGTGTTTCAATTTCACGATCTCCTTTCTCTTCTTCTTCATCATCACTAAGGGAAACACATAGGTTCTTACCAAATTTTCTAAGAGTGTTTGCACATTCGTTGTTATAATGACCCCAACCCGAGCATGCATGACATTGCACGGACTCAAGTTGTTTGGGATCAAAATTGGTACGATCTGAGTTGGTTCTTCTTAGTTGATTTCCTTTTAGTACATTTGGAAGGAATCTAGTGGACTTTTGATTGAATACTTAGTTTTGGTGCTCTTTAGATTTATATTGATTTCTCTCATTGTTAAACTTCCTCACTATCGAATTGTATTTTTGAGTGAGTAAGGCAACATTTGCACCTTCACCAATTTCTTAAAGATTCTCATCCTCTTCTTCGATTTGACTCTCCGAGGATTGAACTTGATGTGCCACATTCTTTCTTTTATACAATTCCTTTTGATTCTCATTGTTCATCTCATAAGTTTTGAGTATGCTCATCAAGGTATGAAGGTCCATTGTTGCAAGATTGTGAGCTTTTTCAATAGCACAAATCTTTAAATTGAACTTTTCAGGAAGAGAACGGAGAGCATTTTCAACATAGTTGAGTGTTGGTTAATGGTTCACCAAGCACTTGAAATTCATTTGAGATGTCAATCAACTTTTCAAAATAAGATTTAATATCATCCGCTTCTTCCTTCCTTAAACGTTCATATTTACTCATAAGCATGCGTAGATTTGTTTGACGAACACTTGAGCTCCCTTCATAATGAATTTGTAAAGTATCTCATGCGTCCTTGTCCGTGGGACAGTTTTGAATGAGTTTGAACATGTAAAGATCAACCCATTCATAAATTACATTTAAGGCCTTTTCGTTAATGCTAGCATTATTGGTTTAACAAGAATGTTATCTTCCTCATTCGGTGGCAACATAGGAACAACGTACTCATTGGTTATATATCTCCATGCCCTAATATCAATTGATTTGATATAAGAACGTAGACGAATCTTCCAATATGCATAGTTTGAACCATCTAAAATAAGAAGTCTACCAACAATCGAATTTGCCGGATACATAGCTTATGACAACAGGACCAAACACTTATTGTGTTAAGTGTCAGCTCTGATACCACTTGTAAGGTGTCAAAAGCTACTGAAAGTAAAATGAAATAAATCGAATGTCAACTCTGTTTCCGAATGTCAACGACAATGTCGTCTGACACAAGTGACAACACTTGATAAAATAGAAAACCTTTAAGAGTAAAATGCAGCGAAAAAAATAACGAACACAAAGGTTTATATTTTCATAAGTTATATGTGGATATAACTTATGATGGTCAATGACCAGAAGTATTGTACATATATATATATATATATATATATATATATATATATATATATATATATATATACAAAATTATAAATTCTTTTCTATAGATTTACAATATAAAATGATAAGGAATTAAAAATTGAATTCGCAGATGACTTCTGCCTGAAAAATCTAACTACGTAGATATATACAACCTCTCATTGCAATCGCTCCATACAAAACTAATCTAGAATCTAAACAACAATTGTAATGTTGGACATAATGTTGTCAACACACTCAGGCAACACTTGTGATCCAGATTTCGGGGTCTAAATCCCGAGAGCTCTCTTGATATTTTTGCAATCTAATTCTGTATGATCAATTCACTGTTGTGGCCTCTCTATTTATAGTAGAGAGTGTTCCTTGAAAATCTCGTCGATCAGTTGAGGAGGTTGAGGAAAAGGTGGGCAACCGGTGTGTTTGTTGGAGAAGATCATGGAGTTGAAATCTCAACAACTTTTGACTTGTTCTTCACTTGACTTCTTCCCCAAGCTTTGACTCTTTCTCCCACATTTTACACATCTCCAATTTACCATGACTAAGTCATTTTTACCCCACATTAAAATATTACTGTTTATCGTGAAGTAAGACAAAACTGTTTTTCGGAGATGTTGGTCCGAATGTTATGACATTTGACTCAATATTTTTATGCATTCAAATCAGTACTTCAGAAGATATGTTGGGTCAAATGTCACAACATCAGACCCAACATTAACAAACATAATGAGGTAAATTAATATTTCTTAGTCAAATGTATATTGTATATTCAAAGATGCCATATATGTTTGATTAAGAATGTTTAATTGCCTAGTAAAGAATAAAAATGACATTTAAATTATGAAAATATGCCGTAGCATCTGTCCTAAAGGAAATTACGATATACTCTAATGTATATAGTAAATCCGCCTAAGGCCCCATTTATATTTATTTAGATTAAAACGTCTGAATCAGAATACACGTCTGAATATTAAAATGCGTATTTAGATTTAAATGTTTAATATGAATACACATCTAAATATGAAGATGTTGTATTAAGATGTGAATACTAAAAACAATTAATATTGTTTTTTTTTCAACACCCTAATTTATAAAAATTTCCTTTAATTAAAAATTAATAGTAAATATAAAATTTAATAAAATACTAAATCAATATAATATAATATTAAAAAATGTTATTTAAAAAGTTATATAATGGTTGGTGACAGTGACAACTAATAATGACGGATGTGGTTGTTAATTGGAAATGGAGTTCGCTAATGGTGATGTTGTGGGTGGTATAGTTAGCGGTAATGGTGGCTGGCGGGGCAAGTGGTAATTAGTGGTGATGGCTAATATTTGTGGTGGATGATAGTGATAGCAAATTATGGTAGTTGGTGATATATAGTAGTGATAAGTGATAGTGATTGTCGGTAGTGATTGACAATTGCTGTGATAAAGGTGGTTGGAGGTGATGATTGTAAATGATTGGTAGTACTGGTGATGGTTGATAATGACAATTGATAGTGCTGGTGGTTGTAGTTAAGGATTGTGGTGTGGTTGGTGAGTAGGCAATTGAAAGTGGTGGGCGATGGCGATAGCGATAGCGGGAATTGATGAAATTGGTGAACAATCATCTTCATAAAAATATGAATAGACATCTTAATGATATTAAAACTTCGTTATAGATCTTAATCATTCAGATCTATTCATACCCCAGTAGATAACTAAAACTTAAAGAAAACAAACACACTTAATGATCAAGATTTGAATTATTAGAATTCAGAGCTAAAAAATAAACAAAATTAATAATTGAGATATGAATAATTAACATCATACCTCCATTAAATGCAAATTAATGAGGTCTAAGTTACCTTTCTCTGACATGTAATTTTATTCGACCACAGATTCAAAATTTAGATAATAAGTAAATTCTGAAAGAGTAATATTATAATATGCAAATATTTTGATTTTTTTAATTAATTTCTACGAACGTGTGTTTCATGTTAATACCCGAATGAACATTTAAGTAGTAATTTAAAAAAATGCATATTAACCAGCTACCCAATCATAGAAATTTTTGGTCCTTAAAATTCATAAAGAGTAAGATCTTGATACTTGTAAGATTTCTTCAACTATTGTAAATCTTAGGCAGTCCTAAAATATCTAAAAAAAAATAGGTCGACAAAACATATTACCAATAAAAGATATAATTTTTTGTTGCCTTTTAATATCCTACATAGCATGGAATTACTTTAATGGATTAAAGCATGTTATATGTGGTTTGTTGTGCTGAATTAGACATCGACTAACCCTCAAAAATGAATCAAAAAACGGGAGAAATAGAAAAGAACCAGTTGAAAATATAAAATTAACATCGAATAAGTCATCAGTTGTTGATGAAATAATATTAACATAAAATCAATTTAAAAGTATTCACAATCCAATACTAATAAAGAAAAATATAGGATAACCCAATCTCAAGATGCAGCAGATAAAAATAGCTTCGCCACTTACCATACAAATAAATCTGAAAATATTTTCTCTTTCAGCCTCAGAAGAGCATTAACGATATTTTCCACTATTGGCTTGGTATCGTTGCTAATTAAATATATTATGTGATAAAAGTATTTAAATTCTAGTACTTGAGATAGAATAAAAATGCATTCAAGTAACCCACAACAAATCATAATTTCCAACAAGTGCATCTAATATAGCTTGTTCATATATAAACGTAGGTGTTGGTGCTTAAAAACTTCAACAATAGTTAGGATATCATATCACAATAGAAGAGCTAAAAGTTTTTTAACTTTGATTAAGATTAGAAGTTTATTCAAATTCATATTAGGAGATGTTTCAGAATTTACAATTTTATCCATTATCGAATTATTTTAAAGGGTATAAAATTTATTCAATATTTAAAGAATATTTTGCTCAACTAACATTTATTCATGCTTTTAAAATAATATAGATGTATATATCATTTGAGCCAATATTA
Organism: Anisodus acutangulus; assembly: GCA_029783415.1. NCBI lineage: Eukaryota > Viridiplantae > Streptophyta > Magnoliopsida > Solanales > Solanaceae > Anisodus > Anisodus acutangulus. The sequence goes on from CM056508.1 coordinate 36,936,314, forward strand.
ATCACAGTTGAACCCACAAAATTCACCTCTAATTTTATTGCCACACAATCTTGAAACTTCAAAAGATGAATAAAGCAGGTGTTCACTTGGCATCAGATGATGCAACAGCAGCTTGGAAGCGACCTTTGAAATAGGCAAGCAACTCATTTCTTGAAGGTAAATATTCCTTGTTTTGGCTGCAATTAATGTACTCATCTCTCCAAGCACAAAAATTTGGAAATTTTTCTCTTGGCACCAAAAAAACTCCAGTTGCTTCTTCAAGAACTCCCATCCAAAGGCCCAAAAAATTTGCTGCAATATCAGCAAACCCAAATTTGTCACCCACAAAAAACTTTTTATCCTTGAGCTCATTATCAAGAATTTTCAACATGTCACAAAGTTCCTCTTTAGCTTTGTCTGACTCGTGAAAGAAACTTCTCCCCACTGCTGAACCCTGCAAAAATCATAATACTCAATTAGGGGTGGACATGATATGGTATTGTATTAAAAACTTTAGCCCGATAATTTTAAGCTCGATTTTGATAGTTTTCGATAAGATAAATATAAAATGAAAACTTTAATATTAAATTATTTTTAAACATAAAAAAATATCATCTTATATGAAATAGACTACACGGAAAAAGTGTCACAAAATTTGGGACAAATGAAGTATTAGAAATACATATAAATCTCTAACGTGATTAAAAGCCTCGTAGAAATCATATAGATCTGAAGTAAATTGAAATGGCTAGAACGTATTTTCAATTAATTGCGATATATAGCATCATAAAAAAAATATACCTTATCTTCAAAAAACTTAACCCAAAAACGAGCAATAGCTCTGTCATAAGGATGTTTAGGCAAGATGGAAGGGCCTTCAAATGTCTCATCAATGTATTCAACAATTACCATTGACTCACAAATGGGCTTCCCATTGTGAATTAGCACTGGGATTTTCTTGTGAATAGGGTTGGATTCAAGAAGCAGAGGGCTTTTGTTTTGTAGATTTTCTTCTATAAATTCATATTCCACACCCTTAATCTTTAGAGCCCACTCAACTCTATGACTAAAAGGGCTATACCATAGACCAAGCAATTTCACTTCTGCCATCTCACAACTTTGAATCTACTATGTTTTTTACTTTAATATGTTGATGAATTTTGAACTTCTTTTATAGAGGAAGTGTCTTTGTAACCAAGCAAACAAATTTTCTTCTTTGGCAAGTCAATTTTTTAGTTTAATGCCGTTTATTGACCGAAGACTTTAGTTTTAATAAGACACGTCTTCAGAGCCATATGTGTTAGAAGTTTAGTTTGTAAATGTCAAACTTTCCACATACAGTCAGAAATTTTGTTTGCAACAAGAAGGGGTCTTTTGTTCTGTAGGGGTGTGTTTGGTATGACAGAAATGTTTTTTTCAAAAAAATATTTCTCAAAAAAATAAGTGATTTTCTTATTCATTTTTTGTGTTTGATATATAAGTTGAAAAATATTATTTTAAAAATATTTTAATATATTCAAAGCAAAACACTATAAAATTTTCAAATTCGGAGTGCAATTTTTATGATGGAAGAAAGCAGGAGGTGGACGGTGGGGGTAAGTGGGGGCAGGTAAAGGTGGGGGGACGCGCAGGGGAGTTAGGTGTAGGGGTGGGGTACATGGTGTAGGGTGGGTGTAGGAGTGGGGTATGGGTGGTGGTGGGGGTGTAGGTGGGTAAGTAGTTTGGGGTACTCATGTAGGAAGTGGGTGGATAGGGATGGGTTAGGGATGCATTGGTATATTTATATTGATCTGAAAAATGTCTTTTCTCAAATTTTTAAGAAATATTTTCTCCTACTTTGAGGAAAATATTTTGTACAACCCAAAAAGAGAAAATAAAGAAATATTTTTCAAAAAATATTTTCCTTCATGCCAAACACACCCTAGATCTTATATAAATTCATACTTCACTCCCTTAACTTTTATAACCAATTAATTTAACTCTGAGACTATAAGAACTGCTCCAACACCAAACAACTTCACTTATGCCATTTTTACAACTTATTTTGTCTCTCGTTTGGCTCCACAATTCTTGTATTGAAGAAATTTCTAATGTGGTGGGTTTCAGTACTCTAATTTCATCCGGTTATTATAGTTGTTAAGTTTAACGTTTCCAATAAGGGATAATATATATAACGTTTCCAAGAGGAAAAAAATATATATATATATATATAGTCCCCCAATTGTCAATAGAACGCTTTTTACTCTTCTGATAAAAATAGGAGGGGGAGAGGGGCATGGACAGAGCCATCTTGGGTGAAGGGTGGTCAGATGCATATTTTTTACCGGAAAAATTATGCGATGTACATATACAATAGTTAAATATTAGCTATTATGAATATATATTTAATTTTGCACACCCTTCGATAAATTCCTGACTCCGCCATTTTGTTGGTTTGGGCGGGGGGGGGGGGGGAGGGGGGGTCACAGGACTACCACACCGTTTAAATATATATTTCTAAGTGGAATAAAAATTCTAGGTAAGGGCATATTAATCATTTCTGTTAATGTTGGGTTTGGTGTTGTGACATACTAACAAACATATCGTTTTAAGTACTAATTTGAATTTAAGAAATGTTGGAACAAATGTCACAACATTTTATGAAAAACAGTTTTGCCTTACTTCACGAAATGAAGCAATATTCGTGGAAATATTACTACGAAGTAAAAGTGACTTGGCAAGGTAAATAGGAGCTGATGAAAAATGTGGGAAGAACAAGTCAAAGTCGTTGCTATGTTTGAGGAACAAGTCCAAGAAGTTGGAGGATTTTGCTCCATGATCTTCTCCAACAAACCCTACCAGCTACCCACCTTTCCCTCAACCTCCACAATTAATCGATGAGCTTTTCAAGGAAGACTCTCTACTATAAATAGAGAGGCTACAAGAGTGAATTGATATCCAGAAAAAGATTGCAAGAATTCTAAGAGAGCTCTCGGGATTTCATCTCAGAAATCTGGATCACAAATATTGCCTGAGCGTATCGACAACATTCTGTCCAAGATTACAATTATAGTTTAGATTCTAGATTAGCTTTGTATTGTGCAATTGTAATGAGAAGTTGTCTATGTCTATTTAGGTAGATTTTTCAGGCAGAAGTCATCTGCGACTTCAACTTTTAATTCCTTTCCATTTTGTATTGTAAAATTGTAAAGAAATGAAGTTGTAATTTTGTATATAAAACATATACAATACTTTCGGTCATTGACCGTCATAGGTTATATAATAAATATAACCTATGTAAATTTTAAACTTTTGTGTTCTTTAAATTTCCGTTGCATTGCTCTTTAAAGTTTTCTGTTTTTACTAAAATGTTATCACTGGTGCTGGACGACATTATCGCCGACATTCTGAAACTGAATTGGCATTCGAATTTGTTTTTATTATTCCATAGCATATCCGGACCTATCAAATGGTATCAGAGCCAACACTTAACACAATAAGTGTTTGGTCCTGTTATTTAAAGCTATGGATCCGGCAAATCCGACTATTGGTAGACTTCCCATTTTAGATGGTTCAAACTATGCCTATTGGAAGATTCGTCTACGTTCTCATATCAAATTAATTGATGTTAGGGTATGCAGATCTATAACCAATGGGTATGTTGTTCCAATGTTGCCGCCGGATGAGGAAGGTGACATTCTTGTCAAACCTAAATCCGAATGGACGACGAAAGTAACCAATAATGCTAGCTTTAACGAAAAGGCCTTAATGCAATTTTTGAATGGGTTGATCTTTACATGTTCAAACTCATTCAAAACTGTCCCACGGCTAAGGACGCATGTGATACTTTATAAATTCATTGTGAAGGTAACTCAAGTGTTCGTCGAACAAAGCTACGCATGCTCATGAGCAAATATGAACGTTTAAGGATGGAAGAAGCGGATGATATTAAATCTTATTTTGAAAAGTTGATTGACATCTTAAATGAATGTCAAGTGCTTGGTGAACCTTTAACCAACACTCAACTCGTTGAAAAGGCTCTCCGTTCTCTTCCTGAAAAGTTTAATTTAAAGATTTGTGTCATTGAAGAAGCTCACCTTCATACCTTGATGAGCATTCTCAAAACCTATGAGATGAACATTGAGAATCAAAGGGAAATATATAAAAGCAAGAATGTGACACTTCAAGTTCAATCCTCGGAGAATCAAATCAAAGAAGATGATGAAAATCTTGAAGAAATTGGTAAATGCGCTAATGTTTCCTTACTCACTCAAAAATAAAATTCAATGGTGAGGAAGTTCAACAATGAAAGAAATTAATCTAAATATAAACAGCATCAAAACCTAGGTTTCAATGAAAAGCCCACCAAGTTCATTCCATGTACTAAAAAAGGAAGTCCATTGAGAAGAACCAATTTAGATCGTACCAAATTTGATCCCAAACAACTCGAGTCAGTGCAATATCATGCATGCTCGGGTTGGGGCCATTATTCTAACAAATGTGCAAACATTCTTAGAAAATTTGGTAAGAATCTGTGGGTCTCGCCTATTAACGACGAAGGAGAAGAGGAATGAGATCAAGAAGTCGAATCACAAGCAATGGTGGCCACTGTTTACGAACAGTCTTTGTCTGATAATGAAGATGTCGTCTATAAGTTTGCCTCAGATGTCATGACATTTGCTCCAACATCAGCAACAACATCTGCATCCCTAGCAACATCCGAGAGGTACATATTCTTTAACTATCCTGATGTTAATTGCTTTAGTGGTTTTATTTCTAGTAATGAGGCTGACTGTATGGATCAAGTTGAATGCAAAGATGACATGATTAATGAATTACAAAGCATTTGTAAAGCCTTAATCATAGAGTCCAAACAACTTAACAAAAAGGTAAAATCTTTAACTCATGAGAATCTGGAATTAACTGGCACGATAACCCGACTTGAGGTTGCTCTTACCAAAAAGGATACTGAATTTGGTAAGATTCGTGCAAAATTGGATTTAGCCGAAGCAACCTTCCACAAGCTTAACACAGGGACTTCGAAGTTGAATGAGATACTCAGTTTTAGTAAACATTCACATGCAGGTATTGGATACAAAAACTCTCTTAAAACCATATGCTCTAGTTTGTTTGACAAAAATGAGAAAATATGCTTTATAAAAGAAAAATGAATGAATAATAGGTTCTCATATATGTCAAAGAATATGAAGTTTGTATGTCATCACTGTAACTCCCCTGGACACTTAAAACCATATTGTTTCAAACTTCAAGATTCTGTGAGCAAAATGTTGCCTAAAAGGTTGTCCAACATTTCAGATAACATTCGAAGCAACATTTCTGAGTCGAAAGGTAAAAAATATTTTAAGAGAGTTTGGGTTCCTAAAAAGGATATAACTTGTAATGTTGCGATAACCGTATTAAGAACTAACATTTCAGGTTTTTAGTACTTTGATAGTGGATGTTTTCGCCACATGACATGTACAAAGGGGTTTCTAAAGAACTATGAGTCATTCAATGGAGGAAATGTGACTTATGGAGGCGGTAGCAAAAGCCAGATAATTGGAAAAGAGATATTGGATGTTCCTGGATTTCTCAACTTTAAGAAATTCTTACACGTTGAGGGTTTAATGGATAATTTGATTAGTATTAATCAATTGTGTGATGACAATCTTGAGGTAAAATTTAATAAGAATGCATGTAAAGTTACGAATGAAGATAATGATTGTGTCATGACAGGTACTAGAACATGTGATAATTTCTATCTTATTGCAAGACAAGAAACATGCAATAATTCCAAGATCGATGACACAACAATATGGCATCAAAAGTTAGGACATGTCAACTACCACAATCTAGAAAAAATATTCTCATATGAAGCGGTTAGAGGCTTACCCAAAAACTTAGCCATAAAGGTAAAATTGTCTGTGAAGATTGTTTGAATGTGGAAAATATGCAGACTGCTGAAGAATCAAATGTTGCCCAAAATGTTGCCACACCTGAAGCAACATCTGAACCTGAACCAGAGACCACAGAAGGTGTGGATGAGGAGTCAAATGCTGAATTGCTAGATCAAGTTCGAAGGGACCCCTCATCAAGGATTAGAAAGAATCATCCAACAGGCCAGGTGATAGGGGGAGTTTTTGAAGGAATTAGAACAAGATGGAAAGAACCACTCAATTACAGAGATGTGGTAATGTATGTGTGTATGTACCATATACCAAAAGGTTAGTCTTTATTATTTTATATTTATTTTAGAACCAAAAAATATTTTAGAAGCACTCAAAGATAATTTTTGGATTCAAACAATGCAAGAAGAACTTGAACAATTTTCTCGAAATGAAGTCTAGGACTTAGTTCCTCGTCCAAATAATACAAATGTAATTGGAACTAAGTGGATTTTTAAAAATAAATTAGATGAATTAGGAACAGTTGTGAGAAACAAAGCTCGCCTAGTTGCACAATGCTATACTCAGGTTGAAGGAATCGATTATGACGAGACATTGGCACATGTAGCTAGAATTGAGTCAATTAGACTGTTACTTGCTATTGCTTGCTGCCTGAAAATTACTTTACACCAAATGGATGTAAAAGGCACATTCTTAAATGGTTATCTAGATAAGGAAGTCTATGTTGAATAACCAAAAGGATTTGAAGATCTTCACCATCCACACTATGTGTACAAGCTCAAAAAGGCTTTGTAGGGATTGGAACAAGCCTCTCGTGCATGGTATGGTCTTCTAACTAACTTCCTTCTTGATTTGGTATTAACCGTGGTGAAGCTAATCGTAATTTATTCATTAAACGTCATGGTATAGATATTATTATCACTCAAATCTACGTAGATGACATAGTCTTTGGTTCGACCTCACAGTCTTATCTAAAGTCATTTGTTGAATCTATGTCATCAACTTTTGAAATTAGCATAATTGGGGAACTAACTTTTTTCTTAGGCTTGCAGATTAAGCAAAGTGAAGTTGAAATCTTCATCTCACAAAGTAAATATGCTAAGAATCTAGTTAAGAGATTTGATTTGGAGAATGCTAAACAGATGAAAACGCCAATGGGTTCATCGCAGAAGATATGTAAGGATAATGTTGGTTAAAATGTCGACCCAACATTGTATCGATCTATGATAGGTAGCCTTTTTTATCTTACTGCTAGTCACCCAAATATTATGTTTAGTATTTGTGTTTGTGCCCGTTTTCAAGCATGTCCCAAAATATCACACTTAAATACCGTAAAACGTATTATCCGATATGTTGCTGACACATGTGAGTTGAGAATTTGGTATTCCAAAGACACTAATCCTAACTTAATAGGATTCAGTGATTCGGATTGGGCTAGAGACGTAGATTATAGAAAAAGTATAAGTGAAGGATGTTTTTATCTTGGCAATAATCTTGTTTTATGGTATAGTCGTAAACAAAACTATGTCTCACTTTCAACTGCGGAATCTGAATATGTAGCAGCTGGAAGTTATTGCTCTCAATTAATATGGTTGAGACACATGTTAGATGACTATGAATTTTCTAGCAACATTTTAATTTTGTACTGTGATAACTTGAGTGCTATAAATATTTCCAAAAATCCAGTTCAGCACTCACGTACAAAATATATTGATATTAGACATCACTTTTTAAGAGATTTAGTCAAAAAACAGCTAGTTCAAATTGAATATGTTGACATTTTTCATCAACTAGCTAACATTTTTACAAAAGCTTTGGACCATGAGAGATTTTCGAGTTTGAAGAAATCTCTTGGTCTTTGTAATCTTTAAAAGGCATTTTTTTTTGTGAATGTCAGCTGAAACACTGTCTAACATTTCAGGTGACATTTACCTATGTAATATCATAAACTGATTATTGTTGCGGTATAGTGCATTACTTTTGGTCACACAAGCATGATCCTTGAACAAGAATAAGTTATCAATGTGATACCGTTCTCTACGATGATATATATATATATATATATATCATAAAAATAGAGTATCAAAATAAGGCAAAGCCTTAACAAATGATTGACAACCGTGCAAAATGGGCAAAGCCCTTAAAAAGATATTGTTCCTATTATATAGGAGTATCGAGTGTCTTAAAAGAAAATTTGAGAATACCAAATAAGTATTCTTATTTTTTACACGAAAAAATCTTTTGTATGTGTTTTATGATTAGGTCAAGGACACGATGGAAAAATGTTACATTGGTCCAGTGATCAAACTCATAAAATACGTATAAAGCATGTCTTGATGTGTTGCCAATATGAAAAATTCTTGAGGGATCAAAATACTTGTGTCATCCAAAATGTTGCCAACATTACTGTTGACATTTTTCAGATTATGATATTTGTTGGGATGTTGTTCTTAACTGATTCCAGAAAAATCAAATTTTGTCTCCCTATTTTTATGCCTTGTGTTAATAGGAATTTCAAAACTTTAAAAGGATAAGACTAAATTTCTACTGTGATGCTTACCAATTTATCCCAAATTTTTAGGTGTAAGTCATTAAATAAATCTTTAACTCCTAAAACTAAGGATTTTGTTTTCTTAGAAAAAAATTTCCATGTATAAAAATACTCCTCTTATTTGCTATTTTCTTTTCATCTCAGATTTTCCCAAAAAATTACATCAAATCACATCACAAACCTCGGTAAAACCCTTACCTAACCGATGGAATCTTCATCATTTCAAACCCCATTGTTTTGCAAAAACCCTAAACCCTCAAAATTCTCTCAAAACTCACTGATGGAAACCTCCCCAATGTCAACACCTATGTCGACCAACACACCCAGCAACACTCCCATGAGCACCAGTCCACCTCAACAACCAGGCACTTCTTCTTCTTCACACCTGCCTGAAAACAGGTGTACATATATTGTTCTTATAGGTGATGAGGAACCACTAGACATCAATTACCCCGGGGATGACAATAATCCCATAGATATAGATGCTACATTAGATTATTCAACCCTAGGTAAAAGACCCAGTTCCTCCTCCTACAATACATCAGACTATTGTACTTGCTTGCTCAAGTAGTGACACTGAAGATATGGACTTTGAGTTATCCTATGAAGAAACTGAAGAAGAACCTACTGCCTCTGTTCCTCAAAGTGTGTCTCAAGACGAGGAAATTCATGAATATACCCCACTGCCGAGATTTTGTACCAGAGGAATCCCCAGTCGTGCTAAAATAGATATTGCCAATGAAGCCACAACATCTCAGGCAACATTCCAGCCAACATCTGAAAAGATACATAGCCCAACTTTTTCCAACAATACCAAATCCATCAGCCTAGAGTTGTTTGGTTCAGACAATGAGGTATTTGCCTTCTCTGATAGATTTTACTCTAAATCTAAACATGATAAATGAGACTGTTATAGAAATAGAGTAATTAGGTCTGAAAGAGAGTTAGATATTGCCTCATGTTCTGAATATGGTTTGGTGGAATTCCTAAAAGACGGACAACTTCCTGGCTCTGTAACTGGAAAAGAACCATATATTGATGAGATTATAAGATTGTTTTATGCCAATTTAAACTCTGCTATAGAGGATACCTCCTCAAAGAAATTTGGGAAGGTATATCTCTATAACAAAATTTATCAATTTACACCTTCAATCATCAATCAATGTATGGGTCTTAATATTGAAGAGTGAGTGAGAGGAACAGAAAGAGTAACAACAAACATGGATACAATAATTGAATATCTCTCTGGAGGTATACTGAAGAAATGGATCCTCGATGCCCATGCTTCAAAGCTAACTGCCTTATTCTCCACCCTTCATAAAATTGCCATCCATAATTGGCTATCTTCACTAAATGAGTCAGTTGTAACAACTGATCAAGCCTCATTGTTGTTCAAAATTGGAAAAAGATTAAAAGTTGACTTAGGAAATATGATTTTCTATCAAGTAGCCATTTTGGCAGAGAAATAGTCAACTTTAATCCTTCCATTTCCCTCTCTGATCTACCAAATCCTAACTACCCAAGGCTTTGATCCTAGAAGAGAGGATACTTTAGGGAAAACTTCTAAGGTATATTCAGTTAATAAGGAAATTTTGAAAATCAAAGAAAGAGTTATTGACCTTCCATGGAAAAAAGGAAGCTGACAGTGAGAATGTTGTAAGAAATGTTACACACATTCTGGGCAACACTAGTTCTGGACAATCACCTCTGACAATTGATTGGTTAGTTGGTCAAATTTTCAAAATCAACCAACAAATTTCAGAGGTTGATACTGCAAGGGATGCATTAGTTTAGGCCAGGGACAAGTTCTTACTGTTGCTTTCTTCCCAAAAAGGGGGAGATGATTCTTCTGTGCATGGGGAGCAAAGGGGCTGGAAATTTTGAAGGCAAAGTTGTTGCTTTTGTTATGCAGAGTGAAGAGGATGTTGGGAGGAAAGTGTTGCTGAAGAGGTTAAGGCTCAAAGCTGAAGCAGAAGTTGTCATGCAAAAGTAGAAAGTGGCTGGAAGCTACTACTGATGCATGATAAGCTAGGGGGAGCATGCTGATCTGCTATCTGATTGATTTGCTATCTGACTGAGTTGCTTTGCTGAACAATATTCTTATTTGGCTATTTTAATTGGCTGAAGTGTTAACTAGGTGATTGATTGTTGAGACATTGGTTTAAAATTGACATTTGGGTATTTTCTTTTATATATTGGATGATCTGTATACTAATATATGTAATAATATTGTGTTTAATCTTATGTCTTGGTATACACTGGTATACATATGTTTTGATTGTATGTCATCACAGGTTAAGGGGGAACATAACTATAATCATAGATGTTGGGACAACATCTATGACATTGCCTTAAGTCATTTGCACAGGTTATAATGGGTTTTGTGAAGGCAAAAAGGGGGAGAATGTTAATGTAGGGTTTGGTGTTGTGACATTCTACCCAACATATCATTTTAAATACTAATTTAAATTTTAGAAATGTTGGAACAAATGTCAGAACATTCGGACCAACATTTTATGAAAAAACAGTTTTGCCTTACTTCACGGAATGACGCAATATTCGTGGAAATATTACTACAAAGTAAAAGTGACTTAAGGTAAATAGGAGCTGATGAAAAATGTGGGAAGAACAAGTCAAAGTCGTTGCTATGCTTGAGGAACAAGTCCAAGAAGTTAGAGGATTTTGCTCCATGATCTTCTCCAACAAACCCTACCAGCTGCTCACCTTTCCCTCAACCTCCACAACCAACCGATGAACTTTTCAAGGAAGACTCTCTACTATAAATAGAGAGGCTACAAGAGTGAATCGATATCCAGAAAAATATTGCAAGAATTCTAAGAGAGCTCTCGGGATTTCATCTCAGAAATATGGATCACAAATGTTGCCTGAGCGTGTCGACAACATTCTGTCCAACATTACAATTGTAGTATAGATTCTAGATTAGCTTTGTATTGTGCAATTGTAATGAGAAGTTGTCTATGTCTATTTAGGTATATTTTTCAGGCAGAAGTCATTTGCGACTTCAACTTTTAATTCCTTTCCATTTTGTATTGTAAAATTGTAAAGAAAGGAATTTGTAATTTTGTATATAAAATATATACAATACTTTCGGTCATTGACCGTCATAGGTTATATAATAAATATAACATATGTAAATTTTAAACTTTTGTGTTCTTTAAATTTTCGCTATATTGCTCTTTAAAGTTTTCTGTTTTTACTAAAGTGTTATCACTGGTGCCGGACGACATTATCGTCGACATTCTGAAACTGAATTGACATTTGAATTTGTTTTTATTATTTCGTAGCATATCCGGACCTATCAATTTCAAACATAAGCAAATATATCCCTTTGTACGTGTAAAATACCTTGGCACTCAGAAATTACTTTCTACTAATGTATGGGGGAAATTGTGTATAATTCTTAATTTGCATTAACTTATTTATTATAGGTACTGAATATTGTAGTAGTGAGTAAATTCTAAAGTTCATTTATACATATTTGATAAAAATATTAATATATATAATATTTAAATTTAAATTATTGTCTATTAACCCCGTAACTTAACGCCAATATTCTCCCAATTTGTACTGCAAGATGTATTACAATTTGTGGAAGTGACATCTAGCTTTTTTGTACATGGAAGTTTCTATAGTAGGCATCAGGCTTAAGAGAATCTTTTGGTGAATGATGAGTCAAAAGTAAAACTACCTAAGTGCTTACATATTTTTTTAGGCAAAACCCATCGACGGTGTGTTCGTCAAGATCTTTCATTTAAACAACTCAACTAAACATTATTTCATTTAGACACCTGAGGTGGACCCTCACTGTGTCATTTAGACACTTTTCGCTGACGTGGCAAGTTGTGTGGATTTCACACCAAACAGGCGAGTGGAAAGGCCAAAAATCATTCTTTTAAAAACTTTCCTTCTTCTTGTTCATTTTTTTTTGTATTTATTATTTCATTCTTTTCTCTACTGTCATCACATCGTCGCCGCCGCTATCACTATTGAAAAAATTCAATTATATTTTTAATTCAACTTAACTTCTTGCTTTCTCTCCAGTAAAAAGAAAAAAAAATCGAAGGAACTCACCGAACCACCATTAAAAGGTTCTTTAGAAAGCTTGAAATTTTAAAATGGATTTACTTTATTTAATAAAAAATTTGAGAAATTCATATTGGGGTTGTCTTCGGGTCTTCGGGTCTTCGTGGAGAATCTTTAGCTGAATTTATAACAAATTTGGAGGAGTTTTTCTTAAAATTTTGGATTAAAATCGTGGTTGAAACAAGAACACACATGAAAATGGTGAAGAACAACAAGAACATGATTTCAAAAATTTTCTTTTGTTAATAAATGTATTTTTTGTGTTAATAATGTGTAGGGTTTAGAAAATAGATTTCTTTTTCTTTTTTGAAATATTAGTTTTAGCCAATTTATTTTTTATATTATTATGAGCAAATGACACATGTAATAATTTAATTTGTCATTTTTCCATGTCATCGGCGAGTGTGTTACACACACATTACATATTTGGTTGATTTCGAAAAGTGTTTAAATGGCACAATCGAACCCTACCCCATGTGTCTTAATGGAACAAGATTTAATTAAGGTGTCTAAGTGAAAGATCTTGACGACCACAAGGGTCACCGGTGGATTTAGCCTATTTTTTCATATCAATAGGGAGAACAATAACAAAGGTGACTTATGTGCATACTTCACCAACTTTTTGGTCAAATCTTTTGCCTTGCTAAATCATTAATTTTTTCTCCTTCCTTTAAAACACAAAAATGAATATTAACATAATGAGTAGCCAATTAACTTGATCCTTCCTTTTCAATTCCATAAGGAAATTGATATTATTAGATTAACATAATGAGTCACCAATTAACTTGATCTTTTGTAACAATTCATCTAGTCGTTTTTAGCTAAAGACCCTTATTTGACTATTTTATCCTTTCTGTAGACTCTATATGGGGTTTGTGACGTACGGGGATGGGTGGAACGGACCCAATGTGCCTTTATATGATTATCGAAAGAAAAACCCAAAATAGAGATTTTAGAATTCATAAGTTTGATTCAAAGTTGACTTTTGACTATATGGGTTCATTTCCAGTTTTCATCATTTCCGGTAGCTCTAGAGGGTCATTTATAATTTAATTGAGTCATGACTTCGCTTCCCGGGGCATTCGGATGTACTTCGTGGCCTTATTTATGAAATTAGGATATTTGGTTGTTTTGGGAAAATTCGTAGAAAAGTATGTCTTAGCTCAGTCGCATGAGAAATTTGAGGGCGTGAGCGATTTTGTAGCATTGTTTATCTTAAGGTAGCATATTTGATTTTTATCTGAGGGGTATTGGGGGAATTTCAGGTATTTGGTGGAGAATTGGTTAATTCTAAAGTTGTTGTATCTGGTGTCTGCACCAGCGGTCTTCTGGCCGCTTTTGCATTTTTGCCTATGTGGACAGTTGCGGGCCTTGTGCATTATTGTGGTTTCGCTTCTGTGGAAGTCTTCTCACAGAGGTGATGGCGCCTCTGCGGAGTCCTTCTCGCTCCAACACACCACATGAATTTTAAGTTATCTCGCCTAGGCGTCCCTATTTTCTGCCGAAGCGTGTCGGCAGAGACAGAGTCAATTTCACCGAAGAGGAACCATTGTTCAGATTAGAACCTTAAAAGCCTAAACGAATTCATTTTCCCAAATCATTCTATTGGAATTAGAGCTCGGCTAAGGGAGAAAATTCTTGAGGATTTCACCTTGGTTCTTCATTGGAGGTATAATCTCACTCCGTTTTGATTATTGTTAACTTTTAAGTCATCTAAGTCCTAGTATAGACTTTATTTGGGAAAGGAAGGTCTTAAATTTTCATGGTAGAATAAAAGGGCCAAAACCTTAATTTGAGGATGAATTATGGATTAAATAATCACGATATGGTGAATTAGTGTTGATTAATATTAGATGATGATGTTGTAATGATTAATATGATGTTCGAAACCCTTTATAAATTGGGAGAAAAATCTAGTGTTTGGGAATTGGGGATTTTACCAAATCATACAATTGAGGGTCCAATTGGGCTCTAATATAATATTAACTTAAGGATATGACTATTCAGTATGTAATTATGCTATTTGAGTAACAAAGTTTAGATTTTGATACTGTGTGCTCGGAGTGGATTTTGGGTGTCTTTGGATTGTTTAAGGACTAAGTCCTTGTATGTGTATTAGCTTAATTATTTACATAGAGTCTATATATGTTAGACTACGAGTATTCTGAGGTACTCTGTGTCACGACCCGACCCAACGGGCCGCGACTAACCGCCCTAATGACGTCATTATACTAACATGTCACACATAATCCAACTAACCCTTAATGAGTCTGAAATCCGGCAGCATAACGTTGCAATAACAACATATGCCAGGGTAGGCAAGCCGACAAGGCTGCCTTTACCCAAGAATGTACCTGTCTCCTGAGGAGTCACAACTAGCCAATATAACATAACAAGCAAGCCGACAAGGCTGCCACCAGATAGTAACGTATATACATGGGAACACCCCAGCACAGAATACAATAACATGACTGACCAAAACAGAGTCATAACCCTTACATACGTACAACCCACCACTGTCTACAGACCTCTATAAGAAGAACAACGACATATGACGGGACAGGGCCCCGTCGTGCCCCTAAATACAAACATAAGTCTAAAAGAGGTTCGGTACCAAAATGACAAAGCTCTGGATCAAAGGAGCTTTCCAACCTGCTGAGTAGGAACCTAGGCCTGAGGTTCACCAAACTGAAAACATGTACCTGCGGGCATGAAACGCAGCCCCCCGAGGAAAGGGGGGTCAGTACGAAATAATGTACTGAGTATGTAAAACATGAAGCTGTAAAAGAGATCATAAGTAGCCAACAGAAACAGAAGATCAGTATAAAAATCAGGATCCAAATCCAACTGTGCCATAAACCATAAAAGTCAGTTGTGCCTTATAAAAATGAGAGTCAAGTCAAGAAAACATGAAGGCATGTCCATATACATATATATACCTGTAACGTAACCCGGCCCACTAATGCGGGACTCGGTGGAATCATATCATAACCCGGCCCATGCTGGGACTCGGTAAAGTCATATCTCATCTATGGATCCATCTTACGTAACCCGGCCCTCTACTGGGTCTCGGTGAAAAATGCAAGGATGTGCACGAACGTAACCTGGCCCGAGACTCGGTGAGGTGATGTGGTAACACTTAGCACGAGTAGATATCATGAGTAACCATATGCAAGTAAAAATTATCATTTGACTCTCAATAAAATCATTATAATAATGTCATAATAAACTCTTTGCTGAAAAATCATAGGCACTTCTCATAACAATCCTCTTTAGAAATTAAACTGTATAAGAATTAAGTACGTCCGCCGTACTTTCAATAAATCATGCCAAAAAGAAAGAAGTAAGGGTTTCACATACCTCTTAGACGAACTAATCAACTCAATATTAGAGTATGCCTCGTTTTAGAACTTCAACCTTGTTGTCAAATTTATCTAAGTTCCACGGGTCCTTGTAAGCTCTATGAATGATTATCTACATCATACGGACGAATTTCATCACAATCGAATCAACATATTAAAAACAGATTCAGTGGGACATTCTAGCGAACACCTTGAACGCGTAGGAACTAATTCCTTCTATATCGAAATCTAAGTAAGTAGTGAAACATCCAACTCTCTTAATCCTCCTTCTTATACTACTACAATCTCCAAAACAGTACCACAATTTCACATGCAATCCCAGTAACTCCCAATTACAGCAGTCCTAACGATACCCAACCCAAATTCGCATTTTTCGACAATCGTCTTTAGAACTAGTAGCAATAAAAGATTTCAGAAAATTGTATAAACTATTAAGAACAAGGAAGGTTACCTCATTAAACACATCGACGAGAATCGCTGGGAAACCCTTTTGCTCGACATAGCCTCCGACAAACAGAAACAGACCCCAAAATCGATTCGCGCCAGAATCCGATTGTATTCAAGGTTTCTTGTAAAGCTCCTGAGTTTCTAAGCTTGTTAATGGTTCGGTTCTACTGGAATTTTAACCCCAGAATACCAAGAATTCTCCCTCGTTTTGGTTATATGGAAGCTCCCGAAAACCCCCAATTTCGACCGCAACTTCTCAGAAAACCCATCAACCGAGACTTTCTCTATCCGCTAGAAATATGACCATTAATTCCTCACAGATTCTTGATGAAGATGAAGGTTGAAGAAATGGAATTGAAGAAATGGGTTATGGAGAAAGAAGTCCCTTATGGGCGCTGATATCGGTCGGTCGATTTGGGGCTTAGCCACCCCCAAATCGATTATAAGAACACACGTACCAAATTCCACTATAAATTGTCCCCTCCCTAATTAATTAATCCCATAATTAATTAATTATACACACAATTAAATTTCCGGTCTCCAATTATTTAAATCCCGACGATTACTAAAATCCTCTTATGTCAATATCGTACTTCCCGTAATAAAATACCAGCCTATACTCTCTTCGGGGATACACAATTATTATTAAACTCCGTCGTCACACTTACCAAATCCCAAAATTATTTCGGGATCACGCCCTTTTATATAACGATCTACTTATAATATACACAAGTACAACAAAAACTTTCCCGGGTCCAGGTCTACTCACCTACGTTATGAGTTCAACCGCTACCCAAAAATACGGGGCGTTACATCCTCCCCCCCCCTTAGAAACATTCGTCCTCGAATGTCGGTACGACATTTCTAACCTTTGACACCATACAAAAAGAATACACAAATTGTCATTCCAATTCATAAAAAAAAAAAAGATAAAACACTCATGGATTAATTCAGACTATCTTTTCAACTGTGAGGAGATACATATCAATTTATGACTACTTCTAAAGAATAGACTCAAGTTTCGTATGCAAACCAAAATAAACACATGGTGACTACATTCTTTAAATTCAAACAATAGGTAAAGGAGGTAGAAGGTCCTAATATCTAATTTTAGAGTTCTATACGCAACAGAGTTATTTAAAACAATTCACACACCAATACAATTAGCCATGTAGCTATTTTATACTATTGCAGTTGATTCTTTTGTTGCACTGGTTTTGGGATAGAGTGCAGCAACACAGCTGCTGATTTTTCACTCTGCCCCTGCCCAGAATTTACAGCCACAGCTGCCTCAAAATAAAGGCAGCAACATGTGTTTGTGCAGGGCACAATTTCCACCAAAATGCAGCAGTGATTACAGTAGCAAATAACAGCAAAACAGCAGCCAAATAGCAGTCAACTGGTAGCCAACCAACAGCAGCAAGTGAGCTCAACAACAGTCAGAATATTAGCCAGAATAACAACTAAAACAGCAGCCAGAACAGCAGCTAAAAATCAGCAGAAAGTGAGCTCAAATAACAGTCAAAACATCAGCCAGAACAGCAGCTAAATAACAGCAGAAAGTGAGCTCAAATAACAGTCAAAACATCAGCCAAAACAACAGCTAAATAACAGCAGAAACAGAGCTCAAATAACAGTCAAAACATCAGTAACAAGTGACCTTAAACAATCACCAAACTACAGCTAATCATGGTAGCTAACTGCATCAGAAATTAACAAGTATTTACATCAACCAGCTCAATGTAACAGTGCCATTAAACTATGCAGCACCTAATGGAAAACAGGCATCAGTAATCAGAAATTGGAATCACAGACAGCAAGGAACCAACCTCCCCTCACCAGTAGTAACCAGTCCCCTTTTTGGAACTACAACCACAGCCTTAAAGTATAACCAAACAGTCATAACAACAACTATAAATGAGGCAGAATGCAACAATTATTTGCATTTACAGCACAGTAGATTAGCAGCCTTTTTCTACACCATAAGGAAGTCCCCCAAGGCTACATGTGCAGCCAAAAATAACATCAACACATGACCACAATTTACCTCAAAGGCACAACAGGCCTACTAAATTTTCAGCAGTCCAGGGCATCAAGACAACAAGTAGCAGCAAGTGGTAAACAAGCAGCAACTATAACTCAGAATCCAGTATTTTAAGAGTCACACAAGTCTTAATCAAAGAATGTAGATAACTAGGAGGGCATAACATGTTTGAAAATTAGACATTTGAGACTGAAAAAGAGCAGCAATATCTATCACAAATGAGGCAATAACATATGTTTAAAGTGCCACAGAGACAGTAGTAGCAAAGAATAAAACAAAGCGGCTAAACAAAGAAGAATAAGACAAAGAAATAAACAAAGAAGAATAAGACAAAGACTAAACAAGAAAGAACAAGGCCAGTCTAAACATGCTAGACATTTCATATGCAAGTTGGTCCTTAGGCAACATAAAAATAAGTAACTAAATGCCATCCACCTTGGTTAAGCATGCAGAAATGGGGCCTGACCAGGCTGAGCCTCTATCTCAAGCATAAACAGTCTGCACATTAATTAGTACAAATTTATTTATCAACTTCAGGTCTAGATTGGTTGTGCCACTCACCTATGGACATGGTTATGTAAAGCCTAACATCAGAAAAAAAAAAGATAAGCTACTTGGAATGCCAATACTAAGTCAAACAACCCTTTATACCATAGTTAATAGACATCAATTACTTGCCGGATTAATCTTGCTTCAAAATCTGCACCTAACCTATAAGCACACCATATCCAGGGCCAAAACAAATCCCTTAAGAGGCTGCATACTAACAGTCCACAGAAGCAAAATACAGGATCCAGGGGAACTTTCTGAATCATCTCTTTAAGACTAGCATGCTGAAATTATCCTAAGCCTATCATTTTAACTTGTTGGGAACATATGTCAACTAGCATAGTGGTCCTAAGCTTTTATTCCTAATTTACCCATGCACTTAAACTAGGTGGATTGGTTTACACATTGGCAATGATCACATGGATACATGAATGGGTGCAGAAATACTCTTTTCTAGGTATTCATAACATCACTTCAAAGTTCAGACCACATAAAGTTCAAGTTACAAGAACATAGATACAACAAATACATACCTAAGAAAACAAATTAGGAACTAACTTCCCTTTGGACATATCACAACCTCTTGGGTTAGTGTTAAGCTCATAAAATCCAACAATAAACTAAAATAAGTCCTTTGGTTTTAAAGAAAAGTCCAGTTTATATCACAGTATACATCCATAGAAGTAACAAGATATTAATAACGCAGACAGGACATCATGTAGTCATAATTGAAGCTAAATAGGTCATTGGAGACCACATTGTAGGCTACATCATTTCAAATTATTGGATACCACATGGAAAAACCAAAAACAATAAGCCGACATATTCTCTAAGCTTATACTCAACCAAGGTTACTATTGTAATTATATAAAAAATATAATAGAAGCCACACCGGTCTTTTTACTATAACCAATAAGTTATAGGTTACTCCTAACTTTAGGTTAGATTCATATCAAGTCGAAATTGTCTCTAACAACACTAATCACTCCAAGGTCGATCCAAACAAGGTTATTATTGCTTAACTTATGCATACAATAGTTTAAAAGTCATTTCATGATTCAACTAAAATTACACCAGACTATACAACAACCTTATCAATCAACATGCAAAATCCACATATTTTTTTTGATTAATCCAAACATATAACCATTTATTTAGGCATGCTTAATCATATCTTCTAACATACCCCCAAATCAGTAAAGCAGGCTCGAAATTTAGGTAATATTCATAATTCACAATCATCACACAGGCTACCCTTTATCAATTCCCATCATAAATCACATCATATAACCTCAACCATATCAACCCACTTAACTCATTCTCTTCTAGTTTTACATTATCATATCAGACGATATAAGACAAGTTTTATTAAAAAGGACAACTAATCTTGTTCTTAATTAGTGGCGCTTGTTTTAGGTAGATAATATGACCAAACGACTTACAGATAGCCAAATGAGTTTCCAAAATAATATATTGGTCATCACATTAATTTAAATAACCCATACATGCTAAACTCAACTTCAATCCAACCTGCCAATCCATTTAAATCAAATCTAGGCGTTTCATATATCATTAATATCTTTAAATTAGCAATATTAAGCATTAAATTAACTAGGTAGCCCATACACGACTAGAGAAATCTAAAATTAACCTGTGTAGTTGAGTCATGGATTAATCGATCATAGTGTCTAAGAGGTTTAATATACTTCTCAAGCCACTCTAGCAACATACCGAAATAATTTGTTCAGTTAACCAGGGGAACAAACCTCATGTCCATGTATTAAGCATACTAAATTAGTACATGTGCTAATGATGGTTTGACCTAACATACTATGGACACCACATGACCTAAGCAATCCAAGAGGGGTTACAATGGACTAAAACTAGTATACCAATTACTTCAAAGTCATTTAAACGGATCATACAAGGTCAAATAACCCTTAAACTTAACAAGACAACCACTTAACCCACAAATAATTGTCACACAATACTCTAACAGTGTTTTCATCAACTGAATATGCTAGACATTAATAGAGTAGTCACAAATAGCCACAATATTCACATATATTACATAATGCTTGGCATAATATATTCACGGTTTTATAGTTAACTTAAATAAGTAAACCGTCTATTGCAGCAGCAAGTCATTCCTGGAATTATGTAAATACTCAATTTTCCACTCCCTTAAGCAACTATTGACAACATGTTTAGCATACGAGTCTATTCCCTATTTAAGAGATAAAATGCAGGCTTGGGTTATTAGAACATTTTGCATTCTGCATTATGATACGCAAAGACAATTACGGGGGAAATTTTAATCAAACATAAAAGATATCTAGGCAAGTCTAATTAACTGTTTAGAGGTAGTCCCACTGAGCAAAATTGGCGAAGAAAGGTCCTAACACAAGTGATTATACTCAACCCACATACTGTACAGAGACATTAACAGACCACCCTAAGAAGTATGACCAAGACAGAATATATTTATACATAACATAGGTAGCATAACTCATAAGAAAAGATGGAACACATCAACTTAAACACGGTAATATTACAACATGTAGAGGACCATATACTCCTAAACCCCATCCACAAGTAAGACAACCCGTTAATGACTATCAACTACCTGCTGAACTAATTTCAAGGACTTATCCAAACAACTTGCTCTGGAGACAACAAACCTTATATGTACAATAGTAGCAATTCCAGTTTTTGGCATATCTCATATTCCTTTTTCATATAAACATAAGCATACCAAGGAGTCATCACAACTAATAGACTTCACATATACCATGTACTTTAACCTAGATCAACATAAAATATTTTACTCAAGAATGCCTTGTATATCTAAGGTCTCAACGATTATCTAATATTCTAAGAGTCTCAAATATTCCCTATCCCAAGCTTACATTATTTCTTCCTGTATACGAGTAAGATAGGTTCTCATAACCTCGAATTCGTATTTCCCTTCTGGCGGCTGTCGCTTTCTTATGAGGCATAGCTGTAACACATTAATACGTCAAAGAGGGAATAACCTAATAACATAGCTCTATCGCACGATCTTAGTGTAAGAAGAATATAAACCAATCCTAAATATTCGGCAGCCTCCTACGTATAAGTATGGTGCACAACATACCCACACGCAAGACTCTACTAGACACGGTCTGTAGACATTCCGAGAACTAACCGCTCTGATACCACTTTTGTCACGACCGACCCGACGGGCCGCGATTAACCGCCCTAATGACGTCATTATACTAACTTGTCACACATAATCCAACTAACCCTTAATGAGTCTGAAATCCGGCAGCATAACGTTGTAATAACAACATATGCCAGGGTAGGCAAGCCGACAAGGCTGCCTTTACCCAAGAATGTACATGTCTCCTGAGGAGTCACAACTAGCCAATATAACATAACAAGAAAGCCGACAAGGCTGCCACCAGATAGTAACGTATATACATGGGAACACCCCAGCACAGAATACAATAACATGACTGACCAAAACAGAGTCATAACCCTTACATACGTACAACCCACCACTGTCTACAGACCTCTATAAGAAGAACAACGACATATGACGGGACAGGGCCCCGTCGTGCCCCTAAATACAAACATAAGTCTAAAAGAGCTTTCCAAAGGAGCTTTCCAACATGCTGAGTAGGAACCTAGGCCTGAGGTTCACCAAACTGAAAACATGTACCTGCGGGCATGAAACGCAGCCCCCCGAAGAAAGAGGGTCAGTACGAAATAATGTACTGAGTATGTAAAACATGAAGCTGTAAAAGAGATCATAAGTAGCCAACAGAAACAGAAGATCAGTATAAAAATCAGGATCCAAATCCAACCGTGCCATAAACCATAAAAGTCAGTTGTGCCTTATAAAAATGAGAGTCAAGTCAAGAAAACATGAAGGCCTGTCCATATACATATATATACCTGTAACGTAACCCGGCCCACTAATGCGGGACTCGGTGGAATCATATCATAACCCAGCCCATGCTGGGACTCGGTAAAGTCATATCTCATCTATGGATCCATCCTACGTAACCCGGCCCTCTACTGAGGGTCTCGGTGAAAAATGCAAGGCTGTGCACGAACGTAACCCAGCCCGGGACTCGGTGAGGTGATGTGGTAACACTTAGCACGAGTAGATATCATGAGTAACCATATTCAAGTAAAAATTATCATTTGACTCTCAATAAAATCATTATAATAATGTCATAATAAACTCTTTGCTGAAAAATCATAGGCACTTCTCATAACAATCCTCTTTAGAAATTAAACTGTATAAGAATTAAGTACGTCCGCCGTACTTTCAATAAATCATGCCAAAAAGAAAGAAGTAAGGGTTTCACATACCTCTTAGACGAACTAATCAACTCAATATTAGAGTATGCCTCGTTTTAGAACTTCAACCTTGTTGTCAAATTTATCTAAGTTCCACGGGTCCTTGTAAGCTCTATGAATGATTATCTACATCATACGGACGAATTTCATCACAATCGAATCAACATATTAAAAACAGATTCAGTGGGACATTCTAGCGAACACCTTGAACGCGTAGGAACTAATTCCTTCTATATCGAAATCTAAGTAAGTAGTGAAACATCCAACTCTCTTAATCCTCCTTCTTATACTACTACAATCTCCAAAACAGTACCACAATTTCACATGCAATCCCAGTAACTCCCAATTACAGCAGTCCTAACGATACCCAACCCAAATTCGCATTTTTCGACAATCGTCTTTAGAACTAGTAGCAAGAAAAGATTTCAAAAAATTGTACAAACTATTAAGAACAAGGAAGGTTACCTCATTAAACACATCGACGAGAATCGCTGGGAAACCCTTTTGCTCGACACAGCCTCCGACAAACAGAAACAGACCCCAAAATTGATTCGCGCCAGAATCCGATTTTATTCAAGGTTTCTTGTAAAGCTCCTGAGTTTCTAAGCTTATTAATGGTTCGGTTCTACTGTAATTTTAACCCTATAATATCAAGAATTCTCCCTCGTTTTGGTTATATGGAAGCTCCCGAAAACCCCCCAATTTCGACCGCAACTTCTCAGAAAACTCATCAATCGAGACTTCCTCTATCCGCTAGAAATGTGACCATTAATTCCTCACAGATTCTTGATGAAGATGAAGGTTGAAGAAATGGGTTATGGAGAAAGAAGGCCCTTATGGGCGCTGATATCGGTCGGTCGATTTGGGGCTTAGCCACCCCCAAATCGATTATAAGAACACACGTACCAAATCCCACTATAAATTGTCCCCTCCCTAATTAATTAATCCCATAATTAATTAATTATTCACACAATTAAATTTTCGGTCTCCAATTATTTAAATCCCGACGATTACTAAAATCCTCTTATGTCAATATCATACTTCCCGTAATAAAATATCAGTCTATACTCTCTTCGGGGATACACAATTATTATTAAACTCTGTCGTCACACTTACTAAATCCTAAAATTATTTCGGGATCACGCCCTTTTATATAACGATCTACTTATAATGTACACAAGTACAACAAAAACTTTCCCGGGTCCGGGTCTACTCACCTACGTTATGAGTTCAACCGCTACCCGAAAATACGGGGCGTTACACTCTGAAAGGGCAAGGCCTATGTTGAGGGTTGACTGTTCGTTCCTCCTGCTCGGCTTTGAGATAGGCTACAATTTCTTTTTTGTAAACTTCAATAGAAGTTCGTAGTAGTTATAAATGTTGATGGGTATTGGGTGTGTTTAGGGGTATCACCTTAGCAGTTGTGATGAACTCTTGGGTGGGTACCTGTGTTGAACTGTGATGCGGTGTGATTTGGGGAATCAGCCTTAAGATGATTCTGACTGTTGTTGTTTGGGTTTGTCGCCATTAGGTGGGCTTGTCGCCATTGTTGATATTGATGTGCTTATTCATCACAATGCTTTTGATATGATATCTTAATTTACGTGGATTATGTGTTAATGAGTTCTTGAAAGTATGTGATATTCATCTCTTATACTTGATTGTATTTTATACATCTTGATTACTTTCCTTGTATTGTCCTTTGCATTCATACACTCATAGTTCTGATGATATTGAAATAAGAGTGGTATGAAAATGTTGTAGGTCTAATGACACCGGAAAAGGTAAGTTCTTCTATGAGATGCTTGGAAACACAAATATGATGAAAATGATTGATATTGATATTATAGCCAAGAGCTGGAATCCGTTGAAAAATTTCGGATAAGTATATGGACGGTGCGAGTCCCCCATGGGTGTGCAATTCATAGAATATGAACGTTTGTATATTGGAAATGAAAGGTACCTGGCATGTGTATTTGCATTCATATCATACATACATTCATAGATTGATTTTCTGTTGATTGGTAATGTGATTGGAATGATTATTGGGACTTGAATGATTTTTATGATTAAATGAACTTGGATGGTTGGGCCGATTTTATTGGATTGGTTGCCATGATTTGACTTGTTCTCTGTTTGATTCTGTGGTTATACCTTTATGAGTCTAAATAGTCGATGACAAATTGTTATTGAGGTCGGTAATATCTATATATCATAACTATCATGTAGATCAAAGAGAATTATGTGTGTCTGTGTGTTGCTTTTGATTGATAGAGTTATTCGGTAAAATGTCTAATAAGGAACTTGTGGAGGTGTCATGTTGTAGTCGTTGATTTGTATGCTATGTATGTGTAGATTCCTCTCCTTAATTAAAGGGTGTACGATGTAGACTTCTTCTTAAAGTATAATGAGATCACTAGATGAACCATTATATGCCATGACCTTAAGTGTATGAAATCGTGACTAAGTAGAAGGGTTAGAGATAATAAAGGAGCTAATATCATTATGGTCAGATTAATTGTATACTTTTGGGAAGCATTCTTAAATGATGTTGTGTACTAAGTGTCAATTTATCTATTGGGCTTGTTAAGTCGTATAGGGGGAGTTAAATATGAACATGACATAGATAGAATTTATTAATCGGTGATATTAATTGTAAGATATCTGTGTGCTATATGAGTTAAAATGTACTTGATGGTGATTGACCCTTAAGTGGACTAGGTGATTTATATGCCTTATGAATTCCTATGTGAATAGGTGACTTACGTGACTATTTGAATTGCCTAGAATAGGACTTATGTGAGAGTCAACTTCATGTTTATGCCTGGTATGTAACTTCCGTCGTTGTCGGCCTATGATGCCTACGCGGTACATTGTGTACTCATGCTATGCTTGTTGCATATTTTACGTGGATGCAGGTATTCGATCGATACATGTTACAGCTTGGAGCACGGAGAGGTTAAGGTAGGCCACTCATCCTTGGCAGCCTTGGTCTTCATCTTGGTCAGACCACCTTTATTCATTCAGGACGATGTTGTTTATTTCTCTGATTACTTGTATCTTAGAATTTTCGTAAAAGTCAGACCAGATTTTGGGAAAGTGTTTTGTAAAGGAATTTGACATTTAGTAATTTGAATGAGAATCTTATGTCTTTGTAAATTCTTCATTCATATTCTGCAATTTTTTAATTCATATTAAATGATTTTGGGGATGGTTCACCTACCGGGGGAATAGTGTAAGTGTCATCACGATGCACATGAATTAGGTTGTGACAAAGTTGGTATCAGAGCTCTAGGTTCACCCGTCTCACGAGTATAAGGACATTGTTTAGTAGAGTCTCGCGGATAGGTACATAGATATATGTACCCATCCTCGAGAGGCTATAAGGCATTTAGGAAATCTTCCCTTCTTTCGTGCTTTCGTGCTACTTCATTCAAATTGGTATCTGAAACTTTTTCTTCCTATTATATCATCGATGATGGGAACACGCTCTTAAATTCATGTGTGAATGGTTTTTTACGACGTTGCATGGTAGGGTATAAGATGTGATCTCGTGGTACGGACGTGTGGCTAAGTTTAGTCTTCAGCTATGATTTGAAGGTATTGTTTAGTGGGGTTTTGATTGGGACCCCTCAGTTGTGATATCTTTGGAAGGTGGGAATAGTAATATGGAGTCGCCAGAAAAAGAAATTTGATGGATCAATCTCTGCTATATGAAGGGAAAAATTGGTATCTGATGTGCTCGTTAGGATAAGGTTGCAAGATGTACAAGGGTAGATATCGTATAAGGTTATGAAAAAGTTAAGTTTGGCTTCGACTTGACAGAATTGTAGTAGCAGAGTAAGAGCTAGTGGTTGTGGGTTTCTTTAGGAAATGACTATATGTGCTAGGTCAGTTGGCAATGTTACTTGTGATGAGTGAAGCTCATGTAAATAGACAGTCGCATTTCTTCAAATAAAGAGTGTGTTCGTAGGGTTTCTTGGCATTTCGAAGTTAGTGATAAAAATGAATTGTTGAAACCAAAATTGTGTTGATTTGTGAGTTATTTCACAACGGTTTAGTATAGAGTAAGTGTATGAGATCATGTATGAGTTGGTATGTTAGACTACATCGTAGGCTAATGGGAACCAGTGATCGACTAATATGAATAACTTTAGCATTGGAAAAGGGTGAAGTTTTATTTAAGGGATTACCAGGTGTTGCATCTAGTTCTTGGATAAGATTTATGGGTATGGTATATAAGGGTAAAAATTGAGATGTTTTCTACAGTTACGAGTGGTGTGATTTTGCGAAGTAGTTCTTTGTGGGTGAGCCTCATTTAAGGCTCTCGAATAAGGTATTGGTCAAAGAATATATTTACGGTAACAGATTGATGACGGTTTGAACTAATATAGTTGTAAAGAGATTCTTGGATATCGATGATCGGGTCAGTAAACTTATGAACCAATATAGAAGAATGATTTTTTCAGTTAAGGACTTTTGTCAAGAATACCTCGGTGAAACTGTATAAGGATGTTAGCAAGATTATATGTTCGGTAATTAAGGATCACATTTGGATTATAGGCCAGATCAGTGATGGTTTGGGTATGTAGTGTCCTACTATTCCCAGGATCGGTTCGGTTATTTTGTAAGGCCTGTGATATTTCAGTACATTCTGGAACATGTTTGAGTAGTGATCGATCGCCAGTGGCGAATGTGATTGAAGCGAAAGGTGAAATTTAAGAAATTCGAAAAATGCGTGTTTAATCTATTTTGGAATGAGCAAGGTGCCTCTTCGAGATAGGGGAGGATTTGGTTTTGAAATAATGGAATTCTTGGGTAAGGTGTGTAGTATGTTGGCATTATTTTTGCATCCTTCAGAATTGGGTGAAATTGTTTAGTACGGTCAGGGGAGTAGATCTATGGTAATTGACTAAGTGTTATGATGAATGTTCCATGGGGTTCATGATTGGCGACTGGTGATAGACTGCGTTGAAGCGTTGTTTATTAATAGATGGAAGAGTATTTCAAAGACTTGGAAGTAATTGCGCAAGGTAAGGTGCATGGATTGTAAGGTTGATATGTTAGGATTTGGTATGGTACGAGGGTCGCGAGGTTTGATACTTTCTGGATTGATAAATGCTAGTGAGATATTACAATTAAAGACTCGATGGGTGAAGGTGTAGTAAATGAGGCCGCAAGCCTTACGTCGAAATGTTCAGAGTTGTCGGCAAGTTAAGAGAAAGTACAAGGAGTATTTGATGTATTTAGAGTTCATGGGGTTCTATCCGATTTGCGTAACGGGTGGAAGTTGAGGAATATGAAGATTACAATCATAAGTTATAGTTCGTCGGTACTAAGCTGATGGCTTGGATAGAATCCAACTTTTAGGAGTTGTAAGTGATGGCACACAATTGATTATTCATGAGAAAATAGATGGAAGAGGTCACCGCAGGCTTATGGGAAGCGTACTAGTTATTTTGGAATCAGTTTGGTAAACTATCGATGATTTAGAAATTGAGCGTCTTATTCCAGGTCAGACTTGTTCATTTAGGGTCGGGTGGCCCGTGTTTATATTGATTTGAGAACTTATAGTATTCTAGTAAACCACCGATAAGGGTGTGATTGATCTCAATTCAGAATGGAGGTATGACAGTGTTACAGGTTCCTATTGAAGTTTGCAAGTAGGATTGATAATATTTTTGGGATGGCAATGATTCAAACGTATCTACTGGTTTACCCGGGTACTTGGCAATGAATTGAGGAGGTACACATGGTTATGGGGAGTCTCTATAGTGATCAGTTAATTTTCTACGGATTTGACACATCAAGGTAATTAGTAGGTACGCTCATAATATGGTGATTTGGAGATTTGAGAAGAATTGAGCAAGGGGTTTTGACTAAGCGATTTCAACTTCGGGATACAGAACTAACGAGAGTGGAATTAGCATAATCGGTCTTGGATAAGATAAGTTTTTGGATGAAATTACTTAGAATTCGCTTAGATTAAGCAAAGATTCTTTCTTGTGAAAGAAGGTCATAATTTAGGCTTGTGGCGCGTGTGTGTGTATTTCTAAGGAATCATGGTGTGAAGGACAGCCTGAGAAGGTGTGAGAGAAGGATTGGTAGAATCAGAATATTTTATCGTTACAGGTTAGGCAATGGTTTGTGGCGACAACTAAAGAATGGTGGTGATTAATGTGGTATTTGTGGATTCAATCTAATGCGTATAGAGATATGGTTATAATAATATCAGGAAATTCTAGCGGAGTTAGTGCTTGCATATGAGGATCAGCTGTGAAAGAAATTTTGGGTATGAAGAAATGAAAAGTTGGGTTTTTGAACAAGGATAAAGGTAGTCCTGGCGGATACAGTGAACAAGCGGTACTACAGGTGTAATTCTTTCCTGTTGAGGCTTCCATGAGGTTATATTATGGGTTCCTTGGTTACTCGTTGGCTTCATAATTTCCTCTTTTTACATTCGAGGATGAACATTTATTTAATTGGTATCTGATGTAATGACCCATTTGATCATTTTTAGCTAAAGACCCTTATTTGACTAAATTATCTCGGGATAGGTGGCACGGATCTCGAGGTGCCTTTATGTGATTATCGGAAGAAAACCCAAAATAGAGATTTTAGAATTCATTAGTTTGACCCAAAGTTGACATCCAAGTATATTCATTTTCGGTTCCGTCGCTACTGGTAGCTCCAGAGGATCATTCTTGACTTAGTCGAGTCGTGGGTTCACTTCCCGAGGCATTCAGATTTACTTTATGGCCTTATTTGTGAAATTGTGATATTTAATTGTTTTGAGCGAATTTGTAAAAAAATTGTGCCTTAGCTCGGTCGTATGAGAAATCTGAGGACGCGAGCTAGTTCGTAGCATCATTTACCTTGAGGTAGCATGTTTAGTTTGTATTTGAGGGCTTACGGGGGCGTTTTGGGTATTTGGTGGAGAATTGGCTAATTCTAGAGTTGCTGGTGTCTGGTGTCCGCACCAACGGTCTTCTGGCCGCTTCTGCGTGTCTGCTTCTACGGAGGTTGACTCGTGGATGCGCGCCTTGTGCATTATTATGGTTTTCGCTTCTGTGAAAGTCTTCTCGCAGAGGCGATGATGCCTCTGCGGAGTCATTCTCGCTCCAATGCCCCACAGGGATTTTAAGTTGTCTCATCTCGGCGGCCCTATTTTTCGCTGAAGCGTGTTTGTAGTGGCAGAGTCTATTCCACCGAAACGAAACTGCTGTTCAGATCAGAACCTTAAAATCCCTAAAACGAATTCATTTCCCCAAATCATTCTATTGGAATTAGAGCTTGGCTAAGGGAGAAAATTCTTTAGGATTTCACCTTGGTTCTTCATTGGAGGTATAATCTCAGCCCTTTTTTTTTATTGTTATCTTTTAAGTCTTCTAAATCCTAGTATAGATTTTATTTGGGGAAGGAAGGTCTTAAGTTTTCATGGTAGAATAAGAGGGTTAAAACCTTGATTTGAGGGTGAATTATGGATTAAATGATCATGATATGGTGAATTAGTGTTGATTAATGTTAGATGATGATGATGATGATGTTGTAATGATTAATTTGATATTAGAAACTCTTTCTAAATTGGGAGAAAAATCTAGAGTTTGGGAATCGGGGATTTTACCAAATAATGCAATTGAGGGTCCAATTGGGCTTAGATTACAAAACATGTCGGGCTGCCTTGGGACCCAAACCAAAGGCTCGACTAAGTCATAAATATTATTCCGGAGCTAATGGAACCGATGAAACTATGAACATAGCACGTTTATCCGAAAGTCAACTATGGGTCAAACTTTTCTATTCTCTTAATTTGTTATTTCTCAAACTTAACAAAATGGGTCTGAAACCTACCTGATCACCTTGGAAACCGTGCTACCCATCCTCGCAAGTCATAAGCAAGTTAATAAGGGCTCGGGAAGGGTAATTTAGGGGGTTTTAGGCAAAGCAAGCAAAATGACTTTTCAAGTTGTTACATCAGGTACCACTTAAATAAACGTTCGTCCTCGAATGGTAAGGAAAAGGAAATACCTGGGCTCTCAAATAGCTCAGGGTAGTTACCCCGTATATCAGACTCAGTCTCCCATATAGCCTCATCCATTTGGCGATTTCTCTATTGCACTTTTATGGAAGCTATCTTTTTGGACCTAAACTTTTCGACCTGTCTGTCTAGAATCGCTATAGGCTCTTCCACATAAGCTAGATCCTGATCTAACATCACTGAGTCCCAACTAATCACATGAGAATCATCAGGAACATACTTCTTCAGCATAAACACATGGAATACATGATGGACATTAGATAAACCAGGAGGCAAAGCCAACTCATAGACCACCTCGCCAACTCTGTCCAAAATCTCTAAAGGGCCAATAAACCTCAGGCTGAGCTTGCCTTTCTTCCCAAACCTCATCACACCCTTCATGGGTGAAACCTTCAGTAATACCCACTCACCAACCATAAACTCCAAAGGATGAACCCTTCAGTCCGTATAATTCTTCTGTTTGCTCTGGGTTGTAAGAAGCCGATCCTGAATCAACTTAACTTTATCCAGCAATCTCTTAGAAGATCAATACCCCAAGGTTGAACCTCAAAAACCTGAAACCAACCGATATGAGAATGACACATCCTACCATACAAGGCCTCGAACGGTGCCATATCAATGCTCGAATGATAACTGTTGTTGTAAGCAAACTCTGTTAAGGGTAGAAACTGGTCCCAATGACCATCAAAATCAATCACACGGGCTAGCAATATGTCCTCGAGAACCTGAATAGTCTGCTCAGACTGGCCATCGATCTGACGGTGAAACATTGTACTAAGGTCCACTCTAGTATCCAACTCTTTCTGTATGGACCGCTAAAAGTCAGAAGTGAACTGCATACCCCGGTCAAAAATGATAGAAATAGACACCCTGTGCAATCGGACTATCTCTCGGATGTAAATCTTATCCAACTTCTCAGAATTACAGGTAGTCTAAACTGGAATGAAATGGACATGTTTGGTCAACCTATCTACAATGACCCATATATCATCAAACTTGCCCAAAGTACGGGTTGGCAGAAATATGTAAAATTGTCCCTCCTAAAAAGATTATTCCAGAATAAATGGGCAATAGTTAGGAGAGGTGCGCCAGCGGCGAGCAGAAGCAAGGTCTACCAAGAAATTCATGGCAATCCTCTCCCACTTTCACTCAGGAATGGGCATCATCTGAAGCACACCACCAGTTCTCTGGTGCTCATATTTCACTTGCTGACAATTCAAAACCAGGACACGAACTCTACTATGTCCCTCTTCATCCTGCACCACCAGTAATGTTGTCTCAAGTCACGATACATCTTCGTAGCCCCTGGATGGATGAGTACTTCAAACTATGAGCCTCCTCCATGATCAATCGGGTAAAATCACCCACCCTAGGAGCATAAATCCGACCCTTGATCCTCAACACACCATCATTATTAATCACTGCCTCATTTGCCTCTCCCCGTAATACCTTGTCACGAATTTTGCACAACTGAGCATCATCAAATTGTTGGGACCGAATCTGCTCTAACAAGGAAGATTGTGCCTCTATATAAGTTAATACCATATTAGGCTCAGAGATATCAAGCCTAACAAACCAATTTTCCAAGGACCGAACATCCATATCCATATGACGCTCCTCTATATGTAACATAGCCAAACTACCTATGCTCACCACCTTGCGACTCAAGGCATCCGCTACAACATTTGCTTTGCCCGGGTGATACAAGATAGTCATATCATAATTTTTCAGAAGCTCTAACCACAGATACTGTCTCAAATTAAGATCCTTTTGGTTGAACAAGTACTGAAGACTATGATGGTCAGTGTAAACCTCACAATGCACACCATAGAGGTAATCCTTCCAAATATTCTGTGCAAACACGATCGTTGCCAACTCTAAGTCATGGGTGAGATAATTCTTCTCATGAACCTTCAATTTTCTCGAACCATAGGCTATGACTTTCCCTTTATGCATCAACACACACCCAAGACCTAATCCAGAAGCATCACAATATACAGTAAATCTCTCTCTATCTACTGGTAATGACAAAATATGAGCGGTAGTCAATAAGGCCTTGATTTTTTGAAAGCTCGCCTTACAACCATCAGACCACTCGAAAGACACTTATTTCTGAGTCAATCTAGTCAACGGAGCTACAATGGATGAAAATCCTGCCATGAATCGCTAATAATACCCTGCAAGTACAATAAAAATTCAAACCTCGATAACTAAAGCAGGTTGAATCCAATCCTGAACCACCTTAATCTTCATGGGATCCATCATAATATCATCCTTAGTCACCACGTGACCCAACAAAGACACTAAACTAAGCCAAAACTCGCACTTCAAAAGAATTGCATAGAGTTGTTTCTTCGTTGTTTCTTCCTCAAAATACCAAGCACGATCCTCAAATGTTGTTTGTGCTCCTCTTTGCTCTGCGAGTATATCAAAATATGATCAATGAACACAATCACGAATGAATCCAAGTAGGGTCTGAACACTCCATTCATTAACTCCATAAAGGTTGCAGGTGCATTGGTCAACCCAAAAGACATCACCAAAAACTCATAATGCCCATATCTGGTTCGGAAAGTTGTCTTAGCAACATTCTCAACCTTGATCTTCAGTTGATGATAGCTGGACCTCGAATCAATATTTGAAAAGACTGAAGCATCCTGTAACTGATCAAATAAGTCATCAATGCGCAGTATCGAATACTTGTTCTTGATAGTCACCTTGTTCAGCTATCTATAATCAATACACATGCGCATAGACCCATCTTTCTTCTTAACGAACAATATTAGAGCACCCCAAGGCGACACACTAGGCTGGATAAATCCTTACTCAGCAAATCTTGCAATTGTTCCTTCAATTCTCTCAACTCAGGCGGCGACATCTGATATGGAGCCATAGAAATAGGTTGAGTACCTACTCTAGATCAATATAAATATCGATATCATTGTCTGGCGGAACACCAAGAAGGTCTGTGGGGAACACCTCCAGATACTCTCGAACTACTGGGACTGAATCTAAGGAAGAAGTCTCCGCACTAGTGTCACGAATGTATGCCAAATAAGAAAGACACTCATTCTCTACCATCTTTTGAGCCTTCAAAAATGAAATCACCTTTTTTGGGGACTGACTAAGAGTACCCTTCCAAACTAACTGAGGAATATCAGGCACGGCTAATGTAACAGTCTTGGCATAACAATCCAGGATAACATGATATAGAGCTAACCAATCCATACCCAATATAGCATCAAAGTCTGCTATGTGAAAATTTTTTAAATCTACCTGAGTATCATACCCCATCAACGTAACTACACAACCGCAATAAGCCTGATCTACCACTACAGAATCCCCAGCAGGTGTAGAAAAATGAATAGGCATGGCAAAAGACACACAAATCAAATTCAAATTCAATGCAAAGTAGGCAGATACATAAGAATAGGTAGACCCTAGATCGAATAAGATTATAGAAGGTCGATGGCAGACTGAAAGAGTACCTGTGATAATAGCATCGGAGGCCTCTTCCTCGGGTTTGCCTGGAAAAGCATAGAAATGTCCTCGATCACCCCCATATCCACCACGGCAGCCGGACTGAGCACCGCCTCGACCTGTCTAAGAACCACTTCTACCGTCTTGAGCACCAACCCTAACATCCTGGGAACCATCTCTAGCTGACTGTCGTGTTGCTCTAACTCTAGAACCATGAGACTGTCTGCCCTGCCTGAATCTGGGGCAATCCCTCTTGAAGTGCCCAAGATCCCCACACTCAAAGTAACCTCTAGGAACTGTCGATGACTGAGAAGAAGAACTAGCACCTGAATGACCACCACGACCATAGGGCCGATAAGAACTCGGGGTCAACTGCCCCAATCCATGAGAAGTATGCATAGACTAGCCTCCCTCTAATGTAGTCATAGCAACAACAATGGTCCTAACACTCGAATGGTGATGAACTTCATCATGATGACCTCTACCTCCAGAAGAGGCAACCACATGAGTGTTAAAATGAGGCCTCTTGACCACCATTTCCTCATAATCCTCACGCCTAATAAACTTGGCCTCTCTTACTACATCAATAATCCGATCGAATGCAAAACCCGTGGCAGCCATATGTGTTGCAATCAATCAAAAAGGACTTATCAACCCATTATTGAACCTCATCACCCTCTCAACCTCATCAGGTAGAATCATCAAAGCATAGCGAGATAAGGCGTGGAAACATGCCTCATACTTGGTCATAGACATACGCCCCTAGCGTAACCCCTCAAACTAAGCCAATCTCATCTCTCTGACACTACGAGACATGAACTTCTCCAAGAAGATCTGGAAAAATAAAACCTAGGTCATAGGAGGGGACCGTACTAGTCTGTATTCAAGATAAGACTGCCACCACTGTTTATCCAATCCGACCATCTAAAATATAGTATAATCGACACCATAGGACTCCACTAGTATGCGGTTGTGCAACCTCTCATGATAGCTAATCAAGAACTCATACGCATCATCCTTGGGATCCCCATTATATCTTGGATGATCCACTTCCTGAACCTCTCAAACATCTTCTGCTCCTCAATACACATAGCAGGTTGTGCAGTTGGAGGTGTGTATCAATACCATGTATAAACACGTCAAAAAACTAAAGAACCGTAGCAGGTGATGGAGGAACCCCATGTGTCAGAAATCCAAGCATAGCAGCCTCATCAGGAGTCTGTCCTCCGACCTAGTATGAGATATATCAGAAGTAACCAGATAGGAGACCCTGAGCTAGAGACTCCAGGAAGCTCATCATACGAATCAAGGTATCCTGAAGTACTGGCGTGGCAATAAAATTCGGGAGCATCCGATCCTGTCTGGCCCCATCAGCCTGAACCTGTTCATCCTCCTCGATCAGAACCTCATGATCCTCCGGAATAGTTCTAGGCCCTGGAGACTTGAGGTCTACCTCTGGCTCTGCCTCACCCCCTGCCCTGTCCACCACGTCTGACAATAGGTACGAGTACAGGTGCGGGATCATGATCTCCTCCTGCGGCTGATCTAGTCCTCACCATCTGTGAGAAGGATTAAAATAAAGACATTTAGAATTCAATCATAATTGAATCGCATGAAAGAATAAAAGAATGAAGTTTTCTAAATCTCTTATAGCCTCTCGAAGATAGGTACGGAGCTCTTTGTACCGATTCGCAAGACTCTACTAGAGATCGCTTGTACTCATGAGACCATTAACCTGGATTTGATACCAATTTGTCACGACCCAAATCCCATTTGTGCCATGAGGACACCTACCCTAAACCGTAGGCGAACCCAACATACAGTTAGAGATGGCAGCGGATCCTGGACTCGGTCCGGATCCGATGGATCCAGATCCGTTTTATAGGATATGGATCTTCAAAATTTGGACCCGACGGATCCAGATCAGACCCGGATCCATTTCTGACGGATCGGATCTGGATATGGATCTTGTATTTGAGATCCGGATCCGATCCAAATCCGACCCGTGGATCCGTTTTTTATTAAATAGATTAAATATTTATACATTATCTCTTTAATCTTCTCGGCCAGGCCCAAGTCCATAAAGGACCGAAGGCCCAGCCCATGCATTTTAGCTGTTAGCCAACAAAAGGGTAAATCGTAAATGCCTAAGCCTAACCTAAGGGAAACGAAGGCGCAAGTATCCTCAGTTCACTCCATCTCTCCTTCTGTTCTTCATAGATAGTTCATATACCATACGAAAGGGGCAAGGAGCCAAAGATCAAAACCCTAGTCCCTAGCCATCTTCTTTACTTACCAACAGTCCATGTCCACCCCCTTTCGATTCCAAGGTAGTAAGACAAATCATATTCAATACTTTCTATTATATTAAACGGTGAGTTCGATTTTTTTTGGCCTTTTAACCTCTGTTAGTTCTTCTTTTTTTTAGTTCTTCTTTTTTTAGTTCTTCTTTTTGTTAGTTCTGTTTTTTCATTTATATAATATTTGATGTTTTGGAATTTTTAAAGATATATTAACAGTCATTTATATAATATTTGATGTTTTGAGATTTTGAAAGATTTATTAACAGTCATTTATATATAGGGTGCGTGAAATTTCTGGTGAAGGAAAGATAATGTGTGTGTGTGTGTGTATTATTGTTCTTTAGGAAAAATAATGGAGAGTATGTGAATCGAAGGTAATGGTGGCAGTGGCACTGGTTTAGTGTGTGTGTGTGTGTATTATTGTTCTTTAGGAGAAATGATGGAGAGTATGGGAATCGAAGGTAATGGTGGCAGACTGGTAGTGGCACTGGTTTTCTGGTGAAGGAAAGATAATGTGTGTGTGTGTGTGTGTTATTGTTCTCTGTTATGTGCATGATATTGATACTTCTCTGTTATATTATATACAATGCACTGGTCAAGAGTATATATACAATGCACTGTTTTTTTTACAGTATTGAGATTTAAATATGTTAATTGGACTAAAATGTGCATGATACTTCTCTGTTATGTGGTTAAGTAATGTATTCAAATTTTTTCTTGTAGAAAATGGATAGTGAACAATCTAACAATAATGCAAATGCTACTAATAAAAGTCATGCTGCTTCTTTTAGCCCACCTCCA
The DNA here is from genome assembly GCA_029783415.1 of Anisodus acutangulus. NCBI lineage: Eukaryota > Viridiplantae > Streptophyta > Magnoliopsida > Solanales > Solanaceae > Anisodus > Anisodus acutangulus. The sequence goes on from CM056508.1 coordinate 36,974,207, forward strand.
GTACCTCTACTTTGTGGAGTGGATGATTTAGAAATGGATTCAAAAGGTCTTATTGAGGTTGGAGTAAAAGAAAAAAGTCAATCAAGTAAACTAACAAGCAAGAAACTCACTTTCGAGGCATGAGAATCTTTTGATAGGGTCGAAGTGAAAGGTATTACAAGAGCAAAGTGTAAATATTATACATCTTTACTCTCTTATAATGGTGCGAATGGAACCTCACATCTTCTTAAACATTCTAAGAAAACATGTCCGGGAAAGCATTTGCAGATTGGAGTTAGTGGTCAAACACAATTGAAGGTTAAAACGGAAGCCGATGGGTCTACTACTTTAGAACTTAAAGAAAAGGGAAAGGAAAAGGAATTTGATCAAGACTTTTCAATGAGAGAATTGGTTGGTATGGTGGTGATTCATGAGTATCCTTTATCCATTGTATATCATATAGGTTTTAAAAGGTTCATGAGGAGTCTAAATACTCATTTCAAGATAATTTCGAGGAACACTTTGAAGAGTTACATTTTGAAAAAGTTCAATGAAGATAAGGGTTCTCTTAAAGCTCTATTGGAGCATAATGAGGGTAGAATTGCAATAACTACCGACATGTGGACGGCTTCCAACCAAAAAAGGGGCTACATGGCCGTGACATCTCACTTCATTGATCAACAATGGATTTTACGCAATCGAACCTTGAGGTAATGAGCTTATTCTTATTTATAAATGCTGATTTTTTAGGTTTATTGTATGTGTTTAATGTATGTTTTTATTTAGGTTTTGTTTTGTGCCATGTCCACATACAAAGGAGGTTATTGCAAAGATTTTGATGGATTGTTTGTCTCAATATTTTTTGGAAAACAAAATTTCATCGATTGTAGTTGATAATTGTACCACTAATGATGCAATGATGAATGTTTTATTGGAGAAATTGGAAAGTAGGTATCTAATGTTAGGTGGGGAGTTTTTGCATATGAGGTGTAGTGCTCATATTCTAAACTTGATCGTGAAAGATGGTTTAGAAGTAATTGATCCGGCAATTGAAAAAGTTTGAGATTGCATTTTATTTTGGATGTCTACTCCTAAAAGGGTTGAAAATTTTGAGGAGGCTTGTCGGCTTTTGAATATTTCTAAACCTAAAAGAGTGGTTCTTGATGTCAAAACTAGGTGGAATTCTACTTACTTGATGCTTAATACCGCTTTGCCTTTTCAAGATGTATTTGCTAAGTTAAAACGTATGAATAAGAAGCTCAAGTTAGTTATTCCTAGTGAGAATGATTGGATGATGGCAAAACTTATTTGTGAGAAGTTGGAAATTTTCTAAAAGGCCACTAGAGTGTTTTCCGGTAGAATTATCCTACTTCTAATTTGTTTTTTCGAAAAGTGTGTGAGATAAGACTTGCTTTGAGGCGTTGGGTGGAGAGTGATGTTGAGACCATTAGAATGATGCTAAAAATATGATTGACAAGTTTGACAAATATTGGCATAATATTAATGAGATGTTGGCGGTTGCTTCAATTTTAGATCCAAGAAATAAAATGGATTGTGTGGAGTACTATTTTAAGAGATTGTACAAAGATGATACTGATAATGAAGTGGCAAAAGTTATAAAAAATCTTGATAAACTTGTGGTTGAATATCAAATGAGAAGTGAGGGAAATAAAAGTCAAGAACCTTTTCCAAGTGGTAAACGAGGAATTTCAGAGTCATGTGATAATGATGAGGATGAATATGCTCAAGCTAAAAGAACAAAGAAAAGAAAGATGAATGTGAGGGGTGAGGTGGAGCATTACTTGAAGGATGATCCTATACCCGAGAATGATAATTTTGATGTACTTAATTGGTGGAAAAGGGATCAAATGTATCCTACTTTACAGAAAATTGCCGAGTACATCCTTGCAATTCCTGTCTCTTCTATGGCTTCGGAAAGTGCCTTTAGCATGGGTGGAAGGGTGATTAGTTCTCATCGTTCTAGGCTTCACTCTAAAACTGTGGAGGCATTAATGTGCTTGCAAAATTGGATGATCGAAGACATTAAAGGTATCTATTATTTATGTATTGATTATTCTCATATATGTTAATATCAATTTTTCCCCTAACATGAACCTTCTATTTATTTTTCAATTTCTTTCAAATAAAGGTACTTTGGAGGGCACACATGCTTGTTCGATAGTTGCTGAAGATTCTGAAGAAGAAGGAGAAGTAGTTAACTATATTGATATGGTAAATGATATATTTAATCATAAATATTTATTGAGATGATTTTTTTTAGTAATCTCTTTTTAATATGATTGTTTCTTTGTTATTTTAGGATGTTGATGACGTTGAAACTAGTGATTTCGAAGACTAGTTTATGAAGTTTGGCAAACTGGAAATCTCAAACTGGAAATGCCAAACTGGAAATTCCAAACTGAAAATGCCAAACTGGAAATTCTAAACTGGAAATGCCAATTTTGAAACGAGAAACTGAAAATCTGGAACTGAATGCACTGGAAACTGTTAATATGCTCAATTTACAAATGTCAAGTTATAGTTCTTTCTCTTTTGTCCTTTCTATCCTTTTTTTCTTAATGTTTAGCAGTTAATCGTGAGATTTCATCATTCTACTTCTAGTTCCAATTATTTTGATCTTGGTTGCTTCTAGTTTCCTGGACTTGTGCCACCTTTAATTTAGGAAATCCTAGTTCTATGTATCTGTTTAATCCAAATTTATGTAACAAACAAAAAAGGTGTTTTGCAAGCCCCAAAGATCTGGAATTCCAAGATCAATTGAACATCTTGAAGTTTATCTGCGTTAAAGGCTTTTGTTTGTTTTGATTTTTGTTCTTCCATGTTTCTTTTGGTTAGCTAGCTATTCATTAAAATATCTGATGTTTTGTGCACCTCATAGTTGTCGGAGTTGCTTGATATGCAAAAGTTCACTATTCTTAGGTTGTTTGTCACGGTGGCTTTGGACAAACTGTTGATGTTTTACTTTGTGTGCCGAAGTAAACTGCAGCGTTCCTATTTGTCTCCGCAATTTGAGTTTTTGACCATGAAGTAAACTGCAGCCTTCAAAAAAATTTACATGTGGATCCAGATCCTATCCGTGGATCCGGTGGATCCAATGGATCTGGATTTGGATATGATTTTTATAGACCCGATGGATTTGGATCCGGATCTGGATACAGGTATGAGGAATGGATCTGGATCTGGATCCAGTAGGATCTGGTCCAGATCCTATCCATTGCCATCCCTACATACAGTCATACGAATAAGTAGAATCAAATGCGGAAGATAAATAAGTAGAAAGAAAATATCTAAACAAGTCTTTTAAATAAAGCATAGTATAACAAGAGAACCCCTAACTAGATCCGGTAGTCATGAATACAAACTCTAAAAATATCAGAATACAATGTTGAATAAGAAATACATAAATTGTCTGAATGTAGCAATATATCACTATGAAAATAACAAGAACAAAATAAAAGGATAGAATGAGTTCCAGTGCGGGGGAAGAAGTTGCGCTCACCCTGGACTCCAATGATCTCTCTCTTCGAACTGTAAATCAAGCTGCTCTGATATCATCTCCTGGCTCAGTACATGCACATAGAGTGCAGCAAGCATACAGTGAGTATGGAAAACACATGTACTCAGCAAGCATCGTCGATCGACCCTAGCTATAACGGTGGCGAGGGTTGGTACTTTTCAATACCTCTCTCTACTAGTTAGTTACTTAAGTATAAGAATAATTCAATTAACCAACCTACAGTAAAACTACAGCTCAATTAAGTATAAGTACTCTTAAGTCACACATCGCACTAGTCCAGCCTAAACCCCATTCAGGGCGTTTTGATCTATCAAGCTTCTCTACTTAAGTCTCACAACAAGGTTAAGCATAACTAACAATATTCCTTCTAGCAGTCTAAAGATCACAAGCATAATAAAGTTCAATCTAGGTATATACGACATCAGTCATATATCATGATATAAATGAATGCAATGCAGGATGATATGTATGAATGCAAGTGGCCATATGTACCTGGTATACACACGGGGCTGCAGTAGCTGTCATGTGACCCATAGGGGACTCATGAGGTCCATATATCGATCTGATCCCATCGGATATCAGCACGAGGGCTGAAGTATCATATCAGTCATCACTCTCATAACCATATATCATATCCCTTAATCCGACTTCTCAAGGCATTCTCAGTGATTTATTAATAAACCAATGCCAGGTATATATAGGGCATGTTTAGAAAGACACCCTGTAATTGGATTTGAGTATAATTGGGTGTAATTACACAATTTTGGCATGTTTGTCTGACCATGTAATTACTTGATCATCATGTAATTGGAGGGTTGTAATTACACTCTCCAATTCTCAAGGGGGGAGGGGGAGTGGGGGGTTGTGAATTGCAAGTAATTACAAGGTTATTTTCTGAATCTTTTTTTCTTTTTAAATTTATTTTTTATTTCTATTCTTTTTTTCTTTTTAATTTATTGTTTCTTTTAACTTTTAAATTCTTTTTTACATATATTGTTTTTATATTATTATTTTTTATTTTTTCATTTTTCATTTTTCATTTCTCAACCTTTACTTCACGTTCTTCTACATAATTTCTCATATTGTGCTTCTTTATTATTTAATTTTCTTTTTTTATTTCACTTAACTATGTTAACTTTCTTATTTCTTTTTCTTTATTTTTTTATTTCAACTAGCTATGTTATCATTCTATTATCTTTTTAAATGTTACACCTCCTAATCTTAGAAAGGATAAGTCATCCAAAAACTTGACTTATAACGAGCTAGTGATGACATTGAAGTTGAATTTCGTTGTTGGATAAGGTTATATGCAAACTTAGCTTACACGTAGTGATGTTAACATTGATATATTACTTTTAACATTTATATAATAGTATGAAATTATGGTTGTAAATATTTTTTGTGTCAAACATGTTGTCCGTGATGTTATTGCAAAATGTATGCTTCGTAAGAAATTCTTATTAATTGATTCAATTAAAGTATTATTTATTTATATATATATATCAACATTTTTACAATACTAGTTACAAATTTATAATTATTTAGTTTTATATTTTTGAAGTAATATGTATCTTGAATACACAACAATAGATAAAATTAAGTAATATTTCTTACATGAACATATATTTGTCAAATATTAATGTTTAGTTTTGGATAATTAATTTTTATTTTAAAAATATAAAATATTCAATTGTGTAATTACACTTGTGTAACTAAACAGTACGTTTGTAATTATAATGTAATTATCTTATGACAAACAAACATGTCATTGTAACTATTATACTGCATAATTACTAAGATGTGTAGTTACTGCCCTAGTAATTACACCAATTCCAATTACAAGGTGGCTTTCCAAACAGACCCATAATGTATGAATGAAATGGATATGAATACACCATGCAATCAGCATAATCAATTTATCAGTATTTATCAGTTATGTTCAAGTGTTCAGATGAGATGTAAAATGATGAATGCATGACAATCAAATCGGAATATCACATCAAATGGCTACAAGCCCAAGTAAACAACAATCATACTAAGCTAAGCGGACTCTTGCACCGCGCTCCGTGGCCCGAAGGCTAAACACATAAACTCCTTCACTTATTCTATATTAGTTCATTAATTACCCATTTAAGTTCACCCGATTGTCGTATTGGTGTTCGTCACCTCACTAATACGGGACCCCCAAATCCCCAATACTCTCCTTAGTTCATTATAAGCATACCAACACAAATACGATACACTAGAATCTAGAAAGTCTCAACTTGCCTGAAATAAGCTGAAGACTCACGCAATAACATTTTCTTTCCACCGAGCCTCATCACGAGCTCAATCTGATCAATCATATCAAGTATATGATATTACCGTCTAATATCACTCATAATCTCCAAGCTAGTTTACAAAGAAACCTCAAGCCCACACTATAAAAATACTAACTTTTCTACTCAATTAGCACTAACACATGCTAGATAGTCCAAATCCCAAGTTAATTAACCAACAAAGCCCAAAAGGATCCTCAATTTCATGAATTGGTAAAAGCCCCAATTTTAACCCTAGTTTTTCCCCTAGTTCCCAAAAAGGGTTTTAAACATGAAATCAATCAATTAATATCATCTACTAGTTACATGCATCACTAGTTTACAATATAAGCATCAAATAATCATTACTCAATTACAACTCCCTTATTCTCAACAAGATATTTCTACCATTTTCCCCACTTATTAAACATACTTAGAATGTAAACTTAACCCACATACTATAATTAAAGGGAAGGGGTATGATTATACCTCTAATGATGAATTATCACTTGAAATCTTCAAGAATTTCCTACTGGTCAAGCTCCAATCCCAAGAAAAATATTTGGAGAATGAAATGAATTCTAGGTCTTAAAACATTTATAACCTACACATTGATTCCGCTCCGGTGGACTCAATTCCGCTGGAGTGAACCTGCTCCGGTGGAAGCCCTATCCGCTGGGACAAAAGTCACTTAAACTCCCCACTCTCGCTGGGATGGGAAAAGATCCATTGCGGCATATGTGCCCCGACGAGGAAACCATCCCCTGAAGTGGACTAACACCACCCAGTCCAACCCTGCATTGGCGAGCCTGACCTCGCTGGAGCGGATGCCTGGTCGCCGATGTGGACACCAACAACCACCAGCAATCCAAAGTCATTCAATCCCCCGCCAATCACCCGAAATGCTCCCGGGACCTTCCGGACACAAACCAAACATGTAACCCTATCAAAAAATACATTCCAAACCTGCTCGCGCTATTGAATTTCCCAAAAAAGGTCTCTAATGCTCGGATTTGACAAAAGTCAACTTTTAAGTTCTAGTTCCACAATTTATAAACTAATCCCCCAACACATACCGCACCGCCTCGGGACCCAAACCAAAGACTCGACTAAGTCATAAAAGTCATTCTGGGGCTAATGGAACCGACAAAACTATGAACGGAGCACGTTTACCCAAAAGTCAACTATGGGTCAAACTTTTTTATTCTCTTAACTTGAAATTTCTCAAACTTAACAAAATGGGTCCGAAACCTACCCGATCATATTGGGAACCGTGCCACCCATCCATGTAAGTCATAAGCAAGCTAATAAGGACTCGAGAAGGGTAATTTAGGGGGTTTTAGGCAAAGCAAGCAAAATAACTTTTCGAGTCGTTACATAAATCTCAAGGAGGCCTACATCATCCTAGTTTGAGAAACTCGCTACTTCAACCCTCGAATCACGAAGCTAATTAGGAGAGAAGAATTAAGGGAATAAACAGAATTGTACCTACAATATTCATCAATAAAATCTCTATTTCAACATATTTTATTTGTGATTTGCAGTTTACTTTCCATCACATATCAAAAATTTGTCGTAAATAAATGGGCATGCCCAGTGGGATCAAATCTGCCATTCATCTCTTCTTTCACAAATCAGATCTGCAAACTGTAAAGATGGAAGCGTCATTTTTATGGGTACTTCAAGTCTCGTCTTTGAGTTTCGATAAGTCTACACTCCGACAAGCCTTAAAGTAGGGGGCATTTGTAGACATCAAATTTTTCTTGGAATCTACAAGACAAGTCCAATCCATCTTCAAACTCTAAGGTCTGTTAGGGTTTCTTGGAGGCCACTCTATCATAAATTCTTGCTCACGCCTATATAAAGGGACACATATTCCCTTGAAAAGACATCTCGAAAGTTCCATAAATTCGTGGAATTTCATAAAGAGATCAAGATGGGGCCGATCTTGAAAATCCCCTAAATTCCTGGGATATTCACAAAGATATTAAGGCGTCAAATACCACATTTATCAAATTGCCTGACATTTTTGGATATCAAATATATATATAAAGAAGGTCTTCATATATTCGAGAAATACGTTACTAACTGCCATCGGAGAAATATTATGCGAGAAGAATCAAGAGAATAAATAGATTTGTACCAGCGATATTTATCAATAGAATATTCATGTTTCTTCATATTTTATTTGTGGTTCAGTTTATTTTTAGCATATTCAAAATTTATTGCAAACGAATTGGCACGTCCAGTGGGACCAAATCTACCCTTCATCTCTTCTCTCACAAATCAGATCTGCAAACCCCAAAGATGGAAGTGTCATTTTTATGAGTACTTCAAGTCTCGTCTTTGAGTTTCGATAAGTCTACACTTCGACAAGCCTTGAAGTAGGGGCCATTTGTAGACATCAAAATTTTATTGGAATCTACAAGACAAGTTCAATACATCTTCAAACTCTAAGGTCTGTTAGTGTTTCTTGGAGGCTATTTTATTATAAATTCTAGCTCACGCCTATATAAAGGGACACATTATCCCTTGAAAAGATATCTCAAAAGTTCCATAAAGTCGTGGAATAATCAGAAAGAGATCAAGATGTGGCCGATCTTGAAAATCCCATAAATTCCTGGGATATTCACTAAGATATTAAGGCGTCAAATACCACCTTTATCAAATTGCCTGCCATTTTTGGAGATCAAATATATATATAAAGAAGGTTTTCATATATTCGAGAAATACGCTATTAACTGCCATCGGAGAAGTATTATGCGAGAAGAATCAAGAGAATAAATAGATTTGTACCAGCGATATTTATCAATAGAATATTCTTGTTTCTTCATATTTTATTTGTGGTTCAGTTTATTTTCACATATCCAAAATTTATTGCAAATGAATTGGCACGTCCAGTGAGACCAAATATTCCCTTCATCTCTTCTCTCACAAATCAGATCTGCAAACCCAAAGATGGAAGTGTAATTTGTATGGGTACTTCAAGTTTCGTCTTTGAGTTTTGATAAGTCTACACTCCGACAAGCCTTGAAGTAGGGGGCATTTGGAGACATCAAAATTTTGTAGGACTCTACAAGACAAGTCCAATCCATCTTCAAACTCTAAGGTCTGTTAGAGTTTCTTGGGGGCCACTCTATCATAAATTCTAGCTTACACCTATATAAAGGGACACATATTCCCATGAAAAGACATCTCAAAATTTTCATAAATTCGTGGAATAATCAGAAAGAGATCAAGATGTGGCCGATCTTGAAAATCCCATAAATTCCTGGGATATTCACAAAGATGTTAAGGTGTCAAATACCACCTTTATCAAATTGCCTGACATTTTTGGAGATCAAATATATATATAAAGGTCTTCATATATTCGAGAAATACGCTACTAACTGCCATCGGAGAAATATTATGCGAGAAGAATCAAGAGAATAAATAGATTTGTACCAGCGATATTTATCAATAGAATATTCTTGTTTCTTCATATTTTATTTGTGGTTCAGTATATTTTTCGCATATCCAAAATTTATTGCAAACGAATTGGAGGCCGGACTCTTCTTGATAATCAAATACTTCAAGAAGATCTACAAAATCCTTTCATGGAAATAAATTCCAAGGAGGCCTACATCATCCTAATTCAAGAAACACACTACTTTAGCCCTCGAATCACGGAGTTATCAAAAGAGATGAATTAAGGGAATAAATAGAATTGTACCTGCAATATTCATCAACAAAATCTTTGTTTCATCATATTTATTTATGATTTGCATTCAATTTCTATCCCTTTAAAATTTGTTGCAAATAGTCACTTTAGCAAGAAAATTAATTCCACAATAAGTGTTATCCTAGAAATTTAAGACAAAAAATAATAAGTGTTTCCAACTATGACATTAGCATTAAAGAAGTAATTCTTTTTAATATTATTGAATTCTAAAAAGTATCTAATACTTGGAGTGATTTAGTAAACTCCATATTATATATTTATTAGTAGGCGTGATTTTTGTTAAAGTAACAATTATTTAGGGCGAATAGAGTATTTATTAGTAGGGAGTCACAAAGATGACTTATGTGCTTACGTCACTCACTTTTTTGTCAAATCTCTTGCCTTGCTAAATCATTAATATTTTCTCCTTCCTTAAAAACACAAAAATGAAATTTAACATTGAGTCACCAACTAACTGTCTTTCTTGTTCAATTCGATGAGAAAATTTATATGATTAATTATTGTACAATACTAACCAATCAGCAAAATAGTATTCCCTTCATTTAATTTATGTAATATTTTTGAATTTCTAGATTCAAATAAATGTTTCTTTGCGTGATTCTTTCGTATGCCTTATAATTATATTTTAAATTGTTGATTATTATGCTTTATATTATTTTGTTAAATATGTAAGTTCTTTCTTAAAAAATTTAAAGTCACAATCGAATTAAAAAATTTGATTTTCAAAATTTGAAATGTGCATATAAATTTAGACAGAAGAAGTAATACAAGACACTTACTGATATGTGAATAGTCAGCTAAGCTAGCTTTCTCTTACAAGTAATTTTATTCAGAACCGAATTCAACATCTAGTTAGTGGATTCAGAGTACGTGTAATATTATAATATGCATTTATTTAATTTTCTTATATATACATAATTCGAACAAATTTCGACAATTCAGTTAAATCTATAAAACTCGCTCTAAATTCACCTCTTTTTTTATTTTCATACAAAATCTTGAAACTTCACGTAAGATTATATTAATCTTTTGACGTGTCTTTTTCATTAATACAAATATATATATATATATATATATATATATATATATATATATATATATATATGTATATATATATATATATATATGTATATATATATATATATATATGTATATAATGTTGAATCATTCTACAATAAGGATCTCAATCCTATCATAATTATACAATACAAAATATGATAAATATGTAACCTAATCTAAGTAGTACACGTGCTAATACTTCAAAGTAGAATAAGAAGGTGTTCATTTGGGAGCAGATGCAGCAGCTTGAAAGCGAGCATTGAAATGGACAAGCAACTCGTCTCTTGGAGGTAAATATTCCTAATTCTGGCTGCAGTTGATATACTCATCCCTCCACCTACAAAAATTTGGAAACTTTTCACTTGTCACCACAACAACTCCAGATGCTTCTTCAAGAACTCCCAGCCAAAGTGCCGCAGCATTTGCAGCAATATCAGCAAACCCAAATTTATCACCCACAAAGAACTTTTTATCTTTGAGCTCATTATCAAGAATTTTCAGCATGTCACAAACTTCCTTTTTAGCTTTCTCTTGCTCCTCTCCTTTAAGCAAGAAACTTTTCCCCACTGCTGGCCCCTGAAAAATTAAAACACTTAAAAGTTAAGTTTCAATAAGCAAGTTATATGACTCTTTATTTGAGCTCATTTTAGACTCTCAATCCAATATTATACACAAAAACAAAAGTAAAAATAAAAAGTACTAGAAGTTTGCTATATTTTCCACCAAACATATAAATCTCTAACATGATTAATTTGACTAAAAATAAACGTACTACTATGAATAAAGTGTTGGAAATTAGCCTTTGGCGGGAGTTGCGACCGACCAACTTTAACGGCTTAAACACTAGTGTTACGTATGTTGGAGAATCCGGTTCTTCACACATGCATGATGTACTAAGTACGTAGATAACCGTAGGGCCAAGAATCGTCAAATTTCATTGAGAAATGAAAGAGATATTGGTTCACGAAGTGAGGTGTTTGAAGCATGGAAAGTGTGGTGTTGTGTTCAATTCTCCCTCATCGGTAGAGGAAGAAAGAATTGTTGTGTATATAAGACTCGAAATTGGTTTGGGCTTTGGGACCCCAAGGGGTATCCCATGTGTTTAAAGGAGGGAGGACCTAGATGTGCTTCGGTTCGAGGAAAGACCACACGCGCGCCGCCGCCCGTCCGGTTCCGGGTTCCGGGTCCACGGGATATTATCTTTTTGGGCCAGAAAACTTTTCCATAAGTACAGTTTGATCCCAGAAGTTTCAGAAGTACAGTTTGGACCAGAATTCTTTCAGATGTACAGTTTGGTCCCTAAAGTTTCAAGATGTACAGTTTGGTCCCTAAAGTTTTCCGAAAGACAGAATTTTCGACGGTCAGAACAGAAACGCCAAGCACTCAATTCAGCCATTTATTTTGGCTGAATTACTCCTCCTATAATGGCCAAATCCGTTGGTCTTTTCACCATTTATTTTGGTGACTTTACTACCTCCATAATGGCCATTATTTGGCCAATAATGGTTGTTATGGAGGCAGTTAAACAGCCCTCCCTCACCTATATAAACACCCCCTACACCATTGTTGAGAAGCACAGAAAATATACTTGATATATACACGAAAATACACAAGCAACACAGTTTTCTTCCTACATCTTCCTTGCATCATTTCTTGCTCAATATTCTTCAAGGTACCTCTTGAGTTTCCTTTGCTCAAGTGTTCTATTGCTGTTTTATCTTGGGAGATGAATTGTCCAGGACGTATAAAGGATACATACGGGGCAATATTGTCTTAAGGACAGAGTGTCACACTCGACTCAGCAAGCAAACAAAGCAGTTTTTTCAGTTTTTCAGTTTCTAGTTCATCTTTGTAATTTTCAGATTTCTAGTTGAATTGTAATTTCAATTCTTACTTTAGCAGTTACTTGTAATTCCCGTTTCTTGCAATCCTTGTAATCCCAACAACTTAAGACAATATTTTGCTTACGGTAACTGCAATAACATGGCTAGAAATATGACCGATGTTGTTGCTACTGCTGCTGCCTCTCGAGGCAACGTTGCTGCCTTCCCCACTGCCGCTACTGGCCAAGGAAGTAACCCCGCCGCCTTCACTGCTGCTGCTGCTGCCATCGCTCAAGGCAAGAACACCGCCGCTTTTCCCGATTGTTGGAGCTCTCTTCTTCACACCACCATGATCGCCTGAAAAGTTCATGGGATCGAATTTAAAAGATGGCAAAGAAAAGATGTTGTTATACTTAATGATTATGGGCATGGCCGGTTCCTTACGGAAGATCCTCCACAAGATGGAGATGAAATGGACTCTTCGCCTGCGGAAACGGGTGAAGGGGGCTTTGGTATCCATGTCGTTAACGGCATGAAGATGGTTCGTGATGCGTGGAATCATAGCGATTTCATGTGCAAGAACTATATCTTGAATCGCTTGGCAGACCCTCTCTACACGGTATATTCTACCGCTGGCACCGCCAAAGAGTCATGGGAAAATCGCAAAGAAGTACAACGCACAAGATGCGGGTACTAAGAAGTTCATCGTTGGGAAATTTCTAAAATTCCAAATGGTGGACAGCAAAACAGTGATGTCCCAAGTCCAGGAATTCCAAATGATTTTACATCACCTGGATTTGGAAGGACTAAAGCCAAACGAGCAGTTTTTGGTTGCATCGCTGATTGAAAAGTTACCTCCTTCATGGAATGAGTTTATGAGTTACTTGAAACTCAAGACAAAGGAGATGACCTTTGAAGAGCTTGTTATCAAACTGCAAATCCAGGAAGATAATAAGAAGACCTTGCCAAAGGGTAGACAACATCTTTGAGGCAAAGGCAAATCTGGGCCGAGGCCAAAGGGAAAACAAGCAACAAGCGGAAGTTCCACAAAGACGGCAAAGCCCCGCAATGAGACGTTCAGAGGTAATCGCCATCACTGTGGGAAACCTGGTCATAGGATCAAGGAATGCCGCAAGCTCAAGACTGAGCAACAACAGAAAGCCAAGTCGAAAGGCAAGGCTCAAGCTAACGTCGTCAAGGACACGCTCCTGGATGACATGATTGAGGATCTCTCGGTCGTGGTGCTAGAAGCCAACTTGGTTGAGAATCCGATGCAGTAGTGGGTGGACACAGGTGCAACAAGACACATCTGTTCCAACAAAGATGCCTTCTCCACGTACACTCTGGTCTCCGACAAGAAGCTGTTCATGGGCAACAACGCTTCCTCGGACGTGCTAGGGGTTGGAAAGGTGGTCCTAAAGATGACTTCCGGCAAGGAACTCACTCTGAAGGAAGTGATGCACGTCCCAGAGATTAGAAGAAATCTAGTTTCTGGACCTTTATTGGTTAATGCTGGTTTTAGGCTAGTGTTTGAATCAAATAAATTTGTACTCACTAAAAATGGCACATTTGTGGGGAGGGGCTTCGTCTGTGAAGGCCTCTTCAAAGTGAATGTCATGTTTGTATTGCGTCAAGGAAATAAAGTTGAACCTTCTTCTTATTTGCTTGAGTCTTCTAATTTATGGCATCATAGATTAGGACACGTAAACTACAAGTCTATTCAAAGGCTGGTAAATATGGAGTTGTTGCCTTCTATCGACGTAAACCCTCAACATAAATGTGAGGTGTGCGTAGAGGCAAAACTTACTAAGCTTCATTTTCGATCCGTCGAAAGGAATACCGCTCCTCTAGAACTTATTCACACAGATATATGTGATTTGAAGTTTGCACAAACTAGAGGGGGGAACAAGTACTTTGTGACATTTATAGATGATAGCACAAGGTATTGTTATCTTTACTTATTGAAAAGTAAAGATGAAGCCTTTGAAGCGTTCCGACGTTACAAAGCAGAAGTTGAGAATCAACTTAGCCTACGGATTAAATCCATTCGTAGCGATAGAGGGGGAGAATATATAGCGCCTTTTGAGGAATACTGTGCCCAAGAAGGCATTATTCATCAAACGACGGCTCCATACTCACCTCAATCAAACGGTGTGGCGGAATGTAAGAACCGCACATTAAAGGAAATGATGAATGCCTTGCTTATCAATTCCGGTCTTCCCCAAAACATGTGGGGAGAAGCCGTCCTTACCGCTAATATGATTCTTAACAGAGTCCCACATAAGGGTAAGGACAAAACTCCATATGAATCATGGAAGGGAAAGAAACCCACCTACAAATACTTTAAGGTGTGGGGTTGCCTGGCAAAGGTTGAAGTACCCAAGCCAAAGCAGGTCAAGATTGGGCCTAAGACTGTAGATTGCATATTCATCGGATATGCAAATAACAGTAGTGCTTATCGCTTCTTAGTGCATAAGTCAGATATTCCAGATATCCATCAGGGTACAATAATGGAATCAAGGAATGCTCTATTCTTTGAAAGTACCTTTCCTAGAAAGGAGAAAGACATAACCTCTCTCAAACGAAGTTATGCACAAAGCTCTCAAGAACCGGGAGTCCTTGACTGCCCGGATCTGAATGGTTCAGATCTAGCGAATCTCGAGGTGGGTGAATATCCTAATCTAGTGTTCAGGACTCTCGAACTTGGAGACTCCAGAGAGATGGATCTAAGGCGAAGTAAAGGGCCAGGAAGGATAAATCCTTCGGTCCTGACTTTGTAGCTTATATGGTTAATGATGAACCAAGGACAATTGCTAAGGCGTTGTCAACTCCAGAAGCACCGCTCTGGAAAGAAGCTATTGAGAGTGAAATAAGCTCCATTCTGCATAACCATACTTGGGAGTTGGTTGATCTTCCTCCGGGAAATAAACCTTTGGGGTGTAAGTGGATACTCAAACGGAAATACAAAGCAGATGGGTCTATAGACAAGTACAAAGCCAGGTTGGTAGTCAAGGGCTATCGGCAAACAGAAGGCTTTGAATACTTTGACACATACTCTCCGGTATCCCGGATGACATCCATACGGGTATTCATTGCGATCGCAGCTTTGCGTGACCTTGAGATACACCAGATGGATGTTAAGACAGCCTTTCTAAACGGCGATTTGGAAGAAGAAATCTATATGGACCAACCCAAGGGGTACGTGGTTCAAGGGCAAGAGAAGAAAGTCTGTCGACTTATCAAATCTCTGTACGGGCTGAAACAAGCCCCGAAGCAATGGCACGAAAAATTTGATAGTACTCTACTATCGAAGGGGTTCGCCATTAATGAGTGTGATAAATGTGTTTACACGAAAGGTAACTCTGACTCGTTTGTTATGATATGCCTGTATGTAGACGACATGTTAATCACAGGAAGCAGTCCTAGGGTAATCCTAGAGACTAAGAACATGTTGAAACAATGCTTCGACATGAAGGATATGGGTATCGCAGATGTCATCTTAGGGATTAAAATCTCTAAGACGTCTGACGGGCTGGTTTTATCTCAGTCTCATTACATCGAGGATGTTTTGAGAAAGTTTGAGATGTTAGACAGTTCACCGATAAAGTCACCAATGGATACAAATCAAAAGCTTGATAAAAATCTTGGTGCACCTGTATACCAAGAGCGATATGCACAGGTGATCGGTAGTTTGATGTATATAACAAACTGCACCCGACCTGATATTGCTTACGCAGTCAATAAGTTGGCTAGGTTCACCCGTAATCCGAGTGATAACCACTGGAAGGCGTTGAATCGGGTATTACAATACCTGAAATACACGTTAAATTACGGGTTACACTATTCGAGATATCCAGTTGTACTAGAGGGGTACAGTGATGCAAACTGGATATCTGATATAGAGAACACCAAGTCCACCAGTGGGTATGTATTTACAATTGGTGGTGGGGCTGTGTCTTGGAAATCCTCTAAGCAAACTTGCATCGCCCGATCCACAATGGAATTGGAGTTTATCGCTTTAGACAAAGCAGGAGAAGAAGCTGAGTGGCTTCATGACTTCTTAGAGGATGTTCCGTGTTGGCACAAACCCGTACCTTCGGTAATGATCCACTGCGACAGTCAGTCGGCTCTAGGAAGGGCACGGAATGCAATGTACAACGGCAAGTCTCGTCATATTCGACGCAGGCATAAGATTGTTAGGCAACTGATCACCACGGGTATAATATCCATTGATTACATTAAGTCAAAGGATAATATAGCAGACCCATTGACAAAGGGCTTACCCAAAGATCAGATGGCTTGCCTGTCTAGGGGAATGGGCTTAAAACCCAAAATATAAGGACCAATACAGTGGTAACCCAACCTTACGAACTGGAGATCCCAGTAATTTGGTTCAATGGGAAAACGAAGTTATAAAGGTTCAGTTGACCGCTTCAGTGGAAGTATGAGCACTTCGGATAGTGATTTCTAAAAAGAAACACCAAATCCAAAGCCGTTCCCGCGATAGACGTTAAGTGCTATCTGCAGTATGGGTAAAGGTTAAGTTTTCAAAACCTGTAATGATCCTCAACAGTTGAGGTTAGGTTCTTGGGAAACTTTAATGGTTCTTAACACTTGTGAAGTGGGGTATAGCAGGATACCTTGTAGGAGACCACCTATTTAAGTGCGAGGACGGGCCGCCTCAAAATGAACGCACTTAAGAATCCAAGACGTTGTCCATGGCCAAAACGGACAAAACATTACGAAGAAGAGAGTAAGGGAATTTGTTGTGTTGGTACCATTGACTTGGCTTACACTAAACACTGACGGTTCAAGACATCACGTTCACCGCGCAGTAAGTCCGATGGTATTCAACTATGGAAGGTTCAAAGCTGATGCTACCTCTCCTTATGCAACATCGGTCCGCTGAAATATTGCTGGAAATGAAAAGACACCATGCGAGTGCGCCAAAATCTCTTTCAAGAGGGGATTGTTGGAAATTAGCCTTTGGCGGGAGTTGCGACCGACCAACTTTAATGGCTTAAACACTAGTGTTACGTATGTTGGAGAATCCGGTTCTTCACACATGCATGATGTACTAAGTACGTAGATAACCGTAGGGCCAAGAATCGTCAAATTTCATTGAGAAATGAAAGAGATATTGGTTCACAAAGTGATGTGTTTGAAGCATGGAAAGTGTGGTGTTGTGTTCAATTCTCCCTCATCGGTAGAGGAAGAAAGAATTGTTGTGTATATAAGACTCGAAATTGGTTTGGGGTTTGGGACCCCAAGGGGTATCCCATGTGTTTAAAGGAGGGAGGACCTAGATGTGCTTCGGTTCGAGGAAAGACCACACGCGCGCCGCCGCCGCCCGCCCGTCCGGTCCGGTTCCGGGTTCCGGGTTCACGGGTTCACGGGTTTGGTCCCTGAAGTTTGGTCCCTGAAGTTTTCCGAAAGACAGAATTTTTGACGGTCAGAACAGAAACGCCAAGCACTCAATTCAGTCATTTATTTTGGCTGAATTACTCCTCCTATAATGGCCAAATCCGTTGGTCTTTTCACCATTTATTTTGGTGACTTTACTACCTCCATAATGGCCATTATTTGGCCAATAATGGCTGTTATGGAGGCAGTTAAACAGCCCTCCCTCACCTATATAAACACCCCCTACACCATTGTTGAGAAGCACAGAAAATATACTTGATATATACACGAAAATACACAAGCAACACAGTTTTCTTCCTACATCTTCCTTGCATCATTTCTTGCTCAATATTCTTCAAGGTAACTCTTGAGTTTCCTTTGCTCAAGTGTTCCATTGCTGTTTTATCTTGGGAGACGAATTGTCCAGGACGTATAAAGGATACATACGGGGCAATATTGTCTTAAGGACAGAGTGCCACACTCGACTCAGCAAGCAAACAAAGCAGTTTTTTCAGTTTTTCAGTTTCTAGTTCATCTTTGTAATTTTCAGATTTCTAGTTGAATTGTAATTTCAATTCTTACTTTAGCAGTTACTTGAAATTCCCGTTTCTTGCAATCCTTGTAATCCCAACATAAAGCATATTGCAAATTAGTTGGAATATATAGTGGTGAAAAGAATATACCTTTTCTTCAAAAAACTTAGCCCAGAAACGAGCTATAGCTCGGTCATGAGGGTCTTGAGGTAAGATGGGAGGGCCTTCAAATGTCTCATCAATGTATTCAACAATAACCATAGACTCACAAATGGACTTACCATTGTGAATGAGCACTGGAATTTTCTTGTGAATTGGATTGGATTCAAGAAGCAGAGGGCTTTTGTTTTGCAGATTTTCTTCTATAAATTCATATTCCACACCCTTAATCTTTAGAGCCCACTCAACTCTGTGATTGTATGGGCTATACCAAAGACCAAGCAATTTCACTTCTGCCATCTCACAACTTTGGTTCTCTGTTTTTTGCTTTACTATGTTTAGGAATTATATGTGGTGGTTTTGATCTTCTGAATTCTGTTCTTCTATTTATAGAGGGGGAAATGAGGAAGTGTCTTTGTAACCAAGCAAATGCAACTTTTCTTCTTTGACAAGTCAATTTTCCAGTTTGACGCTTCCATTTTGTCTAAAGACATTTAATAAGTGTTACTCACTCTCATGTACTAATTGATGTGGTATACTTTTATTTTTAGTTTTTTAAAAAAATATAAAATATTTTTTATTTAAAAATAATTTAAATTTAAATTTACATTTTATATTTAATGTGATATTTATAATTATACAAATATTTTTGATTTATTTTAGATCACAAAACTTTTAAAAAAATCTTTATTTTTTAAATTTCGTGTTAGGTCAAACTATATCATATAAATTGAGATCGAAAGATTAGTAAAATTTAAGGATGTGGAAGGTTCTATTCAACTAGTAAATATTTACCCGACTCAAATCAGTAGATGCATGATCTGAGTTGTTAAAGGCTCCTTTCTTTGAGGCGCGTTCAAGTTACAGAGAAGCACAGGGTAGGTGCTTCGCCCCACTTAAGTCTACACTGGTAAGGCCCCGTAAGTCTTGAATGTCCATTTGTACTAATTACGACCCTGATGAATGGATTAAGGTGTTAGTGAATGTCACACAATGAAAAATAAAGAAATTCAAATACTATGTCTTAGAAATAATTTAGTTGTCTTACCATGTGATTTTAGTGAATGTCATAAAATACAGTTTAATACACTAGGCCGGGCTCCCGTTATGTGTACAATGGCTGGACTATTTTTAAAAACAATTTGTACAATCTTATCTTATAGCTCGAGACTGTGACCTTCTAAGATGTTGTTTTCACATAGCTCGAGACCGTGACCTTCTAAATCACACAACGACAACTCTTGCACTGGCATTAAAACTCCATTCCGAATGTTTGAAAACGATATATAAAACCACTATACTTAAGAAATTCTTCCATTTAGTACTCCCGTTGTTTCAATTTGTTTGACACTGTTTTTTTATTAGTTCATTTAAAAAAGAATGACACATTTTTATAATTAAAAAATTAAGTATACTTACCATTTACCCTTAATGGGAAGCTTTTATAGTCACACGGATGTTATAACCTGGTTAAGACCACTCATTTCAAAAGTCTTATAGTCACAACATTATTATGATGTTTAAGATCACAAGTTATAGAAATCTTTATTTCTATATTATAAACTCCGTATGAGTCAAACTATAGCAAAAAAAAAATGAATTGGGGATATAACAATAACAAGAAGTTATTCTATCAATACATAAAACTAAAAACACCTAAATTAAGAAAATTAAGCTAGTTAGGTTCCTCTGATGAAAAGTTTTATTCTTCGCACAAGATCTTAAAATGAGTTAAAACCAAATGAATATGTTCCCCTACTTTTCCATTGATTATTATTTAACAATATATATAGTATTACATAATTATTTAATTCATTTATAAACTAGGTAACTAATCTTCCTAATTACAATTGAACTACACTTCCTAATTATAATTGGACTACAGTTTTACCTAATATAGGAGATGTACAAAGAATATTCTAGAAATATTATATCACAACATATATGTGTGTGATTTGCTCAGTGAAAACAAATGATGGAAAGGTCAAATTATATTTGGAGAGGCAAAGTGCAAACTTAGAGGCAATGAGTGAATAATGGATGAGCGAAGTGCATCAGAAAATGTAGTTAGGATGATGTCATCAACATATAACAGAATGTATGTCATGTCATTACCCTTGCTATAGATGAAAAATGAGTGATCAGAATTTCAATGTGAAAATCTGATAGAGGATACAAAGTCAGCAAACCGTTAGTACCACGCATGAGGAGCCTGTTTCAGTCCGTAGAGTGATTTCTTCAAATGGCACACATAATCTGGATAGACTGGATTCCTAAATTATATACACAGTATCATGAAGGTCTCCATGCAAGAAGTCTTTTTGACATCCAACTGAATGAATGGGCTATGATTTGGATAAAGCAATACTGAGAACGGTCCGAATAGTTGCCGATTTCACCACCGGGCTGAACGTTTCATCACAATCTACGCCTACCTGTTGAGACCTGCCATCACCTACAAGACGGGCCTTGCGCCTCTCAAAAGAACCGTAAGATTTATTTTTATGTCTAAAAATCCACATAGAATGAATAACATTAGCATCATGAGGACGTGGCACTAGCTCCCACGTATTATTTTCAATAAGAGCATTATATTTATCAATCATTGCAGATTTCCAATTAGGATCGGACAAGGCATTATTCGGGTTGCGAGAAAGAGGTGAAGGGGCAACCGAATTCGATAAATTAAATTGCCATTTTGGTTTGGAAATGTCGTGCATAGCACGGGTTTCCATCATATGTGTGGGTGCCGCAGAGGTAGGGCGGGATTAGGAAATGGCTAGGGCAGATGTTGACACCCAATTTTGTCCCATCTTTTTGGATTTTATTTGCAATTTTTAATATTTTTGACACTTTAAAATAATTTTAAAATATAGGCATATATGTGTGTATATATCATTATTATCATTTATTATTTGCATTTTTACTGTCATTTGCATTTTTATATCACAAGCATACTTTTATCTTAATATTATATGTTATTTTATTTTCGCAAAACGGCATTGCATTTTTATTTTTATTTAAGCATCAAGCATTTCACAAATATTATATTTTTATCATATTATCATCTTTATAATTTATAAATTTTGCAAAGCTTTCTTTTTATATAATAAAACCTCCTTTTTTATATTTTAAACCCATAACATTTTTTATTTCCTAACCCAAAACAATTTTTTACCCAAAACCCAAACCCTCCATTTTCTAAGCCCAACCGAAACCCAATTCGATCGGCCCAACCCGGTCGGCCCAACAGCCCACACCCCTTTATTCTTATACCCTCCACCCAAAACACAAACCCTAAAAAACAAAAACACACCCTCACTTTTCTCTCCCCACCAAAACCCTTACTCTCTCTCCCAAAAATCAGCCGCCACACACCGCACTTTCACACCGGCGACCCCATGTCGCCGGTCACCTCGCCTACACCCACATCACCACCACGACGCTGACACCGTCGCCGACACCAACCAGCCCCCATACCCGCGACCTCACGTCGCCGACCGACTCACCACTGCCGTCACATCGCCGACCAACTCACCACAACGCCGACACCATCACTTCACCCATATCTACACCCCTAAAACCCGAAACCCATCTATAAATACCCCCTTTTTGTTTCTTAACCTTAATCCAAAAATACTCCTATTTGTTTCATAATTTTCAATCCGAAAATCATATTTCATTCTTCACATTTTTGGTCGTTTCTGTTTTGTTTTCGGGTCGGGTAAAATCCGGGTCGGGTCAGAACTCAGAGGCTAAATATCAGAAAATCAGCAGTCCGGAAAGCAAAAAATCAACGTTACGGGTCGGGTCACTGTTCCGATCGAGTCACAATCCGGGTCGGGACACCCCTTGTCGGACAAAAATCTCCAGGTTTGTTTTTTTTATTTTGTTGTTGGTGTACCTGAAACTTGGAGGAAAATCGGGTCGGGTCACAAATCCGGACCGGGTCACCGATTCGGGTCGGGTCAACCCGGTTTGTATAATTTCCGGATTTTGTATGTTTAATATTTAGTTGTTGGTTATCTGGAATTTGGAGAAAATCGATTCGGGTTGAAAAACATCCGATTCGGGGTCGGGTCGACCCGGTTCGGTTAATTTCCAGATTTTGTATGTTTATATTGTGTTGTTGGTTACCTGAAATCTGGAGAAAATCGATTTGGGTTGAAAAACATCCGATTCGGTCGGTCATCGACGGTCGGATCGACCAGTCGGTTAATTTCAGATTTTTGTATGTTTATATTGTCTTTGTTGGTTACCCGAAATTTGGAGAAAATCGATTCGGGTTGAAAAACATCCGATTCGGTCGGTCATTGACGGTCGGTCGACCAGTTCGATTAAATTTTAGATTTTTGCGTTTATATTGTGTTGTTGGTTACCCGAAATTTGGAAATAAATCGATTCGGTTGAAACATCCGATCCGGGTAGGGTCGACCCGGTCCGAGTAAATTTTCAGATTTTTGTGTTTTATATTCTGTTGTTGGCTATCTGAAAATAATAAAAAAAAAGATTTTGGGTCGGGTCATCGATCCTGATTCGGCCTGTCACCGGTCAAGTAAATTTCATTTTTGTATCTTTGTTGTTGGTTAGTGAAAATAAATAAATAAAAAATGTTTGATTAGGGTTGGGTCGACCCAAAATCCGGTCGGGTCACTATTACGAACCCGGTCGATTTTGAAGCCTTCCAAATCCTATTTCGCTTGAAATTTCAGAATTCGGGGTGCATAGTTTAATTGCAAGCTGTTGTTTATTTTGGCATTTAAATATCCATACGGATATCTCAACGCTTTAGGCCGATGAAATTGAATTGAGGCCGCGCTTTTTGTTGTTGTTGTTGTTTTTTGCTTTACTGCTTTTGAATTAAATATCGCATTTTAGGCCGATGAAATTAAATTCGAGGCCGCATTTTTCGCTTCTTTGTTCTCAGTTCTTGTTTTGGCATTTAAACATCCGTACGGATTGTCTTCTTGGTTTACTAGTTTAAATAAATACTTCATTTAGGCCGATGAAATTAAATTCGAGGCCGCGCTTTTTGTTTCGTTTCTCTGTTTTACATTTCTGCTTTTAAACATCCGTACAACGGACATCGCTTTATTGTTTAACTAATACTACACTTAGGCCGATGAAATTGAATTGAGGACGACTTTTTCATTTCGTTCCTCTGCTTTTTGAGTTTACATTTTAAGTATCCCGCAACGGATATCTTATTGTTCTACTGCTTTATTGCCTTATTTATATCGCATTTAGGCCAATGAAATTGAATTTGAGGCCGCGTCCCTTCGGATATTATTTCTCAATTTCTGTTTTTTTTTTTCTTGTTTCGACACCATTTTGCTGATTTGAATATTATATCGCCGGCCGATGAAAAAATATCCGTCGATTTTTTAGGCCTCCACAGTTGTAAAGACGGAAAATAAAGCTTCTGGGCAAGGATGAAACTTAAATATTTTTCACCCGAGAGACCAACATGTTCGATAGGCAAGGCAACTAAAATGACCAACGAGTCATATGTTCGCAACCACGACGTGATTGGAATGATCTTTTCAAAATTTAAGTCTGAGCCCCCGTAATAAAAACATTTATTGTTTTGGATACGGATTCGAAGTTATGTATATTTAATTGTTTCTAACCGTTTATTCTTGACAGCTTGCAAAGATAAAGTCAAAGAAGGCAAATAACCCCTCGGAGATTATTTATTTTGTTGTTGTCATTTACTTTCTTAATTCAGCTTTATTTCATTCTGTATTGTAATATTATTGTACTCGTGAAATTATTGAAATGTTTAGAATAGGCAAACATAGAATTAATTAATAGGGTTGTCTAAAACTTGAAACCCATTGCTAGTTCATTTATTTTTAGGCTCTGTTAGTTTTAAAATTGTTAATCGCTAGTTTATCTATTTTTAGGCTCGTCGCCCATAAGAAATCACATTGCATACATCTTTATCAATTTTCATACAAATGCATATTTATATTCTTTTCTAGCTTTACATGTATATTAATGTCGTACAAATGCATGCTTGTACAAATGCATCATTTCATTAAATACTTGCAACATTTTTTTTATACTTGTAAAACATGCACTTTTTAACATAATAATTAACCTGAGTTTGATCGGATAACCGCAAGTTAGCGGATCTTAAAGGATGCCTAACCCCTTCCCTTTAGGATAATAAAGAACCCTTACCTAGAATCTCATTAGTTTCGTAGATCATAAAATTGGAGTTATTTTACAGCTTTTAGTTAGTATTTAGGTGTCCTAATTCACTTTAGAATAATTAGGTGGCGACTCCTCAAAGCAAGCATTTTATTCAATCCAGAGGTGATCGATGCCATTGCGTCGCGAAGCCCGCAGGTCAAAATCGGGTGCGACAGCATGGCGACTCCACTGGGGAGATTCAGGTTCTTAACCATAGCAAGTTCAGGTTAATTATTATTGCGCTTTATTTTGCTTCTTATTTATTCTACTGCTTCTAATTATTTTCTTTTTGAAATTTTGTATGTTTAACTTCTTTAATTGCTATATTCTTTTATTGCTTTCCTTAAATTGGCATTTCGCTCATATTTCTTCCACTATGGAAAATTGACACTATCACACATTACACGCGAGGTGTGTTTTGCACTCCAAATTCTTTCAAATTACCAAATTTTAGGAGAGTTGGCGTATCTTGTGAGTGTCCGGACCATCCGGAGGCCGCGTAGCCTTCTCACCCGAGTAGTCCGCTCGGGAACCTTGAGTCCAGTAAGCCTAATCTTAGTAAATTTAGGATAGAGCTATACCCTTTTATTTTTAATCATGCATACATACACCATAGGTGGGTCGATCCTTGGCATCGACTCCACAATTAAGAAATCCACCAAAATTGTCGACGGGTCTCGCTCCCCCAACGACCATCAACATATTATTTGTAGCGTGATAATGATGGACTAATCCAAACCTAATCATGACATGCCGATATTGGAAAATGTACATACATTTTGTCTTCATTTCCAACAAAAGCACTGTAGTTTGACAACTTGGATTATTCTGTCATAATCTCTTATATTTGGCGTTTAGGCCCTCCTCTGGCATAAGAGAGGCTCCATGCATGATAGGACGCATATTTAATTCCTGCATAGTTTGTTTGCTATTTTTCTTCTTTTATCCTTGTACATATTATTTAATGCAATATTTACCTGCTTCAATTCTGTACATATCATACCATATTGTTTGCAACTCTGGGACAAAAATTGTGTCACTGCCCTAGAATAAAGCGTTCTTGAACATCAAGACTCGGACCTCGTGCAGCAATCAGGGGAGTTTTTTACTATACTGTCACTCTCCTACATTTTATTATTCTTTTAGTGAATTTCCTCCTTTCACCCGGTGCTCTTATTTTTGCAGGAAGATCGTCCTCGCGAACAGATTGAGGCGGTCGTTCTAAAACATTATCTCTGGATATACTCCGGGAAAGAACAAAGCCAAAGGGCTTTCACAAAGACGATCAGAAGATGTTTTGACTCGAAAAAGTCAGCCAACTTCAGAGTCAACGAGGCGTTACTCTGGTTGTCTATATTTGTTTTTTATATATATTTTGCAAATTCAGTTGATATGCTTAATTTTCGTTGCATAATTTCTTTATATCATACATTTTTACCACATATCCTTACGAACTACGAGTGTCTGATTCTCACCATACGGTGTGATACGTAGGTAACCCTTCTCGGGTGCGACACCCCTAAAAAAAAATCAAATCAAAAAAAAAAAATGAAAAAAATGATTTCGGATTATCAATCTTTTTTTTTTTTCATTACATCCTAATGGACAATCTTTTTTTCATTACATCCTATTGTGGATTATTATTTTTTTCATTGCATTCATCCTAATATGGACAATCACTTTTTTTATTGCATACAATTTTACTTGCTATCTTATTGTGGGTAAATTCTTTTTCAATCTTACATTTTTTATAACCTATCTTCACGAACTACGAGTGTCTGATTCTCACCGTTCGGTGTGATACGTAGGTAGCCCTTCTTGGGTTCGACAACACTAAAAAAAAATCAAAAAAAAAAAGAAAATAAAAAAAAGACGCACTTCCTTGTCCACCGTAGATAAGGACATATCTGGTTTATCAATTTTTTCATTCATCCTAAAATGGACATTCATTTTTTTATTTACATGCATCCTATTGTGGATGATCATTTATTCATTGCATTCATTCTATTGTGGACAATTATTTTTACTTTGCATTCGTCCCATAGTGGATAATCATCTGTTTTATACAATTTTTACTTTTACTATCCTAGTGTAGATGAACTTTTTTTTAAACATACATTTTTATAACCTATCAGCACGAACTACGCACACCTGATTCTCGTCAAAGATGAGATACGTAGGCAGCCCTATTCGGGTTCGGTACCCTTTATTCAAAAATACAAAAAAAAAAAATTAAGAATCATTGATGGACTTGGTTGATACCAATACAGTTAGGAGTGTGCATAGGAAAGAACAAGTAGAGAAGATTGTCTTCGTGGTAAACCATAGATTCTTCTGGTACCTCTCATTCACGCCTGTGTTGACACTTAAAAAATTGTTTTTCATGCTTCCAAGATATGAACAAAGCCAACCTCATCGTTTCATGTGCATTGTGTGGTGAGTTTTTAGAATAAGTTCAATTGCATTGCATTGTGATCTAGAACTTGGCTCGAATGTTTGTTGAGGCGAAATCCTGAGTAACACTTGGTATAGGAAAGGATCGTAGGCTTTCTTTGATCCGCTTTGAGCCTTTCCGACTTACCAAATAACATTATCCGTAGCATTTCCCCTTTGAGCCTGAAGCCTATTTTTTGAACAACCACATCTTATGCCTATACCCTTTCCGAGTGCGTACACGCCGCTTATCCCTCTTTGGCCCGCCCTCCTTGAGCGCATCAGAAATATGCAAATTGCTGAAAATGATTCGAGTTGAAGTTGCAATGTTCCCAAAAGAGGAAAACAAAACAAAACCAAAGGACGACTTCACACAAAAAGAAAGTTAAAATCCCCGACAATATAAAAAGAAAAAAAAAGAAGGAAATAACTCCGAAAAAAGGGGAAAAAGCTCCAAACGAAATATTCAAAAGAAGCCGGTACAAAACAAAAGGGGGCAAAAAGAAGCAAATCGGAGTCAATGCACACAAATACCAAGCACGGACATATTCCAACGCTCAAGGAAGGATTAGTCACTCTTTACCCAAATAATATCCTTTCCTTTCCCAAGCCTACATTACAAACCCATAACAAGCCCTACATGATCCTATACCGAGGGTTCTCACATTAGTGGATACTCACATGACGGCCAAGCCTATGGTATCACAATTAAATGCATTGAACATCTTTCTGAGGGTGAGTGTACTTCTCTAGACGTCCCAAAGATCAAAATACTGAAATACATGTGAGGAAGGGACTTTCTTTCAGTGAGGGCATTTGAAACATGAGGATGCATATATGTCAAAATCTTGGCTTGAAGCAAGTGTTGATACTCAGGTATGTCTGAGGGAGCATCCAAGTCAGTAGGAATTACCTTGAAGTCTGTCTCGATTTGACAGAAAGCAAATAACGAAAACTCCTAAGCACAATACTAATTGTTGGTACCAACCGAAGTCAAAACGTGATTATGTCTTTTTCATATTTTCACACAAAAAAAAAAAAAAAAACAACAACAACAAAAAAAAAAAAAACCTTGCAAAATATATTGCGTCATTTTTCAAACTCTAGTCACTCTCTTTTACAAAAAAAAAAAAACATTCTACAAATACAAATCTCTTTTGCAGCATGAACTACGTTATGACCTGATTCCCTCGGCGGGATACGTAGGCGGCTACATCAGCTTCGGTCTCAATTTTTAGAAAATCCTTACACAAATCCTTTTGCCGCATGAACTACGTTATGACCTGATTCCCTCGGCGGGATACGTAGGCGGCCAGATTGGCTTCGGTCCCATTTTTGAAAAAAAAAACCTTACAAAATCCTTTTGCCGTATGAACTACGTTATGACCTGATTCCCTCGGCGGGATACGTAGGCGGCCACATCAGCTTCGGTCTCAATTTTTAGAAAATTCTTACACAAACCTTTTAGCTTACATGAACTACGTTATGACCTGATTCCCTCGGCGGGATACGTAGGCGGCCACATCAGCTTCGGTCTCATTTTTAGAAAACCCTTACAAAATTCTTTTTGCTTACATGAACTATGTTATGACCTGATTCCCTCGGCGGGATACGTAGGCAGCCACATCGGCTTCGGTCCAATTTTGGAAAACTTCACAATCGCCATTTTGCTTGCAGCGAACTACGTTATGACCTGATTTCCTTTGTCGGAATACGTAGGCGGCCTATATCGGCTTCGGTCACATCATTGGAAATTATCCTCCATTATCTTGCACACAACGCATTAGGCTCACATGATCGCCTTAATAGGACAAGCAAGTTGCCAGCACAAACTCGATTTTGTCCAGTTGGAAGTTCAGCATCTTCATATATATCAGAAACTGGGGCATATTTTAAGGGTTCACTGCAAGAATATGTCAATGGACCTGGAAAATGCCAGACAACTGAGTCTTCAATCTAAACCAATATGAGCTTGCAAGCATCCAGGGCAAAAGCTACAACTCACAAATTTCTTTGAGTGCAGGTCTTCAGGTTGACAAAGGCAGAGAAGCCGCAACACGTGTGCTTAATTTGGCAAAGACGTCGCCTCACATTTTCGTCCGTGCAAGAATGACATTTTAATTCACAATCCACATGAGTTTAAATCGGCAGAAGATTCAACACAACGTGGAATCATATTACACCAAAATGACGGCAATGGACGTCATTTACATCTTTCACAGCATTACAACGACAGCAACACGCCCATACAACGGCGTCATCAGCAACACGCCTATGCAACGACGTCATCTGCACAACACGTCTACACAATGACGTTTACAACGCACCACGTCTATGCAACGACGTCATTTCAACCCATGCGGGTCACAAACGCATCACGTCAATACAACGACGTCAATCAGGCACCCACCTCCTAATGCGGGTATTTAAATTTCAATCAGGCGCCCACCTCCTAATGCGGGTATTTTATTTTAGTCAGGCACCCACCTCCTAATGCGGGTATTTCATTTTAAGTCAGGCGCCCACCTCCTAATGCGGGTATTTCAATTTCTGTCAGGCGCCCACCTCCTAATGCGGGTATTTCAATTTCTGTCAGGCGCCCACCTCCTAATACGGGTATTTCAATTTCAGTCAGGCGCCCACCTCCTAATGCGGGTATTTCATCTTAATCAGGCGCCCACCTCCTAATGCGGGTATTTAATTTGATCAGCGCCCACCTCCTCTGTCTGGGTATTTTAATTTGATCAGCGCCCACCTCCTAATGCAGGTATTTAAATTTGATCAGCGCCCACCTCCTAATGCGGGTATTTCATTTTGATCAGGCACCCACCTCCTAACGCGGTATTTTAATTTGATCAGCACCCACCTCCTAATGCGGGTATTTCATTTTGATCAAAGGCCCACCTCCTAATGCGGGTATTGCATTTTCAGTCAGGCGCCCACCTCCTAATACGGGTATTTCAATTTCAGTCAGGCATCCACCTCCTAATGCGGGTATTTTAATTTCAGTCAGGCACCCACCTCCTAATGCGGGTATTGCATTTTCAGTCAGGCGCCCACCTCCTAATGCGGGTATTTCAATTTTTGTCAGGCACCCACCTCCTAATGCGGGTATTTTAATTTCTGTCAGGCACCCACCTCCTAATGCGGGTATTTAAATTTCAGTCAGGCGCCCACCTCCTAATGCGGGTATTTCATCTTAATCAGGCGCCCACCTCCTAATGCGGGTATTTTATTTTCAGTCCGGCACCCACCTCCTAATGCGGGTATTTAAATTTCTGTCAGGCGCCCACCTCCTAATGCGGGTATTTTAATTTCAGTCAGGCACCCACCTTCCAATGCGGGTATTTCAATTTCATTCAGGCACC
Organism: Anisodus acutangulus; assembly: GCA_029783415.1. NCBI lineage: Eukaryota > Viridiplantae > Streptophyta > Magnoliopsida > Solanales > Solanaceae > Anisodus > Anisodus acutangulus. The sequence continues at coordinate 37,004,718 of CM056508.1, forward strand.
CACCTCCTAATGCGGGTATTTAAATTTCTGTCAGGCGCCCACCTCCTAATGCGGGTATTTTAATTTCAGTCAGGCACCCACCTTCCAATGCGGGTATTTCAATTTCATTCAGGCACCCACCTTCCAATGCGGGTATTTTAATTTCAGGTAGGCGCCCACCTTCTAATGCGGGTATTTTAATTTCAGTTAGGCGTCCACCTTCTAATGCGGGTATCTTAATTTCAATCACGCCCGGTCTGGCGTCGCCATCTGCATAACGTCTAAGTGGCGGCGTCGCCTCATCACGCCTATGATACATCATCATCCGCATCGGGAAGTACTTTGAACATCGTTCACCCTTCCCCAAGATCTCGCCACGCCTGCGCAAACGGTGTCATCATAAGTCGACCTTTGGGGCATTGTTTCTTGAATCTGCTCCATCTCCTCCACCTTCTCTCCCCCTCGGGATTCTATTTCTTACCATGCATCTCTAATCTTCCCTCGAGTCGCGGTGATCAGGACAAAATTGGCTACTCAGTCAACTTCTTTGGCGAAAACTCTTTCATCGTCTGCGGCCAAAGAGGGCATCTGTTGACACCCAATTTTGTCCCATCTTTTTGGATTTTATTTGCAATTTTAATATTTTTGACACTTTAAAACAATTTTAAAATATAGGCATATATGTGTGTATATATCATTATTATCATTTATTATTTGCATTTTCTTGTCATTTGCATTTTTATATCACAAGCATACTTTTATCTTAATATTATATGTTATTTTATTTTCGCAAAACGGCATTGCATTTTTATTTTTATTTAAGCATCAAGCATTTCACAAATATTATATTTTATCATATTATCATCTTTATAATTTATAAATTTTGCAAAGCTTTCTTTTTATATAATAAAACCTCCTTTTTTATATTTTAAACCCATAACATTTTTTATTTCCTAACCCAAAACAATTTTTTACCCAAAACCCAAACCCTCCATTTTCTAAGCCCAACCGAAACCCAATTCGATCGGCCCAACCCGGTCGGCCCAACAGCCCACACCCCTTTATTCTTATACCCTCCACCCAAAACACAAACCCTAAAAACAAAAAACACACCCTCACTTTTCTCTCCCCACCAAAACCCTTACTCTCTCTCTCTCCATCAGCCGCACACACCCCCGCACCCCCACACCGGCGACCCCATGTCGCCGGTCACCTCGCCGACGCGACCCTACACCCACATCACCACCACGACGCTGACACCGTCGCCGACACCAACCAGCCCCCATGCCCGCGACCTCACGTCGCCGACCGACTCACCACTGCCGTCACATCGCCGACCAACTCACCACAACGCCGACACCATCACTTCACCCATATCTACACCCCTAAAACCCGAAACCCATCTATAAATACCCCCTTTTTGTTTCTTAACCTTAATCCAAAAATACTCCTATTTGTTTCATAATTTTCAATCCGAAAATCATATTTCATTCTTCACATTTTTGGTCGTTTCTGTTTTGTTTTCGGGTCGGGTAAAATCCGGGTCGGGTCAGAACTCAGAGGCTAAATATCAGAAAATCAGCAGTCCGGAAAGCAAAAAATCAACGTTACGGGTCGGGACACCCCTTGTCGGACAAAAATCTCCAGGTTTGTTTTTTTTATTTTGTTGTTGGTGTACCTGAAACATGGAGGAAAATAGGGTCGGGTCACAAATCCGGACCGGGTCACCGATTCGGGTCGGGTCAACCCGGTTTGTATAATTTCCGGATTTTGTATGTTTAATATTTAGTTGTTGGTTATCTGGAATTTGGAGAAAATCGATTCGGGTTGAAAAACATCCGATTCGGGGTCGGGTCGACCCGGTTCGGTTAATTTCCAGATTTTGTATGTTTATATTGTGTTGTTGGTTACCTGAAATCTGGAGAAAATCGATTCGGGTTGAAAAACATCCGATTCGGGTCGGGTCACTGACCCGGGTCGGATCGACCCGGTTCGGTTAATTTCCAGATTTTTGTATGTTTATATTGTGCTGTTGGTTACCTGAAATTTGGAGAAAATCGATTCGGGTTGAAAAACATCCGATTCGGGTCGGGTCATTGACCCGGGTCGGGTCGACCCGGTTCGATTAAATTCTAGATTTTTGCGTTTATATTGTGTTGTTGGTTACCTGAAATTTGGAAATAAATCGATTCGGGTTGAAACATCCGATCCGGGTAGGGTCGACCCGGTCCGAGTAAATTTTCAGATTTTTGTGTTTTATATTCTGTTGTTGGCTATCTGAAAATAATAAAAAAAAAGATTTTGGGTCGGGTCATCGATCCTGATTCGGGTCGGGTCAGCCCGGGTCAAGTAAATTTCATTTTTGTATCTTTGTTGTTGGTTAGCTGAAAATAAATAAATAAAAAATGTTTGATTCCGGGTTGGGTCGACCCAAAATCCGGGTCGGGTCACTATTACGAACCCGGTCGATTTTGAAGCCTTCCAAATCCTATTTCTGTTTGAAATTTCAGAATTCGGGGTGCATAGTTTAATTGCAAACTGTTGTTTATTTTGGCATTTAAATATCCATACACGGATATCTCACTGCTTTAGGCCGATGAAATTGAATTCGAGGCCGCGCTTTTTTTTGTTGTTGCTGTTTTACTGTTTTACTGTTTTGAATTAAATACTGCATTTTAGGCCGATGAAATTAAATTCGAGGCCGCATTTTTCGTTTCTTTGTTCTCGCCATCTTGTTTTGGCATTTAAACATCCGTGTACGGATTGTCTTCTTGGTTTACTAGTTTAAATAAATACTTCATTTAGTAGATGAAATTAAATTCGAGGCCGCGCTTTTGTTTCGTTTCTCTGTTTTACATTTTTCTGTTTTAAACATCCGTGCAACGGATTCTTTTTATTGTTTAACTAATACTACACTTAGGCCGATGAAATTGAATTGAGGCCGCACTTTTTTCATTTCGTTCCTCTGTTTTCAGTTTACATTTTAAGTATCAAGACGCGGATATCTTATTGTTCTCTTGCTTTATTGTCTTATTTATATCGCATTTAGGTCAATGAAATTGAATTTGAGGCCGCGTCCCTTCGGATATTATTTCTCAATTTCTATTTTTTCTTTTCTTTGTTTTCGACACCATTTTGCTGATTTGAATATTATCTTTGACCTTGGCCGATGAAAAATATCCGTCGATTTTGAGGCCTCCACAGTTGTAAAGACGGAAAATAAAGCTTACGGGCAAGGATGAAACTTAAATCTTTTTCACCCGAGAGACCAACATGTTCGATAGGCAAGGCAACTAAAATGACCAACGAGTCATATGTTACTTAACCACAGCGTGATTGGAATGATCTTTTCAAAATTTAAGTCTGAGCCCCGTAATAAAAACATTTATTGTTTTGGATACGGATTCAAGTTATGTATATTTAATTGTTTCTAACCGTTTATTCTTGATGACTTGCAAAGATAAAGTCAAAGAAGGCAAATAACCCCTCGGAGATTATTTATTTTGTTGTTGTCATTTACTTTCTTAATTCAGCTTTATTTCATTCTGTATTGTAATATTATTGTACTCGTGAAATTATTGAAATGTTTAGAATAGGCAAACATAGAATTAATTAATAGGGTAGTCTAAAACTTGAAACTCATTGCTAGTTCATTTATTTTTAGGCTCTGTTAGTTTTAAAATTGTTAATCGCTAGTTTATCTATTTTTAGGCTCGTCGCCCATAAGAAATCACATTGCATACATCTTTATCAATTTTCATACAATATTTATATTCTTTTCTAGCTTTACATGTATATTAATGTCGTACAAATGCATGCTTGTACAAATGCATCATTTCATTAAATACTTGCAACATTTTTTTTTATACTTGTAAAACATGCACTTTTTAACATAATAATTAACCTGAGTTTGATCGGATAACCGCAAGTTAGCGGATCTTAAAGGATGCCTAACCCCTTCCCTTTAGGATAATAAAGAACCCTTACCTAGAATCTCATTAGTTTCGTAGATCATAAAATTGGAGTTATTTTACAGCTTTTAGTTAGTATTTAGGTGTCCTAATTCACTTTAGAATAATTAGGTGGCGACTCCTCAAAGCAAGCATTTTATTCAATCCAGAGGTGATCGATGCCATCGCGTCGCGAAGCCCGCAGGTCAAAATCGGGTGCGACAGCAGAGTTGCAGGTCGAAAGGGACAGCGGAATCAGGGAGAAGGGGCGGGGGCGTTGTGTTGAAGGGAGGGAGTGACCTCGGGCATCCAAGAGTGGTTGTTCCAAGGAGTATGTGGTGGGTATGGTTGGCCCATCCGATACGGGATAGAGGGAGGTTGGTTAGGCGTCGGTGACGGTAGCGACTGATTTTGCAAGTGATGAATTAGAAGAGGATTAAGGTTGTCATTTAAGAAGTCATAGGAATTCAGAGGTGGGGAAATGAGTTTGGTAAAGGAAAATTGAGTATCATCAAATATGACATGACGAGAAATTATTATTTTTGGCTAGACAGGTCGTAACAGTTGTAACCGCGATGATTAGGGTGTAATCCAAAAATACACATGGGGTGGATCTATGTTCCAGCTTGTTGATTTGTGTGGAGGGATGGAGGGGGTAGCATAGACATCTGAAAGTTCTTAAATGCTTATAGGAAGGAACCCGAAGATAGAGAACTTGAATGAGAGACTTGTATCTAAGAGACGTGTTGGGGAGAATGTTTAAGATATAGGTTGCCATGGATAGAGCGTAATGCCAAAAGGAGGGGGGATAGAGGTGTGGGTAAGGAGGGCACGAACTACGTTATTTATGGTCCTAATTTTCCGTTTAGCTTTGCCATTTTGTAGAGAGGTGTGGGGACAGGAAAAATGAAAAATAAGGCCATTTTTTACGCAGAAAAGTTTGAATTAATTATTATTGAATTTCATCCCATTAAAAACATTTTGTATTCTTTTCAAATTATGTCTTAATGAAAGCGCTGAATGAAGAAAAAAAATTAGATTTGGGATTTATTTCCAATGGGAAAAGTTCACAGAAAGTTTGAATAATCATCTAAAAACAACATATAGTACCGATGCTCGGCTGTGCTTAAAATAGGAAAAGTCCATAAATCACTATGTATTATATCAAAAGGCATTAAAGTACAGGTAGATGAAGAATAAAATGGCAACTTGACATGTTTCCCAAAAATACAAGATTCACAAACAGGAATATAAGATACATGTTTGCAATCTATAAATTTATTTTTGCGAAGGAAGCGTAAAACAGAGTCTCCCGAATGTCCTAATCTATTATGCCATAAAAAGGAGGAAATAACTGCAAGAGATGACAGAGAGAAGGTTGGATGACCGACAGTGGTGGTAATAGCATAAAGGTCCCCAGTGCTATTACATCGCATTATTCGCATCCATGTCATAAGGTCTTTTACATAAAAACCAAAAGAATCAAATTCAAGGGAAACAATATTGTCGGTTGTGAAACGACGCACAGAGATTAGATTTTTTATAAGTGTCGGGGCATGGAGGACATTTTTTAAAGCTAACGAATGGTGTGGTGGAGAGAGAGATGATTGTCAACAACCTCGAATAGGAATGCCGTGTCCACTACCAATAATAATATGACGATTTAAATTGCTCGTATTGAAACAAGACAAGAGAGTACATTGGGATGCCGTCATATGAGATGTAGCGCCACTATCCATGTACCAATTGACGTCTGGAATGTTGAGGGACATCGTATTCATAGCCGCCTCAATATCCGTCGGGGCATAGGTGGAAGGAGGAGAGACATATTGTAACACCCCATACTTTCGGGTAACGGTTGAACACAAAAATGTAGGCAAGTAGACCGGACTCTGAGAAGTTTATGTTGCACTCACGTATGCTAATAAGGAAATTAGTATATGAAAGGATGTGATCCCGAAATAATGTTGGATTTAACAAGTGTGACGACGGGGATTAGTAATAATAATTGTATATCCCCAAAAATTTTATGGGCTAGTGTCATATTACAAGAATTATGACATTAAGTATAAGAGGATTTTATAAGTCGCCGGGATTTAAGTGGATCCGGATCGAGAATTTAGTTGCGTGTATAATTGATTAATTGTGGGATTAATTAATTATAAGAGGATGACCAAATTCAGTGGAATATTATGTGATGTCTTATAACATACGGTTGGGGTGACTTAGTCTAAACAGCTGATCGCTGGCAGTTTCAGAGCTTCACCGGTCTTCACACATGCACCATTCTCTTCTACTAAAAGCCTTCATCTTCATATGATTATGAAGAAATCCTTCCATAGGAAAGCAGCTTACCACACTTCAATTAGAAGGAGTGAGTCTCAATTGATAATCGTTGGAAGTTCTCGACCAAATTGGGGATTCCCGTAAGCTTCTGCGGGAGAAATTCAGAGCGTTCTGAACTTTAATTCCAGGAGAACCGAAGCTTTAAGCAAGCCTTGAAACTCACAAGCTAAACAAGAACCTTAAATTCGAAAGGATTCTGGCACGAATTGATTTTGGGTTCTGTTGTTTCTGCTTATCGGAAACTGATTTTGGTGGAAGGTTTTCCAACGATTTTTATCGCTATGTCTAACAGAGGTAATATTTCTTGTTCCTAAAGTTATACAAATTTTTGAACATGATTCATAACATTAGCTCTAAAATGATTATCGAAAATGCTAAGTTTGGGTTGGATGTTGTTGAGACTGTCGTAATTATAAGAAATTTGGGTTGCATGTGAAATTGTTGTACTGTTTTGGATATTGTAGCAGTAAGAAGAAGGATTAAGAGGGCTGGGTATTTTGCTACATAAATAGGTCTTGATATAGAAGGAATATAGGTTCTACGCGTATAAGATATTCGGTAAAGTGTCTCAATGACTCCATTAATGGTGTATTGGTCTGATTATGACTTCAATCGTTCATATGGTGTAGATAGTCGTTCGTAGAGCTTACAAGGACCCGTGGAACTTACATAATTTCGACAGCAAGGTATGCAAGGTTCTTTATTCCTTTTGTCATATTCTACATACAAAACATAACCGGAATATTGTTCCATAAAATACTCTACTCTTAGTAGTTAAGAATGATCATGTTATTGACTTTTGTGTTAAAAGCCCTTTTAAGTATGTCTCTAAGACCTTATTAAGGCATACCAGAAAAGAGGTTGATGTCCCCAATATTAACCAAAGGTGTAAAGGATATTATGTCACTTCAGATGTTTTATTATTATTCATGCATTTCATTTGCATTTCATTCATATGTCACCCTAGACCTCCACGGAGTTATATACTATATTATATTTATGCATTATATATATATATATATATGTATGGGAATTAGGGAAAGGGAAAAGGTGTTATATCGCACACCACCTGCAGCTGGTACAGACTATCACAAAAGAGCCCGAAGAGGCCAATATGATGTGATGCCCTTGTGTGGCGATATTACCTGATGCCCACAGAGGCGGTTATGGTAGGATTCCTGTGTGTACATTAGTATACCACATTTGCATTGTGCATACATTCATTAATCATCATATGGTATGATGCCCGCAGAGGTTGTTATGGTAAGGAAGATGCCCGAAGAGGCCGATGTATATGTATACTGCATTGTGCATAACATTTAGGCATGTGTATTAGGGTCCTCAGAGGCATTTACTGATGTTCAGCTATTTCTGTTTCAGATTATGATATATCTCTGCTATGTTATTTCTTATGCTTGACATACTCAGTACATTAGTCGTACTGACGTCCCTTTTGTCGGGGGACGCTGCAGTTTATGCTCACATGTTCATATTGAGAGGGTGACGGTTCACACTAGTAGGTTGCTGGTTCAGCTGGTATTCATAGCACTCTATTTATTTCAGAGTCGCGATCTGATCATGGTATGTTTTACTCTTTAGAGGCTTGTAGATAGGTGTCATGTGGTTAGTTGTCATGTAAGGCCTTGTTGGTCTTTGAATATAAATGGATAAGTTGGGCTTTTGGGTTGAAACGTCATATAATCTATCACGGCTCAGTCCGTGTTTAAATATAATTAAGGGTAGAGTGTAGATGTTGTGCCCGGTGGGTAGGGTCCGGGTGCCCGTCGCGGCCTTCCGGCTTGGGTCGTGACACATGTGCATTGTATGCCTATTGTGGACGTGCGCTGAGGATGCCGAGCTAGGACTGTTGGGCCAGAGGTAGGGCCCAGGAGGTTGTCGGGTATGGGCAAGGTGGAGCAGCCCAAGCTGGCTGGGCCCACATAGCCCATGGAGGAGGCTACTGCCACTGATGCTGCCGCTGTGGGTTGCTGCCGGCTGACAGTGGTTGGCCCCTCCCGCCACATCTGCTTCTCCCTCCACAATTGTTGTGGGCTTTGCCAGAGTTTCGCTATTTGTGGTGATTTTCGGAAGGCGGGCAGTGTGTCGGGTTGTTGGGTTGCCAGTTTTGTGAATCGAAAAACATGGCCATGATGTCGGCTGAGGGGCCGCCGGTAGTGATGAGGGCGGAATCAGCGGTGCTTGCATGAGCCTCGACCCACTTTTTTTTTGGGTTTTTTTAAGGATGAGTCTCGAACGCACCTCATAGAATGGAGGCAATGACGTACATTGTTGGAGAATGGTTTCGACGCCGTCATAAGTTTCATTCAAACCCGCAATAAGTTGCATCACCAACGGTTGATTAATGACCGGTGCACCGACGTTGGAGAGTTGATCGACAATCATCTTAAGATCCTGACAATAAGCCGACATATTTGGAAAATCGTCCAGCTGAATGTCCTTAAATTGATTTTCTAGGTACAAGGCACGTTGTGTCTTATTATCCTGAAAAATACTTTCCCAGCACTCGGGCAGTGGAGTCGGTTTCAATGATTATATGCAATAGATCGTTCGAGATCATGTCGTAGATTCATTGTAGGACAATCGCATCTAAGCGGGATCAAACGTCATCATCAGAAACATCAAGGTGTTCCAGGGGCTTTGATTTAAGAGGGATGATATGCTCAATGACTTTGTACACACTACAATGAATCTTAAATAATTCCGCTCAAGATGAATACTGACCATTTTCCATCTCAAGAGTTATGGAAATGAAGTTCTTGATGTCGTTAACTGCAAGAGCATGATGAGATTTAGGTTGTTCAGCCATTGAAAAGTATGGGGAAGAGGAGACGGAGGAAGCGGCCGAGAGGTAGTAGGAGAAAGTTTGGGGAGGGCGGCTGTCGAGGGTTGGGGAGGCCGAGAGGTTAGTAAGAAAATTTTAGATTTTGGCTGTTGATACCATAAAGGAATATGTTTCTCTGCTTTTCCATTGATTATTATTGTCACGACCCGATCCGACGGGCCGCGACTAACCGCCCTAATGACATCATTATACTAACATGTCACACATAATCCAACTAACACTTAATGAGTCTGAAATCCGGCAGCATAACGCCGCAATAGCAACATATGCCAGGGTAGGCAAGTCGACGAGGCTGCCTTTACCCAAGATTGTACCTGTCTCCCGAGGAGTCACAACTAGCCAATATAACATAACAAGCAAGCTGACAAGGCTGCCACCAGATAGTAATGTATATACATGGGAACACTCCAGCACAGAATACAATAACATGACCGACCAAAACAGAGTCATAACCCTTACATACGTACAACCCACCACTGTCTACAGACCTCTATAAGAAGAATAACGACATATGACGGGACAGGGCCCCGTCGTGCCCCTAAATACGAACATAAGTCAAAAAGAGATTCAGTACCAAAATGACAAAGCCCTGGATCAAAGGAGCTTTCCAACCTGCTGAGTAGGAACCTAGGCCTAAGGTTCACCAAACTGAAAACATGTACCTGCGGGCATGAAACGCACCCCAGGAAAGGGGGTCGATGACGAAATAATGTCTTGAGTATGTAAAACATGAAGTGTAAAGAGACCATAATTAGCCAATGTAAATGTAAGATCAGTATAAAAATAAGGATTCAAATCCAACTGTGCGATAAACCATAAAAGTCAGTTGTGCCTTATAAAAATGAGAGTCAAGTCAAGAAAACATGAAGGCATGTCCATAAACATGTATATACCTGTAACGTAACCCGGCCCACTAATGCGGGACTCGGTGAAATCATATCATAACTTGACCCGTGCTTTGGGACTCGGTAAAATCATCTCTCATCTATGGATCCATCCTACGTAACCCGGCCCTCTAGTGAGGGTCTCGGTGAACAATGCAAGGCTGTGCACGAGTCGTAACCCGGCCCGGGACTCGGTGAGGTGAAGTAGTAACACTTAGCATGAGTAGATATCGTGAGTAACCATATGCAAGTAAAAATTATCATCTGACTCTCAATAAAATCATTGTAATAATGTCATAATAAACTCTTTGCTGAAAAATCATAGGCACTTCTCATAACAATCCTCATTAGGAATTAAACTGTATAAGAATTAAGTACGCCCGCCGTACTTTCATTAAATCATGCCAAAAAGAAAGAAGTAAGAGTTTCGCATACCTCTTAGACGAACTAATCAACTCTATATTAGAGTACGTCTCGATTTAGAACTTCAACCTATAATAATGGTAATACGTTCGTCAATTCTATGATCGCTAGCATACTTTATATCGAATAACGACTTCTTATTTTATAAAAATTCGGGCAGCACTTCCCCTGTTTATACATGTTTCCAAAAATTCCAAACGAGGCTAATAACATCAATAAACAAGCACCAATTAAGGGCACAACCAAGACAACAATAAAGGGAATTTACACACCCACTTCTCATGTAAATTTAGCCTCTTAATCCACCTTAAAACAGCCCACAAAACAGCATATGTTCCAACAACAACGAGGGTAGAATGTGAAGCCTTTCAATTTCATCATGCAATTAGTGATAATAATAACAACAATAACCAACGAATCCAACAACACCAAAATCTATTCCAAATTGGCAACTAGCCCAAAATGGTCACATGCAATGCTTAAATTCCAATTCTTCCTTAACAACAAATTTATTACCTTAATTCTAACAACATGCATTCCAATTATATCATAGAAAAAAGAATTTTTATACCTCAAATTCGTCAAAACAGTCCGCAATTTTCTGCCACTGTTTTTTCGGAACTCCCCACTGTTTTGTAATTTTTCTCCTCCTTTTTGTTCACTTCTTCAACTCCAATTGACATGCAAGTGTTCTACAATGTTAAGCCATCATCCCTACACGTTTTTCTTCCAAAATTTCATCCCAAAAATCATAATTTTCTGGGCAATTTTAAACAAGCGTTGGCTGTTTTGCCACTGTTTTCGCCACAGTTTTTGGTGTTGTTTTGCTTCTAATTTTTGGTGAAGAATGTAGTCTAGGAAGAGAAGATAACAACCTTAATTTTGGTTATGGGTGTAGGGTGATTTTCGGATTAGTGTAGAGGAGAGAATGAGAGGAGAGTTATTTTTTTTGTTTAAGTGTAGAAGAAGATGAAGAGGTAAGTGTAGGTTTATTATAAAAAAAATCTGATTTTTCCTTTTTACACTTTGGCCCCCAAGTTCTTCAATTAATAAATCTCAAACCCACTTCTTTTAATTCCCGAGAATTTCATAAGCCTCGTATCCTCAATGTCATAATTTTATAATACAATACTATTCCATAACGGGAATATACAATTATTGCTATAAGTATCCAACGTCACCCTTATTGTGACCAACATCTTTCCGGAATCACATCCTCTTGTATACTAATTTCCGGATTAGCATATATAAATATACTCTATATCCAAGATTCGAATCTTACCTCCTTAATTACGTGCTCTAATTATAGTCTTAAAATTACGAGGTGTAACATTCTTCCCCCCTTAGAAACATTCGTCCTCGAATGTTCATACTATTGGGCACATCTTACACAAATTGATTCAAGGATTCACAAGCACACAGAAATTTGCATATTAGGTCATCTTAGACTCTATGATACACGTTTCTGCCAACAAATATCCGACTTACAAACAACTCAACTCTTCCCATTATCTAACAAAAGGACTCAAATAAACAAGGAAACACCCTACGTCCTAGCTTATTCGTAATTTTCTAAAAGTGAAGTATACTAGAACTAAGGCTAAGTAGAGTCATTATTCCCGCAGTACCACATTATGTACATATATACAAGAACTTTAAGCATAATCTATACCTTAATCTTAAACTTGAGAATAGATATCATCTTCACAACCAATGACTAATCCCCATTTTATATATTCAAATTCCTGGTCCTATTTTAACCAGTAGTTAAGTACTTAAATGAATGTTTTAACTCAAAATCAGCAGTTTCAACTAAGCACATAAGGATCAGGGAAGACATAACTTCAAAATGGTGTAATAGCAGAGACTAATATATATATATATATATATATATATATTTTCCGAGTTCCCAAAAGCCTAATGTCCTCTACCTGGATCAAGATGCAAGCGCTCTATATAATAAAATCCAAATATACATAATAGAGGCGTTGTTTGATCATGCAGGGTACAAAGGAAAAACACACAAGCTACCCTAATGATGATATACATATGAACATGCCCAAGACACCACCATGGCATAGACACTAGTTACCTAGTCTGAACCATAAACAAGGGATCACAAGGCAGGTGTAAATAAGTGACATATGCATACAGACTATCTTAGACCGTCCCAACCACACATATATATTTAGGAACACAAGAGATGCTAAATGAATATCCAATCCATCATTACCATGCCTATGATCAGGTACTAAGGCTAAACAAGTCTTAAAGTTTATATTAGACCTACATCAAGCCTAAATCAGAACAAGTGAACACATAATAGGCATATAATGAGCTAAGTTTTCCTATCCAGATATTAATCACTATCTCTCTAATAATTCAAATAGCAAGTGTTATCCATATCGTGTTATTTGAGCCTAACATATACTTAATACCCATATTAAGAATAATTTTAAACAATGAGCATAAATTGGAAGCTTAAGTTAATCAAATCAGGTTACTCAATGTCTCATTTTTAACAATGATTAGCAAGACGTTATCTATTACAAGTCGACACCGTATTGAACTTACTAATCCAAAACTTACAGATATATCCAAATCATATTAACATTAATTAGGCATGCTTAGTCATATCTTCTAACATACCCCTAAATCAGTAAAGCAGGCTCGGAATTTAGGTAATATTCATAATTCACAATCATCACATAGGCTACCCTTTATCAATTCTCATCATAAATAACATCATATAACCTCAACCATATCAACCCACTTAACTCATTCTCTTCTAGTTTTAAATTATCATATCAGACGATATAAGACAAGTTTTGTTAAATAGGACAACTAATCTTGTTCTTAATTAGTGGCGCTTGTTTTAGGTAGATAATATGACCAAATGACTTATAGATAGCCAAACGAGTTTCCAAAATAATATATTGGTCATCACATTAATTTAAATAACTCATACATGCTAAACCCAACTTCAATCCAACCTGCCAATCCATTAAATCAAATCTAGGCGTTTCATATATCATTAATATCTTTAAATTAGCAATATTAAACATTAAATTAACTAGGTAGCCCATACACGACTAGACAAATCTAAAATTAACATGTTTCGTTCTATTTCAATTGTACAGATTATTCTAAATCAGCATGGAACATTTACACTCTTTTGTTGATATCTACTACTACTTTCAATTTGGTAACAATGCCCCTTCTTCTTCCTATATAAAGCTGATGGTGACCAGTACAATCCCAAACTCTTAAAGGGACAGAACAAGAATCTCTCTGCTTACTGTTTCTATGTTTGGTATTACCTAAAGCTACAATCTTGTAGGTACCATTAAGAAGTGGATTGGGAAACATAAAATTCAAGGTACCCCCCCCCCCCTTTTTATTTATTTTTTTGAATTTCACATCTTGGAAAATGGACAATGTCAATCAAAACTTAAAGGAATCTATAACTATACCAAACTAGATATTCAATCCCGAGTGGTAACAGGTAAACCAATTATCCGGACATGAGTAGGCATAAACAAGTATATATAGACAGACCAAACATATGTGGATTGCCTATCCATGCCATGCTAACCTCATCACTACTCACTTAATAACTTAACCAAATCTGCAGAAGCAAGGGAATGCACATAGTTGAGGAACTACTCAGATATTCATTTCATTTTTTTTTAACATGTGATTTAGATACCTATCAAAACTCAAATGATCTTATATTATCTACCAAATTTACATAAAAGGAGAAGGGGGTAGACATACTGCGATGTGAGACATGGAAATAGGTGGACTTAAGAGTTTGATTTAATCAACACATAGATACAAAACATGGGCATATACAATCAAACCAAATTGGATGCAGAGTTATGCACATGAGGAAGAGACAAGGTTATTTTAAATAGTTATGTTCAGATGAGTATTAGACCACCTAAGACTATTGGGACATGCCAAGGATAGATATGACCCTTTAACAAGCAAAGCATACACCAAATAGGCTCCTAAACTATCCTTCAGATCACGACAGCACTTAAACAAGACACACATCCATTTCAAAGTCATTAGGTGATCCTATCATAATTATAACAACATTCTTATGCTAAATCTTAGTTCCCTTATTATAGACAGATAAATAAATAAATAAAAATATTAAGCCCTTCAATCATTTCCATACCAAATGTGACATTTACAACCAACATAGTCATTATGTAAGCATAATTTTTAACTTCAACAATTGGTGTTTAATTAACATAACCTGTGTATTGAGTCATGGATTAATCGAACATAGTGTCTAAGAGGTTTAATATACTCCTCAAGCCACTATAGCAACATACCGAAATAATTTGTTCAGTTAACCAGGGGAACAAACCTCATGTTCATGTATTAAGCATACTAAATTAGTACATGTGCTAATGATGGTTTGACCTAACATACTATGGACACCACAGGACTTAAACAATCCAAGAGGGGTTACAATGGACTAAAACTAGTATACCAATTACTTCAAAGTCATTTAAACAGATCATACAAGGTCAAATAACCGTTAAACTTAACAAGACAACCACTTAACACACAAATAATCGTCACACAATACTCTAACAGTGTTTTCATCAACTGAACATGCTAGACATTAATAGAGTAGTCATAAATAGCCATAATATTCACATATATTACATAATGCTTGGTATAATATATTCACGGTTTAATAGTTAACTAAATAAGTAAACCGTTTATTGCAGCAACAAGTCATTCCTGGAATTATGTAAATACTCAATTTTCCACTCCCTTAAGCAACTACTGACAACATGTTTAGCATATGAATCTATTCCCTATTTAAGAGATAAAACGCAGACTTGGGTTATTAGAACATTTTGCATTCTACATTATGATACGCAAAGACAATTACAGGGGAAATTTTAATCAAACATAAAAGATATCTAGGCAAGTCTAATTAACTGTTTAGAGGTAGTCCTACTGAGCAAAATTGGCAAAGATAGGTCCTAACACAAGTGATTTATACTCAACCCACATCTTGTCTGGGGACATTAACGGACCACCTGTTAGAAGAAGTATGACCAAGACAGAATACATTTATACATAACATGGATAGCATAACTCATAAGAAAAGCTGGAACACATCAACTTAAACAGGGTAATATTACAATATGTAGAGGACCATCTACTCCTAAGCCCCATCCACAAGTAGGACAACCCGTTAACGACTATCAACTACTTGCTGAACTAATTTCAAGGACTTATCTAGACAACTTGCTCCAGAGACAACAAACCTTATATGTACAACAGTAGCAATTCTAGTTTTTGGCATATCTCATATCCCTTTTCATATAAACATAAGCATACCAAGGAGTCATCACAACTAATAGACTTCACATATACCATGTACTTTAACCCAGATCAAACATAAAATATTTTACTCAAGAAGGCCTTGTATATCTAAGGTCTCAACGATTATCTAATATTCTAAGAGTCTCAAATACTCCATGTCCCAAGCTTACATTATTTCTTCCCGTATACGAGTAAGATAGTTTCTCATAACCTCGAATTCGTATTTCCCTTCTGGCGGCTGTCGCTTTCTTCGGAGGCATAGTTATAACACATTAATACGTCAGAGAGGGAATAACCTAATAACATAGCTCTATCGCACGATATTAGAGTAAGAAGAATAGAAACCAATCCTAAATGTCCGGCAGCCTCCTGCGTATAAGTATGGTGCACAACATACCCATACGCAAGACTCTACTAGACACGGTCTGTAGACATTCCGAGGACTAACTGCTCTGATACCACTTTTGTCACGACCTGACCCGACGGGCCGCGACTAACCGCCCTAATGACGTCATTATACTAACCTGTCACACATAATCCAACTAACACTTAATGAGTCTGAAATCCTGCAGCATAACGCCGCAATAGCAACATATGCCAGGGTAGGAAAGCCGACGAGGCTGCCTTTACCCAAGATTGTACCTGTCTCCTGAGGAGTCACAACTAGCCAATATAACATAACAAGCAAGCTGACAAGGCTGCCACCAGATAGTAACATATATACATGAGAACACCCCAGCACAGAATACAATAACATGACCAACCAAAACAGAGTCATAACCCTTACATACGTACAACCCACCACTGTCTACAGACCTCTATAAGAAGAATAATGACATATGACGGGACAGGGCCCCGTCGTGCCCCTAAATACGAACATAAGTCTAAAAGAGATTCGGTACCAAAATGACAAAGCCTTGGATCAAATGAGCTTTCCAACCTGCTGAGTAGGAACCTAGGCCTAAGGTTCACCAAACTGAAAACATGTACCTGCGGGCATGAAAAGCAGCCCCCCGAGGAAAGGGGGGTCAGTACAAAATAATGTACTGAGTATGTAAAACATGAAGCTGTAAAAGAGACCATAATTAGCCAACAGAAACAGAAGATCAGTATAAAAATAAGGATTCAAATCCAACTGTGCGATAAACCATAAAAGTCAGCTGTGCCTTATAAAAATGAGAGTCAAGTCAAGAAAACATGAAGGCATGTCCATAAACATATATATACCTGTAACGTAACCTGGCCCACTAATGCGGGACTCGGTGGAATCATATCATAACCCGGCACATGCTGGGACTCGGTAAAATCATCTCTCATCTATGGATCCATCCTACGTAACCCGGCCCTCTAGTGAGGGTCTCGGTGAACAATGCAAGGCTGTGCACGAGTCGTAACCCGGCCCGGGACTCGGTGAGGTGAAGTAGTAACACTTAGCATGAGTAGATATCGTGAGTAACCATATGCAAGTAAATATTATCATCTGACTCTCAATAAAATCATTGTAATAATGTCATAATAAACTCTTTGCTGAAAAATCATAGGCACTTCTCATAACAATCCTCATTAGGAATTAAACTGTATAAGAATTAAATGCGTCCACTGCGTACTTTCATTAAATCATGCCAAAAAGAAAGAAGTAAGAGTTTCGCATACCTCTTAGACGAACTAATCAACTCTATATTAGAGTACGTCTCGATTTAGAACTTCAACCTATAATAATGGTAATACGTTCGTCAATTCTATGATCGCTAGCATACTTTATATCGAATAACGACTTCTTATTTTATAAAAATTCGGGCAGCACTTCCCCTGTTTATACATGTTTCCACAACTTCCAAACGAGGCTAATAACATCAATAAACAAGCACCAATTAAGGGCACAACCAAGACAACAATAAAGGGAATTTACACACCCACTTCTCATGTAAATTTAGCCTCTTAATCCACCTTAAAACAACCCACAAAACAGCACATGTTCCAACAACAACGAGGGTAGAATGTGAAGCCTTTCAATTTCATCATGCAATTAGTGATAATAATAACAACAATAACCAACGAATCCAACAACACCAAAATTTGTCCCAAATTGGCAACTAGCCCAAAATGGTCACATGCAATGCTTAAATTCCAATTCTTCCTTAACACAAATTCATTACCTTAATTCTAACAACATGCATTCCAATTATATCATAGAAAAAAGAATTTTTATACCACAAATTCGTCAAAACAGTCCGCAATTTTCTGCCACTGTTTTTCTGGAAATCCCCACTGTTTTGTAATTTTTCTCCTCCTTTTTGTTCACTTCTTCAACTCCAATTGACATGCAAGTGTTCTACAATGTTAAGCCATCATCCCTACACGTTTTTCTTCCAAAATTTCATCCCAAAAATCACAATTTTCGGGGCAATTTTCGGCCAAGCAGTGGTTGTTTTGCCACTGTTTTCGCCACGGTTTTTGGTGTTGTTTTGCTTCTAATTTTTGGTGAAGAATGTAGTCTAGGAAGAGAAGATAACAACCTTAATTTTGGTTATGGGTGGAGGGTGATTTTCGGATTAGTGTAGAGGAGAGAATGAGAGGAGAGTTGTTTTTTTGTTTAAGTGTAGAAGAAGATGAAGAGGTAAGTGTAGGTTTATTATAAAAAAAGATATGATTTTTCCTTTTTACACTTTGGCCCCCAAGTTCTTCAATTAATAAATCTCAAACCCACTTCTTTTAATTCTCGAGAATTTCATATGCCTCGTATCCTCAATGTCATAATTTTATAATACAATACTATTCCATAACGGGAATATACAATTATTGCTATAAGTATCCAACGTCACCCTTATTGTGACCAACATCTTTCCGGAATCACATCCTCTTGTATACTAATTTTCGGATTAGCATAAATAAATATACTCTATATCCAAGATTCGAATCTTACCTCCTTAATTACGTCCTCTAATTATAGTCTTAAAATTACGAGGTGTAACAATTATGTACAATATATATAGTGTTACATAATTATTACTCATTTACAAACTAGGTCACTAATCTTTCTAATTACAATTGGACTAAACTTCTTAATTACAATTGGACTATAATTTTACCTAATATAGGAAATGTACAAAGAATATTCTAGAAATATTCTATCACAACATATATGTGTGTGATTTGCTCAACGAAAACAAATGATGGAAAGGTCAAATTATATTTGGCCTAAAAACAAAATCAACCTTATAAATATTTTGACTACCCAGATTGTATAAAACAAGACAATCAACAAATATTAAAATAAAAAAAGAAGACAGACTACCCGACGTTGAGAATTTGACTTTCCAGTCATTTGTATATTCTGAGCATTTCATATATAATTCAGTTTTTAACATGATAAAAAATTTGTTTCGTAACTTTATTGTACTCTGGATAAATTTAAGTGATTATATGTGAAATTAATCTCATACAAATTAGGGACAGAGAATATTCAACTCGC
This sequence comes from Anisodus acutangulus, assembly GCA_029783415.1. Lineage (NCBI taxonomy): Eukaryota > Viridiplantae > Streptophyta > Magnoliopsida > Solanales > Solanaceae > Anisodus > Anisodus acutangulus. The sequence goes on from CM056508.1 coordinate 37,023,993, forward strand.
CTTCCCATTAAGAAACTTAGCCCAAAACGTGCAATTGCTCGTTCATAAGGGTCTTGAGGCAAAATGAAAGGGCCTTCAGGTCTCATCAATGTATTCAAGAATGTCCGTAGACTCAGAAATGGGCTTCCCGTTGTGAATTATAAGCATTGGCATCTTCTTGTGCCAAAAACTTGTTGTTTCAAACGAACACACAAGTATATATGATTGTACAAGTAATATAATAATTTCAGAAATCGAATGTCGAATTCACAACCGCTAACTAAATTAAACCAATTCTAATTATCTAAACAAGAGATTAAATTTGAGGTTATAATTATACACTATCTAAAAATAAAAGAAAATAAATAATAACCTTTAACTAAAAAAGAGCGGGTTTTTATGTTATGAATGTTTCAGGGTTGCGGTTGGTTCACCAATCCTATTGAGCTATCAAACTATTTTTTCTTAACCTAATTATCGACGATTGCTAATTAACTGGATTATTAACTCTCGTAGTATTCTCCCGAATACTATTTGCCTATTCAAAACAGTTCACCGCCTATATTCCTATGGAGTTGACCTATTAAAAACGCAATTAGTTTACGGTATTTAATTGAACGTGTCGCCTAGGCATATTCCTATCCTAGCCACAAATCCCGACTCAACTGTAGGGATAATCATTTCACGATCTCTTTAACCCTTCTCTAATCTATCAACATCTTCCCAAACATGTATATTAGATAGTCGATAGAACCTAACTGTTGGCCAAACAATCAAGCAATTATGCACATAATTAAAGAAACAATCAAAATTTAATGACTCGTACTAACATAGAAATAATTGTCAAACGTCAATATTCACGGTTCACCACAACCCTAGAACGTGAAGTTTAGCTCCACATAGACATTGAGGAAAAAATAACAATTCATACAAAGAAACATAGAAACTAGTAGTAAGGAGAAGAAAAATAACTCAATAATTCCGACTTCCACAACGGCTCCAAGCTCTCTCTCTAGGTCAAATGTTATGAACTCAGGGTCACAAGTTATTCCCAAAACTGTCTAAAAATTGTATCTTATGAATTATTTATAGGTATAAAAAATAAATCCAAATAAAATAACTGAGTCCAAAATGAATTAAAAATAATTAACTCCGAAAAGCATCCCTCGCTCGCGTACAGTGCAAAGCGACCCATTTTCTCGCTTTCTGCTTCGCTCCGCATCCAATTTCATCCCCAATTGTGGTCTTCGTTTCTGGCTGTCATTCTTTATTCAATTTCAATTTCAATTTCAATTTCAATCTTCAATGGTTATTCTTTCAATGTTTTGTCCATCCACTCATTATATGTTGTAGTCATTGGCTAATCAAGTGCTAGTAATCATTATGTCCCCTCGTGTCTTCTTTTCATAGCGCATTATTCCTACACATAAAAATATAATATTAAGCACAAATTAATATGATAGTACTCAAAAGACTATTAAAAATATTAAAACATGAATCAAAAATAGCTAAATATATGCATTTTTGGCCGAACATCAACAATATTCAAGAAATAATCTGTTTTAACTGTTGCAGTGACGACTTATCTTGTAGCAACAACATACCCAGTAAAATTCTATAATGTGGGGTCTGAAAGGGTAAAGTGTACGCAGACCTTATATCTACCTTGGTAGGTAGAGCGACTGTTTCCGAGAGACCATCGGCTCAAGACAAAGCACAAGCCTAAGAAAAGTAAGACAAACAAAGTGAGTAAGTCATGATAGCGAATTCTGAAAGATAAAAAGAAAGCAATAAATAATGCAAGTAAATAAGAGAAACAAATTAAATATAGCATCATAAATCAGATGACAAGGGACTATAAGACAATATTGTGTCTACTAATACAATAGGCTAAGCGAGTCTATAATAATAATAATATTACAACTACCAGTTTGTAAGCATAGACATGATTACGTTGGACTACCTACTACCCTTCTACCCTAATATTTATCTTGTAGCAAAAAAGATATATATATTTTTGTCAGATAAATTTAGAATTTGAAATTCTATCAATTCCAACATCAACTATAAGTTAATATATAATAATTTATGAATTCACGATAAAACGTTTATAAAAACTTAATAAATATTTTAATACATTTATATAGCTTGAACAACAACTAATGGTTTTCCGTGAACCCGCAAACAACCTTGACTATATGTATAAGTCAAAATAGTTTGTTTGACGCACATGATTCCTTTTTTTTTTTTGGTGATATAATCATCTCGTACCTACTAGTATTCACTAGTGCGGCTAATTTAGAACTTATAAGAAGAAAAAGATGATTCCTATGGAATATTCCTCTAAAGTACTATAATGTGTCGGTGATCAGTCAAAATAGAGTTTGCTAAGTGCTTACGTATGTCTTTCAATAAGTCTTGGGAACATGAATTAATTTAATCATTTGTCTTTTCATTTTCCAAATAAAACAAATGATCATTTGTCTTTTCAAGTCTTTAGACAACGTTCATTGATATTTCCTTCTATAAAGGACCGTATCAGAACCCAGCCCACCACTAAAATTTATTTCCTTTAACATAAGGTTGTTGGATCGGTCCGATTACGATCCGGCCCGTCCTGATACCCGCTTCGATCCTCCAAAAAAAGTGGTGTCGGCGTTTGAACTCGGGATAGGACCTAGACTCTTCCCGCCTGTCCCGATCCCGACTCGCCCCGCCCCAACCCGATCCTGCCCCATCAACCCCCATCTCCCTTTGTAAAAATAAATGTTGCAACAACAATCAAATTTCAATTTTGGCTGTTGTGCAACGGTTATATCGGTCATTTTTGGCTCCCCACCCCATAAACCCCCCATACTTTCTTAATATTTATTTTTAATCCCTAAGTTAATATATTTATACTTTAACCCTATTTTTCAACTTTAAATACATCATTTTCTTCTTCATTTTTTCTCACAAATCTTTCTACCATCTCTCTAATCTCTTAATTTATCTCTCTACAAGTCTACATTGCCTACTAAATATTATATTTTATTTGCTCATTTGTATAATTGTATCAAAGTTTAAAAATTGGGAGTGAAGTTGACAACTAGCTTGTGAATCATCCATCGAGCAAAGTTTCAATTTTCAACTTCGATTACACATCGGCGTTTGGTACCTTCGTTCCTTCTTTAAATTATTATTATTACTTAATTTCAATTATTACACTTAATTTCATTATCTTTAATTATTTATTTGCATAATCAAAATGAAAGGATTTAGACGTATGATTAAGGGTAAGGGTAAGGACGCTTCTTCTAGTAGGGATAACCAGGGTAGGGGTACTTCTTCTAGTATATTTATTTCTAGTCTCGATGATTTGATTGATTTCACTCATATAGATGAAACTGATTTTACATTATGCATTGCATTATTTTAATGACAAAGTGGCTATCGCTTCTGACATAGGCCGTAGTACTAATGGTAATGATTATTTAACGGTAATGATTATTTAACGGTAACATGTCATTGGATAGATCAAAATTGGTCTATGCAAAAACGTATTTTAGCATATAGATATATTGATAATAGGCACACTGGAAGTTTTATTGCACAAAATATTAATAAAATTTGTGATTATTATGAAATGATTGATAAAATTATGACTATTACATTAGATAATGCTACTTCTAATGATTATGCTATAAGACTTTTAAAAGTTCGATTAACTCCATGTTTTCCTGATCATTTTCATATAAGATGTGTGTGCCATATTTATAACTTAGTTGTAAAGGATGGCCTAAAACTTTTTGAAAACTTTTCGAAAACATTCTTGATAAAATACAATTTGCTATAAACTTTATTTTTAAAGGTAATAAAATACAAAGACGCAAAGAGTATAAAAAAACTTGTCACGATTGTAGAAAAATTTCTGAAGAAGTAGCGACTGGGTGAAATTCTCTATATGAATAACTATTTGTTGCTTACGATTATAGACAACCTATAACTTTATTATTTAACGCTTATAATAAAAATCCAAGGGATATGCTTGTAGATAATGATTGAGAATTTTTTTTAGAACTTAATGGATTTTTAGAGAAAAAATTTCAAGCTACTAAAGAATTTTCCGGTATTTATTATCCTACTATTTCAAATATGTTATTTTATATATCTATAATATTTTTGTTACTTAATGAATATATGGAAAAACAAACTTATAAGACATCTATTGAAAAAAATGTTTAAAAACATAAAAAAGTATTTTTTTCCTATTCCCACTATTTATATTATTGGTATTGTATTAAATCCGACTATTAAAGTAGACGGTTGTAAAACACTTGTAGAAACGATTTATGATTGTATAGAAGTACTTCCAACAGACCCAACTGAAGAACCAACTCACAAACCAACTAAAGAAGAAGTTACGTCTTGCAAACACAGTGAATGCAAAATAGTATATATGTATTACCAACAACAAAGTATAAATAATCAACCGGCTTCTATACCATCTTCTACTACTTTGCTGCAACCTTATAAAGCACATGCGGTTTTTGCTGCTAGTATTCAAGGCCTTAGAAATAAAATATTTAGTGGTTCAACTTCTTCACAAGTTAGCGAATTTGATGTTTATGTTTTGCAGGGTGTTTTACAGTACGAATTAATTGTCAATGATGAAGGACATGAAGACTTTCTGAAATACTGGAGGGAGAATCAGAAGACATTTCCGATACTAGCAAAGATGACCCGAGATGTGTTGAACATTCAAGCATCATCAACAGCGTATGAAAGTATTTTTTCTGCGTGAAGATTTCAAATAGGAGAGCACATACATTCATTGGCGGGAGACACATTGGAGATTGCAATTCTATTCAGAGATTGGATTCGAGCGGAGCGTAGAAGTGCGGTCAATCGGAGATCAACGAAGAAGAAGACTACAACTACAACGAAATCTTGTCCGAGGAAATAGGAAGCGACGTCGAATAATTTGACTAGCAAATTCCAATTCTAATAGAAGATCCTCAAGACATTGTGAGGAAATTCAAAAAAGTATGGTTGCATATGTAATTTTTTTAATTGCAATTTTACTATGTGATTTGCAACTTTTGAACAACACCACAAAGTTGCAATTTTGAAATATTACAAAAAAATCATATTTCTATTAAATAATATAAGAGGCAGAAAAACAACATTGAAATATTTTTATTACACTAACTTATTCAATTATTGAAGTGTTTATATATATTATTTCTTAAAATTATGTGCCAAAAAAAATCCCAAACCCGCCCCGATCTGTCCCCCCAACGGCAGGATGTGGGACGGGACGGGACATCCGCCTATCCCGCTAATCTTGGCCCGCCAATCCTGCCGGAGACCCAATCCTGACTCTTCCCCGTCCTGCCGGGTCCCATCCCGCCCCGCCTCGCCTCGTTGACACCCCTACTTTAACATAGTAAACTACTCCGATAAATAACCAAAGTTGTGGTATGGCACAAGTGAAGTTGCTAAGTTTTTGGTATAGTCCATTTACTCACAGAGTTGAATTGGGCTCTGAAGATTAAGGGAGTGAAATATGAATAGAAGAAGATCGAAATAACAAGAGCTCTTTACTTCTTGAATCCAACCCGGTTTACAAGAAAACTCCAGTGCTTATTCACGATGGAAAGCCCATTTGTGAGTCAATGGTAATTGTTGAATACATATCAGACATTGCGCAGAGGTTTGTACCTGGAATCTCACAGTATTTTTAAGTGAAGGGCAGAAATTAAAGATTCCAAATTTGATGGACAAAAACTAATGACCAGTGCCTTTGAAGGGAAATTCGCACAAAAAATGTTTAGTAATTTAACCCATTTTAACCGAACTCATTGCAATCCATTAAAAATGACTGATATGTTGCCCAAATTGAGTCATGAGAATTTTTTATTTGATATGATATATATAACTATAATAAAATAATAATAATTTTATAATGTACTAATTAATTATAAAAATAACAATTAAAACTTAGTATGATTTGGGCGGGTTGAATTATGACCCACATTTTAATTCATTTCAGTCCAAATAACTTTTGAGCGGATCAATAACTTACCCATTTGTTAACTCACCCCATTTTGGCCAGCCCATTTGACACTAGACCTGTCCATAGGGTCGGGGACCCGCCCGGCCCGACCCGACCCGGCGAAAAAGCGGGCAGGTCGGCATTTTAGCGACGAGAGCCACTCGACCGGCGGTCGTGGTCGAGCCAGTCGAAAAAAATTACCCGTCCGACCTGGCCCGGCCCGACCCGACCCCGACCCGACCTCGGCCCGACCCCGACCCGACCTTGGCCCGACCCCGACCCGACCTCGGCCCGACCCCGACCCGCATATTTTTTTAATATAATTTATATTATTTTTTCTTCATTAATATTTATTTTGTACTTATATATATTTTTGTCATTAATAAGTGATATAATGCCTGTTTATATATATATATATATATATATATATATATATATATATCTAATCTACATTTAGCTCGACATAAAATAAGATAAAAACGGTAGCTGATTATTAATTATATATTTATATTATTAGTCATTTTGTTAATATCATGGAAGCATAATGTAGGGAGATAAAGTAGTTGTAAATTGGTGAAACTTTAAATGGTCATAACTCTGCGCTCGGATGTCCGTTTTATCCGATTTTTTTTTTGATTTTGCATATTTTTTCGAGACAGGGACGGTCAAACCGCCATAAGGCGATTTGGCGCAGCCAATTTTTAGAAAAACGTCAGTTTTTCCAATCAATTTGTGTTTTTCCCCAAATCGATTTCCAATTCTCTTTTTCTTTAGTCAAGATTTCACGATATACAATACATTTCAACGTCGAAATTTCGTGGTAATGTAGGGATGAATACCAATTTCAGTTTTGAAAATTTAATTTTTTTTTTAAAAAAAAAAATCTCGACCCGACCCGACCCGGCCCGACCCTGCCCGCCAAAAAAAATCGTCGGGTCAGGGCCGACCCGTGACCCGTAGGGTCCCCGAAGGGTCAGGGCCAGGGTCGGAATTTTAAAAAAAATATAGGGTCAGGGTCGGGCCAGGGTCGGGCAAGGAGGAAAAAAAAAGCCACCCGACCCGGTCCTGACCCGGCCCGACCCGACCTTTGGACAGGTCTATTTGACACCTTTAATTTTAGAGCACAAAGAAAAAGAAGGAAAACATTTCTTCTCCAAGAGTTCAAAAGTTGCGCAGCTCTAATGGAATCCAAGGGAGATGAAGCCTCCCATCAACAACCAAAAGGGAAGGAACCCGCTAACCCAACTCAATTTTCATCCACTTCAATCGAAGAATCTGTCACGATTGAATCTAGATAGAGCTTCAATTTGTGAAGAAGCATAAAGGAGAAAGAAGAAGGAAAATATATATTTTATATCGCATAAATTCAAATACTCAGTACAACCACTATTTAAAAGGACTAAGTTACATCTGGATAGGACACCTCATCCAAAGATGTTACTAATAAGCCAAAAATACAAAGGACTTAAAGAAAATTACTAAATTAAAAATACAAATACTTAAGGACTTAATTGAATGTAAACAAACTTGACATTGCCCTGATGATTTTGTTACTAACGGTCATACTCTTTTAGGAATGTTGACCTCAAGAATCAATGTTTGAAAACTTCATAAAGTTGTAATCTTCTCAGGTAGCCTCTTCAGAGTGCAAATTGGCCCATTACACCAATACTTACGTTGCAGCAACATTCCCTCTCTTGACTATCTTGCGATCCAGAATGGCGATTGGTTCTACTAAAGGCTATCCATCAGATGAACAAATAGGAGGTTCAATTGGTGGAACCACATTGGCTCCAATCTTCTTCTTCAGTTGTGAAATGTGAAAAATGGGATGATTTTTTGCTGAAGGAGGAAGTTGCAGTTCATAAGCAACTGGACTGATCTTCTTTATCACTTTTTATGGTCCATAAAATTTGGAAGTGAGTTTCAAATTGCTCCTTAAGGATATAGAGGTTTGCCTGTATGGTTGCAACTTAATATACACCCAATTACCAACTTCTAGTTATCTTTCTGTTTTTTTTATCAGCATATAATTTCATCATTTGCTGAGCTTTTTTCAAATTAACCTTCAGAACCTTAGTCATAATTTATCTCTCTTGTAACCATTGGTCAACTGCAACCACCTTGGATTGAGATATTAATTCAAAGAAGAGTTAAGGGAGGTAATAACCATACAAGATCTTGAAAGGGGACATCTTGGTAGTTGTATAGTAGTTAGAATTGTACCAATACTCATCCAAAACCAACCACTTGCTTCATTTACCTAGTTTATGACTACACATACATCTTAAATAGTTTTCTAGGAATTTGTTAACCATTTTAGTTTGTCCACCAGTGGGGGGTGGTATGCTGAGCTGAACTTCAGTTTTGTTTTCAACCCTTTGAAAAGTTCCTTCCAAAACATGCTTAAAAACAATATGTCCCTATCACTTACTATAGTAATTAGTAGCCCATGCAATTTATATACATTGTTCATAAACATCTTGGCTACCTCCACTATATTGAATGGATGAGTAAGTGATAAGAAATATGCATACTTACCAAACCTATCCACAATGATAAATATGATATCTTTGCCTTCAGAACTGGGAAGTCCTTTTATGAAGTCCATGGTAATGTGCTCCCATGGCCTCTCTGGTATGGATAAATGTTGCAATAAACCAGGGTAAGCCACTTGTTCTTCCTTGTTTCTCTTACAAACTTCACATTCCAATACCATTTTTGAACATCAGCTATTATTGAGGGATAATAAAATATGACCTTGATCCTTTGTAGTAAAGCAAGGACTCTAGAGTGACCCCCAAAGGCCATAAATGTGAATTTTCTTTACTAATTGTAATCTCAGTCCACCACCATTTCCAACCCAAATTATTCCCTTGAACCTTAGAAGACCATTCTATAGAGATACATCTTCTACAGCTGCAGGATCAAGGTGAAGTTGAGTTAACATTTGGATAGCTTTCTGATCTCCTTCATAGATTTTCAGGACCTCTTCCATCCACTTAGGTTGCACCTGGCTTAAAACACTGCATGTAGCACCAGTGTATGTCCTAGATAAGGCATCAACAACAATGATTTCCCCATTTCAATCTTAAGTTTTTGCAAGATCAAAAGATTAATCTTATAACTTAACCCTGTCAGATTAGTTAAGTCCAGGAAGTGGAAATCTTTTGATCTTGCAAAAACTTAAGATTGAAATGGTCAGTTTTATTAATAAAGTGGTGAGGGTGGAGGTAATGTCTCCATCTATCCACTGCCATGAGTAAGGCAATTAACTCATTCTCATAAGTTGATAGGCCTTGGTTCTTCTTACCTAGTACTTAGCTGAGATAAGCAATAGGTTGTTTGTTTTGCATCAGAACTGCCCCAATTCCAGTTCCACAAGCATCCACCTCAATAACAAAAGACTAATCAAAATCTAGTAGGGACAAGACAGGTACCGATGTCATAACACCTGAAATGCCTTGTTGGGTTTCTCACTCCAAACTAATTCCCCTTCTTCAATATTGAAGGTAGAGGTTTATTGATCAATGAATAGCTCTTAACAAACTTCATGTAGTATCCTGCGAGACCAAGAAAACCTCTCAACTCTTTAAGGTTTGTAGGTTCTAGACAGTTCTTCATTGCAGAAATTTTGTTAGGATCAGTACTAATCCCTTCACCAGTGATGATGTGCCAAAGATATTCTACTTGTTTCTAGGCAAAACAACACTTGAATTCCTTAGCAAATAACTGATTTTGCCTTAACAATTGCAAAACAATCTCCAGGTGCTTTATATGGTCATTTAGTATGATGCACTATAAATTAAAATGTCATAAAAAAGACTAATATGAATTTTCTAAGATAAGCTCCAAAGACTTTATGCATTAAGGACTAAAAAGCGGCAGGGGCATTAGTAAGGACAAAGGGCATTATCCTGAATTGCCACAACCCATGATGGGTTCTTAAGGCAGTTTTATGTTCATCTTCTCCTTTCATCTTAACTTGATGATATCCTAACCTCAAATTCACCTTAGAGAATATTTTGAATCTATTCAATTCATCTAGAAGATCTTCAACCATGGGGATGGGATATTTGTTCTTTACAGTCAATAAATTTATCAACACACAACCTCCAGGTATTGTCTTTCTTTTTTAACAAGTAGGGCAGGGGATGCAGAATAAAAATGGCTAGGAACCACATTCTGAGAGTTTAATATATCCTCAATAATACTCTCAATAACATTCTTTTGATCAAAGGAATACATGTAAGGTCTTAAACTGAAAGGTTGAGCCCATGACTGTAAAGGGATATTGTGATCACAAGGCCTATTAGGAGGTAATCCTTTTGGTTCATCAAAAACATCCTCGAAGGACTGGAATAATTTAGTTATTTCTTGAGGAATGTATTGTTGCTTCCTTTCTTCATTGCAACTACTCAGAGTGCAGACAGCTACTACACCACTCAAATGTTGTTTGTTGATCATTTTTAACATCTTTTCACCTTTAGTGGGAAGAAGAGTATGCTCCTCTTGGTAACCAAATAAGGTGATCAACCTATCCTTCTTGAATAATGACAAACTATGGGGTCTATTACTTAATACTACTGGAGAAAACATTTATCCAGTCCATACCTAGCACCAGATCACATCCACCAACTTGTAACAGCCTGATATCAAAACATAATTGCTCTTCTTGCATTTGCTACAGAAATTTTTAACATTAATGTTCTGTAAACACAACCTCTCCATTAACAACTGTTACTCTCATCCTTTTAACACAAGGAACTATGAGTTGAGCCACTATTAATCAATATGGTCAAGGGCAATTTCTTTTCATAACCCAAGATTCTTATAGTAGAGAGTGAAGTAGTCATCCCCGTTGCTACACACATGGATATTTGACCCTCTTCTTCTATAGATTTTTCCTCCTCAATGTTTTCAGCTTTCTAACCACTGCTTTCACCCTCCTCAAGGACAGCTTGCACCTCATCTCCTTGTTTCTTCCCTTCCCAAGTAATAGCATGAAGAGTTTTAGGTTTGCATTGGTGACTAGCAAAATAAGCTTCATGACACCTATAGCAAAAATTCCTTTCCTTTAGAGATTCATTTGTGGGATTTGGTTTGAAGATAACTCTAGGTCTAGCAATAAAGGTTCTATTGTTTTTGTTTTGGTTAGGGTTGGATTGGTAAGGGACAGTTGTTCTGTTAGGCTGGTTTTGGTTAGAAGTTCCTTTGTATGGTACAATAGCTCTTGATGAGGGGTTTTGGTTATTTGGATATTGGGTTATTCTGGGAGTAGTGGCTCTTTAGAGGGCTTTGAAAGTGGTTTCATATGATTTTGCTGCTTCATCAGCATCCATAAGGGTTGTGGGATTAGCTAAATCAACTAGTGGTTTTATCTCAGGCTTCAAACCACTTATGTAGCTAACAATAAAATAAGTTTCATTCAATAGTGGGTTTATCAACAATATATAAGATTTAAGTTCATCAAACCTTTTCTGATAGTTGTCAACATTGCCAGTTTGCTTATTGTTATTGATCTCATCAACAATATCTAGAGGTCTTACATTAGCAAGCCTCCTACAAACTTCAGTGCAAAACAAGGGTTAGTTGGTTCCCATTTGTTCCAGGATATGGCTGTCAAACCATACATCTGCCTTTTCCTTTATATGAACTAAAATATAGCTCATTTTCTCTTGGTCAGTTATCTGGTAAATCTTAAAGAACTATTTACATTTTCTAATCCATCCGCTTAGGTTAGACCCATTAAACTTCGGAAAATTAATTTTGGCTTTGAATGGTTTACTTTGTGTTTCAGGCTAAACAAAAGCTGCTGGTAGGGGAAGAATTAGGGGATTGGCATTTGGTTGTGGAGTGATAGTCTAGGTATTCAATGGAACAGTAGAGTTCACAACAGGAGAAATAAAATTTATGATAGGACGTAAAGAACTGCTCTGGTTAGAGAGAAGAGGGGAAAATGTAAAACTCGTTCCTACTGGATAGCTAGTAGGAGTGGAAAAAGGAATTACCTGAGCTGGAGAGTGTGATGACTGCTCAGATTCCTAAATAACCATGTTTCCCAGAGCTATGGAGGCCAACGAATTTGGAGATGGAGGAAGCTGGGTTGCATCTTCGGCTTTCTTGATAGCATCGAGCTGAGTAATAATCAACTCCAATCGTGCATTTGTTTCCTGCGTTTCCTTCAACTGAGTGAAAAATTCTGTTTGATTCGATTCCAACTCTTTGCATGGTCACTGGCCGTAGATTGATACTGGGTTTTGAGTTTCTTCATACCATCTTCGATCCCTTTGAATTTTTATTTATCTGACATGATATTTTTACTAGAATCGAGCTTGCTCTGATACCAATGTCACGATTGAAGCTAGATAGAGCTTCAATTTGTGAAGAAGCAAAAATGAAAAAGGAAGAAGAGAGAAAGAAGAGAAGGAAAATATATATTTTATATTGCATAAATCCAAATACTCAGTACAACATCTATTTAAAAGGACTAAGTCTACGGTCATCCAAAGTTGTTACTTATAAGCCAAAAATACAAAGGACTTAAAGACAATTATTGGAATTAAAAATACAAATACTTAGAGAACTTAATTGAATTTAAACAAACTTGACATTGCCCTGTTGATTCTGTTACTAACGGTCATAATCATGACAAACTCATCACTGAAATACTCTTAAGGGTACTAGTGAAATCCCTTGTGCAATTCAGGTGTGTCTTAAAGTCTTGGCTTGCTTTAATCTCTAGCCCTCAATTTGTCAAGACCCATCGCAGTATATGTGCTAATAACAAGGACTGCACCCACCATAGGGTTGTCTTGAAAGTAGATTCACCTGATCTTAAGAACTGCTCGGTTACTTCTTTACTTAGTGACTCTGTTACTGAGTCATTTGACTTGAGCTATCCTATGAAAAATCCCTCAAAACCCCATGTATCTATTTGGATTGTGGGTTCTCTCAATGAGTTGATTTGTCTTGTCATCGGGGTAAAAGACTTATTTCTTTGAAATCCATCAATTAGGAAGTTCAAGAAATAGCCTGATCCTAGACCTCACTATAACATGTATGGTTTTGGATATGATGAACTTCATGATGATTATAAGGTAGTGGCTGTCCGCAATCCTTAGAGTAGCAATTCTTGGACTAACAGTTCACATCGCGTTGAGATTAAAATATAGTCTAAAAAGTGATTCTTGGAGAAGTACCTAAGAATGTTGGAGTGGGGTGCTATCCACTAGGTGGGGTACTCTTGTAAATGGAAAGCTTCATTGGACTACTGGTACTACCCGTGTTGGTGTGTATAATCCTAAGGACGTAATTTGTATTGATTTGGCTGATGAGAAATGGGGAAAGGTGGAGCAATCATGCTATAGAGAAGGAGAGTTTAATTATACGCTGTCCTTAGGAGTGTTAGGAGGTGATCTTGCCTTGTTTTATAATTATCTGACAACTAATGCAGATATGTGGGTTATGAAGTAGTATGGGTTAAAGAATCTCGGACAAAGATGTTTACCATCAATTATCCTGATGATCCTTCTAGGTATCTGTGTCGTCCTCTCTTTTGTATGTCAAATAAAGGTGAATTTTTGTTTGAGTTTGGATCATCTTTCTTGGTTTACAATCCAAAGGATGCCTTGATCAGGAATCTAGATATCTCCAACTGTGATTCCTTTATTCAGGCAAACATCTATATCGAAAGCCTAGTTTGGCCTGTTCTGCAGAAGGAAACCAACGATGCAACAATAATGATGACTGAAGAAGCTCAGATGAGGAGGGATCCTCCTTTACATTGCATATGGTCAGCCAATCAGTTTGATTACACATAAATGCTACTCCTGCAGGTTGCCAAAATTGAAACAACGAAAGGCTTATTCAAGTGATTGAAACTGAATTGGAGCAGAGGAAGCAAAACGATGCATATAAAGGTCAATTTTGAAGGGCAATCTCACTTTATTTTTTCTTCTGTGTGCCTACGGCTTATATGTTTATTTGCTATTTGTTACCCCATGAAGGTCATGTAGAAAGTGTTCTGTTAGGACTGACCATTTGCTTGCCCTCTAGTTATGAAGGAAGTTGTGGCTTGCCATCAAATTTTGATGCCACATACTGTTTTGCTTTGGAAAGACTCAGTTGATCTCTGTGTGCTTCTTGTGCTGTAAATATTGTTTAGTAACACTATACCTTTATTCTAATTCTTCTCTGTTAATATTTCAGATGTCTGTATTAGATATTTTAGTTGTTGCAATGTATCTGAGGGTTCCACGTGCATCTCTAAGGCCCGACTTATTGGTGTTCCTTTATACTTTAAAATCACTGGACCAAAATATTCGAAACAATAGAGCTCACATCATGTCCTGGCATATAATTGTAAAAGTTGCACGACTATGCAATTGACAACCTATTAAATTCTTTTTGGCGCATTTGATCAACTTACTGATCTATTGCATTTTTTAGGTCTCAAAGTATGTACTGATTAAAAAAAAATGGCAAAATACATCAAATGATGCCTAACTATAACTGAAATGTCGATATCATACTCCAACTATACATACGATCTATTACCCCATCAACACTGTAAAAATGTATTTATTTATCCCTTACAACACCGAGACCCAAGCACATATTTGTCGGCTAATTTTAGCGTGTGAACGCTGATTTACTACGCATTTAAATTAATAAAAAATAAAAAAAATTCAAACCATCTTTAATACATCCAACGGTAAAATAATTTCACCCACCCCCATTTAAAGCCATACCCGATCCATAAGCCAAGAACCCTAACTATTTTCCAATTTCTGAAAATTCATCCTCAAATCATCACTCAAACTCAATTATTTTGAAGCAAAGGTAATTAAATCCGACTTTAGTTTGTTTGTTTGATTAGTTCCTCATTTTTTCCCTTTTGGAGAGTTAATTTTGCCTCGTAAATTTGTTTTTTGAAATTTCTAATTTGCTTGAATTTTTCTCCAATTTTGTTTCAGTTCCTTTACTTGTTTTGTATGGAGCTCTATTTAATTAGTTTTATTTTATTTTTTTGGTAATAAAGGTGGTTTAATAGTTAAAATAGGCTTGAGTAGGCATTGTAAGCAAGAGGATGATCATGAGTTGGACGGAGTGCGACGCAAACATGAATTTATTCTGTCTTTGTTAACCTCTTGGACCCCAAGGAACCCTGGTATAAGATATTGGAGTTGTTCATATTTGTTAAACAGAAAGCAGTGGGCTTTCGGCCACTGCAAAGGAGCAAAGCAGCAGTGGGCTTTCGGCCACTGCAAAGGAGCAAAGCAGTGGGCTTTCGGCCAACAGTCCAGCAGCCCAGTTAGTGTATATATGGTATATATAGTTGTAGTATATTGTAAGGAAAAGGATACCTTAATTAGTGTTATACACTTACCATAATTGTATAGTTAGAGTTATGGTAGAATAAGGTTTTAGGAATAGATTAGGAATAGGATTCTCCTATTTTGTAACTTGTATATATATCTATTCAATCAATGAAAATAATCAAGGGGATTATTTCTTTCATGGTATCAAGAGACTAGGTCTAAACAAAAGTTTTCTTCTCTCAAACTTTTGCCTCTTCTTCTTCTTTGGCCGAGAAACCCCCCCTCCCTCGGGTGTTTTTTTCTCTCCAAATATCTCGTCTTCCGCTCTCAAAAACCTCTCTTAAATTTATCCTCCTTCTTTGTTCTTTCAAATATGTCTAAGAACAATTTTCACCCTGCCCTCACGGTTTCCAATATCAAGCTCAGTGTCCCTATTGTCCTTGAGATGGAAAACGTTCAATATGCAACGTGGGCGGAGTTGTTTAAAATTCACGCTATCTCTTATCAAGTTCTTCACCACATAATTCCTCCCGCTAGACCCCTTCCTGCGGAGGATCCTGAGGTATGGATTACACTTGATGCTACCGTTCTTCGGTGGATATACGCCACTATTTCGGTGGACGCTTCTACTGACGATTATGGAGCCCGATACCACGGCTATGGCTGCATGGAATAGATTGCGTGACATATTCCAAGACAACCAACATTCCCGTGATAGTCACACTCGAAAGGTGAATTCTCTCGCTCGAATGGGCGTATTTCAACGCTTACTGCATATTGCAAGAAACTAAAGGAATTGGCGGATCAACTCGTAATGTTGGAGCACCGGTGACAAATAATCGTCTAGTTTTACGGTTGGTCAGGGCTTTGGAGGCCTATAATGGTGTTGGAACTCTCCTTCGCCAAAGCAACCCTCTTCCCGACTTTCATCAAGCCCGCTCCATGCCGACGTTGGAAGAAGCGGTTTGGCTAAAAAGGCGACTACCGGAGCAAGCCCATTGTCATGGTGGCATCCTCTCCTAGTTCTTCGGTATTGTTAATAGTGGGCCAAAACCATAATAATGGTGGCGGCAAGAATAATCGCAAAAATAACAAAAACCGCGGGCAAGCGAGGTGGTTATGGTGGCGATTTGGCGAGCAACAAACAGCAATGGGACCCATTCGGTACAATGGGCCACCACCACCGTGGCCCAAAGTGGGGCGATGGCGATGGCACCCGCACCTCTCCAAAGAGTTCTCGCCAATGACGGTGGTCGCTACCCAAAGAGCCCAATACCCAAAGATTGGCGCCCATCGGCGATGCCCAAAGAACGGCCCCCACAATGCAGTAATCCAGCCCAAAGACGGCCAGAGTCCTCGGGCCCCGCCCTCCGCAAGCCCATCATGCAGCCCCACTGCACCGAGCATCGAGGCCGCGATGCACACATTGGGATTAACTCAATCGGACCCAAATTGGTACATGGACAGGGCCACTACTCACATGACTTCCGAATCGGTACTCTCTCATCTTATTACAATTTGAGCACCCCTGGGAATAATTGTTGGTAATGGCGATTCAATTCCAATTCTAGGGTATGGTCGAAACGTTGTCTCCTCCCAATCCACCACTTCTCTTGAAAAATACTTTACATGCTCCTAAATTGATTAAAAATTTAGTGTCCGTCCAAAGTTCACAAATGACAATTCTGTTCGTTGAATTTGATCCTTCGGTTTCTCTGTGAAGGATTTCAAGGCGGAGTCATCTCATGAGGTGTGATAGTAGGGGATCTATATCCTATCATGCCGGTTTGATCCATCGAGTCCACCTTGCCATCGCCTTTGCGGCCATCTCTCCTTCCATGTGGCATGCTCGTCTGGGTCATCCGGATCTTCTATTTTATCGACTTTAGATAAAAATAGCTTTATTTCATGTAAGGGTACAAATCGTACTCCAATTTGTCAGTCTTGTTCATTAGGAAAAATTGTTAAGTTGCCATTTGTAGACTCCAATTCTCATACTTCTATGCCATTTGACATTATTCATAGCGACTTATGGACATCTCCTGTTCTTAGTTCAATGGGTCATCGTTATTATGTTCTCTTTTTAGATGATTATTCTAGTTGTTTGGGTGCGTTTCCAATTGCGAATAAATCACAAGTGTTTTCCGTCTTCATAAAATTTAGAGCGTTCATTCAGACTCAATTCGAAGAGAAATAAAAATATTCAATGTGATAATGGGAAAGAATATGACAATAGGGAGTTTCGAGAGTTTTGTGCTACTCATGGGATAAATTTTCGTTTTTCATGTCCTCATACATCTTCACAAAATGGGAAAGCCGAGCATAAAATTCGTTCCATAAATAACATTGTCAGAACTCTCCTAATACATGCCTCCATACCTCCATATTTTTGGCATCATGCTCTACAAATGGCCACATATCTTCTTACCATAATTCCTTCTAAGGGTCTGACATATTCTTCCCTAAAAATACTATATAATAAGAACCCATCTTATTCTCATCTTCGGATTTTTGGGTGCTTGTGTTATCCGTTATTCCCATCCACCACAATTAACAAACTTCAGGCTCGGTCTACTCCGTGTGTATTTTTGGGTTATCCATCAAATCATCGTGGTTATAAGTGTTTTGATTTATCCTCCAAGAAAATCATAATCAATCGCCATGTCATTTTCGATGAAACTCAATTTCCATTTAGGCAACGTCATACTCCCCAACCTAAGGCACATAATATTTTGGGTGACCAAATATCCGTATATTATTCGGAATTTTTCGGACATCTCGTACCCAAAATCCTCCAATGGCCCATCGCTCACCGCCCAACAAGATCTGCCGCCGCCACGCCCACTATTCCAGCCATCGAGCAGTTTCCAAAGAATGGGCCGGCCCAGCCTGGCCTGAATCGGTCCGTAAACCGAGTCCAGCCATTTCCGTTTTGGGCCAAGAGCCCATCGCTGCCGCCACCCGTCCGAGCCCGTAAAATTCCCAAAATTCCATTACTTCTTCCTCGAGTCATAGACCGGTCACTCGTAGTCAGCGGGGTATTTTTACACCTAAAAGACATTTTAATTTACATTCTGATGTCTCTAGATCCCCTTTGCCCCGCAATCATGTGTCCGCATTAAATGACCCTAATTGGAAAATTGCTATGGTGATGAATATAATGCTCTTATTGATAATAAGACATGGGAGTTGGTGCCCGTCCATATGGTATTAATATTATCAGTCTATGTGGATTTTTGCTCATAAGGAGAATTCGGATGGGTCATTTGCTCGACATAAGGCGCGACTTGTTGGTGATGGTAAGACTCAAGAGTTGGAATTGATTGTGGTGAGACGTTTAGTCCGGTGGTCAAACCGGCTACCATTCGTGACTGCGCTTAGCTTGGCTCTTTCAAAGACTTGGCCAATCCATCAGTTGGATGTCAAGAATGCCTTTCTACATGGTGATCTCAAGGAAAGCGATCTATATGCATCACCGTTGGGTTTCAGGGATCCCAACCGCCTCATCATGTCTGTTTGTTAAAGAAGTCATTATATGGGCTTAAGCAGTCTCCACGTGCCTGGTATACACGATTTGCTGATTTTGTTTCGACTATTGGGTTTACACACAGCAGGTCAGACAATTCTTTGTTCATCTACCGCCGTGGTTCGTCATTGGCCTATATCCTGTTATATGTGGATGATATCATCTTGATCGCCTCCTCCGATGCTTTGCGTCAGTCTATCATGGCCATGCTCGATTACGAATTTGCTATGAAGGACTTAGGGCCGTTGAGTTATTTTGGGGATTGCCAGTCAAACGTCATTCAGGTGGCTTGTTTCGTCTCAGCGGAGTATCTTCGAGATCATAGAAAGAGCTGGGATGTCATCCTGTAAGTCCACTTCCACGCCCGATTGATGCAAACCCAAAGCTAAGTGCTACGGCCAGTGAACCATACGAGGACCAGGACCATTATCGCAGCGATCTTGCAGGGGCCCTCCAAGATCTTACCTTCACCAGGCCGGATATTACATATGCGATTCGGCGGTGTGTTTATTCATGCATGATCCCAGAGTTGAGCATATGAATGCAATCAAACGCATCATTCGGTATATTCAGGGACACTAGACTATGGGTTGCACTTATATCCGTCATCTACCTCTACGCTTGTCTCCTACACAGATCTTGATTGGGGTGGGTGTCCCGACACCGCAGACGCCGACTGCCATCGTATGTTCCTTGGAAACAACTTGGTCTCCTGGTCAAGAAAGCGTCAGGCAACTCTATCACGCTCAAGTCTTTGAGGCGAGAATATCGAGGGTAGCAAATGTGGTCTCCGAATCATGTTGGCTACGTAATTTGCTTTGGAGCTTCATTGTCCCATTCGTAAGGCAACCTTGGTCTATTGCGATAACATTAGTGCCATCTACCTTTCAGGTAACCCGTTCAACACCAACGCACCAAGCATATCGAAATGGACATTCACTTTGTCCGTGAAAAGGTTGCAAAGGTCAAGTTCGAGTATGCCATGTCCCGTCTCGTTATCAAATTGCGGACATCTTTACAAAGGGTCTACCAGGTTCTCTTTGAAGATTTTAGGGACGATCTCGGCGTTAAAACCGCCCGCTATGATTTGGGGGTGTGTTAAGCAAGCGATGGGCTTTCGGCCCGCTGCAAAGAACAAGCGGCGATGGGCTTTCGGCCACTGCAAAGGAGCAAGCGATGGGCTTTACGCCAGCTTGATCCAATGACCAGTTAGTGTATATATGGTATATATAGTTGTAGTATATTGTAAGGAAAAGGATACCTTAATTAGTGTTATACACTTACCATAATTGTATAGTTAGAGTTATGGTAGAATAAGGTTTTAGGAATAGATTAGGAATAGGATTCTCCTATTTTGTAACTTGTATATATATCTATTCAATCAATGAAAATAATCAAGAGGATTATTTCTTTCAATATTATGGTGTAAGTGAATTTGTTTTCAAGAATTGAACTTTGAAGAGTTGGAAGAATAACTTTTTTTCTTGATTTTATTACTTTTAGGGTGCTAGATCATGTGATTTTTATCTTTGGAAGGATGATGAGATTGATCCAAGATTCAAATTTGTGATTCCTAAACTAGAGGGAAGAATTGGTGAACTTGAAGCGTCATTTCAAGCTTCTGGAAAAGTTGATCACAAGTCTACTATGTCTACAAAATCCGTGGAAGCAAAATTGATATGAACAACCTAGAGATTCAAATGGATAATTTTGGAGAAGACATTAAGAATATGAAAGAAAAGGAGAAGAAGTGGAGGAGCAAGCTGGCCAAGTCCAAGAAAAGAGAGACAGTACTTTGAATTGCCTTGTTGTGTATTGATATTTTAGTTTTAAGTTTTATGTTTCAAAACATGTACTTAAGAGGTTATTATATGAATTTTCCCTAAGATCTTGGACTAATTCTACTTGTAAGAGGGTTGCAATAGTATGTATTTTGCTAGATTGTTGGTGTTGTAATGAATCCTAATTGACACCCTTATTTTGTGTAATGAATTGATAATGTTGCCAATGTTGGTTGTACAGAACCACTATTTTGCAAAGTTGGTATGTTCGTTGTAATGAATCATTATTTTGTGCAATTGTTAGAGTTGTAATGAATTCTCATTTTGTGCAAATGTTAGTGTTGTAATGAAACTGCATTTTGTGCAATTGTTAGTATTTTAACTGCTGAAAATTGTGCATAAACTGCACTAAAAGTGTTGTCACTGCACACTGCACATTTTGTGCATAAATTGCACCTTTTAATGTACTAAAATTGCACTAAAAATTGACTAAAAGTGCAGTCACAGGTGCATATTATAATTGCCAACCATGTACACAAACATAAATTAAAGTGCAGTCCCAACTATATATTATAACCATATAATCAAAATAGAGTGAATTTACATCTGTCAATTCAGTATATATGCCATTGAACTAATGCTAAATGCAGTCATAGCTGCCCAAAATCAGTCTTAAATGCAGTCATATCTGCCAAACCAAAATAGTTGCATAGTTAATTTCTAAGATGCAGTCACAGCTGCCAAAACAATCTTAAATGCTAACTAAAAACTGATATAGTTAATTTTTATAATGCAATCACAGTGGTAAAAAATACACCAAAAGAAGAGAAATTCATCAGCCATCGTGAGATGGAGCAGTGAAGCTTTCTTGACTCAATTTGACAGCCCTGCTCCTTGTTTCAATTTGTTTCCCCCTTATTTCTTGAAGTTGCCTGGAGGTCATGGATGGTGTTTCCTTCCATTTTACACCTCCGCTTGATTTATGCCCAAGATCTTCAGTAACCACTGTTGAAGATTGAATGTTTCTAAACCATTCACTTGGCAATCCAAGCTACTCAAATGAACATAAAAAGTCTTAGTACTACTTGTTAGTGCTACTAAATTCAAGAAAAAAAATATTAAACTGATAAGAAAATTACATTAATGATAGTTTGTCCACTTTGTGTGTGCAACACCCCCATACCAACCATCCTTTTAGCAAAAACATTCTACAAAAGAAAACCAAAACATTAGCAACTAATTCATAACCTATACAATGAAGAATGTGAAATTCCATTACCTTTTCTGTTGAACCCTTTGGTCTACCCTTTCATTTTTCAGTTGGAACAACAACATTCTACAATAGAAAATTAAATATTAGCAACTAATTTATAACCTATAGACTGAAGTAGTTATGTAATATTACATTACCTTTTCTTTTGACATTGGTCTACCCATTCCTCTTCCAGCAGCAGAACATGAACTTGGGCCAGCAGCATTGTTTGAACTTGGCCAGCAACAGTAGGCTCTCTAAAGACATTTTCTTTTGTTGTGACCCTTCTTATGAAACTTGCTGCATGTCATTTCAATCCCCCTTTTGGATAGCTTCCTAATTTTAGAATTCTCAGTTGGTTCTTTCCTTCTAACCTTCTCAGGCCTGCCTGGCAACTTCCTAACTTCAGGTGGTATAAAAAATATTCTTTACTCATGCTTTACTTTTAACTCATAGGGTTCTAATTTTAAACCACTCTTATTTTTAACCATGGTAAGCTGAAGTGATGAAGATTATATGAAGACGGAGGATGAAGATTATATGAAGACGGAGGATGAAGATTATTTTGTCAGAAAATTCAGGCCAAAAAGGGGAGATTTGTTATGGTTTTTGCTCTGATTTTCTTACCATATTTGAGTTTTATTTTTATTTAAAGGAAAGTGAAAGTATTACCATAATTGTTCTTACTTTTTCTGAAAAGAAATATAATTCTCTTTCATATTTGGGTATCCCTTTTCTTGGAGAAAAAGCTTTGTTCATCTATAAATTGAAGATCTCCTTCTGACAACCGATGCAGAATAGCATCCATAATGTAGTCGTTTAGAGAGTTTTGTTTAGGGGGAGATTTTCTCCTCATTAGTTTTTATGTTTTTTATATTAATTTTCAATATATAGGTTCCTTGACCAAATTATATTAAATATTATGCCTTTTTAGTATAGGTTTTGTGTCGTCTGATTTATCGTTGTTCATAATTTACAATTATAAACTTTCGCGTGACGCCCTAATTATTTCGATCGCAACACTTACTGCTTAAAGTCTATGATTCAGTATTGCTTCTCAACTTACCTCTTCTTAATGATACTTGTTCAACAAAAAATAATTACACGAATGTATATTTTGAGACTCTCTTCTTTTTCTACTCCTTTAAATATTGTTAATTCAAAAGATTAATAAAAATAGTCAAACATGTTCAACTGTTTAAAAAGTTTAAGAATTGAAATCTGAGGCCAAAAGTTATTTTTATTGTATATAAATCAATAAATATCATATAATCAGGTGAGTTTATACTTAAAAGAAGAAGCAGCAGATCTACCACATACCACGCAAGACATTCTAATAAAGAATTGTATATTTTATATGTTATAGTAAATTTATTACTATTTTATATAACGTGACGTCAAATAAATAACCAAAAATTAACTGAACTGTACCGATATCGAAGAAAAACTGAGAGGATTGGAACGGTTTTGAAAAGTCTAACTTTGGTTATATTTGTAGATTAACCGAAAAAATTGGTATGGTATAATTTTTAAAAAATAACTGATTGTACCGTACCATTGACACCCATAGGTTAGACAATAGCATGAATACTTCTTTTTGAGATATATTACAATCATTTTTTCAACAATCGCCCACATATCTCAAAAAGAATACTAAGAAATAGAAAAAGAATAAGAAGTTTTGCTGGATTTTCACATATGAGTACAACGCGTTGAAGCGGTGTTTCGTAGACTATGAACCAGACCTAAATAAAATAAAATTACACTTACAGAACAATTGGTGAAGTTTAGAACTTCTATGAACCAACAATTCTTTTGTAAGCTCAGAGTCTTATTCTATGACATTATACTCGCACAATTTTTGTCGTTATCGCGGTTTTGCGCTAAGAGGCTATGCGCGAGTCCTAGTATTCATGAGTGGTCTAGAAATCTGTCACAATTTCATAGGAGCGACACCACTTCACACTCATATAGGTTCACCCCTCAAGTGTATTCTACAGAGCAATACACCACCTATAAAGGATATGGTAATTGATTAAGAGTTTATAACTCAGCTTCACTTTGCCTTGCAGAACCGCACTATATTCACACACCATAGGAGAGACATATTTTAATAGTGCATACTTGATCAACTAATGACTTGTTATTACCCATATGAACCTAATTCATGAGATCTCCAATCACATAGGTTGGTTACCGTCATTGTTGATCTTCTCAAGTTGACAAAAGTCTCACTCCCCTCGATGTTTCTTTTAGTTCGGGAATTGATCAAGTTCACCTCTGACTTTACATAATTTATGGATATAATTCCACCTCTTACCAGTCGTTTTACCATATTATGTCACAAACACATATTTTAATTTATTGTCATTGAAAATTTTATTTTCCCACTACAGCTAACGTTGCTTGACAACCACGATATATAAACACGTTGATTTTATCTCAACCTCAATAGTCACTAAGAAGTATCTTAGCCTCATTATCAGTCAACTCCAAAATAAATATTATTTAGCTGCTTTTGATGTTATGATACCCTCACCAAGGATAAACACAGAACCACTGGTAGGTTTTAAAATTCACTTCGCATCATTGTACCTCTTTAGTACAAAATAAAAATCACTATATTTAGTACCATAATTGTGGTACACCTCAAATATTTTTAAAAATAAAAATCAACTTCATCATGAGTCCTTTAGGGAACAAATTGATTTTAAGATCATTCAAATGATCCGTTACATCTTCAAAAGGTTAACACTAGAGACCTATTTAAACACAAGTAATATACCAAAGACCCATTAATATAGTATTAAATAGTAAATCTTGACATGAATTTTTGAGATTTTTTTTCTCCGAGCATAAGAAAAACCTAACATATATAAGTCTAACAAGCCATATGAATCAGTCTAAGTAAACGTAATTACTAGAATTTTCATCTTAAAAAATACTAGGCACGAATAAATTATGGTTACAATACTCATCACCCACAAAAAACATTATTTGTTAATATTCAAACTCAAATAAAATTTTCACCCATCTTTGTCTAATAATTTCATAAAACCAAGTTGGTTAAGATATTAAAACCATATACCACCTCAGGTAATACCGATAGTTTTCAAATGTAAGTTCAGAGAAACTTTTTCATTCCAAGGACTTGAGTAGTTTTAGAATCACCAATATAAATAAATCATTCTTTTTGTTCTTCTTCTTCAACTAACTGGGTGTAGAGCACAAAATTATGTTAACACTACAGATTAACACTCAATCTCTCACATTAGTCACAAAATTCGCTTGAGAAATGACCACAATAATTAGATCATCCGCTTAGTCAAATTTAATTTTACTTAGTGAAATTATCATTTCTCCGAATCTTCTTCTAAATTAAAAGGCATGATGACTTAGTTTGTCAAACACAAAATAATTCATATTGAAGGTTTGATTATTAGCTTTGCATCATAGAAATAAAATCACCAATCAACAGTAATTTAATAATCTAAAGTTAATTTTCCTTTAAGCTAGCACATTTTGTTCACCAAGCATATAACATGAAAATATAGTTATGTACACAGAAATAAAATTAGTAGAAAGACAACATCCTTCATGAATCCTTATTACATAACTTGCTGATCATTACTGGAGACTTAAAATTCTTAGAAGAATCCTCCAATTTATCTCAAATTATGATGAATATTATAATTCAAGAATGCTCGTAAAATTTTTGGAACACACATAATCAAGCTAAATGTAATAAGTAATTTGGATCTTTTCATCATTTTAATTAGTAAAGCCTCATGTTTTGTACATTGTAAAATACTTCAACGACTATGTCTAAACTTTTCAAATATTATGAGAGGAGATTCCAAAACTACCTATTATAAGGTAGGTTACCATTTAAATATTAGCAGAAGCATACCTGAAACTTAGACAGATTGTACTAAATTATTCTTTTTTATTTATCGTAAAAATAGAGCAAAATATATCCTTAAGATTATTGAAAATCTTACGGAAAATACTTGATCACAAACACGTTAAAGAGTTATTTATAGCTTCAAGCGTGTCAAAAGACATTGTCCTTAAGGATATTTCATCCGGTATAAATGTATCCCCAAGAATTCAACAAGCTTTTCTAGTATAAAATTAGGAGCTAGAATCTAACAAAAATTTAATAAGAAAACCGAGCAAAATAAAGAACAAGAAGGAAAGGATGTCTCTTATCTTTTCTCTCATCTGTTACTTTGTAGAAGAAGAGTGGGTTTATATAGATCCAGACCACAAGGTTAAAGCCTCCAACTGTAATCAAGAGGAGAAAAATACATTCAGTAGCTTATGAGTTAAGAAAAGATGTTATTAATTTATATTATATTAAAAACACGAAAGGTCTTAGAAATATTGATTGAATTTTTTACCCTTTATTAAAAGACTCCATAGTAGACAAAATTATCATTTACTATTTTTTAAAATTATTTAATTGTTTTTATAATATTTAACCTATTTTAATTTTTGGAAAAGTAAAAACCTCATCGTTATTTTTGGAGTCATTTTCTTACTTTGGTAAGTATTTATTGGTAAAATAAATAAACCATTTCATCTTAGGAAAAGTTGGAAGAAATCTTTTCTAAATAAATAAAAGCATGACACGTCTATAGGAACTATTAATTACAAATACTTAAAGTTGGCAAGTCTAAAAATAATTGGGCGAACAGTCTCCAAGTCCCAACTATTCGTTAGGAGTATGAACTATAGAATTACCTTCTATAAATTCTTCCCTTATTTAAAGGAATGTTAGTCCTTTTGAATAAATAAACAGGAAATTTTATTTCCTTGTAGAAACAAGTTACGTGTATAATAAAATATAAAATTCCAAAGTTTTACTTCTTACACTGCAAATTGATTTTGCTTGGTATCTGTTTATGTTAAATAAATCATTGTCGTTTTTCTTCAGTTCCGATTATGTTTGTTTTACTTTGCAGCCACATAACATGGAGATAAAAGTAAATTGAATTAATAATTTATGTTTTCTTTTTGGATCTGCTGCAATATCAAGCATTAAGTCTTATATTGCTTTCTTTTTATTTTTTCAGTTATACTATCTTTTTCCGCTCTTGATTGTTTAGATAAGTATCCTTATTTAGTTTCTTAGCATTATCAATTGTTTATAGATTTCGCACCTTTTTCAATGATTATCTCAAGGGCTCAAAAGAGGCTCATTTATGCTAATCAAATTATTACTCGTGCGGTAGTATTTCCCTTATCATAGAAGGTGTGAAGCAGGTGGGGTCTTTAAAGAAAAAAAGCAAAGCAAGTTTTAGGGATGTGAGCAGAGGGGAGTTTCTCGATAGTCCAAAACTAGTGATCTAGATTTCTCCAGCAAAGAATCGACGTGCCGAGTAGACTAATTTGTGGCACCATATCCTATCTATCCCGAAGGGAAGTCTCCAAAGTGGGATTGTATATTAACTCAGTCTCTGACGAAGAAGGTTCAAGCATGCTTCGATTTAGCCCTATGATCCGCTAATTCATCTCTTTTTCTGGTATTTCGCAAAGAAGGTGGATAGGGTCAACAAAAGAAGTGGCGAGGAAAGAAGAAAGGATTTTCATTCAAAGTTCCCGCTCCTAAAAATAGATATTAAATAAAGGACATAGTGGATTAGATAAAACCTCTTTTGAGAGGTAAGATCAATCAAAGCAGAAAGTCCAAAGCCAAAGGATTCTGTTTGTTTTATTTTGCACCCACATAACATGGGGACAAAGGTAAGTAGAATTAATAATTTATTTTTCTTTTTTGGATCTGCGGTAGGTAAAACATTAAGTCTTCTGATGCTTTTTCTTTATTTTTCCAGTTATATTGTCTCTCTCCGCTCTTGATTGTCTAGATCCTTCCGTATTTAATATTGAATATAAAATTTACAGATAAACATATTAATTTAGTATAACTATATAACTTTTGTACACTTTCAATACCAAATAATATTTCTAACTGAAATTCTAGAGTCATTTAAATTCGTGTACCGCATTTAAAATGTCCTAATATTTAGGACCTTATTCACATCGATTAATATTTTAAATTTGATCAAATATTAAGAGTTTGAAGTCAACTTAATTTGATATTTCACAATCCTAAAATAATAAGTCTCCTCCGTCAATAAAATCCTCGTGGGGTTTATGGTCTATGTCGGCATAGAATGTTTCTCTCTAACTTATTTTTATCATCATTAAAATATTGGAATTCTCTAATTTTTATTATTGTTCTTATTTTTGTTTCCAGTAGTTTAGAATCTCTCCTACTTTATTTTGATTAGTGAACCTTATTTAATTTTTTTGTGTTTGTGTTATACTTGTTTCAATATCGTAAATATTTTTCTCGAAATCCATTGTTAGGTTATTTTTAGCTTAATGTTCAACGTTAATGGACAAAACAAAAGCCTTACTAGATTTCTCCCTAATTCCTGCCCCACTATAGATCATCCAGTCAGGTATATATTTATATATGTTACGTATACATAAAAAGTGTTTTTCATATTCATTTCATGTAGTATCTTGCTACGTATCCTTTATCTACGTTTCATGTATTACTTTTTTGCATTTACAATTTTTTCCAATATGAAATGCATAAAAAATAGATCAGCATTCGAGTAAGAGCTTTGATGATACATATTTTATAATTTTGTATTTAGAATTTAATGTAATGAATATTAATCTCATTTAGATAGCTCAATAAAGAAAAATGATGCCTCACATAAGTCCGCATATCCCTTAATCCTTATTATGATTTTTGAGGACTTTTATGGAGCATTTTAATGAAAATTGTTACGGCATTATATCTATGACCTAATAATGACAAGCAAAAACACTTCTATCATAGTTCAAAATATTGTCAATAAATCAAAAACTATATTAGAAAAAAATTTATTATTGTTGAACATTAGTACTCTGTTGCATTGAGTATAGAGATACAAGAAGTTGTTATCCTTAACTACATAAGATGAATATCTATCATTTTTAGAAATTTATACTTTTTAAATTTTGTTTTATAACTCAACCATATTTCTCTACAATATTCATGTGTGTTTTTTAAATCTTTGTACTCGTTAAATGTGCGGTATAAGTGCAATACACGTACTCAAAAAGTCGATGAATATTTTTTGATTTATCGAAATACTTTAGTTGGAGTAAATTAATCTCCTCCAATATCATTTACACTATTGTGTATTTTCTTAATTTTGATATCTCCCATTTAGATTCTTATTAAGCAACCACCGAAATACTCATTTTTTGTAACCCACAAACATCATATTTACATTCCTAATTAAGAGGCAAATGCCTACTATGAAAGATAATTATTTTGGTTATAATATTTTTGGGATGTAGGGGATATTGTTAGAATTTGTGCATCAGTTGTACGTCAAATGTACATCCTTATTTAGTACTAATATATGATTTATTTTAAATTTTACATTCATAGATATGGGACACGGGCGTACACTAAGCTAGTTTAGAGTAAATGTCAAGGCTAAGGCTAACGTTTAAGTAATAAATGCTCCATAATTACCAATAGTCTCTTTATGGATGGATGGATAAAGACTCATTATAAGGTATTATGGTATATTAATTTTGTGGAGGATGAGGTTATACAATACTCCCTCTTTCTCATATTAGTTGGCTGCATGATTAAAAATATTCGTCTCAAATTATTTTGTTATTTTCTAAAAATAAGGTAAAATTAATTAAGTTTTTCTACTTTTTCCTTAATATTAATTGTCTTTTAAAGTAATTAATATTAATTAGAGTGTAATTAATATTAAAGAGATATAATGATAGTGTAGTAAAAATATTCTTCTTATTTATGATTTCTTAAGAGGCGTGTAAAAAAAACAAGTAATATGGGACGGAGGGAGTAGTATGAATACTTCTTTTTGAAATATATTACAATTATTTTTTAACAAAGGTACCACCTTCACAACTTTAGTTCGTTGTACACCTTCACAACTTTTTCGCGTCCGAAATTTATTGTTGGTCATTGTCCAGTTAAAGGCGGTCAATTTAATTGACGGACAATGTCTTCTAATTCTCGTGGACAAACTTGGTCTGAAGAAGAGGACTGTGTATTTTGAATTTATTTGCCAATTCGGGAAGTATTTAAGGAAAGTAGTTAGTAAATTATATTCCTTCCCTCTCATATTACTTGTTCACATTATTAAATATATATATTTTAAATTACTTATTAATTAAAACAAGACATAATTATTATTTAAATCTTTCCCATTTTACTCTTAGTATCAATTGTTCTTGAAAATAATCAATATTGATTAAACAGTAATTAATTGGAGAAAGATAAGGATAAGATAGTAAAAATTTACTTTTATTTATAATTTTTTAAGGGGCGTGCAAAGGAAAAGTGGACAAGTAATATGAGACGGAGGAGTGTGTAACCCCATTGGAAATAGGATTCCTAGAATATATAGGTCTTTTTTTATTTGCTTTTACGGAAACCATAAGTCCGTAACCTATAAATTAAAGAATCTGTTCCAAGCCACGACCATGAGGAAGAGCTAATATTGAAGACTAATTCACTCAATATCACATGGAAATTAAGAATGCTAGAATTCGCTGTTGGATGGAAATTGCAGAAGCAAAACAAGAATTGTACGACCATGAGGAGAGCCACAATTGACATATTACCTGATTACCTCATTCACAAAATACTCTCTTATCTTAGTTTTGTTGATTACAATAGTGAAGGCAACGGAAATAAGTAACTGCTAAGTATTAAAACAAAATAAAATTACAACAAACTAAAATTTCAATAAATTGGAACAAGAAACTGGAACAAGAAACTCAGATTACAACCACTTTGATTTGCTGGGTCGAGTGATGACACTCTGTCTTTAAGACAAGATTGTCCCGTGTGTATCATTTCTACGTTCTGGACAATAGTCTCCTAAGATAAAACAGCAACTCAACAAATGAGCAAAGGAAACTCAAGTGTTATTTTGAAGAACTTAGTGTAATGAAATGATGCTGGAAAGTAGTAGGAAGAATCTGATTTTTCGTTTGTGTGTTGTGTAGTCTCAACAGTTGTGCAAAGGCTTCATTATATAGTGCAAGGAGGGGACTTATCAACTGCCCACATAATTGCTGTTACTGGCCAAGTAATGGCAATTAGTGAGGAGTAATTCAGCCAAAATAAATGACGAATTGATGTGCAACGAATTAGAGCTTTTAGGGAGAGTTATTTAGCCAAGTAATGACTGAATTGATGTGCATATTAATGGAGGTTAACGTTTCAAAACCAACAGCAAAAGCACAAGTTCTCTGCCCAATTTAACTTACTTGAAACTTCAGGGACCAAACTGTAAATATGAAGTAATTTGGGTCCAAACAGATAATATCAGAAGAAGCCCGCGACCCGACGGGACGGGCGGGCGGCGGCGGCGTGCGTGTGGGCTTAGCCTCGAACCAAAGCACATCTAGGTCCTCCCTCCTTCAAAAGCCAATTTTGAGACTTATAAACTAAACAAATCTTCCTCCCCCCACCGATGAGGGAGGATTGGTCTTTACCACATTTTCATGCTTCAAACACCTCACTTCGTGGACCAATATCTCTTTCATTTCTCAATGAAATTTGACGATCCTTGGCCCTACGGTCGTCTACTTACTTAGTAGATTATGCACGTGTGAAGAATCAAAGTCTCCAACATGCGGAACCCTAGTGTTTAAGTCATTAAAGATGGTTGGATGCAACTCCCACCAAAGGCAAATTTCCAACAAGTTTTAAAGAAGCAACCAAGATGAGTATTCTCTCCAAAACATGGCTGCAAGCCTGGTTGACTCATCCCAACTTGAAATTCGCAGTTCGTCATCTCGAGGACAATATACAAATTGTGAATAATATCATGGAGAGGTATAGGGATGGAAAAATCCCTATTGAAAAGTTTGAATTATCATACTCTAGTTATTCTAGTGAAGTTTTCCCTCCGTTCGATAAGTGGCTTGACATTGCACTTCATAATGGTGTAAAAATTCTGGTCTTTGGACTTCCTAGCTATGCATCATACCAATTACCTACATAATCTCCGTAGAAAAATCTTTAAGAGAATTGGTTCTAAGGGGTTGTAATCTGAAGCGTGTTTCACTATCTAGTGGTGTGGCGAATTGCCATTCATTGAGAAAGCTTTCTCTATCTTTTGTAATTATAGACGAAAGCATGCTTCAGACTCTACTTAATAATTGTCCCTTGATTGTTGTTTTCATCCTTGAGTTTTGTTCGGGGTTTGAAAAGATTGAGTTGTTTGAATCTTCAAAAGATCAAGTCAGTTTCCATTTGGACACGAAGAAACCGACTTGTTAAAATCCAAGCACCAATTCTTGAACACTTGTTGTACTTTGGTGATAGGAAAGAGTATCCTGTGTTGGATATTATTGATGTTCCAAATTTGGTATCACTAGAGTATATAGGTTATCATATTCCCAAGACTTTTGTTGATGCTAATTTGCAATGGAGTTGTCATCCTAGGAGAGTCATCCTTGAGTCAACTAGTAAAACAATTGCATGTTTCATGGACAGTTTAATGCTTATGAAGACTTCGAGTCCTTGTACTTTGGACGGAAGCCAGCCTTTGCATAGTCAATTAAAAGAAGTGAAAGCCTATAAATATGATCGGGAAAACCGGAGGTGGCATCCGGTGGAGCTCAGAAGTGGAAAGATGGCAATAAGGACCATTATTGAGAGGGATAAATTTTGTTTTTTTATTAGATTGGTGATGCAGTTAATTTAACTCTATTGCAAATTGAATGCACTTATTATTTATAAAGTTTGTTAATATGTATCTTTCGGGATATATTCTAGATATTTCAGAACTTCATATTTTGTTTCACACATAAGTTAAGTGATGCACTGTGACTAGTACTTCTCTGTGTCAATTTTTCTGATACTCGAATTAGATATTTTAGTTGTTGCAAACTATTAGAGTTCCGCATAAATCTCGAAGGCCCAGCTTATAGATGTTCTTCTGTACTTCAAAATACAGAATGGGGACGAGATATATTCAAAACAAGAGACCTCATCGAATCTTGTCTTAGAATTCTAAAAGTTTCATGAGTTTGCAATTGACGACCTATTAATTTCTTCTTGGCTTTTCAACTTACTGATCTAATTTCATCTTGATCGAGGCCTCAAAAGAAAATTTATGCTGCACACAGTTTTGTTTTATACTTCGGATATATGTGACCGTTGCATCTTTTCTTATTTGGTAGGAGTAAAGAACCATTAAGCACCTTTCTTTTTATTTATTCTTTTCTTCTAATATTATGTCGTGATAAATAGATGTATATGTGGACTTGGTTCCACTGATTTTAGAGATAAACAGAAGTTGCAGTACTTCATTCTGAGTCACTTAGTATAATTACTCAATATCTTCCTTCATTATTTCATTTCAAAGGGTAGTAAATATACTCATAATACAAGTATTATCCTAAGCTAGAATTAAAGTATTAAATGACTAAATATACACCTACCATATACAAAATATACTATGTACCAATAATTATGACAAAATATACTATCAATTCTATCACACCCTCGCAGTCGAAGTGGGAGGTCGGTGTATGCTGAGACTGTCCCAAAAATCTTCAAATAGAACTAGCAGAAGACCTTTTGTAAAAATATAGGCGATCTAATAGCGTGAAGGGACATGTAAGACACTTACTTGTCCACGAGCAACCTTTTCGCGAACAAAGTGAATATCTAGCTCAATATGTTTAGTGCGTTGATGTTGAGCTGGATTCCCTAAGAGATAAATCGCACTAACATTATCACAATAAACCAATGTCGCCTTCGGAACAGGGCAATGGAGCTCCAGAAGAAGGTTTTCGTAACCAACAAGATTCAGAAACCACATTGACAACTCATCGGTATTCTGCTTCGGCACTGGACCTAGACAAGGTAGCTTGCCGTTTGGAGGACCAAGATATCAAATTGTCACCAAGAAAGACACAATAACCAGACGTAAAGCGTTTGGTATCCGGACATCCACCACAATCTGCATCTGTGTAAAAAAGGATAGTGGTTGTCGAAGACGGATATAGATGCAAGCCATGATCGAGGGTGCCCTGAATATAATGCACAATGCGCTTAAGATCATGCATGTGATCTTTCATCGGGTTATGCATGAATATACAAATCTGTTGCACATCATAAGATATTTGGGGCTCATGAAAGTAAGATATTGTTGGGCGCCTGTAATGCTGCGGTAATGTGATGGATCAACATATGGCCTGCTGGAAGTAGCACTCAACTTTGGTTTAGTATCAACCGGAGTGGAGGACGACTTACACAAGCACATGCCAACTCATTCAACGATCTCTTTTGCATACTTCTTTTGAAACAAAAATAAACCACATGCATAAGGTGTTACAGCTATCCCAAAGAAGTAACGCAATGGCCCTAGATCTTTCATAGCAGATTCTGAGCTAAGAAGAGACATGATAGACTTGCGAAGAGTATCATATGAAGCAGTTAAGATAATATCATCCACATACAGAAGGATGTAAGCTATATCATTACCCTGACGGTATAAGAAGAAACAATGAACAAACCTGTTGTTAGAAAACCCAATATTAGAAATATAATCTGCAAACCTCTTGTACCATGCCCGAGGAACTTATTTGAGCCCATACAAGGATTTTTTCAGTAAGCATACATGATTAGGATAAGTGGGGTCTCTATACCCAATGGGCTGATACATGTACACCATTTCGTTCAGTTCTCAATGCAGGAATGCATTTTTCACATTAACCTGATGTAGAGGTCATGCCTTCGAAAGAGCCAGACTTAGTATCGTGCAAATAGTCGCTGGTTTGACCACCTAACTGAAAGTCTCACCTCAGTCCACACCAACCTGTTGAGTCTTTTCATCACCTACCAGATGGGCTTTATGCCTCTCACATACCATCAAATATTTCTTTATGACTAAAAATCTACATAGACCGAATCACATTAACATCGGGAGGACGAGACACCAAATCCCAAGTCCTATTATTAATAAGAGCATTATATTCATCATCCATAGTCATTCTCCAATTCAGGTCATTAAGAGCAGATACAAGATTACGAGGTAACAGTGATTTGGAACATGGGTGTGAAGACCATATTTTTTGTTTGCTTTGAAAATCCCATGTTGACTACGAGTGACTGGCCGTTGGGCCAGAATTAGAGTTGGTAGGATAGGGGAAGTGATATTGGGCTGGCGTGTGATTGGTCTGGAGGTCGAGTGTTTGGGGAAGGGACTGCCCGGTAGTCGGCTTGCGCTCATTGGGTCGCCACTTCCTGAGGCTGGACCGCTACTCAGTAGGCTGCTAGGCAGTGGGCCGCTCGGCAGTGGACTGCCAGCGAGAGTCTCCGCTGGGCTGGCAGCCACTGGGCTCGGTATTTGGGTTGAGATGTTGGCTAAGTTATGGGACATATTTGGGCCTATTTGAGAGGCCAATTGGTGGACCAAATATGGGGGCATGCTATCATCAATAAATTCGTAGGCAGGAGGCACGGAATAATGCATTTTGGCAAGGAAAAATGTGATTCATCAAAAACTGCGTGGCGACTCACGATTATTTTATTAGAGGATACGTCGTAACATTTGTAATCACGATGGTTTGATGGATATCCCAAAAAAAATACACGGAGTAGAATGGGGTTGAAGTTTATTGATGGTAGTAGAAGGAAAAAGATGATAGCATAAACACTCGAATACCCGTAGATGAGAATAGGATGGGTCCCTTAGGTATAGAATTTTGAGAGGAGATTGATAGGTTAATTGTTTGCTTAGAAGTATGTTAAGGAGATAGGTTGTCATTTGTAATGTATGATGCCAAAATGATGGTGGTAGAGACGTATGTGTAAGTAAGGTTCTAACAATGTTATTAAAGGTTCGAATTTTTCTTTCCACTATTCCATTTTGAGATGAGGTATGTGGACAAGAGAGACGAAAAGATAAATCATTAGTTTTGCAAAAATCTCAAAATGGCCCATTATCACATTGAATATTTTTAATGTCTCATTCAAATTGAGTGAGGAAAAATTAGAGTAATCATCCAACAAAAGAAGATAATATCGATGGCCCGAAGAGCTC
The DNA here is from genome assembly GCA_029783415.1 of Anisodus acutangulus. Lineage (NCBI taxonomy): Eukaryota > Viridiplantae > Streptophyta > Magnoliopsida > Solanales > Solanaceae > Anisodus > Anisodus acutangulus. The sequence goes on from CM056508.1 coordinate 37,060,011, forward strand.
AAAATGGGAGATGTCCAAATATCACTATGGATAATATCAAAAGGCATAATAGTGCATGAATGAGAAGCAACAAAAGGTAATTTAACATGTTTCTCAAGAGGACATGAGCGACAAACATGAGAATTACGAGTTCTAGTACATACAATAAATTTATTTTGTTTAAGAGAGAAAAATAGGTGCTCTCGGATGAACCAAACGTTCATGCCATAAAGAAAGAGCTAAAGCTGCAAAAGTGGATTGTAACGTGGCTTGATGTGTGGTTGTTGTGATTTTATATAGCTTGTCCGGACTGTCACATCTCATTAGATGCATCCCCATCTGAAAATCTTTTACAAAAACCCAAAAGGATCAAATTCAATAGAAATCGAATTGTTAGTAATAAATTTTCTAACTGAAATCAAGTTTTTAATCAACTGAGGTGCATGAAGGACATTCTTTAAAGTTAACGGTCGGTTCGGGGGAGACAAATTTGTAGTACCATAACCATGAATTAGAATTGTATGACCATTTCAGATAATTATACCATGATTATTGCTCAAATTAAAATAGGACGAGAGATTACCTTGTGAGGACATCATATGAGACGTTGCTCTGGTGTCCATGTACTAGTTTGAGTCAGGCGGATTAAGCCCAAGAGTGTGCATTGCGGCCTCAATATCGGTTGAAGTCGCTACTGCCGAGTGGGCATGCTGATACTAATTCGGTAGTGACCCAAGTATGCTGGGCTGCTAGCTGTTGGGTTGCGACTGTCCAGCTTGCCTCGGACTGGGCCTGACCTAATTTCCCGAGGGAAGGGAGCAGGGAGGCACAGCCCAAGGCCACTGCCAGGACCACGGTGCCAGTCCACTACCCCACTAGGCCCTCAGCTGCCACTGGCTGGACTATCGCTGCTGGCTGCTGCCACCTTCGCCACATCGGTGGCCGCCACCCTTGCCACCACCGCGGTTTTTACCTCCATTATTTCCATTTCGTCCCCTTTTACCACGATTGACGGCAAATTTTCAAATTGTGAAGAGTTATCATCGGACGGAGCGGCAACCATGGCGGAATTTGACACGGTGGCTGTCTTTTTGAAAAAAACGCGCTTCTTCTAGTAGTATGAGCATAGAAGATGGTTGCTTTGGCGGATGAGTGTACCAACTCCACTATATGCGTCAGTGAGGCCGACAACCATTTGTAAAACGAGTTGATTGTTAGTTACCGGCACCCCGATGTTCTTGAGTTGGTCCGATAAAACCTTGAGTCGTTCACAATATGTGGATGCATTTGGAAAATCCTACATATCAGTGGTGGAAAATTCTTGCTCAAGTGTGACGGCCCGTAAATTTTTATTATCTTAGAATATGTCACGTAATTGATCTCAAGCCTCCATTGCCGTGGAGTCGGGTTCAAGAATCGTATGCAATAAATCACTTGAAATTGTGGCATAAATCCACTGGAGAACCGTCGCATCAAGGGTCAACCATAATTTCTTTTCATCATCGGTTTTCGGCATCTTCTCCTTGCCTTTTTCCGGCGGAATTATGTGATGGATAACCCGGTGTGACCGAGAGTGAATTTTGAAGAGCTCCGCCCACGTCACATAATGAACGTTTTCCATCTCAAGAGTGATGGAGATATGAGATTTAATGTTTGAAACTGTGAAGGCTGGATGAAAATTTGATTTCGAGTCAGACATTGCTGACGGAAGAGGAAGAAAGTTGGCGGCACAAAGGAGGGGCCGATGATGAAGGAGAAAGCTTTAGGGTTTAGAAATTTTCCCTAGAATCTGATACCATATAAGAAATATCTTACTTGATTATTTCATTCCAAAGGGGTAGTAAATATACCATAATACAAGCATCATCCTAGGCTAGAATTAAGGTATTAAATGACTAAATATACACCTAACATATACAAAATATACTATGTACCAATAATTATGACAAAATATTCTATTAATTCTATCACTAAAAAATAAGGGTTCATTTGTTTTTATCGCAGCTTGACAAAGGCAAAATCGTGTATCAGTTGACACTCGGACCATTTACTATGGCACTTATTGCGGTAGTTGGTATTGTCCCTTCAGCGATAAATGCTTTTGTTAAAGATCCTCTTGTTGCCTAATTATTTGCGTATAAAAGGGACTAGTTGTTTGCATGAAACTTGGACTCTTTGTTTTCAGCAGTTTTTACAAGACTTCTGGTTTTTGCATTGGATTCAGTCTTAAATGATTTTTTGAATTCAGGTCCTTCTGATAACATGAAATTTGATAGGTAAAGATAGTTGCAGGTCCTTGTGTGCATTGTTAAAACTTCTACAAAATTAGGCTTATATTATACTCCCTCCATCCTGAGCGTTTCATATTATCAATTATTTTCATCTGCATTTAGTAAATGATATTGGTTTCACAAGGATTCCAGGTCAACAAACTATACTATAAACCATTTTGTATGGCCCCATATATTTTGTTTTGAGAGGGTCCAAGATTTTGAGACATCCGAGTTAACAAAGAAGATACTTCCTTGTACTATTACAACAACAACATACCCAATGAGATCCCTGTTGGAAATTTGCCCTTGGCGGGAGTTGCGTCCGACCAACTTTAACGGCTTAAACACTAGTGTTATGCATGTTGGAGAATCCGGTTCTTCACACGTGCATAATATACTAAGTAAGTAGATAACGGTAGGGCCAAGGATCGTCAAATTTCGTTGAGAAATGAAAGAGATATTGGTCTACGAAGTGAGGTGTTTGAAGCATGGAAAAATGTGGTATGGGATCAATTCTCCCTCATCGGTGGAGGAAGAAAGAATTGTTTTGTTTATAAGTCTCAAAGTTGGCTTGGGGTTTGGGACTCCAAGGGGGATCCCATGTGTTTAAAGGAGGGAGGACCTAGATGTGCTTCGGTTCGAGGAAAGCCCTGCCTTGTAAAGTCGTAGCTACTTTGTGAAATTTGTGAAATTTGTCTTCTGATATTATCTTTTTGGACTAGAATTCTTTCATATGTACAGTTTAGACCAGAATTCCTTCATATGTACAGTTTGGACCAGAATTCCTTCATATGTACAGTTTGGTCCCTGAAGTTTAAAGATGTACAGTTTGGTCCCTAAAGTTTCAAGAAAGTCAGATTAGGCAGAAAATAGAACCTCAATAGCACTCAATTCAGCCATTTATTTTGGCTGAATTACTTTTCCTAAATGCCATCCATTGCACATCAAATTCACCATTAATTTTGGTGAATTACTACTTCCATTATTGCCATTACTTGGCCAGTAATGGCAGTAATGTGGGCAGTTCATGAGCCTCTTCTCCAACTATATAAAACACCCTTTGTCACCATTATTGAGCTACACTTAACACATAAAAAGAAACGAATTCAGTCTTCCTACAACTTCCAGCATCATTTCATTACTCAATTCTTCATGGTATCACTTGAGTTTTCTTTGCTCATTTGTTCACTTGATGTTTTATCTTGGGAGACAATTGTCCAGGACGTATAAAGGATACATACGGGGCAATATTATCTTAAAGACAGAGTGCAAACACTCGACTCAGCATACCACAAACAGTTCCAGTTTATTCTTCAAGTTCTTTGAAATTTCAGTTTTGTTGTTGAATTGTAATTTCAATTCTTGTAAGACTTAGCAGTTACTTGTAATTTCCGTTTTCTGCATCTTTGTAACCAACAATCCCACACCGTGGGGTCTGGGGAGAGTAAAATGTACACAGACCTTACCTCCACATTGGTAGGTAAATCGGCTATTTTCAGGAGACCCTCATTGTTTCCTTGTACTGTTATTGGATCATAAACTTGTATAAGATCTCATTTCTGGTCCAATACTGATAATCTACAAATATCTGCAGTTTTTTCAAGATGCTGGAATTTCCCAAGTAAGCGTATTGCTCTCTAAGAACACTGATTCCGAGCAATGAGATAATTGTAAATAAAGGAATATGTTCCTTGATTTTATTGATGAATGATTTACAATATATATATATATAAGGTTACAAGAATATTTACTTTGATACAAACTAGGTAACTAATTATCCTAATTACAAAAAGGATTATAATTCTACTTAAAATATGAGATATACAATTAATGAAAAAGAATATTGGAAAATATTCTATTACACACCCGCAGTCGAAGCGAGAGGTTCTCGAACACTGTGATTGGCTCGAAACTCAACAAACTTGACCACGAGCCACTTTTTCGCGAATGCAATGAATGTTCATCTCAATGTGTTTAATGCGCTGATATTGGAAAGATATATCGCACTAATATTATCACAGTATACCAGTGTTGCGTTTTGAATCGGGCAGTGAAGCTCAAGTATAAGGTTACGGATCCAACAAGACTCATAGACGACGTTGGCAACACCTCTGTATTCTGCACTGGATCAGGATAGTGTAGGTTTCCTTTTGGAAGACCAAGACAATAGGTTATCTTCGAGGAAAATGCAATAACCCCAGTCAGCATCAGAATAACCAGTGAGATCAGTGAGCGAAAACCTATATAGATGTAATCCGAAGTGAAGTGTACCTTGGATGTATCGTAAAATACGTTTGAGGGCATGCATGTCTGCTTCCGTCGGACTGTGCATGTGGAAGCAGATTTGTTGCACGGCATAGAATATGTCTGCTCTCATGAATGTGAGGTACTGCAGGGCCCCAGCCAGGCTACGATAGTGAGTCGGGTCTGAATATGAAGGGTCAGAATCAGCACTGAGCTTGGAATTGGTGTCTATAAACATGTGGGATGGTTTGCAAGATGTCATGTCTGCACGGTCAAAGATCTCTTCGGCATACTTCTTCTGACATAGAAATAGGCCACTAGAATGTTGAGTGACAGAGATGCCCAAGAAATAACTCAAGGGGACCAGATCTTTCATAGCAAACTCAGAGGAAATGAGACACATAATGGACCGGCGGAGAGCATCAAATGATGTCATAAACATATAATAATAGGTAAGACATGTCTATACCTTTGTTGTAGATGAACATGGAATGATCAAATCTGCTGTGTGAAAAAATGATAGAGGAGACATAATCGGTGAACCGCTGGTACCATGCTCGAGGAGCCTGTTTTAGTCCATAAAATAATTTCCGCAATAGACACATATAATCCAGATGAATAGGATTCCTGAAACCCATAGGTTGATGTATATATACCATTTTATGAAGATCCCCATTTAAGAAGGCTTTCTTGACATCAAGCTGAAGAATGGGCCAAGACTTGGATATGGCAATGATGAAGACGGTCCGGATGGTTGCGGGTTTTATGAACTGGCTGAACGTTTCATCATAATCCACTCCCACCTATTGAGACTTGCCATCACCTACAAGACGAGTCTTGTACCTCTAAAAAAACATCAGATTTCTTTTTATGTCTAAAAATCAAAATAGATAGAATAATGTTAGCATCAGATGGACGGGGTACTAGGTCCCACATCTTATTATCAATAAAAGCATTATATTCGTCAATCATTGCGGCTTTCTAATTAGAGTCGGACAAGGCACCATTCGGGTTACGAGGGACAGGGGAAGAGACAATTGAAACGGAAATGTTAAACAACCGTTTAGGTTTATGAATTCAGTGCATGTCATGTGTTTCCATGGTCCGAGAGTATGTCTCGGGATGCGGGATGGGAGGGGGGGTTTACGACAGGACTGCTGAGAAGAGGAGGAAGGGCAGGGGTGACAGTACTGGCTGGCCGAACCACGGGACTGCTGGGAAGAGGAGGAAGGGCTCGGGTTTTCTGGCCACCGTCGGCAGAACTAGGTGGGCAGCTAGTCCCGGATTGGCCGAGGTGGTGGCGGGTGCCGGGGTCTGGGACAACGGACTATGTAAATGGTGAATTAGAAGATGATTTAGGCCATCATCTAAGAAGTTGTAGGAATGTCTAGATAGCAAGTGTAGAGAGGCAACGGGGAATTGACACTTATCAAATAGGACATAACGTGAAATAATAATTTTACGGCTTGACAAGTCATAGCACGAGTAACCACAATGATTGACAGAAACACACACGGGAAAGATAGGGGTTGGAGTTTGTGAGTGGTCAGATGGAGAGGGTAATAAAGACATTTAAAAATATGCATTTTGGTAGAAGGGGTTCCTACGAAACAGAACTTAGGTGGGCAACCGTTGAGATAGAGACTTATTTGGGATTATGTTTAGGAGATAGGTGCCCATGGAGAGTGAGTAATTCCAGAATTTATGAGGAATTGAGGCGTGAGCAAGTAGAGCACGAATGAGGTTGTTTATGGTTCAAATTTTCCGTTCGGCTTTACAATTTTGGGAGGATGTGTGAGGGCAGGAAAAACGAAAGGTAAGACCGTTTTTGGAGCAAAACTGTTTGAATTGGTTATTATCTAATTTCCTGCCATTGTACGTTGAAAATATTTAATGATCTTTTCAAATTGTGTTTTTACGAAAGCATTAAATGAAGAAAAAATGGGGTAGACATGTGATTTATTTCCAATTGAAAAAGTCCATAGAAAGTTGGAATAATCGTCCAAAAACAACACATAATATTGATGGCCAGCCGTACTCAAAATAGGGGATGTCCACAAATCACTATGTATGATATCTAAAGGCATTAAAGTACAATTTGTGGATGCAGAAAATGGTAATTTGACATGTTTTTCAAAAACACAAGATTCACATATAGGAGTCCTAGAAATACGGTTGCAATTAATAAAATTATTTTTTCTAAGGGAACGTAAAACAGAGCCTCGCGGATGTTCTAATCTAGAATGTCATAAGGAAAACGAAAGAGCAGCAAAGGTTGAGGGAACTGAGGCTGGATTGTTGACGGCATTTAAAATATGGTAGAGATCTCTGGTGCTGTCACATCTCATTATTCGTCTCCCTGTCATAAAATTATTTACAGTAAAACCAAAAGGATCAAAGTCAAGGGAAACCCAATTGTCAGTTGTGAAACGTCGCACAGAGATTAAATTCTTAATGAGTTTAGGGGCATGAAGGATATTTTTTTAAGATTAGTGGTGGATGTGGTGGGGATAGGGAGGAATAACCATAACCACGGATGGGAATGCCTTGTCCACTACCAACAATAATATTCTAATTTAAATTACTCAAATTGGAATAAGACGAGAGAGTACCTTGTGATGCCGTCATGTGAGATGTGGCGTCTGTGTCTATATACCAATTTTCGTCTGGAGTGTTAAATGACATTGTACTCATAGTTGCCTCAATGTTAGTCGGTGCATAAGTCGATTGGGGGGGGGGCTATGTTGTGTAGTCCTGTTGTGGACGTGGGCCAAGTATGCTAGGTTAGGCTTGTCGATTCTAAGGTGTAGTCCACAAGGATTTCGTATACGGGCAAGGATGGAAGGCCCATGATGGTGGGGCCCACGCAGCCCGCGGTGGGTAGGCAGCCCACGGCGGAGGCTGTTGCCACTACCACGGTCGTTGTTGGCTGTTGTTGCCGGAATTTCTTCAGCCGGGACCCTTGCAAGACTGCATGCTCCGGCGGTTGTTACGGGAGGAAGCGGACTATTGCGGGTCCTCTGGTCGACAATTCTGGTTGCCGGACTAGGACGCCTTGCCATCGGCGGAGGGCCTGACGGTGGTGGTGAGGGCGGCGTCGGCAACGCTGGCCTGAGTAGTGCTGCACTTGATTTTTTGGGTTTCCTCAAGGATTACTTTCGAACGGGCCTCATAAAACCAAGGTAACGACGTGCATTGCTGAAGGATGGTGGCAACGCCGTCATAGGATTCGTCCAAACTTGTAATAAGTTGCATGACCAATTGCTGATTAGTGACTGGTGCACCGACGTTGGAGAGTTGGTCGGCAAGCATCTTGAGTTCTTGACAATAGGCAGAAACGTTTGGGAAATCGTCCCGATGAACGTCCTTGAACTGATTTTCAAGGTATAACACTCATTGAGTTTTGTTGTCATGGAAAATATTGTCCAAACGTTTCCACGTTTGGCGGGTAGTGGCATCGGTCTCAATGATGGTGTGCAACAGATCATTAGATATTGTGTCGTATATCCACTGGAGACGACTGCGTCCAAAAAAGATCAGAGTATCATCAGAAGTCAAAGCCGATGGTACGTCTGTGGACTTCGGTGCAGGAGGGATGATGTGGTCGATAACTTCATAAACACGACAATGGATCTTAAAAAGCTCCGCCTACGAGGAGTATTGACCATTTTCCATCTCAAGAGTCACATGGATGAAGTTTTTAATGTTGTTTACGGCAAGTGCCAGATGGAATTTGGTTTTGTCAGCCATGGAAGAGGAAGTTTAGGAGGAAGATGGAGGGAGAATGGCCGGAAAAACTAAGGTTCCGTCGTGGGAAAAAAAGGGGGGTGGCCGAGAGAGGTCGGCGGCTAGGGTTCCGACGTGGGCTAGGTGCCGACGTGGAAAAAAGGTGGCGGCCGAGAAGATGTATCAACGGCTGGGGTAGGGTTTGTAGTTTTAGGCTACTGATACCATAAATGAATATGTTCATTAATTTTATTGATGAATGATTTACAATATATATAAGGTTAGAAGAATATTTACTTTGATACAAACTAGATAACTAATTATCCTAATTATAAAAGAATTATAATTCTATCTAAAATAGGAGATATACAATTAATATAATTAATGAAAAAAAATATTGAAAAATACTCTATGTAAAGGCAATTCTTAGTGAACTGCCAGATGATGGGAGGAAGAGTATATTGATCGTATTGACTAGCGAAAGGGTGGATATTTACATTGTCTTTATGAACTTACTAATTCAAGCTAAGATCAAGTTTCGGGAGGCACCTAATGCTTTTGAGAGGGAGGAAGATTATTTTATATTAGATTGGCGATGCAATTAATTTATCACTATTTCAAATTGAATGCACTTATTCATTTCTAATGGTTGATTTATCTGTTTGTCAGTATAGATTCTTGTTTAACATCTAGCTTTAGATTAATTTCTCATGTCATGCTAAATACTAACTTCTGAACCAGGTTCCGCTGCTTTTAGAGATATACTGAAGCTAAAATAGTTCAATCACAGCCACTTGATACAAGTACGCTAAAAAAATAGTGTTTTTTTTCTGTAGCAGCTTGACAAAGGCAACATGGAGTATCATTTACTCAACTTGTTGTGAATTCTAGTACTAAAATGATTAGATATAGTTATAGGAATAGGCTTGTGGGTACAAATCACTAGGCCTTGTTTTAGCAGTTGCTTGGTGGCCCTAGAGTATACCAGTTATAGCGTGGTATATATCAATTTTACAGATATTAATAGATGCAATCAAATTAGTTACTTCATATGTGCCCCTCTTCCTTCGAGGGCGTTTTCATTCTCCATTTTCATTTTTCACAATGTTAAAAGAAGTTGTCTAGTGGCCCAAAAGTACACCAGTTTTTGTAGTCTTACAACTTGATTGTGCACTGCTTTTGTAGTCTTACAACTTGATTGTGTTTAACGTTAGCGTATATGTTTCATTTGCTTTATTGAAAAGAAAAAGTTGAATCAAGAGAAGGTATATTGTTGATTCCATGTGAATTACTAAAGACCACAGGGTAGTATTGTAGAAATTTAATGTTTTCTCTTACGCCTGTGTTCTCATTAATGTTGATTCCTTTTTCTAAGAGAAGGTATATTTCGATTGAATGAAGCTTCTACCTAGGGTTGAGCGGGTCCGCGTACCCTAACTTTTTTGAACTACATGAACTCTATCAAGTAAAAGATCGGTTCCTAAATTTACTACCCGGAACCTACCCATAGCAATCATTACCCGGACCCTGCGGTTCCGGGTAGGTTCCCGGGTACCCTGTAGAGTTCTTCCTAAGTTGTAGCTGTATTAGGTTTTATTAGAATACCTAATTGAATTTGATGTATCAGGCCCAAATTCGGTGTGGCACATTATCAAACACATGTTGGGCACTAGAGTGTAGTGTGTGTGTGTGACCAAACTAGTGTTTCACCCTCTCAAATTACATTGAAATGATAGTGCAGGTAGCAACTCGAATATGAAAAGTTAAACCACAATCGCAGGGGTTAGGGAAGTTGGCAAACACTTCCAATTCGCAGGTAGCAACAACTCGATTAATGGCAAATACTTTCAATTCGCAGAGGTTAGGGAAGTTGGGAAAATAGTACCTGCTATGGTGTGTGTCAATGGAGGAGAGATTGAATTTGCTGCTTTGATTGTAAAGGAAGAGAGTGCAGAGTGGAAGATAAATGTGAAAATGAAGAGGGCAAGCGATTGCAAGTGGAATTTAAAAAGTAAAAATATTTAAAATTTCATAGGTTCCGGGTACCCTATTTTTATTTGCCGGAACCGGAACCGGACCCGACATTGATCGGTTCCTAATTTTACTACCTGAAACCTACCCGTTATTATAATATATCTACTCGAAACCTACCCGTTAGTGTCGGTTCCGATCGGATATCTGGGTACCCTGTACCCGTGCTCACCCCTACTTCTACCGAAGCTCCAGAAACCAAGGTAAAATCACACTCATTTTTATCTGTTATAAGGAAAGGCATTGTAATACCCGTTATAGTTCATTCCAAAAAGTATGACAATTTTTTTACAATTAAGACTTTAATTGTATACTTACAGTTTTACCTTTAATGATAAATTTTTATAGTTACACAGATGTTATAACATGTTTAAGACCACGTGTTTCAAAAATTTTATAGCCACACAATTATTATGACGTATTTAAAATAATAAGTAACTGGTCATGGGTTGCTTACTTGGAGTAACTGGTAAAGTTGATGTCATGTGATCAGGAGGTCACGGGTTCAACTCGTGAAAAAAGTATCTTGCAGAAATGCAAGGTAAAGTTGCATACAATAGATCCTTGTGGTATGACCCTTCCCCGAACCCCGCGCATAGCGGGAGTTTAGTGCATCAGGCTGTCCTTTATTTAAAATAATAAGTTATACGGATCTTTATTTCTTTCTTAAACTTCGTGGAAATAACAATAACAAGAGGTGGTTCTCTCAATACACAAAAAGAAAATTCGCGCCTGCCTCAACACAGAAAAACAAAAATTACCTATATTGACAAAATTAAGACAGCTAGGTTCCTCTGATGAAGTGTTTTAATTTATTCCACACACAATACAATCAATTCGATAGATGTTCATTTAGCAGTTGCAGCTAGTACTTTAGCTTTGAAAAAACCAAGCATTGTGTCTCTGTCAGGAAGATTTTCCTTAACTTCACTATAGCTTAGGTACTCATCTCTCCAAGCACATAAATTGGGAAATTTTTCACTTGTGACCAACACAACCCCAGTAGCTTCTTCCACAATTTCAAGCCAAAATGGGATGTAATTTGCAGCCACATCAACAAATCCGATTTTATTTCCGCCAAAGAACTTCTTGTTCTTAAGTTCATTGTCAACAATTTTTAGCATCTCATATGCTTCTTGTTTGCTCTTCTCTTCCTCCTCTCCAAATTTGCTCCACAAAGCTTTCCCCACTGCTTCCAAGCACTGAAAGCACACAAAGAAAAGCTAAAATTTCTTAGGACCAAGATAAAGCAAGGAAGGGTTAATTTCAAGTATAATTACTGAACAAAGTCATAAAATTATTTTCTGTCACATTGAAGTAGCTCAACTTTATCTACTATAACAATTATTTCATAAAAAATATTTTTTTGTCACATAAAATATTGAACTATGTGTCAAATGGAAGAACAATATAATCAATTGTATAAAAATTGATTACCCATGTTTTATAAAGCAAATGACATTAATCAACACACATTTAAATAAATAAAAAATTAACGATTACCTTGGTGTCACGAGTTTGACTTTCCAATGATTTGTATTTTGTAAATAGCTTTGTGACATTACTTTATTTTTATATATATCCAGTTTTCCAACTTACGCCAGACTATTCCTGGAGATAGTAGTCCCGGTCCTTCAGCACTACTACCAGTAAATCACGGGATGTGTCTGAATGACCAGGGTTTGAGAACAGAACAACAGATATTACATACAAGGTTTTACCCCAGAAGAGAGCAAATTGCTCCCGCCAAGGTTCGAACCCACGCTGCAAGCCTCCAGCTGTATTTTAAGTTCTGTCATTTGCCATCCAGCTATGCCCGGGGGACGACTTTACTTTTTTAGTGTGACTAAAAATTAAGTGATCATATGTGAAACTAATTAGTTAAAAGAATACAAACATAGAATTATGGTAATAAACTCGCCTTTCCATCAAGGAACTTAGCCCAAAAACGTGCAATCGCTCGTTCATAAGGGTCTTCAGGCAAAATGGAAGGGCCTTCAAAGGTCTCATCAATGTATTCAATAATGACCATAGACTCGCAAATGGGCTTGCCATTGTGAATTAGAACTGGGATTTTCTTGTGAACAGGATTGGATTGAAGAAGCAGAGGACTTTTGTTCTGTAGATCTTCTTCTACAAATTCATACTTCACTCCCTTAAGTTTCAGAGCCCATTCAACTCTGCGACTATAAGAGCTGCCACCAACACCAAGCAACTTCACCTCTGTCATTTTTGTGTTCAAGAATATATTTGTTTTAATGATGGTTTGTCCTCTGATTTCCTCCGGTTCTTATAAAAATGAGAAATTATTAATCTTCGGGGCATATCTGGATGACTAAAAGGTGAACTTAAAATCTAGCCGGAGATCTGCAGTGTGGGTTCGAATCCTGGTGAGAGCACTTTGCTCTTTTTTAGGATAGGACTTTGTAGGTGATATCAGTTGCTCTGTTTTCAAACCCTAGTCATTCAGGCACATCCCGCGATTTACTGGTAGTAGTGTTGAGGGATCAATACTACTATTTCTAGGAATAGTCTGGCTATGCCACAAAACTCGATATCAAAAAATAAAAAAAAATAAAAAATTATGAAGAAGTTTCTTATCAGCCAAGCATAAATGTTTTTTTTTTGTCCAACTTGATTTTAAATTTGCAACTTATCCTGTACTACAGCATGTGGAAGTCAAAAGTCGCAGTTCTTTTGTTCAAGGAAGTTTCTAAAGTAGGCATCACGCTTAAGAGATTCTTTGGTTGAATAATGAGTCAAAAGAAATGTTAGCTAAGTACTTGCGTATTTCATTCTTTCCACTTGAGTGGTCGGCAATCCGTAATAAAATGCAATTGTAAACCTCCCAGGGCACAGGGCACAGGGCACAAAATACTTTATTTATTACAAGTATAACTGAATACTACAGGGTAACGGCCCAAAATTCTTTAGCCTTGAATCGAATATTTAGAGAGAACATTTTGTTCCAGTTCAATACGGAATACCTTATAAATTTCAATTCTAAATGATTTGATAAAGATGGATTAAAAGCGTTAATTACAAACAATCTTTGTGATTCAGTTCTTCTCCAAACCCCGCGTATAATGAAAGCTTAATGCACCAGACGTTTATGATTCAATTTCGAATAATCTGCCATGTTTTTAGAAATTTATTTCTCGCTTAATTAGCTTGACTTTAAAACTTAATGGGTTGAAGAACACTATTTTTAAATTTTGTGGTGATCCTCTGTTCTTTTGTGGGAGACTTAAATGAAGTTTCTTGTCAGCAAAGCAAAGCAAGTACACCAAGCAACCTAGTTTCCTAGTTTGACGTTTGCGTTTGCAATGTCGACCTAGTTATTATTCCTTGTATCAGCTTCGTCTTTAATTACCTGTTCCTTACTGTTAGCTTCATTTGTACAAGCAAAAACTAATAATGAGGAAATTATATATGAAATTAGAGGAGGAAAGCATATTGAACTTGTGCCAGATTATTAAAAGGATGAATTCATTCTTTCAAAGACATTGTGGATTTGTCGGTGCTCCTTCATTTATACATTGTGTAAATAGTGTATAATAACTGTATAATACGTGTATATATATTATGTATATATTATACATTGAGTATATGTTGTGTTGACACCTAATTTTTACCCTCTAATACTTTTATTTAATTTTTCAAAGTTCCTGAGTCATTAACGGAGTGAAATATGCATTTTACGAGATAAATTATTTCACAAAAATTATCCCGGTGATATTTTGCCATTTTTTTGGCGAAATTTCATCAAGTATATTGTAGATTAACATATTACTCCATAAATTTAAGAAAATTGATTAATTAAATAGAGTGTCAAATAGCATCTCAAATTTTATTTCTCAAATTGATTTCAATTTTAAAGATTTCGACATTTTTATGGCTTTTATTTAAAACTTATTTCAATTTTAGCTTAATTGATTTTTAATTAGTAATTTCAGCCACATTTCAAGTCAAATTTGTCATTCTTAAATTAACTCATGATCACATTTGCAAAACCTATCTAAACCATAGGCAACCCCTTTATTTCCCTCGTTTGTGCCATTTTTATTTTTTAATCGGCCGAGTCCAATCAGCTAAGGACTAGACCCAGCCCATATCTCGTGTTAATAAGGGTTATTTCCTTATTCTTTTTTGATATTCAGCTAAGCTAAGCGGCTTACGCCAGAGTATTCTTGGATATAGTAATCTCGGTTCCTCATCACTACTATCAGTAAATCACGGAATGTGCCTGAATGATAATGATTTGAGAATAGAGCAACTGATATAACCTACAAGGTCATCCTCAGCACTATTACTAGTAAATCGCGGGATGTGTCTGAATGATCAATGTTTAAGAACAGAGTAACTGATATCTAGAAGGTCCTACTCAGAAGAGAGCAAATTGCTCCCAAGCAGAGTTCAAACACACGCAGACCTCTAGCTGAATTTTAAGTTTTCCTGCTTTGACATCTAGCTATGCTCGAGACCTCTTTTCATTTATTACGGTTTGACCTTTGAGGGAAAATCCTAGCGCCTCCATCGTCCTCTCTTTGCCAACTGCACGCCACCACCTCATAGGTAATCCTCTCCCTCTCTCTCTTTCGGTGAAGCAAGGACGACTCTTAATGAGTTTTGTCCTTTTTAAGCTCGCATCTCATTGGATCTTTTTGAATCGGAAAGGATCGAAGACCAAATGCCTTCATTGATAGAAAATCTGATTCTGAGCCCCTTGGGGTCCTATAAAAGAAATTCATTGGCTTCATTGTTACAGAGTTTGAACTTTGATTTTTTCAAGTCATATTCGAGCAAACCCTATGAATTTCAAAACATATAGATCCAAGGCCTTTGCCAAAATCCTAGCCTTCGATAAAATTAGGAAAAGTCAAATTTTAATTCCTTTTTTTGTCTTTTTCTTGGTGGTCTGAGCTCGAGAGGTGTTGGAGGAGGTTTTCCATTCTGAATCTAGAAAACAGCTGCATCAAGAAGGTAAGCTTGAATTCCTCTTGAATTCTACTTTATTTTAAGTGTTGTGTGTGTTGTTAGCTTTTTTTTAAATGCCTAATTTCAAGTATGATAGTCTGTTTTGATTTAATTAGTGATATGTAGGTGTTATATTCTAGATTAATGTGTGTGATCTTGTATTGGTTAAGTGTAAGTGATAATGAATCTCTCATGATGATCTGATATGAATGAATTGCTAGGTTATCCATGTTTAATATAGTATATTTAGATGATTACTAGATTATGACTATGATTAATGATTAATTATGTGTGCTTTGCTTAATGATTACACTTAAGTCTGAGATATTTAGATTGTTGCTTAAGGTCCCATAATATGTATATGATGTGGTATTGTTTGATTGAGACCCTATTTAACCTCAGTTTTGGTATATTCTACTCTTAGAAGGGTTATAATGTGTTTAGTGATATACTATAGGATATTTGACTTGTTGAGTTGTTCAGTTAAGATAATATGTGATGATAGGGTACAGATTTAACTTTGTATGGTGTGTATGCCTGTGTGAATGAAATATGTGGATATGAATGGATAGAATATAAGTTTCCTTTGTTTAGAGGCCATATTATGCCATTCCATGTTCTAAATATTATTGACATATTGATTTCTTACCTACTGAGGTTCTTTGTTAAGTAATAACAAGAGTTTAGTTATTCTACAAGTTGGATATATGATGGCATGATTTGTTCATATGGCCTTTCTGTGATCTAGGAGTAATATGGGTTAGGTCTTACTTTGAGTATCTATTAGCACAAATTTGTAGGTATGAGTTTGAGTCTCACGTATGCTTGTTGGTTTCTTGGTAAACTGTAAATCAATATGACTATCATGTTGAGTCCTTACACTTAGTTCAATATGCCTTGGATGATAATTGTTAGACTAAATGTTTACTTGATAACTATGTTTACTCTATCATGATTATTTTGAAAGTGTCTCCATGTTTAATATGTGATCTGAGCATGTGTGTGTCTAGTGGTTCTGCCTACTTAGAAATGCCCTGTTGTTTGGTTACTTGTCTACTCATGTGTCCAGCATAATTGCCCAAACTGGTCATATAATTCCCTACCTACCGAAGGTGTTATCATGTAACATGAACCTTGATTGTGCATGTTTGGATCTTTGTAGCCTTGCATATTTAAGACATTTTTCCTAAATGGTTGTTTAATTATGTCTGTTTGCCTTTCTATGACTGCTTGAGTTAGTTATACACTTTCCCTTGCCTATCTTAATGAGATATGAATGTTTGATCTAGTCTAGACAGTCTTGTACCCGCAAAATGTGCCTTTGATTGGCCAATTCTATGTATGTATGTAACAATTTGATTACATGCTTGCTTCAGTGTCATCATGTCTGGAAATGTAGCATGAATAGGACCTGCATATTTAGTCTTAGTTTAGTTGACTCTTTATGTTTGAGAAGCCATTTTTAAGTAATCATTTGTGCACTCTTATGTCCTCATAGCCTCCTGAATTAACCATATGTTTGCCCCCTTTGCCCTTTGCTTTTCTAAGTGTAAGTTGTCTTCAGGATAGGGTGTGACATCCTCTAATTTCTTGTGCCTTGCCTACTGAGTTACTAGATGATATCTGGGCTAATATTTTCTTTATTGAAATCAATCATGTCATGTTAATCTTAGGTTTTTGCCTGTTTATATTTGATCTGCAAGTTTGACTTCCTGAAAGTATGCATAGATATATCTGAAATGTTGTGGTTGTCTAAGAACTGTTGACTAAATGAGCATGTGTTTATACTTGCATATAGACTCCCTGTTAGGATATATGTTTGCATTAGTCATTCAAGTTGTATGCAAGAGCATGTGTTTATTTGGTCTTAGTCTTTAGATTGATTTCTGTGAGCATACCTCCTCTGATTCAACATGTTTTGCCTCAATTCTGTGTGCTAGAAATTAAGATGACATGGTTGTCTTTCCCTAGGTCTTAGGAGTTAGCAGGTCTATGGCATTAGTTGTATATGTTTACCATATTTGAATTAGTACATCATGCTTGTTTTTTAGTTCTGGAGAAGTATGCAGTGAACTGTATCTCTGTGATTGAAATTGAACGTGAGTTTGTTGCTTGGTCTGTAGTTGTGATCTAAACAAAAAATGTGCAAATCTCTCTTTGATCTATCAAGTGAAGCATGTTCATATTGTGGTCTGCCTTCCCTCAACTTCTTCTAGCTCTTTTTCTGATGAAGTATATAGTGATATACTTCGGGGTATACAAAGTATAAAAACCTAAGTATACATTAAGTGTATACCAAGATTGTATATTTGTGTATATCCCAAGTATATCATGTATACTTTGAATGTTCTCATGTATGTTAGTCCCTCTATGTGTCCAAGGGTGTCAAATATGGGCTTGTATATGTGCAACTAGGGATATTTGCTAAACTTGGCTGGTCATATGCGTTGGGCCGATCTGTTTCCCTTTACGCCGATAATTATAATATTGAGATTGTTTGTCTGTCTTTTGGGCTGGATTGTTTATTTTCTCTTTATAAATTGCCCCAGTTAATATACACTGTCATATACTTATGTGTCTGATTTTTATATACATGTTTATTTACTTACATTATTATTAAGTCTTGGGTATTTTCTAACTCCCTTGTGTGTTTTTCCCTCCCCTTTGCATGACTCATGAGCCTGATGGGCTCACACTTTTTTAAAATTGCAACTGTTTGAGCCAATTGGGCCTGAGGGCCCAATTTCATCCATTCAATCGAGTCTAGAAGCTGAAGAAAGCCCAGTCATGGGTGAAAATGACCTAGAAAATAAATATATTTTATTTTTGCGGGAAACTAGTGGGTTGGTCTACCCACCAGTCTGTTTTACTCTTTTTTATCTTTGGATTATTGTATATACACATACTTGTAAAACATTAATATTATCGATACCCTTGGATAGGAACTAATTAAAGTTATTTAAACGTCGCTTTACCTCTTTAAATAAATGGATCATTTTATGTAACTTAAACCC
This sequence comes from Anisodus acutangulus, assembly GCA_029783415.1. Taxonomy (NCBI): domain Eukaryota; kingdom Viridiplantae; phylum Streptophyta; class Magnoliopsida; order Solanales; family Solanaceae; genus Anisodus; species Anisodus acutangulus. Next base: position 37,078,255 of record CM056508.1, read on the forward strand.
GATTAATTAATAAAAGTGTTTTAATGAGTCGGTTATTATATATATATAACAAAAAAAAGAAGAGGAATTTTTTCTATTAAGTTGGTTTTCTTTCAAAAATATAACAAGGTGAGAAACGATTTAGGTTTTTAAAGCAAAGCTTTTCTTGAAATATTTGATGTTTGGAAAAAAATTATTATATATATATATATATATATATATATATATATATATATATATATATATATATATATATATATATATATATGCGTTTATTATTTCTCTTTTAAGTTGTAAATAATTTTGAAAGCAAAATTGAGTTGGATTATGTGTACTTTACAAAAAAAAAGAGAGGAATTTTTTCTATTAAGTTGGTTTTCTTTCAAAAATATAAAAAGGTGAGAAATGATTTAGGTTTTAAAGCAAAGCTTTTCTTGAAATATTTGATGTTTGGAATAAGTTTGAATATTTCCTAAGTAGTTTAAATTTCCAAGTAAAATTCTTATAAATTAAAATTTAAGAAAAAGGAAATAAAGAATTGACCTCCTTTCACAAAAATAAAAAGGTTTATCTTTGTAAAATTGTAATTATAGTTAGAAGTTCTATTTATACAAAATTAAATATTTTTGTCACGACCAAAAATCTCATTGTTCTGTGAGTGCACCTATCCTAACTCCTAGGCGATCTCCAATCATTCAACATAATAAAGTATAAGTAAAAGTAGAAAGTAAAGGAATAACAAAAGTATTATCAAGTCTTGGAACATAAATACATAAACTTGCAAACAAATCCCAAAATCTGGTAGTCATGAGTACAGAGCTCTAAAGTCGAATACAAGTCTGAATAAGAAAATACAAATATTGTCTGAAAGTACAAAAGATAGTATCATAAAATAAGAAGGGAGCTCTAGTGCCGGAATGAAAGTTGCGGCTCACCCTGGACTCCACGAACAATCTGCTAGAATCTGCTCCTCTATCATCCGGCTCGGTACCTGCTCATAGAGTGCAGTAAATGTAGAGTGAGTACGAAAAATATGTGTACTCAACAATATCATCGACCAACGCTAGCTATAACGATGACAAGGTTTGGTACTTTCCGATACTTCTACACTAATTAGTTAGCTAAGTATAAATACAATTCAATTATCCAAGCATGCTAGTAGTTTTTATAGTTCAACAAAATACAAGTGTTATCAAGGTTCACATGTGCCTATCACTCCGGTGGGGCCAAACATAACACTGAAGATTGCATTAACCTAAAGCACAAGATTCAAGACTTGATTGACAAAAAGGAGATTATTTTACAAACAACCACTCTCAATGTGAACAAAAACCTGCTACCCAAACACGGCAGTGCCACCATCCATATGATTGAAAGGGAGGAAGACTGGGCAGTAAATAAGCCTTTAAGTCCAGCACCTGTTGAAGCTCTTAAACAAACAGTGGTGTCATTAACCCTACAAGAGTGCCCCAGGTTCAAAGTACTGATCCCCGCGCCTGTAGTAATGCAAGTGGCTCCTGGTGTCGTAAAGCCACCCAGAAAAGAATTTATTGTCGAGGTCGTTATTGCCCATGGCATGACCAGATCAGGGCGGTGTTACACGCCTAAAGAATTGGCCTAAGGAGGCTCCAAGAAATATAACAACCAAAGAAGAGAAATCACAGAGGGTGAGGCTGAAGATTTCTTGCGAAGGATGCAACCGAAAGAGTATTCAATCGTCGAGTACCTAAAGAAGACTCAAGCCTAGATATCAGTGCTGGCATTATTATTGAGTTCTTTCCAGCACCATCTGGCATTAATTAAAGTGCTGGATACATCACATATTTCCGTAGGCACGACCAGTGAAAGTCTGGCCAGTACGGTGGCTCATATCATAGGAGATCATCGGATAGCATTCAATCAGGAAGAGCTGCCTAAGGAAGGAACAATGTATAATAAAGCATTGTACATCATTGCGAATGCAGAGGAAAAATCATGGCACGAATCCTCATAGACAATGGGGTCGATCTTAATATTTTCCCGAAATCCATACTGGAACAGTTGGGGTACGATGTGGGAAATATAAGGAAGAGTCGCACCAATGTAAGAATTTTATGGAGCTCAACGTGACCTAGTTGGAGAGGTCAGTCTTTGTATCCAGATAGGACCCACCAAATTCACCACTGAATTCCAGGTCATGTCCATCGACGTCAACTACAACTTGTTGGGAAGACCCTAACCCACGCGGCCGGAGCCGTGCCATCGTCGCTGCATCAATTTTTGAAATTTCTCTGGGAAGGACATGAAGTTGTAATACATGGAGAAGGAAGCATTCATAACTATCCCAACAACTTTGTTCTGGTAATTGAGGAGACTCATAAAGCAACAAACTTTCATGTGGTCGAACTGGTAGGGGCCGCATATGAAGAAGTTGTGTCACATATCCCAATGATTGCTGCGTACAAAATGGTTGCCTCCATAATGCTACAGAATGGATTCAAGGCAGGAAAAGGTATCAAGAAAGATTTACACGGTATTATAGAGCCGATTGTAATCCATGAAAATTGTTTCTGTTATGGTCTCGGTTATATTCCCAGTCCCGAAGAGGCCACAGAAGAAGGCAAAAATAGGAAAGACTCCCCAAAATTGCGAAAACTAATTCCGAGTTTGTACAATTCTTTCCTAGTCAGGATGAAGATGATGCTGAGGAAGGGATATGGATGCTGTTCTCAGAAGAAGAATGCCTGGCAGTTTTGAAATTATGCACTGAGGTGCACACCATTCGCAATGCCAATCAGGGTGAGCGGCTCCCCAATTGTACCTCTACTCCGCTCATGGTTCCTCGGTAGCAATGATGATTTTTTCTAGTTTTTGAAAAAATTGGTGTAGTACGGTTGAGGCCCGACTACTCACCTTTTACTTATTTACCTCGTAATGTTTGTAAAAAAAAGGGAATGACTCGATGTTGATTCGAGTCAGGACCATAGTTCATATTTATTTTTGCAAATCAATGAAAGCCTTAATGTCTTAATTGTTTTAACTTTGTATTACTAAATTATGAGTTGCCTTACTTTTCAGTAATAACAATAAACCAACTCTTAATGTCATGATGTGCGCAAAATGAGTGAGTCAAGTATCGAAAAAGAAGAAGAGTATGAGGAATACGATGAGGAAACAATTATACTAAATGGTCTCATAAAGGAAATGGAACATCTCGAGAATGAATAGAAACCCAATCTAGATGAAACTGAAGTGATCAACTTGGGGTGCGAAGGAACAATCAAGGAGATGAGAATAAGCACGCATTTGGAGTCACCTCAGAAAGAAGAGTTGATTGATTTACTGAAAGAGTATATGGACATCTTCGAGGGTCATACGCCAATATGCCCAGCCTAAGCACAGATATAGTGGTGCATAAATTGATATAGTGGTGCATAAATTGCTAGTCAATCCTAGTTTCACTCCAGTGAAGCAGAAAATTAAACATTTCAAGCCTGAACTGAGCATGCGGATTAAGGATGAGGTCAAAAAACAGATTGAGTCGGGAGTGGTAGAGGTGACTTCGTATCCCACGTGGTTATCCAACATCGTATCAGTATCAAAAAAGGACGAAAAGATTCGAATCTGTGTGGATTATTGGGACCTCAATAGGTACAGTCCTAAGGATAACTTTCAAGTCCCAAATATCCATATCCTTATTGATAACTGTGCCAAGCTCGAGTTGTAGTCATTCATCGATTGTTTCATCGGATACTATCAGATTCTGATGAAAAAAAAAGACACAGAAAAGATAGCTTTCATCACACTATGGGAGTGTATCACTATCGGGTAATGTCATTCGGTCTTAAAAATGCTGATGCTACTTATATGAGAGCCATGACCACCATCTTTCATGATATGATTCACAAGGAAATTGAAATATATGTGAACGACATCATCATCAAACCAAAAGAAAGTGTTGGTCATATCACACACTTGCGAAAGTTCTTTGACAGGCTCCAAAAATTTAATATGAAGTTAAATCTGACCAAGTGTGCTTTTGGGGTGCCGCGGAAAGCTGCTTGGGTTCATCGTCAGCCGGAGAGGCATAGAGTTGGATCCGTAAAAAATCAAGGCCATACAGAATTTCCCCCCTATGCAAACTAAGAAGGAGTTCATGAGTTTTCTGGGAAGGTTGAATTACATTGGTCGTTTCATAGCTCAGTCCACAGTGATCATTGAGCCCATACTCAAGCTCCTAAAGAAAGATGCACCGACAAAATGGAATGACGATTGTCAGAAGGCATTTGATACTATCAAAAGGTATCTATCCAATCCACCCGATTTGGTTTCTCCAAGGCCGGGGAGTCCCATGCTACTATATTTATTTGTATTGGACAATGCTTTCGGATGCGTGTTAGAACAATACGACGAGGACAGAAAGAAAGAACATGACATCTATTACTTGGGCAAGAAGTTCAATTCCTGTGAAGGACAGTATACTTTGGTAGAAAAGACGTGTTGTGCATTGATGTGGATAGTCCAAAAGCTGAGACACTATCTGTCATCCTATACTACCTACCTCATCTCCAAAATGGATCCGTTGAAATACATCTTCCGCAAGCCTATACCCGTAGAAAAACTGGCCAAATGGTAAATGCTACTAAGTGATTTGACATCGTGTATGTGGTTCAGAAAGTTGTGAAAGGGCAAGCACTAGCCGACTTTCTCGCCGAAAGCCTGGTGGACGATGATGCAGAGCCACTCTGAATATACTTCCCTGATGAAGAGGTACTCACGGTAGATAAAGGTGAGAGTGAACCTTATTCAGGTTGGAAAATGTTCTTCGACAGTGCCATTACTATTAAGGTTCAGAAATCGGAGCAGTGTTAGTGTTAGAACCAGGGAAACACTATCCCATGGCCGCTAATATCACATTCCAGTGTACAATATCATGGAAGAATATGAAGCTTTCATTTTAGGTCTCTGGATGGCGCTGGATAAAGACATAGATGAGTTGCTGGTGATAAATGACTCGGACCTTCTAATTCACCAAGTACAAGGAGAATGGGCAACAAAGAACGCCAAGATCCTGCCATACGTCAACTTTGTCCAAAGATTAAGCAAGAGGTTTAGGAAGATTGTGTTCAAGCACATGCCTAGAGCGCAAAATTAGTTCGCAGATGCTCTCGCTACTACAGCTTCTATGAAACAGCATCCAGAAAGCAATCACATCAACCCACTTGAGATAAGTTTGAAGGAGGAACATGCTTACTATTCTCATGTAGAAGCATAGCCTGACGGCAAACCATGGTACACTTATCTGAAAGCTTATTTGGGAAAAGGAGAATATCCTAAGGGTACTATAAGTAATTAGAAGAAAACCCTTCGAAGAATGGCTAACAGTTTCTTTCTGAGAAAGGATACGCTCTATAGAAGGACACCAGATCTTGGGTTGCTCAAATGTGTGGATGTAGCAGAGGCTACCAAGCTATTAGAAGAAGTGCACGTCGGGGCCTGCGACCTCATATGAATGGATTCGTCTTGGCAAATAAGATCTTATGAACTGATTATTACTAGATGACTATGGAGACCGACTGCGCCAAATTTGTGTAAAGATGTCACATATACCAGATACATGGAGATTTGATCTGAGTCCCACCAAATGAGCTCAATGCCATGAGTTCACCTTGGTCATTCATTGTTTGGGCATAGACGTCATTGGACCAATTGAGCCAACAACATCTAATGGATATCGTTTTATCCTAGTTGCCATAGATTATTTCACCAAATAGGTCGAGGCTACCTCACACAAGTGAGTGACCAAGAAAGTGGTTGCCGATTTTGTAAAGAACAACATCATTTGTCGATTCAGCTTTTTGGAGTCCATTATCACTGATAACAGAGCAAATTTGAATAGTCACCTGATGAAGGATATTTGTGACAAATGATGTATAACTCATCGGAATTCCACGGCATATAGGTCGCAAATGAATGGAGCCGTAGAAGTCAGCAACAAGAATATCAAGAGGATACTATGAAAGATGATGGATAACTACATAGGTTGGCATGAACAGTTTCCCTACGCATTGCTTGGGTACAAAATGACAACCAAAACTTTGATCGGAGCAATGCCATACTTGCTTGTTTACGGCATAGAAGTAGTCATCCCGACCGAGGTCAATATACAATCACTCAGAATAATCCAGAAAGCAGAATTGGACAACGCAAAATGGGTACAAAAAATATGAGCAATTGGCTCTAATTGAAGAGAAAGAATGATCTCCGTATGTCAGAGCCAGCTATATTAACAAAGAGTGACCCAAGCATTCAATAAAAGGGCCAGGATACGACATTTCCAAGTGGGACAATTGGTACTCAAAAGGGTATTTCCACACCAAGATGAATACAAAGGAAAGTTTGTGCCAAATTGGCAAGGTCCATACATGGTTAGCAAAGTACTCTCCGGAGCAGTAGTGATCTTAGCTGAAATGGATGGTCAAGAGTGGCCTAAAGCCATCAACTCTGATGTAATCAAGAGATATTATGCGTAAGATTATGTTTTCAATTTTTAATCGAATTTCTTTACTTGTAATCACTGCATCAAGACCTATCTCTTACGGTAGAGATACGCAATGTAACCCTTGTCGAGTTTTGGTCTTTTTCTTGTAATAGAAAGAAAATCCAACTGACATTTCCTTTAACATGAACTACGCGATGACCTGATTTCTCCAAGGAGGGATACATAAGCATTCCATTTAGGACTCTGTCACATTATCAGAAAAAATCAATAATGTTTTACTCAAAACTACGTCCGACCTGATTCGTACTGCGATAGGATATGTAGGCTCTCTCTAAGCTCGGTCACACCAATAGAAAACCCAAAGAAACCCTTAGGAAGCCACACGGCATAATTTTTAAGATTCTCAAAAATTCCTAAATTCAGAATCAACGCTAGGTAATCGTCAACACATTTTTCAACTAGAGTAGAACTTTTTAGAGGATCTCTGAAAATTCCTTTCAACAAGGTTCAGGGGATGTCAACTGACAGATATTTCACAGTGTGGTAGAATTTTCGAGAGGGTCTTGAAAATTCCTCTGTCATGAGCTGACGTGAGAGTTCGACAGTACGAGCTTCAGACTGAGGCAGAATTTTTAAGGAGATCTCAAAAATTCCATAAGGGCAAAGGCAAGACATGACATCGCAAAAGCCAGAGGAAGAGTCTTTGCTCAAAACGTGCATGTCATGACATTAATTTAAGAACTTTTGAAAATACTCCTTTATCTTTTCTGATCAACAGGTTTTAAACTAATATTGATATTCAAAAAGATTTTACTATACTCCAAAAAAAACAGCATCACTTTATGCTACCGAGTTAGAAGCCAGGAAGGAGCAAATACCATAATCGGATGAAGGGAGAGCGGACAAATCAATGACACGAGCTAACCTCATTTAAAATTAACGAATTTTATGTGGATGCAGGTTCAGATATGCCTCCAGAAGGGTGGAAACCTATTTCACTAACCCGTTTATTCATAATCTTAAGTAGCGAAAAACCAATAGACTATGAGGATCTCCAATTCGGCAAAGCGCCGCAAGGGCGGCACAATCTAGCTGAGAATTCTACAAAGAACAAAGTGCCACAAAGGCGGTATAATCCAACCGAAAGGGCTACAAAGGACAAAGTGCCATAAGAGCAGCACGATCAACCAGGAGAGTTATATAAATGAGTACGAAATGACAATCTGATTGAGAAGGTCACAACCAACAAACAAATGAAATAGCAATCTGACCGAGAGGGTCACATCCAATAAATGAATGAAATGGCGATCTGACCGAGAGGGTCACACCAACAAACGGACTAAGTGGCAATATGACTGAGAGGGTCACAACCAACAGACGAATGAAATGTCCATCTGACCGAGAGGGTCATAGCCAATAAATGGATAAAATGGAAATCGAACCAAGAGGGTCACATTTGACACAACAGATGAAAGAAAGACAACTCAGCGAAGAGGGTCATATTTTTCATTTGCATGCCAAGAGGGTCATTCATACAAACATTGCTGAGAGGGTCATTCATATAAATATTGTGAGAGGGTCATTCATACAAACATTTTTTAGAGGGACATTCAAAACAAAAATGATGAGAGGGCCATTCATTTAAACAAAAATTGCTGAGAGGGCCATTAATTTAAACAAAATACCGAGAGGATCATTCACTCAAACAAAAATTACCAAGAAGGACATTCATTCAAATAAAATACAGTGAGGGTCGTTCATTCAAACAAAATACAGTGAGGGTCATTCATTCAAACAAAAATGTCGTGAGGGCCATTCATTTAAACAAAAAAGTCGAGAGGGTCATTCATTTAAACAAAAATGCCAAGAGGGTCATTCATTCAAACAAAAATGTCGTGAGGGCCATTCATTCAAACAAAATTGTTGAGAGGGTCATTCATTTAAACAAAAATGCCAAGAGGGTCATTCATTCAAACAAAATTGCTGAGAGGGTTATTCATTCAAATAAAATGTTGAGAGGGCCACTCATTCATGACAAAGTATGAGGGAGTCATCTTTCATACTCTCGGAAAAAGTATGAGCCAAGCAGTGTCGAGAGGACACCCACTCAAAATACATCCGAAGAAGTGTAACGAAAATCCCCCACAGTCCACAATGTTACCAAGCAAATGGAGAACAGATTTGGAGCTGCTAAGAGTGTAAGCCAGTCAAACCAAATCCAGACGTGCACAGAACAAACGTGGAACTTTTTCTTGCACAACAGGTTGAGACAGGGTGCCACAAGAGTCAGGCTCTCTGGATAAGATTCGGAAGCCACTCCATACCGCGCTCGACAATACTAATTTGTACTTTTTATGTCTAAGGTACTCCCCCATAAAGGACAACCTCTTCGATCCGACTGAGTCAAACTACAAATGACCTGATTCCCAAAATCGGAGATATGTAGACCGTCTCAACACCAGAGAATTGATCACATTCCAACAAGCGTCATTTTCTAAGATTTACTTTATTTAGTCCTCATTGAGTCGAACTACAAGTGGCCTGAGTTCTCATGCAGCCTGAGATATGTAGGAAACCCAAAAATCAGGGTTCAACCATAATTCTAAAAATTTATGCAAAAAACGAGAGGCATTTTGATTTGGTCGATCAAAAATCATGTTTGTTAAATTTCGTTGCTCAGGGATGGTCCCGCCATCCCCGAACAATGAAGGGGTAGTTGTTGACAACTAAATTTTATCCTCCAATACTTTTATTTAATTATTCAAAGTTCATGAGTCATGAACGGAGTGAAATCTGCATTTTACGAGACAAAAATAATTTCACAAAAATTATCCTGGTGATATTTTGCCATTTATTTGGCGAATTATCATTAAGTATATAGTTGTATATCATTTACATATTTTTTAAATATATTTTATCAATTTTATAAATTAATGAGGATAAATATCTTATTAATTATCTAAATTAATCAACATTTAATAGATTAACATTTTACTCCATAAATTGAAGGAAATTGATTAATTAAACAGAGTGTCAAATAGCATCTCAAATTTTATTTCTCAAATTGATTTCAATATATATTTTTATGGTTTTTATTTAAAACTTATTTCAATTTTAACCTCATTGATTAAAAATTTGGTCATTTCGGCCACATTTGAAGTCAATTTTCATTTCTTAAATTACCTCATGGCCACATTTGTAAAATCTATCCGAACCATACCCAACCCTTTTATTTCACTCATTTGGGGCATTTTTATTTTTTAATCGGCCGAGATAAATCCTCTAAGGACCGGACCCGACCCATATTGCGTGTTAATAGGGGTTATTTCCCTTTCCCTTTTTATTTGTTACGATTTGCCCTTTGAGGGCAAACCCTAGCGCCTTCATCATCCTCTCTTTGCCAACTGCATCCGCTATTTATGGCAAGGTTGCAATGTACATCTTTCTTTCTCAGTGTTCATGTGGTCATTTCAGGCAAGAGTCTTAATGACTCTTGTTTCCTTCTATTTCTCTCCGCCAGCGTGCCGCAACCTCAGAAGTAAGCCCCTCTCTCTCTCTCTTTCTTTTTCTGTGAAGCAAGGACGGCTATTAATGAGTTTTATCCTCTTCAAGCTCGCATTTGATTGGATCTTTTTGAATCTCAACGGATAAAGGACCAAATGCCCTTCATTTTTATCCCATATTGATAGAAAACCTGTTTCTGAGCCTCTTGGGGTCTAATAAAAGGAACACTTGGCTTTTGTTATATAGTTCGAACATTGATTTTTATTGTCATATTCGAGCAAACCCTAATAATTTTGAAACATAGGGATTCAAGGCCATTGTCAAAACCATAGCCTTCAATAAGTTTAGGGAAAGTCATATTTAAACCCTTTTTCTTTTCTTTTTCTTGGTGGTCTGAGCTCGAGAGGTGTTGGAGGAGGTTTTCCGCTGCGAATCTCGAATACGGCTGTGCATCAAGAAGGTAAGCCTGAATTCCTCTTGAATTCTACTTTATTTTAAGTGTTGTGTGTGTTGTTAACTTTTTTTTTTTAAATGTCTAATTTCAAGTATGATAGTATGTTTTGATTTAATTAGTGATATGTAGGTGTCATATTCTAGATTAATATGTGTGATCTTGTATGGGTTAAGTGTAAGTGATAATGAATCTCTCATGATGATCTGATATGAATGAATTTCTAGGTTATCCATGTTTAATATAGTATATTTAGATGCTTACTAGATTATGACTATGATTAATGATTAATTATGTGTGCTTTGTTTAATGATTACACTTATGTCTGAGATATTTAGATTGTTGCTTAAGGTCTCATAATATGTATACGATGTGGTATTGTTTGATTGAGACCCTTTTTAACTTCAATTTTGGTATATTATACTCTTAGAAGGGTTATAGTGTATTTAGTGATATACCGTAGGATATTTTACTTGTTGAGTTATCCAGTTAAGATCAGATGTGATGATAAGGTCTAGATTTAACTTTGTATGGTGTGTATGCCTGTGTGAATGAAATCTGTGAATATGAATGGATAGAATATAGGTTGCCTTTGTTTAGAGGCCATATTATGCCATTCCATGTTCTAAATATTATTGACATGTTGATTTCTTACCTACAGAGGTTCTTTATTAAGTAATAAAAAGAGTTTAATTGTTCTACAAATTGGATATGTGCTAGCATGATTCGTTCATATGGCCTTTCTGTGATCTAGGAGTAATATGGGTTAGGTCTTACTTTGAGTATCGGTTAGCACGACTCCGTGGGTATGATTTTGAGTCTCACGTATGCTTGTTGATTTCTTGGTAGACTGTAAATCAATATGACTACCATGTTGAGTTCTTACACTTAGTTCAATATGCCTTGGATGATAATTGTTAGACTAAATGTTTACTTGATAACCATGTCAACTCTGTCATGACTGTAACGACCCGTCCGGTCCTTTTTAGTTAAAGACCTTTATTTGACTAAATCACCCTTCCCGTAGACTCTATGTGGATCTCGTAATGCATGAGGATGAGTGGCATGTATCCCGAGGTTCATTTATGTGATTTTCGGATGAAAAACTCAACATTGGAATCTTAGAGTTGATTGGTTTGACTCAAAGTTGACTTTTGAGTATATGGGTTGGTTTCCTAGTTCCATCGCTTCCGGTAGCTTCAGAGGGTCATTTATGACTTAATCGAGTCATTAGTTTGCTTTCTGAGATAATCAAATGTACTTTGTGGCCTTATTTGTGAAATTGTAATATTTGGATGTTTTGGGAAATTCTTTAAAAATGTATGTCTTAGCTCGGTTAAATGAGAAATCCAAGGGTGCGAGCGATTTTGTAGCACTGTTTACCTTGGGATAGCATGTTTTGTTTGTTTTGGGGGGTCTCGGGATTGTTTCGGATCTTTAGAGGAAGTTTGGTGGAGATCTCATGTTGATGGTGTCTGGTGTTCGCACCAGCGACTTGTTGTCTGCCTTTGCGTGTCCTCTTCGGAGGTTGGCTCACAAATGTGAGTTTTGCGCATGTGAGAGTTTTTCTCCCCTGCGGTAGTTTCCTCGCAGAGGCGAAAGTGCCTCTGCGTCGCCTCTGTGGAATTTACTTTGCTCCAGCACTAACGGGGACATTAATGTCACGACCTAAATCGGAGGGCCGAGACGGGCACCCGGGTCCTACCCGCCGGGCACCACAGATACATTATATCCTTAATCATATCTAAACACGGACAAAGCCGTGGTAGATTAAATAAAGTTCCAATCCAAAAGCCCCAATTTACACATTTATATACCAGGGCCGACGAGGCCATACACGACAACTAACCACAGGACAACTATCTACAAACCTCTACAGAGAAGAACATGCCATGACCAAATTGCGACTCCGAAACAAATAGAGTGCTCTGGACACCAGCTGAACCAGCAACCTACTAGTGTGAACCGTCACCCTCTCAATGTGAACTGCGGGCATAAAACGCAGTGTCCGCTGGCAAAAGAGACGTTAGTACGACTGTTGTACTGAGTATGTCAGGCATAAGAAATAACATAGTAGAGACATATCATAGTCTGAAATAGAAACAACTGAACATCAGTAAATGCCGAAGAGGGCCCTAATACACATGCTTAAATGTTATGCACAATGCAGTATACATATACATCAGCCACTTCGGGCATCTTCCTTACCATAACAGCCTCTGTGGGCATCATACCATATAATGATTAATGAATGTATGCGCAATGCAAATGCGGTATACTAATGTCCACACAGGATCCTCACATAACCGCCTCTGTGGGCATCAGGTTATATCGCCGCACAAGGGCATCACATCATCACATCATATTGGCCTTTTCGGGCTCTTTTGTTTTAGATAGTCTGTAGCAGCTGCAGGTGGTGTGCGTATATAACGCCTTTTTCTCTTTCCCCAATTTCCATACATATATATGTAATATTTATCATATAGTAATGTGCATAGAACAAGTGGTCCAGGGTAACATATGAATGCAATGCCAATGAAATGCATGAATAGTAATAAACATCCGGAGCGACATAATATCCTTTACACCTTTGGTTAAGGTTGGGAACATCAACATCCTTTCCGGTATGCCTTAATAAGGTCTTAGAAGCGTAGTTGGACATTCTTTCAACATATGAGTCAATAACTTGATCATTCCTACCTACTAAGAGTAGAGTAATTTATGTAGCAACACGATGGTTATGCTTCGCACACAAAATTATGCCAAAAGAACGAAAGAGCCTTGCATACCTTGTTGTCGAAATTATCTAAGTTTCGCGGGTCCTTGTAAGCTTTATGAACGATTATCTACATCATACGGATGATTTAAATCATATTAGACTCAAAATATTAGAAACAGATCCTTAGAGACATTCTAGCGAAATACCTTGAACGCGTAGAACCTATATTCCTTCTATATCGAAATCAACACATGTGACGAAACACCACTCCTCTTAATCCTTCTTTTTACAGCTAAAATCTCCAAAACAGTACAATAATTTTCACATGCAACCTAGTAACTTACAATTACAGCAGTCCTGACAACACCCAATCCAAACTTAATATTTTCGACAATCGTCCTAGAACTAGTAGCAAGAGTCGAATTCTGAAATTGTACAAACTTTTAAGAACAAGGAAGGTTACCTTTTTTAAGCGTAGTGACGAGCGTCGGAAAATCTTTCACCCCAACCAGCTCCCGATAAATAGAAACAGAACCCAAAATCTATTCGCGCCAGAATCCTTTCGCATTCAAGGTTCTTGTTTAGCTTCTGAGTTTATAGGCTTGTTTAAGGCTTCGGTTCTACTGGAATTAAGGCCCAGAACACCCTGAATTTCCCTCTTTTTGTCTATGCAAAAGCTTACGAAAATCCCCCAAATTCGATCAAAAATTTCCAGAGAACCCACCAATCGAGATTCCCTCTTTCAGATGGAAGTGTGACAATATTTTCTATGGGAGGATTTCTTCAGGAGTGTTAAGGATTGAAGGGGCTTGAAGAACTGAAGGATTTGGATTGTGGAAAAAAGAGAATCAGTCGAAGGCCTTGAAGCTGCCTGCGACCCTTTTCTCTAATGTTGTCATTGCACCGCTGCATTATTAGACTACACGTATAAATCTCCACTATAAATTGTCTCCCTAATTATATTTAATTAATCCCACAATTTATTAATTATACACACAATTAAATCCCCGATCTCAATCCACTTAAATCCCGGTGACTTATAAAATCTTCTCATGCCTAATGTCATAATTCCAGTAATATGACACTAGTCCATAACCTCTTCGGCGACACACAATTATTATTATTACTCCCCGTCGACGCACTTATTAAATCCAAAATTATTTCGGGACAACGTCTTTTTATATACTAATTTTCTTATTAGTATACGTAAGTACAACATAAACTTCCCGGGGACCGGTCTACTTGCCTCTGTTTATGCATTCAACCGTTACCCAAAAATACGGGGTGTTACTATTAAGTAATTCTGCCTCAGCAAACCATTTTTTGCTGAAGCGAGATGCGGAATCGATGTTCAATCGGTCTTTTAAAAGCTCTAAAAATTATCCCATTTCCTAAAAACCTACATTTTGGGATTCGAGCTGTTTGAGAGGGGGAATTCTTGATGTGTGAGCTTGGGTTCTTCTTAGGGGTAAATTTTTCACCTTTTTTATTATGTTTCATATTTTAAGGTCCTTAATCTTGGTATAGATTATAATTTGTGGAAAATTCTAGCGTTTAGAATTGGGCCTTTTGGATAAATCTTGTAATTGAGGGTTCAATTTGGGTTAGTTTTCGAATTAGCTTAAAGTATGACTACTTAGTATGTAATTATGCTTTTTGAGTACTAATGTTCGAATTTTGGCACTGTTGGTATGTTAAGGACTAAGTCCTTGTATGCGTTTTAGCTTAATTATTAACGTACAATCTATGCATGTTAGACTACGATTACTACGAGGCACTCTGAAAGGGAAAGGCGTACATAGAAAGTTGATCGTTCGTGGATCCTGCTCGGCTTTGAGGTAGGCTACGGTTTCTTTTTTGTAGACTTCGATAGATGTATGTAGTAGTTATAAATGTTGAGGGTATTGGGCGTGTTTGGGGTCCTACCTTTGCGATTGTGATGGACGCATTGTGATGGACGCTTGGATGGGTACCGATGTTGAACTGTGATGATGGGTGATTTAAGAAATTAGCCTTAAGCTGATTCCGACTAGTGTTGTTTGGGCTTATCGCCATTGTTGATATTCCTGTGTTTACTCATCATAAATGCTTTCGATATGATATCCTGACTTACGTGGATTATTTGTTAATGACTTCTTGAAAGGATGTGATATTCATCTCTACACTTGATTACATCTCACACATTCTGATTACTTGCTTTGTATTGTCATTTGCATTCATACACTCATGGTTTTGGTGATATTGAAATGCGAGTGGTATGGAAATATTATGGGTCCAATTAGACTAGAAAGGTAAGTTGTTATATGAGATGGTTGGACACACTGAGATGATGGTACGCGGAGGACCTGGTTGCACGCCTGCAACATATGATATTACGCCTAGAGCTGGGATCTATTGACAAATTCTGGATGAGTATATGGACTTTGTGGGTCCCACATAGGTGTGCAGTTCATAGAATTTAAAAGTTTGTATACTGGAGATGACATGTACCTGGTATATGCATTGCATTCATAGCATACATATATTATCATTGATTACTTGTTGATTGGAAAGGTTTATGAGATTTGGATGACTTTTTGATAAAACAGCATAGCTAATTGATCAAATGATTCTTGGTTATTGAATTCTTCAGTCAATGTGGTGAACCCTTATATAACAAAGTGACTTGTTTGATTCAGTGAACTATTATGTGGACAAGGTGACTTATGTGATTTACGAAACTGTTTAGTATAGGATTTCTTGCAGGTTAACTTGATATTTTTCTCTATTACGTATCTTCCATCATTTTCGGTCTTAATGCCTACGGGGGTACGTTGTGTACTCATACTACACTTGATGCATTTGTTTAGATGTAAATACAGCGCCTTGCACTAGTTCAGGAATACGTGACTGAGTCTAAGCCGACGAATTCCCAATATTGAGGGTGAGGATGCTACCTTTCAGCATGCCCTGGATGCCCTTATCTCATTCCTGTCTTTTATTTATCTGAGAGACATATTCAGACATTTTTAAACATTTAGCCTATGTTATTCTTTTATCAGACTTGTATTTGACTTCGAGCTCTTGTATTGTTGACCATATTTTTGGGGGTTGTATTTCTATATTCAGACTTATTTCCGCTTTTATAATATTATCAAACAATTTTATTAAGTATCTTGTTATTTTCGCATTTTTACCTTATTGTGTTGGTTAATTGGGAAGTGGTTTGCCTATCGGTGGGAAAAATGTATGTGCCACCACAATTCCTTAAAAGGGGTCGTGACAAAGTTAGTATCAGAGCTTTAGGTAAAAAGTCTTAAATATAAGAGCAATGTCTAGTAGAGTCATGTGTATTGGTGCGGAGACGTGTGTACTTATCTTCGAGAGGCTATGAGACATTTAGGAAACTTCACTTTCTTCATTCCTTTCGTGCTAAGGCTAATCAAATTAGTATATGACATTTTTTTCCTATTCTCTCATAAGTTGGTGAGGACTCGTGCCCATGTAGTGAGAGAGGAAGCACTGGCACCTACACCTGCAGTGTACAGTCGTTGTAGAGGTCGTGGTAGGGTCGTGATAGAGCCTGATGAGCTGCACCGATGAGGTCTGGAGCATAGGGATCCGGTCATGCTAATGATAGATATGCATCCCCCGAGTCGTATATTAAGCCTCAAGATGAGTAGTATGATGAGGAGATGAGGCCAGCTCAGGTTTATAGCTACTCGATTCTTCAGGACACTTTGGTGAGGTTATTGAGTGTGCTTGATGCTTTTTCCCAAGTGGGAGTTCATCCGACTACTCCGGGTGGATCACACACCCGAGTGGGAGAGGAACAGACTCTCGAGTTTTGTACTCTAGGGGTTCAACCAGCTGCTATGTCGGCACCCCGTATTGATGAGATTCCAGCACCCGAGATTGGTCCCTGGCTGATTGCAGGGACTGCTATGACCCGCGATGAGTGGAAAATATGGAGCACTTTTCTAACATGAAGCCTCTCATATTCTATGGACAGCCCAAGGAAGATGCGTACGAGTTTATTGTGAGCTGCCGTGAGAGGTTGCATACCTTGGGTATCGTCGAGTCATACAGTGTCTGTTTTGTTACTCTTGAGCTTATACCCCTAATAGACTCAATCATCAGTGGATGAACATGCTAGGATGGTTGAGTCTGTTAGGGGCAAACTTCCAGATATGAGTTCGACAAGAGGGTGTGATGATATGAACAGTACAATGGGTCTACTTCTCATGGGTATGGACACCAGGGTAGATTCTAACATTCGCAGTCTACTCGATCAATTCAGGCAACCTTTCAGATTATAGCTTCTGCGGGGCAGAGTGGTTATGGTGGGGCTAGTTTTCTAAAGGTACTCAGTCTCGATATTCTGACAGGGGTGGTCACTTAGGTTCTTCTATCTCTATTCAGCGGTCAGGACTTATTACAGTTGTGGAGAGGTTGGACATTTTAGAAGGGAGTGTCCCAGAATTATATCGGGTGGATCCCAGACACCTAGGACCCCAGCATAGCCATCCAGGGGTGGAGGACAATCTAGTAGAAGGGGTTCCCTCTAATGCCCCAAAACATGCACTTGGTGCCTAACTGCATGTGACAAAGCGAACCACATGGATTGTGTATCAACATAGGCATCAAAATATGCTATAAAATGATTTAAAACATGTAAAACATAATACTATATTTGTAGTCTAAAATAATCATAGCAGAAATAATATGAAAATACTATAAGTCTGAATAACTGAAAACTGACAAGACATGATAACTAGTTTAGTCTATGAAACCTCTAACCACATGAGTCTGCAAAATTGTTTACCAAGACAAGGCCCTGCCATACCTCTACTAATAATGCATAATCATAAAATAACTAAACTGATGCCCCGAATGAGATGGGGCTCACCAAACAGTTGATACTGAAGAAATCTTATTGAGCAGATCTGTCTCTCTGAAACTCAACACATGTACCGTAAAGTGTAGACCCCATGCAAAGGGACGTTAGTACATTTCAGTTGTATCGTATGTAAAGCAACTGAAAGAATAAGCATGCACACGATATAATAGGAAAATGAAACTAAAACTGAAACCGAACATGAATACATATGTAAAACCTGTAAAACTATATATCTGTATATCTGTGGGGGAGCATTAACAAAACTGACATAAACCACCACACGTGAACGTGGAGTATGATCTCTGCCCTATTAGCTAAGTCATCTCATATTTTGTCGGAGTATGAGACATGAACATGATGGATATAATAATCCCACAAGGGGTAGTAAGAAGGTATCTTTTTCTGGCAGAGCGGCCCTTATCATACGTTGACATACATAGTTTCAGGCTGTCTGAGTCTTCTTGATAGTCTGTACAACTCCTAAAACATGTACTTGAAAATAGTTGGCTTGGAAGCCTATGATTTACATGAAATAACTTGAAATCATAACTTGTAAATGTATAATTTAACATGTGAAGAAATACATAATATAACTTGTATAAATCATGAGAAACATATATGACTTCATGAAATTGAGTGATAATGATCATAACTTGTGTTTAATAACTCATGGAAATCAAGACACGGGTTCATGAATTACGAACATGTTCATAACAACTATATATATATATAGTTGAACATGAATATGAAGTTATTATGAACTTGAGAAAAAACCCTAGGTCTGAAGAATTCATGTTTTATGGATTACATGTGGCGTGGGGAAGAACAATGATGTCTCCATGTAGATGGAATCTCTACATACCTTAATCGCTCCAATATGTGTCTTGAAAATCTGAACTTGGAAGGATAGTCCCAAAGCTTGAACCTTTGAAACCTTAGAATGGGTTTTATCTTAAAAACCCTATGTTAAAAGTAGTGAACTTCGCTTAGGAATTGATTATACTTGATTAGAATCTCATGGAAAGGACTTACCTTGAGTTATGGGGATGATGGGAGGAGAGAACCTTCGTGCTGGGGCTTGAGAGAAGTGAAATCTGATTTTTAAAACTAAGTATGCGTGTATATTTTTCAGCCCATCGGGAAATGTATGGCCAATTGGACGGACCGTCAAATTTTATACGTTCTGCCAATGGACTGTCGAATTATGTATGGTCCGTATAATCGAACCGTCGAATTAATTTAATTAATTAGCAACTTTCTAGTGACTTTAAAACTTGAGAGGCTTCAGACGGTCAAAAAGGACGGACCGTCAAATATTGTGCGATCCGTAAAAGCTTTTGGGCTCCATTAATTTTAGAATGGAATCTACGGTTCATTTTGACGGACTATCGTTAATTCTACTATCTGTATAATCCAAGCGTCAAATTTAATCTGCAGAACTAAAATTGGTTTTTAACTTTAAACTCCCCATTTTGGTTTTCTAAATCCTTGTATCATATACATGGCTTAGTTTAGAGGTATGAGGTATTACATTCCCAGTCAGGCCGTGTTGGCCATCACACTAGTCGTCGTGGATCTCAGGCGAGTAGAGATGGGGCTCGTTCAGGTCGAGGTAGCCAAAATGGTACTTAGTCTGATGGAGGACGTACTCATTGTTATGATTTCCATAGTAGGCTAGAGGTTGAGGCATCGATGCGGTTATCACATGTATTATCGCATTCTGTCATCGGTCTGCTTTAGTGTTATTTAATCCAAGGTCTACGTTGTCGAATGTGTCTACCTACTTTTCTGTTGATTTAGATATGTTGTGTGATGTGTTTGATATCCCTATATGTATGTCTACACCATTTGGTGATTCTGTGGTTGTAGATCGAGTCTATCGGCTTTATGTGGTTACTTTTATGGGTTATAAAACCTTGATAGACTTGGTCATATTAGACATGGTTGATTTTGATATTATCTTCGGGATGGATTGGTTATCACTGTACCACGCGATTTTAGACTGTCATGCCAAGATAGTCACTCTAGCGATACCTAGTTTTTTGAGGTTAGAATGGAGGGTCACTCCCAGCCCTGCTCCTAAGAAGATCATTTATTTCATCAAGGCTAGGAAGTTGGTAGATAAGGGTTGTTTGGCTTACCTAGCTCATATTTGGGATACGAGTGCGGAGACTCCTTCCATCGAGTCAGTTCCAGTAGTTAGTGATTTCTGTATTGATCTAAAGCTGGGCACTTGACCCATTTCTATTCCTCCGTATCGTATGGCTATAGCGGAGCTGAGAGAGTTGAAGAAGTAGCTTCAGGATCTATTGAGTAAGGGTTTCATTTGACCTAGTGTGTCTCATTGGGGTGCTCCTGTGTTGTTTTTTAAGAAGAAGGATGGCACTACGCGTATGTGTATTGATTATAGACAGTTGAACAACGTCACCATCAGAAACTAGTATTCGATTCCTCGTATTAATGATCTGTTTGACCAACTTCAATGTGCTTATATGTTTTCAAATATTGATTTGAGGTCCAGGTATCACTAGTTGAAATTTGTGTCGAGTATGTTCCAAAGACCTCTTTCCAAACTCATTATGATCATTACGAGTTCTTGGTGATGTCATTTGGGCTTATCAATGCCCCCGCATCGTTTATGGGTTTGATGAATGGACTATTCAAGCCTTATTTGGATTCATTTGTGATTGTCTTCATTGATGACATTTTGATCTATTCAAAGAGTCTAGAGGGCCATGAGAAGCATTTGACGGTGGTTCTTGGGTTATTGAAAGAGAAGAAGTTGTATGCTAAATTCTCGAAGTGTGAGTTCTGGCTCAGTTTTGTAGCATTCTTGAGTGTCCAGTGAGGGTATTATTGTAGATATAAAGGAGATAGACCTACTTCAGTGATAGAGATTCAGAGCTTCATAGGTCTCACGAGTTACTATTGTCAGTTCGTCAAGGCATCTTCATCTATTGCCTCACATTTGATGCGTTTGACTAAAAAGAAATGTATTTCTAGTGGTCTAATGAATGTGAGGAGAGTTTTCAAAAGCTCACGTCACTTTTGATCACAACCCTGATTTTGACCCTTCCATTGGAGGGGAAGGACTTTACCGTATATTGTGATGCTTCGAGGATTGGGTTGAGTTGTTTGTTGATACAGGAGGGTAAGGTGATTGCTTATGCATCGAGGCAATTAAAGATGCATGAGAAGAATTACCCTGCTCATGACTTAGAGTTGGTAGTTGTTGTGTTTGCTTTAAAGATTTGGAGGCATTACCTTTATGGAGTTCATTGTTAAGTGTATACCGATCACTGCGGTCTTCAGCGTGTGTTCAATCAGAGGGATTTAAATTCTAGACAGTGTCGATGGATGGAATTATTCAAGGATTATTGTATGATTATTTTGTACCATCCAGACAAGCCAATATGGTGGCAGATGGTTTGAGCCGAAAGGTAGTGAGTATGGAGAGCTTGGCGCATTTGATAGTTAGTGCGTGTCCATTAGCATTGGAGGTTCAGTTCTTAGCCAATAGTTTCATAAGGCTTGATATTTTGAATCCGGGTAGAATTTTGGCTTGTGTTGAGGCGATGTCGTCTCTTTTAGAGCAGATCAAGACCCAAAAATATGATGATGTCAAGTTGTGCAAAATCAATGATAAGGTGATGAGTGGTGAAGCAAAGGAGGATATGATTGATAGTGAGGGGGTCTTTAGGATTAAAAGGAGAGTGTGTGTTCCTCGTGTTGGAGATTTGATGAGATTGATTATGGCGGAGGCTCACAGTTCTAGATATTTGATTCATTCATGTGCTACAAAGATGTACCGTGAATGAAAGCAGCACTATTGGTGGGGTAGGATGAAGAGAGACATTATTGAGTTTGTATCTCGGTGTTCGAATTATTAGTAGGTCAAGTATGAGCACTAGCGGCCCGATGGTTTGTCTCAATGGATACCCATTCTTGGAAGTGGGAGAGGATTGCCATGGATTTCATTGTTAGGTTACCCTAGACTTTAGGCAAGTTTGATGTTATTTGGGTTGTTGTTGATAGGTTGACCAAGTCCGCGCATTTCATTTCGGTTCATACGACTTACAATTCTGAGATGTTGGCTAAGATTTACATTCATGAGATTGTTCGTCTGCATGGGATACCTATTTCTATCATTTCAGACCGGGTACTAAGTTTACTTCTCATTTCTGGCAGACTTTACAAAAGAAGTTGGGTACTCGCTTGGATCTCAATACAATATTCCACCCTTGGACGGAGGGTCAGTCCAAGTGGACCATTCAGGTTTTGGAGGATATGTTACGAGCCTGCATAATTTATTTGGGGGTCATTAGGATCAGTTCTTACCTTTGGTAGAGTTTGCGTACAACAATAGTTATCACTCTAGCATTGATATGGTGCCATTTGAGGCTTTGTATGGTAGGAGGTATCGCTCTCCGATTAGGTGGTTTGATGCATTCGAGGTGAGGTCGTGGGGTACTGATCTATTGAGGGATTCCTTAGAGAAGGTGAAAGTAATTCAGGACAAGCTTCTGACAACTTAGAGTAAATAGAAGGAGTATGCGGATCGGAAGGTCTGAGATATGAAATTTATGGTTGGTGACAGGGTTATATTGAAGGTCTCGCCTATAAAAGGCGTGATGACCTTCGGCAAGAGAGGGAAGTTTAATATGAGGTATATCGGACCTTTTAAAATTCTTTAGAGAGTTGGTGAGGTAGCGCTGCCACCAGGTCTTTCAAGTGTCCATCCAGTTTTCCATGTTTCTATGTTGAAGAAGTACTATGCTGATGGTTCTTACATTATCAAGTGGAACTCCATGTTGCTTAATCAGAATTTGGAGTTCAAAGAAGAGCTTGTGGTTATTTTTGACAGGCAGGTGACAAAGTTGAGGTCCAAAGAGATTATTTTTGTGGAGGTGCAGTGGAAGCATCGTCCTGTTGAGAAGGCGACTTGGGATATGGAGTCTGATATGAGAAACTGATACCCTCACTTATTTACTACTTACGGTACGTCTCCCCTCTTCATTTCTCTTTATTTGAGGATGAACGTTTGTTTAATTGATATCTGATGTAATGACCCGTCCAATTGTTTTTAGCTAAAGACCTTGTTTTACTAAATTACCCTTCAGGTAGACTCTATGTGGGGTTCATGATGTGGAGAGATGGGTGGCACGGATCCCGAGGTTCATGTATGTGAATTTTGGATAAAAAACCAAAATAAGAATCTTAGAGTTGATTAGTTTGACTCAAAGTTGACTTTTGATTATATGGGTTTATTTTTGGGTTCCGTCACTTCCAGTAGCTCTGGAGGGTCATTTATGACTTAGTCGAGTCACTGGTTTGCTTCCCGAGGCAATCATATGTACTTTATGGCCTTATTTGTGGAATTGTGATACTTGGATGTTTTGGGTGATTCTTTAGAAAAGTATGTCTTAGCTCGGTTAAATGAGAAATCTGAGGATGCGACCGAGTTTGTAGCACTATTTACCTTGGGATATCATATTTTGTTTGTATTCGGGGGTCTCGGGAGTGTTTCGGGTGTTTGGTGAAGATCTCATGTTGCCGGTGTCTGGCATTCGCACCATCACCTGGTTGTCCGCCACTGCATGTCTGCCTCTGTGGAGGTAGGCTCGCAGCCTATATCAGGTGCAAATTTAAATACATCTCTCCTAACAGTTGATCAAGAAAAATCGTTAAAAGCAGAATTATACATATCTATAATGTAATGAATAAAACCAGGAGAAATTGAAACTTTGCTCGATGGATGATCCTCAAGCTAGTTGTCAACTTCACTCCCATTTTTTGAACTTTGATGTAGTTATACAAATGAATAAATAAAATTTAATATTTAGTAGATAATGTAGACTTGTAGAGAGATAGATTAAGAGATTAGAGAGATTGTAGGAACATTTGTGAGAAAGATGAAGAGAAAATGAGGTATTTATAGTTGGATATATTAACTTAGGGGTTAAAAATAAAATATTAAGAGGGAAGAGGGGTTGGGGGAGGCAAAAATGGTCGTTGCACAACGGCCAAAATATAAAATGGTTGTTGTACAACGACCATTTTTTGCAAAAGGGAGGGATCGGGCGGGACCGGGGCAGGTTGGGCTTAACGGGACTGGGGCGGGGCAGGCTTAACAGGACTGGGGCTGGACGGGACCCGGCGGGATGAGCCCGGGTCCCATCCCGGTTCGAGTCCCGTTACCGATAATTATTTTTTTTATAGCGGGGTAGGGGCGGGGTCGGATCGGGACTGGGCCGACACATTGGCCAACCTTATGTTAGACTATGATTACTACGAGGCACTCCAAAGGGCAAGGCGTGCATAGAGGATTGATCGTTCGTGGATCCTTCTCGACTTTGAGGTTCGCTACAGTTTTTCTTTTATAGACTTCGATAGAAATACGTAGTAGTTATAAATGTTGAGGAGTATTTGGCGTGTTTGGGGATCCCACCTTAGCGGTTGTGATGAACGCTTGGGTGGATACCGGTATTGAACTGTAATGATGGGTGATTTGGGGAAGCAGCCTTAAGCTGATTTTGACTAATGTTGTTTGGGCTTGTCGCCATTATGTGGGCTTGTTGCCATTGTTGATATTTCTATGTTTACTCATCATAAATGCTTTCGATATAATATCATGACTTATGTGGATTATATGTTATTGACTTCTTGGAAGCATGTGACATTCATCTCTACACTTGATTGCATTTCATACATTCTGATTACTTGCCTTGTATTGTCATTTGCATTCATACACACATGGTTCTGGTGATATTGAAATGCGAGTGGTATGGAAATGATGTGGGTCCAATGAGACCAGAAAGGTGAGTTATTCTATGAGATGGTTGGAAACACTGATACGATGATGATACGTAGAGGACCAGGTTGCACGCCTGCAATGGGTGATATTACAGCCAAGAGCTAGGATCCGTTGAGAAATTTTGGACGAGATATGGACTTTGCGGGTCCACCATGGGTATGCAGTTCATAAAATTTAAACGTTTATATACTGGAGATTGAAGGTACCTAGCATATGCATTTCATTCATATCATACATATATTATTCATTGATTACATGTTGATTTGTGAGTTGATTGGAAAGGTTTATGAGATTTGGATGACTTCTTGATAAAAAAAAACATTGCTAATTGATCATGCGATACTTGAATTTTTTATTATTAAACTCTTCAGTCAATGTGGTAACTTACATGATTCATGAACCGTTATATGCACAAAGTGACTTATTTGATTCAGTGAATTATTATGTGGACAATGTGACTTATGTGATTTAGGAAACTATTTAGTATAGGATTTCTTGCAGGTTAACTTGATATTTATTTCTATTACGTATCTTTCGTCGTTGTCGGCCTATGATGTCTATGGGGTACGTTGTGTACTTGTACTATATTTAGTGCATTTTTTTTATGCAGATACAACACCTTCTACTAGTTCAAGACTACGTGGTTGAGCCTGAGCTGGCGGATTCCAGTATTCAGGATGAGGATGATACTTCCAGCATGTCCTGGATGCCCCTATCATATTCATGTCTTTTATTTATCCGAGAGACATATTCAGACATGTCTAGACATTTGGCCTATGTTATCCTATTATCATATTTGTATTCGGTTTAGAGCTATTGTATCATTGACCAGATTTTAGGGGTTGTATTGCTATATTCAGACTTATTTCTTCTTTATATTATGATCAGACAGTTTTATTAAGTATTTTGTTATTTCCGCATTCTTACTTTATTGTGTTGATTAATTAGAGAGTGGTTCACCTACCGGTGGGAACAACTTAGGTGCCACCATGATTTCTTAAAAGGGGTCGTGACAATGACTATTTTGTTAGTGTCACTATGTTTATTATGTGATCTGAGAATGTGTGTCTAGTGGTTCTTCCTACTTAGAAATGCCCTGTTGTTTGGTGGCTTGTCTAATCCTGTGTCAGCATAATTGCCCAAACTGGTCATATAATGTCCTACCTACCTAAGGTGTCATGTCATCATGTAACCTGAACCTTGATTATGCATGTTTGGATCTTTATAGCCTTGCATATTTAAGATATTATCCCTAAATGGCCATTTAATCATGTTTGTTTGCCTTCTATGACTGCTTGAGTTAGTTACACACTTACCCTTGCCTACCTTAATGAGATATGCATGTTTGATCTAGTCTAGACAGGCATGTACCCGCAAAATATGCTTTTGATTGGCCAATCCTATCTGTATGTCTAACAGTTTGATTACATGCTTGCTTCAGCGTCATTATGTCTGGAAATGTAGCATGATAGGACCTTGCATATTTAGTCTTAGTTTAGTTGACTCTGTATGTTTGAGAAGCCATTTTGTTGGAGTAATCATTTGTGCACTCTTAGGTCCTCATAGCCTCCTAAATTAACCATATGTTTGCCTCATTTGCTTGCCTAAGGGTAAGTTGTCTTCAGGATAAGGTGTGACATCCTCTAGTTTCTCGTGTCTTGCCTACTGAGTTACTAAATGATATATGGGCTAACATTTTCTTAATTGAAACCAGTTATGCCATGTTAATCTTAGGCCCTTGCCTGTTTATATGTGGTCTGCAAGTTTAACTTCGTGCATGTGTGTATAGATATATCTGTGGTTGTCTAAGAAATGTTGACTAAATGAGCATGTGTTTATCCCTGCATATAGACTCCCGTTAGGATATATGTTGTTTGCCTTAGTCATTCAAGTTGTATGCAAGAGCATGTGTTTATTTTGCCTTGGTCTTTAAATTGGTTTGTGTGAGCATATCTCCTCTGATTCAACATGATTTGCCTCAATTCTGTGTGCTATAAATTGAAGATAGCATGACTGCCTTTCCCTAGGTCTTGGAGTTAGCAGGTCTATGGCATCAGTTGTATTTGTCTACCATATTTGAATTAGTACAGCATGTTTGTTTTTGCCTTTTGGGTTCTGGAGAAGTATGCAGTGAACTGTCTCTCTGTGGTTGAAATTGAACGTGAGTTTGTTGCTTGGTCTGTAGTTGTAATCTAAACAAAAAATGTGCAAATCTCTCTTGATCTATCATGTCAAAGCATGTTCATATTGTGGTCTGCTTTCCCTCAACTTCTTCTAGCTCTTTTTCTGATGAAGTATACAGTGATATACTTTAGGGTATACAAAGTATAAAAACCTAAGCATACAATAAGTGTATACCAAAGTTGTATATTAGTGTATATTCCCAAGTATATCATATACACTTTGAATGTTCTCATGTACGTTAGTCCCTCTATGTGTCCAAGAATGTCAAATATGGGCTTGTATATGTACAACTAGGGATATTTGCTAAACTGGGCTCGTCATATGCGTTGGGCCGATCTGTTTTCCTTTAAGCCGATAATTATAATATTGAGATTGTTTGTCTGTCTTTTGGGATGGATTGTTTTTTTCTCTTTCTAAATTGCCCTAGTTAATATACACGGTCATATACCTATGTGTCTGATTTTATATACATGTTTATTTACTTATATTATTGATAAGTCTTGGGTATTTTCTAACTCCCTTATGTGTTTTTCCCACCCATTTGCATGACTTGTCAATCTGGTGGGCCCATACTTTTTAAAAATCACAACTATTTGAGTCAATTGGGCATGAGGGCCCAATTTCATCCCTTTAATCGAGTCCGGAAGCTGAAGAAGGCCCAGTCATGGATGACAATGGCCTAGAAAATAGATATTTCCTCCGTCCCAATTTATGTGGCATTTAACTTGAAACGGAGTTTAAGAAAAAAGAAAAGACTTTTGTAATATGTGGTCCAAAATAAGTCTTATATAAATGTGTGGATGTAAATCATTTCATAAAGTTAAATTATTTTTAGATATAGAAAGGTGACTATATATATATATATAAAAACTAAGATTAAACGGAAGAGATGAACAGCATAACGAGAGTCATGACTGGACAGAGTACAGATTAAAAAAAATTAAATTAATATAATATAATATATTCAGGAGATAAAATATTGGCTTATATGACTACATATGACGAATTATACCGAGGAGGGAGTACCGAGTAGGATTCACAAACTTCTTGATTTCCGCACTTTTACTCTCGAACCTTTATAAACTTTTGACTATATATATATATATATATATATATATATATATATATATATATATATATATATATGTGTGTGTGTGTGTGTGTGTGTGTGTGTGTGTGTGTGTGTGTGTGTGTGTGTGTGTGTGTGTGTGTGTGTGTGTGTGTTTATTTTTCTTTTAAGTTGCAAATAATTTTGAAAGCAAAATTGAGTTGGATTATGTTTACTTTACCAAAAAAAAAGAGAGATTTTTTCTACTAAGTTGTTTTTTTTTCAAGAAAAATAAAAAGGTGAAAAATGATTTAGGTTTTTCAAGCAAAGCTTTTCTTGAAATATTTGATGTTTGGAATAAGTTTGAATATTTCTTAAGTAGTTTAAATTTTCCAAGTAAAATTCTTATAAATTGGAATTTGAGGAAAAGGAAATAAAAGAAGGTTCGGTTGACCTCCTTTCACAAAAATAAAAAGTTTTATCTTTGTAAAGTTATAATTATAGTTAGAATTTCTATTTATACAAAGTCAAATGTTTTTCAAAAGAACAAATATATTGACTATTCTTTGGAATGAAAAGAAAAGAATTATATTCCAAAAGTTGAGGGGATTCTTATTTGATAGTGGGACAAAACTTGTCTTACCAATAACTTATGGTGATAATCGTGATTTTGGCCACTAATCCAGATGAATCACCAGAATTTCAATTGCAAAACTTGACTTAACAATAAGTTATGGTGATCGTCAGCATTTTGATCATAAATTATGAGAATTACCGGGCAACAATACATTTTTGCTTCAAAATTGATCACAATCAAAACCAACTTCAAATGACTCCAAATTTGACATTCATCCTTATTATGTCGGTCCCAACAATTTTCAATTGCTAGATTCAATTCAAATCTTTAAAAATTAACAGGACCACTTTGTCTTACACTTGAACTACCACTTTAAAAATTAACAGGACCATTTTGTATACCCAAAATGTGATATTACACTTCAACAACCATAAAAGTGTATTTATTTACCTATTACAAAATCCAAACTCAAGCACGTATACGTCGGTTAATTTTAGCGCGTGAACGCTGATTTACTATGCATTTAAATTAATTTAAAAAAAGAAAAAAATAATTTTATCCACCCACATTAAAGCCATACGCGATCCATAAGCCAAGAACCCTAACTATTTCTCAATTTCTAAAAATTCATCCTCAAATCATCACTCAAGCTCAATTATTTTGAAGCAAAGGTAATTAAATCCGACTTTAGTTTGTTTGTTTGATTAGTTCCTCATTTTTATTCTTTTGGAGGGTTATTTTTGCCCCGTAAATTCATTTTTTTGAAAATTTTAATTTTCTTGAATTTTTCTCCAAATTTATTTCAGTTCCTTTACTTGTTTCGTATGGAGCTTTATTTAATTAGTTTTATTTTATTTTTTTTGGTAATGAAGGTGATTTAATGGCTAAAATAGGCTTGAATAGGCTTTGTACGCAAGAGGATGATCATGAGTTGGACGGAGTGCGATGCAAACATGAATTTATTCTGCCTTTGTTGACCTTTTGGACCCCAAGAAATCCTGGTAGAAGATATTGGAGTTGTCCATATTATGGTGTAAGTGAATTTATTTTCAAGAATTGAACTTTGAAGAGTTGAAAGAATAATGTTTTTTTCTTGATTTTATTGCTTTTAGGGTGCTAGATCATGTAATTTTTATCTTTGAAAGAATGATAAGATTGATTCAAGATCCAAATTTGTGATTCGTAAACTGGTGAGAAAAATTGGTGAACTTGAAGCATCATTTCAAGCTTCTAGAAAAGTTGATCACCAGCCTATTATGTCTACAAAATCTGTGGAAAGCAAAATTGATATGAACAACCTAGAGATTCAAATGGATAATTTTGGAGAAGACATTAAGAAGATGAAAGAAAAGGAGAAAAAAGTGGAGGAGCAAACTGGCCAAATCCAAGAAAAGGGAGACAGTACTTTGGATTGCCTTGTTGTGTATTGATATTTTAGTTTTAAGTTTTGTGTTTCAAAACATGTACTTAAGAGATTATTATACGAATTATCTTAAGATCTTGTTCTACTTGTAAGGGGTGCAACAGTATGTCTTTTGCTAGATTGTTGGTGTTGTAATGAACTCTAATTGACACCCTTAATTTGTGTAATATCTTATTAAGTATCATATAAAAAGTTTCGGATACAGTTTAGGAGTCATTTGACGTAGTTTGACTAATTATTATGGCTGGGATGAAGGAGTCAAAATAGACTTAGCTAAGTGCTTACGTATGTCTTTTTCAAGTCTTGGCTCTTGGGAACATGAATTCATTTAATAATTATTTGTCTTTTCAAGTTTTAGCTTCAGGTAGACATAAATAAAGTATAAGAAGAATTAAAAAAGAGAATAAGAAAAAATTAGGAACCTTCAACCACTCCCTCAATTACTTGGTATCTAAGACAATTCATTGATATTTCCTTCTATAAAAGAATACCATAATTCAAGAGAAACTCACCAGAATTTTCCTTTAACATAGTAAATTACTCCAACGATATTAACCAAAGTTGTGGGATATGGCACAAGTGAAGTTGTTAGGTTTTTGGTATAGCCCATTTACTCACAGAGTTGAGTGGGCTCTAAAGATTAAGGGAGTGAAATATGAATACATAGAAGAAGATCGAAATAACAAAAGCTCTCTACTTCTTCAATCCAATCCAGTACACAAGAAAACCCCAGTGCTCATTCACAATGGCAAGCCCATTTGCGAATCTATGGTGATTGTTGAATATATTGATGAGACATTTGAAGGCCCTTCCATCTTGCCTAAAGACCCTTATGACCGAGCTTTAGCTCGTTTCTGGGCTAAGTTCCTTGATGATAAGGTAAAATTCGTCTTCGTGCTATTTATTCCTATCTGGTAAGTAATTAGTCATGTTACTCCCTCCGTTTCAATTTATATGCCAGCTAAATTGGATAAAATTAACTCAACATTTTAACATTAAAATTTATATATTTAAAAACTACATGAAAAGTATTATAAGTTGCAACTTTTCTCATATCATTTTGGTGAAAAAATACATCTTAAAATGTTGGTCAAAATTCATACGGTTTGAATTTCGGAAAGCAAAAAATGTCACATAAATTGAGACTCAGGGAGTAGTACATTTACTTTAAGTCTTATATTGAAAATAGAGAGATCACTTGGAATACTTATCATAATTTGGTATATTAATGATGTGGATTTAAATGGAGCAATATTGTAATGAGAATTTACATATATAGTCGATCTTGCTAGCTTGAGATTGAGACTGTGATTGCTGTTAAGTTTTGCGTGTAAGTTGTAGGTGGCAGCTATGATCAATACTTTCTTTCACAAAGGAGAGGAGCAAGAGAAAGGTAAAGAGGAAGTATGTGAAATGCTGAAAGTACTTGATAATGAGCTCAACGATAAGAAATTCTTTGTGGGTGGCAAATTAGGTTTTGCTGATATGGCTGCAAATTTTGTGGGACTTTGGCTAGGAGTCTTCGAAAAAGGCTCTGGAATTGTATTAGTGAAAAGTGAAAATTTTCCGAATTTTTGTGCTTGGAGAGATGAGTATATTAAATGCAGCCAAGTCAAAGAATATCTACCTCCAAGAGATGAGTTGCTTGCATTTTTCCAAGCTGCAGCTTCTGCTAAAAAATGAACACATCCTCATCCATCGTATGAAGTTTTGGATTATGTGTCGGAATAAAACTGCAAATCTAGAACGAATTCTGTAGCTTCAGTTATGTAATCGTATGTGTTTTATAAGATTAAGCTTGTTCAGAATTAATTACTCAAGATTCCTTTTTCTCCCTAATAAAACTACTTGTTAGAAAAAGCTAGCTTGGTAGCTAGTCACATATATACGAGGAAGTGTGTCGTGTTATTGTTACCTTGTTTTAATTTGTTTGTATTGGTCAGTGATTGTATAATAACTAATCATATCAATTTCCTCAGCGAATCGGAAAACAAAGAAAAGCAAGAAGGCAAGCCACATAATTTGATGAAATAGTGGGTGCCATAGGCACACAAGTCATCTTATTGTTCTCGAGATTATTTTTTATTCATTGTCGATATAAAAACAAATCACTCGTGTACCGGTAAGCCTCTATAAAAATTGATATCACTCATATGTAGTACAATTAAGCCTCCATAAAACATTAAACTTGTTGTAAACGTACCACATAGTGTATAATTCCTATTCATAATTAGAATATATTTCATATATTGTGTAAATATTTAGTGATGTATAATTATAGTAAATTAGGATTCTTGTTGTATTAGGGTTCTACATTGTACACTATATATATTAGTATTAATGAGAAAGACTCCCCAATTGAGATTAATACTATCTTACATGGTATCATAAGCCAAAACCCTAAAAACCTAGAGTCACTCTCGGATTGTCGCCCCCCCCCCCCCCACAATTTTTTTCCGACAGCCCCCCCAACTCTCTCGATTTTTGACCTCTCTTTTCTTTTTTGTGTCTTTACACTACCAATATGCATCCTATGGCTACTCCCACGTCTACTGACGCTTCCGCTTCCAACCCAGTCGTCATCCAAACACCTCCCACAAACCTCTCCTCACCCTCTTTCCATCCGGCTCTTGCCGTTACCAACATCAAGAATTTTGTTCCTATAATTCTTGATCAGGAAGATGGCCACTATTGGTCATGGGTGAAACTGTTTCGCATTCACGCATGTGTATATCATGTGCTTGACCATATCGATGACTCCGTACCTCGCCCTCCCGAAATCGACGACACAACATGGTGGCGTCTCGATGTCGTCATCAAGCAATGGATATATGGCACAATATCTAAGAATTTACTCTACACGATCATGAAAACGGACGCCTCCACTCGTGAGTTATGGACACGTTTGGAAGAAATATTTCAAGATAACAAGAACACTCGGGCAGTGTACTTGGAAGAGCCGTTTAACAACACCCGTCTTGAAAATTTTTCTAATATGTCTGAGTATTGCAAGTAGTTGAAACTGGTGGCAGACCAATTGTGCAACGTCGGTACTCCTGTTTCCGAAACAAAGATGGTCTTACAATTGATTGCAGGTCTACCTAAGGGTGAGTATGACATTCTGGCCACGATGATACAGTAGGCCAACCCTCTACCCAGTTTTAACAAAGCTCGATCGCAATTACTGTTGGAGGAAACCCGTCGTGTGAAGCAACATGAGCACAACCAAAAGGCGTTAGCGGTTGAAACATCTACGCAAAATCTCAACGCCGCCAGCCAGCCACCACTGCCGGTGAACAGCCAGATGCGGTAGAACCGAGGCGGTGGGGGTAGCAGGGTTGCGGCTGTGCTCGTGGCGGCAAGGGGCGTGGTAAGGGCATGGACCAGCAAAACAGTCAGCCGCCGCAGCAGTCCAACCACCTTGCCTCGTGGGCCGGCCCAGCAACCAGTGTTCACAATCAGAACTGGGCCTCCTACCCAGGCTATGCTCCAGCCTAGTCACCATTTTAGCAACAGGGCGTGCTGGGCCCAATTCCGGGTTATCACCCATCCCAATACCAGCAACACCATGCCCAGTTCTCGCAGCAGCCTACAAATCTGATCCCCACTTATTTTGGCCAGGAGTTCAGCAGTATGAATTTGCAGTAGCCCGATGAAAATTTGCACATGGACTCCAGAGCCTCATCTCACCTCACCCTGTCTGCAGGTAATCTTTCCCAATTGTTTCATTTAAAGTCTCCTCAATTTATTACAGTTGCAATGGTCACCGCATTCCAATTCAGGGCTATGGTCACACTCACGCTTCGCCACATCACCTTCTCCCTAAATAACGTCCTGTATGTCCCAAACATCATCAAAAATTTAATCTCCATTAGGAAATTTACTCGTAATAATTTTGTGTCTGTTGATTTTGATCCATTTGGTTTTACTGTGAAGGATCTACGTATGGGGACTCCTCTTACGAGATGCAATAGCACAGGGGACCTCTATTCATTCACGTCCTCATCCGCCGCCAGTTCCCACTCACACACCACCCTAGCTGCTTTGTCTCCGTCAATTTGGCACAATAGGCTTGGACACCCAGGAGCTCCTGTTTTTAATTTTCTTAGAAGCAATAATTTTATTCATTGTAATGGGAAACTTGCTCAAAACTGCGTTTCTTGTCAATTAGGCAAACATGTTCGCCTTCCGTTTAATTCATCTGTTAGTATTACGTTTGCTCCTTTTGATATTGTTCATGTTGCTTTGTGGATGTCCCCCATTACTAGCTCCCTGGGTCATAAATATTATCTCGTATTATTGGATGACTACTCTCACTTTATTTGGATTTACCCACTAAAATTCAAGTCTGAAGTCTTTGCCAAATTTCTTGAATTTTGCACATTTATCAAAACGCAATTTGAACGAGCCATAAAATCTTTCCAATGAGACAATGGTCGTGAATTTAACAATTCCGCGTTTCAAAAATTTTGCAAAAATAAAGGCATGGTCTTTCGGTTTTCGTGTCCTCATACGTCCCCTCAAAATGGCAACGCCGAGCGTATCATCCGTACAATAAATAACATGGTCCGCACTTTCCTGTTTCATGCCTCTCTTCCTCCCTCCTTTTGGGTTTATGCAGTCAAAATGGTCGAATACGTCTTCAATATTTTACTCACTAGTACCCTTCATAACATGACACTCTGAAATCTTACACCGTCGGATTCCCTCCTATGATCACCTTCGGATATTCGGTTGCCTATGTTATCCTAATCTCACTTCCACCGCCCCTCACAAATTAGCTCCCCGCACCACTCCGTGTGTCTTCTTAGGATTCCTGTCGAATCATAGGGGTTATCTGTGCTACAACTTGTCCACTCATAAAATTCACGTCTTTCGTCACATCTCCTTTGACGAGACGATGTTCCTATTTTCAAACATCCAAAAATTTCAAAAACCGGATTACGATTTTCTAGATGAATCAGACCTCTCTCCCGTCACCCTTCGGGAATTGTGTCAGCCCAGCCCCACCGCCTCATCACAACCATCATCTGCCTCCCACCAAATCTGCTCATCGGCGTCTCTACCACCATCGTCAACAATATCACCATCACCGCCAATTGCCGCCACTGCCAACAATCGATCGCCACTCTCCACCAGTTCATCGGTCATCGTCCCGTCACCTGTGTTGTACTTGCAGTCTCCCCACCAAGTTGAAATCAGTCCATTAACCGACAACCATCCAACCGACCCCATTACCGGTCCCATTCCTCCACCGACTTCATACCCCACTATACCGAGAACAGCGACACCACCCAACCCAGATACCGACACCGAAATTGACCCACCCCAATCAACCATAAACCCACCAATCGTCACTATTCCAACCCACCGAACCACCACCCTCGACCAACATCCAGTCCCAAGACCTGCACAAAGCACATCTCTGCCACCACCCAGTACTATAGACCAGTCAACCGCGCCCTTACCTAGCCTACACCCTCACACCGTATGGAAACTCATGCCCAACACAGGATTTTCAAACCCAAAGTCTAATTCAACTTGTCCACCCAAACTATTTCGCCTATTTCCAAAAACCCAAAATTAGCCAAAATGGACCCGAATTGGAATGCGGTCATGTGTGAGGAGTTTAAGTTTTAACGAAACAACATATTTGGGACTTGGTTCCTCGACCGGAGGGGGTGAATGTGATCCGTTGCATGTGGCTTTTTCGTCACAAGTATAGGGACATTGGTGACTTAGAGAGATATAAGGCAAGGCTTGTGGCAAATAGTACTAACCAGCAGGAGGGAAATAATTCGGTGAGACATTCAATCCAGTTGTTAAACCGGTTACCATTCGCACAGTTATAAGCATTGTTATGGGAAAGCACTGGCTGATTTATCAGCTTGATGTGAAAAATAATTTTCTCCATAGGGATTTAAGAGAAACTGTTTACATGCACCAGCCGCTAGGGTTTGTCCATCATATAGCCCCTCAGTATGTATGTCGTCTCTGTAAGTCACTTTATGGTTGAAAAATAAAATTATTGCACTGCTCAAATCTGAATTTGCTATGACTGATTTGGGGAAGTTGAGTTATTTTTTGGGCATCTCAGTGACTAGATCTGCAGACTATATATTTCTTTGCCAGCGTAAGTATGCAGAAGAGATCGTGCACAGAGCTAAGATGGACAATTGCAAAATCATATCCACTCCAGTTGATTCTAAATCCAAACTTAGTGTCGTGGATGGTAATCCAGTGACAGATCCTACTCTGTATAGGAGTCTTGCATGTGCACTTCAGTATCTCATGTTCACTGGGCCTGACATTACTTATGTTGTTCAACAGGTATGCTTATTTATGCATGCCCTAGGGAGCCTCATTTTACTGCCGTTAAACATATCATTTGATATGTTAAGGGCACACTTAATTATAGACTACACCTCTACCCCTCCGCACCGAACATGTTATTATCCTACACAGATGTAGATTGGGCAGGCTGTCCGAACACTCGTCGTTCTATATGTGGTTACTGTGTTTTTGGGGGATAATCTCATATCTTGGTATGTCAAGCAGCAAGCCACATTATCCCGTTCGAGTGCAGAAGCTGAGTATAGAGAAGTTGCTAATGTTGTTACCGAGATTTGTTGGCTCCGAAACCTTCTTTTAGAGCTTCAGTGTCCTTTACGGAAAGCGTCTCTGGTGTACTGTGATAACATATCCATCATATACCTGTCTCACAATCCGGTTCAGCATCAGCGAACCAAACATATTGAGATGGACATCTATTTTGTTCGTGAGAAGGTTGCTCTCGGACATGTTAGAGTATTGCATGTGCCTTCTTCTTATCAGTATGCAGATATCTTCACGAAGGGCCTCCCGAGACAGCTATTCGTTGACTTCAGATCCAGTCTCAACGTTCGGCCTCCTCCCGCTCCGACTGAGGGGGTGTGTAAACGTGTACCACATAGTGTATAATCCCTACCAATAATTAGAATATATCTCATATATTGTGTATATATTTAGTGATGTATAATTATGTTAAACTAGGATCATTTTTGAATTAGGGTTCTACATTGTACACTATATATATTGGTATTAATGAGAAAGACTCTCCAAGGGAGATTAATACTATTTTACACTTTTCATATTCTTTTCTTGTTTGACTATACTATGGACAACATTAAATTTCTACAAAACTAGAAAGCCAGGACCAATATTTATTCACATTCCCAACAAAGGTTTGCTAAATTGAATTTGATTTCTATTAAGTGGGTGATTTTCTTGAATACGCTATATTTTGTGCGTTGTTTAAGTTTTGACTTCGTTTTTCATTTTTTCCCAAAAATAACCTTTCAAGTTTTACCAGATGCATTTGCAACTTATCTTGTTGTAGTACAAGATGCACTGCAATATGTGGATGTCACAAGAACTGTAGTAATTTTCTAATGTGGCATCATGGGTAAGAGAATCTTTGGATGATTGACTCAAAATTAAAGTTAGCTAAGTGCTTACGTATAATCCTTTCTTTCCCTCAAAATTAAAGTTAGCTAATTTTCTAATGTGGCATCAGTGAATAGTTTGCAATTAACTACGGAGTATCATTATATGTACCTCATAAACTCCAATAATAAATAATCTGATAAAGATGGATGAAAGCATGAAATAGTATGTGTCTATCACCTTGTGTCTAGTTAATGCATTCCTATTTCCAAGGTCTGATCATGTACTTTGAAAAATTGTAGGCAAGGTATTACTATTCATTTTCCGGTTTCAATTTAGGGTTTGCTAGACACGCAATAGGTTTCAAAAAGGCCTTCAATCTAGAAATGAGCTAACAGTAACAGAAAAAGCCCACTCGTTCAATCAGCGTGGGCCTGTCCAGATCCAGCACAATTGGACATTTGAACTCTGTAGTCTCAGTTATTGCCCAATCAATGGAAAATTGGGCCGCTAAATACCAACTCGCTTCCCCTAAATGATTGAGCGAAGTGCACAATTTTGGGACCGCCATTTAACTTGTGCTTGTTTTGTAATTTTTTTTGTAAGTTTACTCGCTTGGGGACAATCGCGTCTGAAGCTTGACAATTTCGGACCTTCGCGTCTAAAAGTGATGCCTTGTGAAGGCCATACATCAGACATTTTCACCTGATGTTTGGTATGACTTGCCAAAGTTCTGACATTTTTGAGTGAGGTGCGTGTGAAAGTTGGTTAAATTTCAGTCATATATGTCTGAATGTTTCATGTATGTATGACTGAAGTACGTATAAAAATAGACTAAAGTTTCAATCATGTGTGTTTGAATCTTTTTTGTCACAAATAATTTTTGGGAAAAGACATAAATTGTACCCTGAACCATACACGAAATCTCGATATCACACTCAAACTATTAAGGCGACCTATTACACCCCTTACCATCTTAAAAGTGAATTTAATACCACCATGATATACATATAA
This sequence comes from Anisodus acutangulus, assembly GCA_029783415.1. NCBI lineage: Eukaryota > Viridiplantae > Streptophyta > Magnoliopsida > Solanales > Solanaceae > Anisodus > Anisodus acutangulus. The sequence goes on from CM056508.1 coordinate 37,116,753, forward strand.
CCAGTTGCACAAGGGAAGGTGTTACACACTCTCGCGCCACATCAATGCCACGTCGGAAATCCTCTCATTTTTAATTTTATATTCTTTTCATTGTCTTTATTCATTTGATTTTCTTTTATTAATTATATTTACACTAATTAATCCCTAATTAAATGTATAAAAATCCTCTAATAATTATATTTCTTCATCAATAAACCACTCGACCACCCTATCTCACCGAAAACACCATATCTACCACCATCATCACCATCAATTCACCACCACCATTGAAGTTTAAGCTCTAAGCTGCCATTGAAGCTTCAATTCAAAGCTCAATGAGCTCATATTCAAATTCTTGAATCTGAAATGGATAGTCGTGTTGGTTTACCAATTTTGAATCTGAAATTTCTTTTTTGTTGGTGATTTGTTAGTCAAAATTGGTTTACAAGTAAAAAGATAAAGGCTATGATGAAAAAATGAAGAAGAAGAAGAAGGGTTTGAGGGTTGTAGGTGGGGTTACTAAAATTATATCTTCTAAAGAACAAGAATTGAAAATTGGAAAAACCAGTTTCGTAGTTTGAAACCAAGTTCTGCTAATTGTAGAGCTGGCCAGCGGGTCGGGCTCGGGTCTGGCGGGCCGGGTTTGGCGGGGTCGGTGCGGGACGGGTGAAGGGGGCGGGATCGGGGCTGGCGGGTCAGGCGGGATCGAGTTTGGTGGGATTTGCCGAAGTCCCGTCCCGATCCCGTCAGCTTTTCCTTTTTTTTTAATAACATATGTATAAAAAAACTCAACAATTAAACAAGACAAGATAGTGTAATAAAAATATCCCAAGTCTGTTTTTGTGCCTCTTATATTATTTAATAGACATATGATTTTTTTGTAATACAAATACAATTGTCGAAATTGCAACTTTGTGGTGTTGTCCAAAAGTTGCAAATTACATAATAAAATTGCAATTTAAAAAATTACATTCTGAAAAAAAAACCTGTTCTAGTTTCTTGATAATTTTCTATGGTTCTTCGGTTGGAATTGGTATTTGTTGGTCAAATTGATCCACGTCGCTTCCACCACCTTTGGATAAGATTTTGTTGTAGTTTTCGTCTTCTTCTTCGTTGATCTCCAGTTGACCGCACCTTCTCCGTTCCGCTCGTATCCAATCTCTGAATAATACTGCAATTTCCAAGATGTCTCCGGCTAATGAGTGTTTGTGGTCTCCTATTTGATATCTGCCGGCAGAAAAAACTCTTTCAGACGCAGTTGATGACGCTTGAATGTTCAAAACATCTCGGGCCATCATTAAAAGTGTCGGAAAGGTCTTCTCATTCCCCCTTCAGTATTTCAGCAAGTCTTCACGTCCTTCTTCATTGAGAACTGCTTGGTACGGCATGTAACCCACGCAAAACAAAAATATCAAACTCGCTAATTTGGTTAGTAGCGGCACGATCAAGACATTCTATTTCTGAGGCTTTCAATACTAGCCGCAGAAACAACATGTCTTTTGTGAGGTTGTGTTGAAGATGAAGAAGATGGTATGGAAGCCGGTAGGTTACTAGCACTTTCTTGTTGGTAAAACCTATATATTTTTTTGCATTGGTCGTCTACGCTAGACAACACTTCTTCTTTAGTTTGTTCAATAGGTGGTGGGTGATTTGGATTTTTTGGACTTGGAGGTGGTAGTACTTCTATACAATCGTAAATAGTTTCAATAAGTGATTTAGTACCGTCTATTTTAATAGTCGGATTTAATACATGATCAATAATATAAATAGCGGGAATAGGAATAAAATATTTTTTTATTTTGATAAACATTTTTTTAATAGCTTCCATATAAGCTGGGTTTTTCATATATTCACTAACTAATAAAAATATTAGAGCTATATAAAACAACATAGTTGAAATAGTAGGATAATATATATCGAAAAATTCTTTTGTTGCTTGAAAAAATTTCTCTAAAAATACAATAAGTTCGAAAATTTTTACCCAATCGCTATCTACAACCATATCAGCTGGATTTTGATTATGAGAGTTAAAAAATAAAGTTATAGGTTTTCTATAGTCATAAGCAACAAGTAGTTGCTCGTATAAAGAATTTCACCTAGTGGGTACTTCTTCTGGAATTTTTCTATAAGGTAGTTGGCAATCGTGACAAGTTTTTTTATATTCTTTTCTTCATTGTATTCTATTACTTTTAAAAATAAAGTTTATAGCAAATTGTATTTTACTAAGAATGTCTTCAAAAAGTGATAGATCATCCTTTACAATTAAGTTATATATATGGCACACACATTTTATATGAAAATGATATGGAAAAGATAGAGTTAAACTATTTTTTAAAATTGTAATAGCGTAATTGTTAGAAGAAGCGTTATCTAATGTAATAGTCATAATTTTATCGGTTATTCCATAATAATGGCACACTTGATAAATATTTTCTACAATAAAAGTACAAGTGTGTCTATCATCTATATATCTATACGCTAAGATACGTTTTTGCATAGACCATTTATAATCTATCCAATGACAAGTTACCGTTAAATAATCATGGTTGTTAGTACTACGGCCTATATCAGAAGTGATAGCCACTTTTCAATTAAAATGATATAATGAATAACGTAAATTTTAAAACGTCTTTACAAATTTTACATCTAGCTACTTGATTCTCTACGTCCCTATCAAAAAATATCCATGCATCTGATTTTAATGGTCGTTTTGCTGGACCTCGTCTCATACTAGGGGGAATATGAGGCATTTCAGTTGAAGGTGCACTAGTGGGTTTGTTGTCATCAACATTAGTGGGTGTATCATCTAGATCATCATCTAAATTAAAGTCTTCTTGAGTTCCAGAAAATAGCTCCTCGTCTAAATATAATGGTATTGTAGGAAAATGTTCAGTATCAACAAAATCATCCTGTGTAGGAATAAGATGACTAGAAGAAGTACCCTTGCCCTTGTTGTCCCTACTAGAAGAAGTCTGACCCCTACCTGTAAGCATACGTTTAAATCCTTTCATTATAAATTTATAATTATACTAATAAATAATTAAAGTAAATGAAATTAAGTGCGCTAAATAAAATAAACAGACAATAATAATTTAATGAAGGAACGAATGTACCAAACGCCGACGTAACGTCGACGTGTAATCGAGAGGTTGAAAATTGAAACTTTGCTCGATGGAAGATCCTCAAGCTAGTTGCCAACTTCACTCCCAATTCCCAAATGAATAAATAAAATTGAATATTTAGTAAACAATGTAGATTTGTAGAGAGATAGATTGAGAGATTAGAGAGATTGTAGGAAGATTTGTGAGAAAGATGATGAGAAAATGAGTTATTTATAGTTGGAAAATTGAGTTAAAGTGTAAATATAATAACTTATGTGTTAAAAATAAATATTAAGGGGTAGGGGGGTTGGGGGAGGGGGGAGGCCAAAAATGGTCGTTGCACAACGGCCAAAATGTAAATTGATCGTTGGTGCAACAATTATTTTTGCAAAAGGGGATTATGGGCGGGATCGTGACGGGATCGGGTCGGGACTAGCGGGACTGGGGCGGACTGGGACGGGTCGGGATGAGACATTGTCCCGTTCCGGTTCGAGTCCCGATACTAATTTTTTTTTTACTACTCGGTTCGGGGCGGTGTCGGGGCGGGACCGGGCCATCCCGGCCCACTGGCCAGCCTTAGCTAATTGTGGCCGAGGCATACGCATTTGCTAGGTGGAGGAAAATGGCGGTGGGGGATAGGGGATGGTGGTGAAATGAAGAAGAAGGGTTTGGAGGGTGGGGTAGGGGTGGAGGAGAAGGGAGGGTGGGGGAAGGGGTGGTTGGGGTGAAATGAAGAAGAATAATTTGAGGGTGAGGGTGGGGGTGGGGTGGTGATGGCGTGAAGGTGGAGGAGAAGGGGGTGGGTGGGGTGGGGTGAAGAGGGGCAGTGGCGGTGGTGAAATGAAGTAGTTGCAAGAAAAATTATTCCCTTTGTCCCAATTTATGTGATACACTTTCTTTTTTAGTTTGTCCCAAAAAGAATAATACATTTATTTATGTAAAAATATTTCAACTGACGATTTCCCCTTTTACCCTTAATGAAATAATTTACAGTCACACAAATACCTATGACTTGTTTTAAACCACAAGTTCTAAAATCTATCTTTCTTTCTTTCTTAAACTCCATGTCTAGTCAAACTATATCACATAAATTGGGACAAAGAAAATAGTTTTTTACTATTTAAAAAAAATTATTTTAATTGTGACTTCACTTGCCTATCTTTTGAATTATATTTTTTTTTTGCCGCATCAGCTTCTAGTTTAGGGGTCAATCCATGTCTTTTGCCATAATTTTTTCATGTATGTCTGGACCTTGGTCATACATGACTGAAATAATGTAGAAACGAGCTGAAATTTCAGGCATGTTCGTCTGAACAAAAATTCAATAATTTGTTCTTCAAAGTTCAACAATTGCACACACGAGTCAACACCCAGATCTAGTCTAAATAAGTTTAAATTTGAAACATAAGTTTTATATATCAAAAAGAATAAACCCCAATCATCAATTTGTCAAAAATACAATAAATCTAACAAATTCATTTAACACCTTTTTAATTTTTTCAAATATGTCTGCACACCAGACCTCACATTGTGGAATTTCACTGGGTAAGTTGTTGTTGTTGTATGCCTGCACTTCAGTCATGCATACATGACTGAACTACATGTAAAAATAGGCCGAAATTTCAAATATATGCGTCTGAAAAAGAAAAAGCGAGAAGAAGCAACCATTAATATTTGAAGTTATTTAATAAGTGGATATTCGTGGGAAAAAAAATAACAGGGCGCACCATGAAAATTTTACTAAATGATTTGGTAGGCAACACTTTTAGGCAATCATGGGAATTTTACTTAGAGATGAAAAATTAAGATACTAATTACCCGCTTTAACAGAAAAAGCGGATATTTAACAATATATATACAAATGCCATAAAAACATACAACTGACATATATAAAATATACAATTATATTATTGTATATATCTGATAAAAATATACAAATAAAACACAAAAAACATATAATTATGTTGTATGTATTTTGTATGCTGTGTGTGTCACTTTCTGTCTAGTTAATGCATTCCAATTTTCAAGGTCTGATCATGTTCTTCAAAAAATTGTAGGCAACGTATTACTATTCATTTTCCAGTTTCACTTTAGAGGGTTTGCTAGACTCGCAATAGATTTCAGAAGGGCCTTTCATCTAGAAATGAGCTAAGAGTTTTATGATTTCCCAACAGAAAAAGCTCAGTAGCCCAGTAGTGAAGTCACCGTGGGCCTGTCCAGATCCAGCACAATTGGACATTTGAACCAAAATATTGCGCGGATTTCCCTTCATATGGACTGGTCTTTAATTTTTGCACCTCAAATTGTTGGTCTTTAATTTTTGCCGCTCTTTCTTATTTAAAGAAAACTTATGGGCCAAAATACCCTTATTCGCGTCCATGAAATTAGATATTCTGAGTCCGAACCTAGCAGAGTAAAAAAAAGCTACTCCCTTTATCCCAATTTATGTGACATCATTTCCTTTTTGGTCTGTTTAAAAAAGGATGTCACATTTCTATATTTATAAACAATTTAACTTTATGAAATGATTTACAACCGCACATTTATATAAGATTTATTTTTTATCACACATTTCAAAAGTCTTCCTTTCTATCTTAAACTTCGTGTCAAATCAAATGGTGCCACATAAATTGGGACAGAGGGAGTATTTCGCAAGGCATAACTTATGTAGAAACTATGTCTATTCGGGGTGAAACTATGTCTTAAGGAATAACTTCTGTAGTATACTACAAAACTATGTTGGGCAAGACATAATTTCTATAGGCATAGTTTTTGTAGGATAACTTAATTTCTACACAACTATGCCTTAAGGCATAACTTTACCCCGAAAAGGCATAGTTTGCTATGAAACCTGGCCTTGCTAATTTTTTCGCTCTGCTAGGATATTACAGAACTATGCCATAAGGCATAACTTTTGCCCAAATAGGCATAGTTTGCTATGAAATCTTACCTTGCGAACTTTTTTTGACTCGATTGAGATTAAAACCCAAAACCTCAGGGGTATTTTCGGCCACTTAAAGTGGTGAAGGAAAAAAAATAAAGACCATCAATTTTGAGCGCAAAAATTAAAGACCACCCCGAAATAGAGGCAATCGTGCGAATTGCCCTTATTGAGCGTTGGTCTATGAAATCAGAGATTCTGGGTTCGATCCCCAGCAGAGTCGATCAATTCACTATTTTCTTACCCAAAATAAATCGCAAGGCATAAGTTTTGTAGAAATTAAGTTATCCAGCATAAGTTGTGTAAGCGAAAACATATGAAATTTGGCCTTCACAGCAGAGTCGATCAATTCACTATTCAATAACTTCTTCACGTCTAAAAGTGTGGCCTTGTGAAGGACAAACATCAGATGTTTTCGCCTGATGTTTGGTATGACTTTCCAAGAAAAAGTGCGGACATTTCTGACTGAGGTGCGTGCAAAAGTTAGTAAAAATTTCAATAATGTATGTCTGAGTTTTTCATGTATGCCTGAACTTCAGTCATACATGTAAAAATAGGCTAAATTTTCAGTCATGTATATTTTTATCAAAAATATTTTTTCATATATGTCCGCACCTCAGTCATACATGACTGAAATACATGTAAAAATGGGTTGAAATTTCAAACATGTGCATCTGAATAAAAAATAATAATTTGTTATCGAATTTTAACAATTAAATGAAAGTATATGTATGTCCTAGAGACAATCCGTATTAGGACAAATGTACTTTATACACATTCGTATTATTATTAATGGAGATTAATATTTTGGCATCTACAATTATTGAATTATTAGTTGATTGTTTATAATATTATATTAGGGGTGAGCGGGTCCGGGTACCCTAATATTTTTTAACTACCCGGACCCTACCCGGTAAAAGATCGGTTCCTAAATTTACTACCCGGAACCTACCCATAGCAATCATTACCCAGAACCTACCCGGACCCTGGTCCGGGTAGATTTCCGGGTACCCTGTAAATAAAAAACACAAATTAAGCAACAATTTTTAAGCCTATGAGAATACAAAAGAGTTCTAAAATAATTTCATCAAGTAGTTTTTTAGCCTGCAATCGGAGTTTTTAGTACCCTTATAAGAAGTTTTAGAAAACTTATTCATTGTAGAAAAGCTAATTCTGTTACCAAAACCTAAAATTGCAAGCCAAATTTGACACTCAATTAATTGAACGTGTTGATTTCAAAATAAATGTGAAAATATCTTAATTAAACTTATTTTCGTGTTCATAAGCTCTTCGATACAAAAGAAAAGCTTTATTATACTAGTAAATCCCTAAATTTCATCTTCACAACTACAAAAATATACACAAATTTTAAAAATAGATTTACATTTCAAATAAAAAAGTAAACAAATTGAAGATGAGTATCCTGAAATAAAACAGAAGCATATGATATTAAAAAGAAATTGAAGAGTTAGATATGAACTCATATGCATTTTAGGAATGACGTGAACACAATCAAAGGAGAGAAAGAGGCAAAGGTGAAGCTTCAATGACGACAATGATGAAAGTACCTGAGAGAAAGCTTCAACAACGACGACGATGAAGCTCGGTGGTGCGGGACACTGCGAGGTGGGTAGTTTATCTG